>JACSYO010000527.1:0-600000 GCA_016806645.1 Ophiodon elongatus
ATATGTTTCTTTATGTTTTTGTTTTGTTTCTTACTGTCATGTCATCTCTCTTGTGTACATTGTTATTGCTTTTATTGTTTGTTTTTTACCATATAAAGTACCCTTGAGTACCTTTTAAAGCGCTACACAAATACAAATTATTATTCTTAAATAGATGATGCCAAATTTGTAAATTTTAGATTTTGGCTATAAAAAATAAATTGAATTGAAAATTTAAAAAAATCCATTTACAAATCCAGCAGTTGAGCTTGTTTGATGACACAAATGAATTAAGGAGTTACAAATATATAATTATCTTATATATTACAATGAAGCGTTGACTTTCTGGTTGTTTACACTGAGCAGCAGCACCCCACTACCCCCACCCCCTCCTTACCCCATCACCCCCCACCCAGAACACACAAAAGAAGGGATATTGTGTTTAATACAAAAGCTGCTTAGAGATCCATTGATGTGCCCAAAGGAAACTAATAGCTATAAAAATGTGCGTTTGTCCAGGATCCGACATTAAAGGACAAACAAGTAAACATGTAAACAAGATTCAGCTGTTTTCTGTCAACACAACGGGGGGAAACAGGGCTCATACTGGGTCTACGTTTACATCAAATACCACCACGCAAAACAGGCAATAACGTTGAAATACATTCCTAAAATATCCAGAGAAAAGCGTGAGATGTTTTCATGACAAACCTCACAAAGAGTGACGTTGTATTTGAACTCAACGCGTCTTGAAAGCCTCTGCAGTGGACGTTAGTTTAGCGGATTAGCATCGAGCTAAATCGGAGTCTTACCGTCGGTTAGCGGGACAGCTTCGAGGCCTTTTGTTTTTCCGAGACACAAACAAACATGTTCAGCTGAACCACCGCATCGTGGAGTTACTCTCCAGTAAACGGCGGCGGATAAATCAAACGCTAAGCGGCCGAAACGTCCCCGTGTTTACGTTGTCTGGCTAGCTAGCTAGCTAGCTGCTGCTGGCCTGTGGATGGACGGCTGTGTTTCTTCTTCGTGGGAAAAAATGAGGTAGTCGTCTTTTCTTCGAGTGGGGCGGTGCTGCCACCTACAGGCGGGGAGGTGGATGGACGACTTTATTAATGTGGAGAAAAAAAAAGAAAATCACAAAACAAGCAAATAAGTTAAATATGAAATAAAACAAACAAATAAGTTAAATATGAAATAAAACAAACAAATAAGTTAAATGTGAAATAAAACAAACAAATAAGTTAAATATGAAATAAAACAAACAAATAAGTTAAATGTGAAATAAAACATAAATAAATAAAATGTTGATTTTATATATATATATATATATATATATATATATATATATATATGTATACGTTTAAAAAGTATACGTCAATACGTCATACACAAAGCCTCCACAGCTTACAGTCAGCCAAATAACCCTGACCCCCCCTGATAAAAAACAACAACAACAACAACAACAACAACAACAAACAACAACATAACAGCCTGTGCTGGTTGATGTTCTCTTCATAATGTAATTAATTTGTCTTCATTATTGATCTGTGTAAGTGTGCATGTTTTATTTTTTATTTTATATGAATTGTGTCCCTCTGGTACTTTGCATGTGAAGCAACTCATATGCATATGAAACATGACAAGCTCCCAAAAGAGGTCACAACCCAAAAAAAGTTCGGAAACAAGTGTTTTATTTTTTTTAACAATGCATAACATTTTAGGATTTTATGTTTTTTTTCAAATGTAAAATCATATAACTGTGAAATAAATGGAGTAAAAAGTATTTTTTTTACAAGTACCTCAACATTAATGGTCCTAATTACTTTCCACCACTGTTTAACTGCGAGTAAAAGTCAGAATAAAACCACATCAATGCTTTTTAACTCTGACAGTTTAGCAAAGTACGAGGAGCTCTTGAACGCAACGGGATGGAAGGTTGGTTTTTCTCCTCTTTTTGACTTTTTTTGGGGAGGGAAGAAGGAGTGGGGGGGGGGACAAAGCATTTCCTTTTTTTCCATTTTGCATCATCACTTTGTAGCAAAAAAAAAAAAAAAAAAAAAAAAAAAAAAATCCCGACAGTTAAACAGGACAGGATTAAAGTGAGCAGACCTGGAGGAGGAGGATGCTTCAGACACCCTGGACCTTCATTTTGGATTTAGCAGCCGAAAGTTTGACGCAATTCTTCCCCAAAACAATCCGGAACACGAGCCTGGACTGTCACCATGCACGCACTTCCTCGGGAACATAGCGACATCCTCTCCCTGGATTTGGAGGCAATCTGAGAAAGTTTTTGGGAAACTTTTAAAGCGACTTGTGTGCAGCAGTGGAAGGTTTTCCAGATGCCTCTGCTGGTGCAGACTGCGACTGTCTAATGCAACACATTCACACCCCGACCGGGAACAAAGTAGCGCTTTTCTTTCTCTCTTGCAACTGTGTTGCTTTTGGGCAATAAATAATATTTGTAAAACTTTATTCTCTCGACACTCCTATTTGGAATAACGGGGATTTTTTTTTTCTTTTTCTCTGCTGGAAATAACGACTCGTCGACGTTTCTGGAAATGTTCGGACACGAAATAAAGGAGCTGTTTTAATTATTAAGACTCGGACTTTATCATGAAAATGTTATTTGGGTGAAGTCGTCGGAAAGCTCTCAAGGGAAGCCCCAATGAGTGGCACACAGTCCACACTCACTGACAGGTAAGAAATGCACCTTTTTTTCCACTTAAATGCTTTTCTCCTCTTCGTTTCTATTTATTTATCAAGTTTTAAATAGTTTTTTCCTGATCAGGTTAATGAATGGAAACACAACTGAACGCATCACGCCAAACTCCATTTAAAAAACTCTCAATTTAAGGTTATCTTAATGGTTGCGTAACATAAATACCAAACAGAACGTAGTATTCGATATTTTACCATTTAGTTTGGCATTTTGGTAAATTCGGCTATTAAATAATGAAAGAAAAAACAAAAAAACACGTTTCTACAAAGTATAATTTTTTTTATTTTTTTTATATAGCATGCCCTCTTCACGTCGCATGGTCGTGGGACAGGGTGGCCTCTGGGATCGGTGGGGAATATAAATAAAGTTGAGTTTAAGTACAGTTAAAGATGCGTGATGCACAGGATGTCCGCCGAACTGGCTACAAGCCTTTATTTATTCCTGTGAGCTCTTAACTTACCCTCTAACTTCCGGGTATTATCCGAGGAAACTCAGGGGAAGTTAAAATTGACAGATTTGTCAACGGAGTTCAGGAAGGGGCTCTCTCTATAAAATACAGCGCAGGACGGGGCTCGGTTTTTCCGCTCTTCCCCCATGATGACGAGCTCCCCTTCCCAGCCAGCAGGGGGACATTTTCCTGCAGTGATTCATTTTAATTGTGGCCCCTGAAAGATTACCTAATATTAGGGGCTCCTGCACAATTATTTCTCTGTTCATAACCTCAAGAGTCTGAGACAATTATCCATGTTGTCTTGGCTTGACTGACTGAAAGATCTCTGTGTAAATACTTCCTTTAGTATTTATACAGTGAAACAGGCCCTCGGAGGATTCTATGGGGGCCCTTTGATGCCACTATGCTTCAGTCACATGATGCTATCTGTGCTTTTCAATCCACGAGTCTGCAGGACTGTACACAAAGTTAAAAGTCACATTAACCTGCAAGTTGTTAACACGATCATATGACTTTCCCCCGTTATTGATCACAGAATAAACACAGGCCGACGTAAAGGAAAAGTAACACTTATTTTGTAGGTCCAGAAAAGAGTCTGATAAAGTCTCCAGCGTTAGTTGGTGTGAGAACCATGTGAGGTTATTTTTTTTTTTTCAAAAGCGTTAATGATTGACTTTGAGCTTTTAAAGATTCCCATCCACATAAGTCACTTGTGTATTTTTACACTGGGCAATCAGGAGTTTCCTCTGAGGAAATGCCAAAACAAAGGCAACACATGACCGCCTTCGGAAAGTCAAACAAAGTCATTTGATTTCTTGACCTTCAGCCTGCAGAGAGGGCCGAGCCGCTCGTCTGCCTCTCCACGAGGCCGGGCCTCTTTTTGTGTCCTTTTGCTTCTCTGAGAGGTTTCCATCACAAATTCCACATAAAGACCATATAGAGTTAAAACAGACGGTGGAGGTGGAAAGCATGACACACACACACACACACACACACACACACACACACACACACACACACACACACACACACACACACACACTTAAAGGGAAAGTCTACCTTGAAATGGATTTGTTGTTCAGATCAGATTAGATCTGCTGGATTTATTATGACGTGAAGCTTTTTTTCTTTTGTTATTTAGAGAAAAAAATAAGCATTTAACGTAAATCAATTAGCACAACATGTATCTCCAACAAGTACCACGGTTGAAGAAGTATCTCCGGCAAGTACCACGGTTGAAGAAGTATCTCCGACAAGTACCACGATTGACGAAGTATCTCCACCAAGTACCACGGTTGAAGAAGTATCTCCAACAAGTAGTAGTACCGCTATATATATATATATATATATATACAAAATTAGATACCTTATACTGTTGAATTATCACAGTACATTAGCACTAAAGTACTGCACTTAAGTACAATTTTTGAGGTACTTGTACGTTACTTGAATATAATATAAGCTACTACTTTACGACAGATTATATCAAATATAAGCAGCTAATACGATATGATGTATTTTATTATATATTAAGATAAGATACATTAAGCTATCGTTGTATATAGAAGATAGAATTATCCCCACATTCATGCATCAATAATAATAATAATAATAATACTATAATAACCCATTTTGCCTAATAAGTACTCGTACTTTTACTTTCATTCAGCGTTTGAATGACAGACTTTTAACAGAGTACTTCTACATCGTGGTGTTGCTACTTTTTCTACTTCTAAGTTAAAGATCAGAGTACTTCCTCCCACCACCGTGTGCCACAGACAAACGTGGCAAATATCGATGTACTTATCGATGTACATGTACACATGTAACTTTCCATTGACGCCCCCCGACCTCGTAGAATAAAACCAGTTCACCTCACTGTGATGTGTTCGCTGTACTCTACGTGTAACACGGTCTCACTGAAGTACATTTCAGTACAATAGTTTTACTTTCAAATGAGTTGACTTTGAATATTCTTTTTGTTTCGTTATCTAAACGACACGCTTCTCTGTGGATTTGAAGGTTGTTACTGAAGTACTTATATCTGCTACTTTTTACTGAAGTAAAAGTAGCAAAAACACTGTAAAAATACTTTGCCACAAGTAAAAAGTCTGACAAGATTCCACTAAAAGTACAAAAGTATCAGCAAAATGCAACTTAAGTAATAAAGTTAAAGTACTTGTTGGACAGAATCAAATATCCCAATTTCTTTTAACCAAATACCTCAATATCAATGTTACAACAATATTTTAGGGTTGACTATTTTGGTATTTTGTTCTCACACTTCTGTGCCTTATTTTATATTTTTATATACTATTAGCATTTACCTCCGTTTTTTTTAGTATTTTAATAAAATCTTTACCTTAAATTTAAGTTATTGTAATTCTGTGTTATTGTAATTTTGTGTAGAAGGAGGACCTAGTAAAGTAAGATTTTCATTTTACGGAGTAACTCTTTTTAAACTGTGCACATGACAAATAAAATATCTTGAATCTTGAAATATCCCAATTTCTTTTCACCAAATACTTCGATATCAATGTTGCGACAATATTTTAGTGTTGACTATTTTGGTTTTTGATTAATAATCATCAATAATGACCGATGGCTGAGTGTGAAAAGGCAAAATAATAGATTAGTCTGGTAAATTCAGTAAATTACTTCACTGTTGCGCAACTTTTAAAACCAGGAAAAGACACGAATGCCAAATCACAATATACAAAATTTTACGATATCGATATAATACTGATATATCTCTCAGCAGAATGATCCCCTTCAGACAGTTATAGTGTTACATATATCATATTATTATTATTATTATTATTATTATTATTATTATTATTATTACTACTAATGCTTTTACACTTAAGCAGCATTTTTATGTTACTGCTGGTTGGATTGTTTTAATCTATGAGAATCATATTTTATAAATGAATCATGTTATGTTTGTGAAATACACATTAAATGAAATTATCTCTGTTTTAACCTCTTGTTACGTCATAAAACGTGACAGATTTACGTCTCACGTTTACATTTTAATAACAATCTGTTCAACGGGCCCTTCGTCCATGAAAATAAAGGTTAGTTTGGGCATTTGGTAATTTATTTACAGATTTAAACACAACACCATAGTACTTTAAGTGAGTACTTAAGCCTGGCCCCTGTATATGAGTTTAAAAGTATTTTATTTATTTAAATGTCATTTATGAGCAGCAGATGCATAAATACTTTTTGTTGTATGTCGGCTCACCGATAAACTTCTGTAATCAAACATTAAACTGTTTAGTTGTGCTACGTGTGGTTTTCTGGTCTAGAAATACAGATTTTCTTGCAGTAAACTGGTCGAAAACGGATTGTTTATGTTTATTATTTTTTCTTTATATGGCACACAATCAAAAAAAAATGTGTGCACAACAGCTATCAAATAAAAGTGGATTAAAATGTGCTATATTTGCCTCTGAGTAGAAGTAGAAGAACCTCAAACTTGTACTTTAAGTACAGTACTTACTAGTACTTTCCACCACTGTTGAAGCCTTTACAAAAAAAAAAAAAAGGGTTCCGTTGCTCGGCAACATTCGTGCCAACGTCCAGCAGTGGTGAGGTCACTTCCTGGACGTTGTTCAAGGGTTTCTCAGTGAGAGGAATTCAGTCTGAGCAGCCTGCTCGGTTTCTCCCAACATTTGTGATATTTTACTGTCTGCATGTGACGACCCCCCCCAGCGTGGGACATGTTCTCCTGTCTGTAGTCCGGAGATCGGACTGGAGCTAAACCTCTCTGCTGTCGCTCTTTACGAGCAGAAGGAACTTAAAGCACAGCACAGTTTCCCCCGGAGGTGGAGTAGAGGCTTTTAGGCCTTTTTTTAAAGGAAAACTACAGTTTAATAAAACTTGGGTTTTATTTTTAGCCGCTCTGCCCAATGCTTTGATCGGCAACGTGATCGCTGAGATCTGGGATCACGGCAACACTGTTAAAATATAGATGCAACAAACACAAGCACTGAAACAACCAGACAGGTTTTAGACAGTTTAATCACACAGACTGTAAATAGTCGTCGTGACGTCACTCATCGGTTTGTGGACTTATTTTAGTTTGAAGCCTCAAGGTTTTTGCAACCGATGAACAGGAAGTGACCATATCTGGACTGAGGAGGAGCGACGTGGAGACGCTGTATACGTCTCTGATAGAGACCTGTCAATCACCTTGTAGCCCCGCCCCTAAAGCATCCCCTGCTTTATGGTCTGTTTGACTCTAAATGGACCATAATTTACTAAATGAACATCATGCTGTATTGAAGAAGACTTGAAACTAGAGATTGAGACCATAAACTCATGTTTACAATGTTTACTGAGGGAATAAATCAAGAGAGAAGTAGAGTCATTTTCTATAGACTTCTATACAACCAGAGGAGTCGCCCCTGGTGGTCAGGAGAGAGAATGCAGCTTTAACACATGAAGCTTTGACTTCTATACAACCAGAGGAGTCGCCCCCTGGTGGTCAGGAGAAAGCAAGTTTTAAGATACTTGGCAGGTTGCCGCCTGGACTCAATACTTAGTTTATTTATTTGTTTGTTTGAGTGTCATGGCGATGCTCAGATTGAGGGCGTGTGATCAAGCTGAATTCCAGGAGGCCCGTGGAACCGGCTCTTTGGCTCTTTGTCACACAGTTTTGCTGATCCGTGTGTTTTCCCTCCCGCCGACCTCCACCCACGCCTCCACCCCCTCACCCTGCCCCGCGCTCTGACGGGAAGTGGTGACATCACTGTTGAACAATGTCTGTCAGGCCCACCAGACTGACACATCAGTGCAGGACGGCTACAGTACAAACCAGACAGCTGATACAGTAAAACACTCGCAGCCTCGGTTGTCTGCGTAGTTTACTTCAAATAATAATTTGTGTATTTTATTCCATAATTTTCATATTGTTTCACCGTTACAGCTCACGGAGAGCGTAAATCCTCCCAAGTTTATTGCTCACGAGTTTGATGTCGCAGCTTGACGTTTGTTTTGCTTTTTCCGCCGCCGACTAAACTTTGCCCAGTAAAAGTGCACCCTCCATAAAAAGTAAAAAAAAAAAAAAGAACTCTCACTTTTACATCTTCATCATTTAAAGACAAACACAGCTTTCTCATGGCAGAGGTCCAAAGAGCAAACGGGTCAAAGAACACATGTTGAGCAGCGAGTCTGTAATAATTCATAGTGAGGCTGTTTACTGATGAATCTGACTTTTAACTTTTTGCTGTAAAGCTTTCCCCACCAGTTTCCCTCGGGACAAATGCAGTTTTTATGTTTTCTGTACACTGCTGGATAATGAATGTACAGTATTCACAGAAAAAATGGTGCCCCGAGGAGATATAGCCTTCAAGATTTAAACTGTGTCGTCAAGTAATCCATATAATCACGATTTAGGAGTCTAATGTCATCCAGTTTGGGAAAATATAGGAAATTAAAGCTCATATTACGAACTGTTCTGCTTTTTTAATCTGCACGTGGAAGGATTTAAGTTTTCTTACATGCAGGTAATTATCTTTAATGTTTTGCAGCCGACATTATTTAGCTACTTGATTTTAGATCAGTTCACAAGCTTTATATTAGACGTGGATGTTTGTGGCCACGCAGCGGTTGGAGCTAAGTAGTGTCAGATGCAAACGTGCAACGATTCATTAAAGGAACAGAAGAGGAAAATATTCCCTCTTGAAAGTTCACAAAATGAACCGGTAAAGTTATTGTTTACTTAAACTAGCAAAGCAAATATTGTGTTTCTCCAAAACCTGATGCATCTTTCTCATCTGACCCATAGAGCTTCATTAAAAACACGTCAATGAGAGTGACATGAGACACACACACACACACACACACACACACACACACACACACACACACACACACACACACACACACACACACACACTACACTACACTACACTGTTTTGCTGCCCCAAATACTCACTAGAGCAATGTAGATTAATCCGCCACTGAAAATAGTCCCAAAGAAATGCTGCATTTATTTATATATATATATATATTTTTTTTTTATTATTTATTTATTTATTTATTTATATATATATATATATATATATGTGTGTGTGTGTGTATATATGTATATATATATATTTATATATATGTGTTATATATATATATATATATATATATATATATATATATATATATATATATATATATATATATTATTTTTTTTATTATTATTTATTTATTTATTTTTGGTCCTTTAATCTGTTTGGGTTTGTTTACTGCAAGAGAAATATAGAAAATCAGCCTTATGGTTTAATCAATTATTTTTGTATTTTTTCTTGTTAGAAAATAAAGGTATAACTTGCCGGAAATTACTGTAAAATAAACTTCAAAATGTGAAAATATAACCTCATTCATAGTCGATGTTTTGAGCGTTGTTGTTTGTGGATTTGAAAGTTAATTGAGAAAACAACGGTTTCATAAAGCGGATCCATCATTTCATTATTATTGAGGCATTAATCCTTTTATATTTCACTGCATCTCTTTCGTATAACAACCATTGAGATCTACTGTGAATGTGGAGCTTTAGCTTCTTCCTCTGGGCTTTTGCCTCCAACCCTCTGGAGCTGAGTGCTTCGCTGTTATCATCCCGGAGGAATCGTCTGGTATTTTTGGCATTTGAGAAGTAGATTGCTGCATGTTTTTCCTTTTTTTCTTTTTTTTGTGTGCAGTGAGAAAGTAAAGACAGTCTGAACAAATTAGCCAGCAGACACGTATCCCGGCCAGATGACGCTACATTACAGTAAATTAATGATTCCCTTTAATCGTGGGGCCAGTAAACCTTTCACTTTTCCTTTTTTCATCGTTGATTGGTGAACTTTTGAACCGTTGGTGCTTCACAATGGAAAAATGCACACTTTTAATGACTTCTAAGAAGGCAGGCCATACAGTGGTAAAAGTCATGGATTCAGAGTATAGCATGGAAAATGAGCTTTCATACATATTAGTACTGCTGTATAGGGCAGAAATGCCCAAAATCATTCATAAACTGTCTCCACTAAGCTTACAAGTTTATTTTTTAACTGTAAAACGTCCCGCTCAGTACGTCTTCTGGTCACAATTCTTTAAAGCTGCTATAATAAATATTTGTTTACATTAACAAGAGATCAAATAACGTAATGTGATGAAAGGTATGTAATCTGAAAGGGGTCTGAAGTAGGATTCAGCTGTAGCTAGCTGCTAGCCGGCGGAAAAGGCTAACGCTAGCTCCACGTTGGCTGGAGACGCCGCGTACTGCTATTAGCTAATGTTTCCAGCTGACTAAAACGTTACTCCTCATTTTTGTGCGTTTTTTTTTTTCTACGAAAACATGCATACAGTCTTCAAAATAAACTTCTGTAA
This sequence comes from Ophiodon elongatus, assembly GCA_016806645.1. Taxonomy (NCBI): domain Eukaryota; kingdom Metazoa; phylum Chordata; class Actinopteri; order Perciformes; family Hexagrammidae; genus Ophiodon; species Ophiodon elongatus. The sequence goes on from JACSYO010000527.1 coordinate 10,518, forward strand.
CAACTTAGTGAGTTTTAGGTGGTTTCTGTTCAAATAACTACAGAAGTTAAGTACGACGTTACGTGACAAATAAAGCAACATTGACTTCTCTCTCTCACACTCTCGGGTGAAAGATCGTTTTTTTATTTGACCCCACTGCCCTGTGTGTTGTTGTTGTTTTTTGCTGGCTTTATACTTCCTGGTTCATGAATACGTGGATTACATATGAGTTGATTTCGTGGGATATTTAAGTTCTGGTAGTCGCGGTAAACAGTCGTTTCTAATCATCTCTCACCTTTCACCCATAAACCTTCTCATTTTGGACTCCCTTCCTATCGTCGTTCATTCTGCTGTCAGTTCTTGTGGATAAGAACAATTAGCTGTGTTTCCAGGTCCAGTAGATCAAAGTCATCGCCTGACCAGAACCAAAGAAGTAAAACATCTAGAGTTTGAATCAAACCACTTCATGCATGTGCCTTTTTTTTAAATATCTGAAGCTTTCAGCTTCTCCTCCACCAGGATGTACTTTTATCTGCCACCCATGGAGCAGGATGCAATCTGTCCTTGTCTCGCCATTTCTTATCAGCAGCGAGGAGGCTCCCTAAATAGGCCTTCCAATCTTAAGGTTACCACGGAAATACTCTTCTATTCAACATAATTACTCCTTTTTTTTTTTCGTCTGTAATTGTGAAAGTGTGATCAGCTTCTTTGCAGATATTCTGCACGTATTAGTTTGAGTCTGACGTCCTAGGAAGGAATGGAAGTCGTCCTTTTTTCTCTGCTCCGTGAGGTTAGTCCAGACGGGATTGTTCTCACACTCTGGGAGCTAAGTTAAAATTTCCTCAGCTCTCGGTCTTCTGTCTTCCCTCAAAGACACTTGCGCCGCGCCTCCTCCTTTCCCGTCTCCCTCCCCCTTTTCCCTTTTTCCCAGCCTTCTCCCCACACTCAGGAAACTGGAGCCCGGCCAAGAACCCCAGTCTCCGTTTCCGGGAATCTGTCCCACAAAGCCACAGTATAGTAAGTTGGCTCTGACGTGGGAGCCATTGTTAAAAGCCCAGGGCCCCCATTGTCCAAGGGAGGAACAGCAGCACAAACAAAACCCCCTCTTGCGGAACGAGTAGGAGGAGCCGTAGGGAGGGGGACAAGAACAGGGGAACCTCTGCTATTAATATATATATCGAGGTCCCACGAGGGTTATGGATAATAACACGAAAGAGGGAGTACATGGAGCCTGTTGGGGTCATTCAGTTCATAATTAGACGTCAACAAACTCTGTCTTTCCTCTGCGATAGTGTGGTTATGATTGGAGAATACTTCACTGGTTCTTTGGGATGGTGGGATTTTTAACGGTACGCTGTATGAGTGGCAAAGAAGGCTGAGAAAATATCTGAGTACATGTTTTCTAAAGTCGTTCTGACACCGATGCCAGTGTCATAAATTCCTCCGATACACCTTAAAACTCTGGATCAGGTATCGGCGAGTCTGTGCAGCGATCCGACATCACACTGTCATCATTAATCAGCTCATTTACGCTACAAACAACAACAACAACAACAACAACAACAACAACAACAACAACAACAACACATGTCACTCGCTACCCGATCCGTACATTCTGCCTCATCAATACTACACAAACTAGTAGTACTACACACTCTTTCTTCTCTTTGCACTACTGTTTTGTTTTTTTAGTTAATTTAATTTAATATTATTATTCTATTCTATTTGTTGTATATATTGTGCATTTTTCTTATTTTCTTATTATTCTATTTTTTTTATATATTGTTTTTACCTGCATGTACAAATGCAAAATTTTCCCTTTGCGGGATTAATAAAGTATCTATCTATCTATCTATCTATGGAGCTAACGGCTCACGTTAAGGGAGGTTGCATTGAGTTACATTATTATGCGTTCAAGCTCTATTCAGTAAGAAATGAGCATTGGTTAAAGAAAAGTTTATTATAACTTTTATCGTGATGTGTTCGAATGTAATCTTGTAAAATGTACATGCAATGATACAATTAGAAAATATGAATTCTCCTTTCTGATATTGTTATAGCACCAAATAGTGGCCTTAGATTACCCGCCTCTTTTTCCAGACAGGAAATTTGGGATTTTGATAAAGTTTTATATCAAAATCTTGAATAGTTTTAGTTCAATTTTAATTCTAACGGTATTCATTTATTCTGAGGTGTGTTCTCACTTTGCCGTGTGTCTCTCTAGGACCCCAAGCATCCTCAACAAGGAGCCCGCAGACAAGAAACCCAAGAATGAGAAACCCTCCGTCTCTCTCAAGCATGAGTTTGACCCGACAGGTAAAGAGACGCATTTCTTCTTCAAGCATCAACAACAACAGAGAAGATCTCAGGCTCTCTCCAACAAGGAACATTTTAATATCTGTAAAAATAAAAAAAACATGCAAGTAAACATTTTAATTTAAGAAATATGAAAGTTGAAATATAGCATATATAAATATATAAAATCCAAAATAGATATCTGTGGTGGAGGAAATTACAAAATGAATGCTGTAATGTTAAGAGGGATGTAGTAAATGTAAATAAAGGTAAAGTGACTGTGATATTAGTTTATAAGTTTCTTATTGTAACTTCCACAATGACACCTTGCATTCAAAATGAAAAGTTTTAACAGTGTTCAGACACTGAGTTGAGAGAAAGAGTTTAAAGCTGAAGCGATTACTTGTTTAATTACGTATAAATAACGAGTATAAATCGTTTGAGTCACTTTTTCTAGTTCCATCTTCTCAAATGTGAAGATTCACTGCTTTTATTTAGTTTTATATGACACTAAATATCTCCGGGTTTCGGTTTGTTGCTCAGACAAAACAATTTGAATATGTCAATATTTTAGTTTCCCACTCAAACATTTTGCGGACAAAATGCTAATAAGATAATATTCCTTTATTAGTCCCACAAGGGGAAATTTACAGGATCACAGCAGCAGAAGTTAAAGTGCAAACAAGATACATAGTGAAAGAACAAGATCCAAACAAGTATTATAAATAGGCAAATACGCATTAAACAGTAGTAAAAAATCCACAATAACTGAAATTAAATAATTATATACAGACAGAATAACTATTTTAACTGTTATTGCACAGTGTTTTTATATTGCACAGGTTTTAAATGTTTTTGTGGTCTACTGGGAGCTCAGCTAATAGATAGATAGATAGATAGATAGATAGATAGATAGATAGATACTTTATTAATCCCGCAAGGGGAAATGTTTTTGGTACAGCAGTATTTTTACGTAAGAAAATATTTTTTTTTACATAAGAAAAGAACAATATATATAAAAAATAGAATAGAAGAAGAAAATAAGAAAAATGCACAATATATACAACAAATAGAATAATAATATTAAATTAAATTAACAAACGAAACAGTAGTGCAAGATGTAGCCAACAATTGATTAATCAAGGAAATAGTTGGCATATTTATTGATAATGAAGCAAATTGTTGATCACAGCCTCGAGTTCACGGAGTAAACTTTGATATGAATGACTTGAATAAAGTTGTCAAGCTTCTTCTTATCGCCACACGTTTGGTTTAAACTTTAAAATATGAATTTCCACCGTCGTCTTTACGGCGGCCGACGGTTTGGGTGACGGTGTGGGTGACGGTGTGGGTGACTGGGTGAGACTGTGTGGGTGAGACGGTGTGGGTGACTGTGTGGGTGATGGTGGTCGCCCGGGTTCGCTGGGTGGACATAAACCCTCCTTCCCTCCTCGAGGAGGAGGAGGAGGAGGAGGAGGAGGAGGAGGAGGAGGAGGAGGAGGAGGAGGAGGAGGAGGAGGAGGCTTGTTTCCACCCAGACCGGGGTGGAAGATTAAAAACGGGTATTATTAGCCGTGCATGGGATTTCCCAAATTGTCCAAGCAACAGAACAAAGGGCGGTTTAATAGATATAAATAAGTGAAAGGCCACGATCAACGTCTTCGTTAGAGACGTCCCGAGTGCTGACAGTTGGTGGCGGTAACGTGCAAACGGAGTAACGATGCGACGACAGAGGCGGTGAAGAAGAAGAGTTAAACAATTAAATTAAATAAACTTTAGAAAGGTTTAAAGAGGAAGAAAATCCACTCAAAATGTTGGTTAGTCCTCCACTTTGTTTTCAAGAAAACTCCACAGGACACTTTCTTCTATTTATTCTATAACAGGGATTATTATAAGCACTGTTTTCTTTCAATTTCAAGTCAATTTCCCAAAAACAACAATACAATCATCACAATTAATTTGTTCTGCTCATTTCTACTGCAATTTGTTTGTTTGCATCATTTAGATATATTAGCTTATTTGAGTATTTTGGTTATTTTATCAACAGTTCTGTAACATTTATCTTAAAACTTATACAAATAGGTTTTTATCCTAAATAAAGTATTATTATGACCACGCAAAGGACATCAAATAAACATCTCTCCAGTCCAGATTTAGTTGGAAACAGATCAGGCTCCTATTTAAAAGTCCTTTTTCTGTTCTCGGGCTCTTGATTTGTCACTTCCTGTGTGGAGAACGTTTCCCACAAGACGAAGACCACAAACACTTCAAACCATGAAGTTGGATCATCTGTGTCACATCCACAATTAGTCTGAGCTCATCTCGCTGCACCGCTGGTAGCATGTTATGTAATGCACTCTCTCTGTGTGTGTGTGTGTGTGTCTGTGTGTGTGTGTGTCTGTGTGTGTGACAGGTCTTGTGCAGCGCTGTGTGATAATCCAGAGAGATGAAAATGGCTTTGGGCTGACTGTAAGTGGAGACAACCCAGTGTTTGTGCAGCTGGTAAAGGAAGGTAAAGCTCTCTCACACACACACACTCTCACACACACACACTCATATGTTTGTCTTTCTACACTTATGAGGACGTAATGCATGGCCGAGCTCAAAGCCTAACTTAAACCTAAGTCTAACCTTTAAACTTAAGACCCGCCTCACAATGCAGAAATGTCCTCACTAGGATGGTTTGAAACTGAAGTTGGTCCTCACAAAGATAGCAAGACGAGTACAAACACACACATGACAACAACACACTTCTCTGACTCTGTTCTGACTTTTGTATTTTAGATGGAGCTGCAATGCGAGCTGGTGTTCAGACAGGAGACAGGATCATTAAGGTGAGACTCCCTTACTCCCTTACTCACTCCCTTACTCACTCACTCACTCACTTACTTACTTATTTATTAATTTTCCTTCTTTCTTACTTACTTACTCCCTTACCTACTTACTCCCTTACTCCCTTACTCACTCACTCACTCACTTACTTATTTATTAATTTTCCTTCTTTCTTACTTACTTACTCCCTTACCTACTTACTCCCTTACTCCCTTACTCACTCACTCACTCACTCACTCACTTACTTATTTATTAATTTTCCTTCTTTCTTACTTACTTACTTACTTACTTACTTACTTACTCCCTTACTTACTCCCTTACCTACTTACTCCCTTACTCCCTTACTTACTCCCTTACTCAGTCACTCACTCACTCACTCACTCACTTACTTACTTATTAATTTTCCTTCTTTCTTTCTCACTTACTTACTTACTCCCTTACTTACTCCCTTACCTACTTACTCCCTTACTCCCTTACTTACTCCGTCACTCACTCACTTACTCACTTACTTACTTATTTATTAATTTTCCTTCTTTCTTACTTACTTACTTACTTCCTTACTTAGTCCCTTACCTACTTACTCCCTTACTCCCTTACTCACTCACTTACTCACTCACTCACTTACTTACTTATTAATTTTCCTTCTTTCTTACTTACTTACTTACTTACTCCCTTACTTACATGCGTATTTATTTACTTACTAATTTACTCCCTTACTTACTTCCACACTCTGCTGCTGTAAATACTTCCTACTACATCTGAAAATACTCGCGAATAATTTACTCCTGTTTGAGTAATATTGCAAATAAATACAGCTGCCAGCTGTTTTAGGAAACAATTAAGTTTTTTATTTATTGAGAGACGACTAACACATTGTTGTCTTTTTAAATCTTTTCAAGGGATTGTTGACAATAAAAAAAAATAAAAAATCTAAATATCAATACGTCATGGTTAACTGTTTAAATATTCCCTCCCAATGTTTTCTGTTTGAAGGTTAACGGGACGCTGGTCACACATTCAAACCACATAGAGGTTGTGAAGCTGATAAAATGTAAGTATGCACTTCTCCAGTTTGCAATCATAACGGTGCATTAAGAATATAATGTAACCTCGTTAGCAATAAGTCTTACAGTAGTTACTGATCGTTCAGAGATTGTAGAAGAACCTGGACATTGGCAACCATTTTGAAAAATTGGCAACCAATCATTGTCCTTTTAAAGTTGCCATCAGATGAGCAATTCAGTCACGTTTTCATTGTAAAGCTTGACGTATAACTGCATCGTATATTTATTAACTCAAAATATGAGGTGACTAGACGTGGCACGCCCTTCTATTTCTGGAGAGGTTTTAAACCTTTGCTTGCTGACACTAATTTAGTTACTAGAGCCATAAAATCCACATGTGTTTCCGACTGAGACAAAAACATTCCCCCGAACGTGCAACTCTCAAACGAGTCTCGGACATTAAGACCTTCACTCCCTGTGGAAATAAATACATGAGATTTTCATTTTGAGAGAGAGTTCAGGGGATTGCCCCTTCACTTGTGTGCACAGCTGCCTCGGACAAGACATGTAATTCATGACATCATGCATCAGCATTATTTTGTTGTTTTTGGTTCCTTTTCATGTGGTGAAATGTTTCTCTTTCTCTCAGCTGGTTTGGATACTTTTTAGACGTGTATCAGCATTTTTCTCACTTTCTTTCCTCGCGCCCTCGTCTCCTTTCCTTTCCTTTCCCATGACTCCTCTCCGGCAGCGGGTTCCTATGTAGCGCTGACGGTGCTGGGGAGGCCCCCGGGGCTTCCTCACATGCCCCTGGAGGAGGAGGACGAGGAGAAGAAGGAGGAAGGGGCCGAGGTCCGCCCACCCTCGTCTCTCTCAACGCCCCGCTCACCTGCGCTGCCGGGTGGGGAGCGACGCAGCCTCCAGGAGCACATGGCCTCCTCTCCGCCTGAAGGGGTAAGGAATAAATAAATATCCAAATAAATTAATACAAAATATATAACTGTCAAATAAATTAATAAATTTTTATTATTATTATTATTTTTTTTCATGTGCATATTTCTTTATTTAGAAATTATTTATTTATCGGAAATAAATAAATATGCACAGAAATAAAATAAAAAAATAATAAAATGTATTAATTTATTTGACAGTTATATGTTTTGTAATCTGCACATCAATTTTATAATTGAGGCTTTTTTTTCTACATTTCTTTCTTTATTATTTAATTTCTTGTTTTGAGTCGTTCACTATTTATTATAATTTATTATAATTAGTTCCTATATCCATAAACCTTAACTGGCTGCTATCGCATCTCATTATTTTGAATCAACTCCATCGTTTCAGTCAAATTTCGGCAAACTTTCACAAAAACTGCAGCACTTTTTTTTCCTCTTTGTAACACTGAATGTGTCAAACTATAGATTTAAGTTTCATAAAATTAGAAAAACATGTAAATAACTTGTTCAAAATCAAGTATTAGAACTGAATGAGAAATAGACAAGAGTCTTTCTTATATTTCTCTCTCATTTAGTTTAACACTTATATTTGAAGAAATTTAGAAAGTACTAAATCATATACTGTATTTATTTATTTATTTATGAATGTCCACGTTCCCCTTTTTTAATTTTCCACTTTCACTCTGATTAGTATCACTTCTTTCTTTACCCTGTTTGGACCTCAAGCTTCTTTTAATCACATGCGTTACAGGAACAATGACGTCACGATGTGTCTTTCACCGGATCTCTGAGTATTTTGTGTCATCGTGTCCTTTTTTTGTTTTGTGTCTCTTTTTAGGACGAGAACAAAACCACCGCGCACAGCCAGACGGCCGACATCCTGCAGAAGATGCTGACCAAGGAGCAACAGGAGCTGCAGGTGTGTGTGTGCGTGTGCGTGCGTGTGTGTGCGTGCGTGTGTGTGTGTGTGTGTGTGTGTGAGATGCAATGAGATTGTGTGCATTTCCTCAGACGGAAATTACATAAACAGTATTTTAACAACTTCTGAATATGTTGACAAACCGTCTGCCTTATCATGTTTCCACTTACTTACTTACTCCCTTACTCCCTTACCTACTTACTCCCTTACCTACTTACTCCTTTACTTACTTACTCCCTTACTTGTGTATTTATTTACTTACTCACTTACTTACTTATTTACTTACTTAATAATTTTCCTTCTTTCTTACTTACTCCCTTACTCACTTACTTAATCCCTTACTTACTTACTCCCTTACTCACTTACTTACTTCGTCCCTTTCCTACTTACTCCCTTACTTACTTACTTGCGTATTTATTTACTTACTAATTTACTCCCTTACTTACTTTATTTAAGTTGATCTCAAATACACATTCTACTGCTGTAAATACTTCCTACTACATCTGAAAATACTCGCTAACAATTTACTCCTGTTTGAGTAATATTGCAAATAAATACAGCTGCCAGCTGTTTTAGGAAACAATTAAGGTTTTTTATTTATTGAGAGACGACTTAACACATTGTTGTCTTTTTTTTATCTTTTCATGACAATGAAATTGTCATGAAACAATTGGGATTGCTGACAATAACATGTCAACAATCCCATCTCAAATGTCTTTGATGATGCTCCCTTACGAACTTACTCCCTTAGTTACTTACGCCCTTACTTACTTCCTCCCTTACCTACTTACTCCCTTACTTACTTACTCCCTTACCTACTTACTCCCTTACCTACTTACTCCCTTACCTACTTATTCCCTTATCTACTTACTCCCTTTCTTAATTACTCCCTTACCTACTTACTCCCTTACCTACTTACTCCCTTACCTACTTACTCCCTTACCTACTTACTCCCTTACTTACTTACTTACTCCCTTACTTACTTACTTACTCCCTTACTTACTTACTTACTCCCTTACTTACTTGCGTATTTATTTACTTACTTACTTACTTACTTATTAATTGTCCTTCTTTCTTACTTACTCCCTTACTTACTTACTTACTTACTTACTTACTTACTTACTCCCTTACTTACTTACTTACTCCCTTACCTACTTACTCCCTTACCTACTTATTCCCTTACCTACTTATTCCCTTACCTACTTACTCCCTTTCTTAATTACTCCCTTACCTACTTACTCCCTTACCTACTTACTCCCTTACTTACTTACTTACTTACTCCCTTACTTACTTACTCCCTTACTTACTTGCGTATTTATTGACTTACTTACTGACTTACTTACTTACTTACTTACTTATTAATTGTCCTTCTTTCTTACTTAATCCCTTACTTACTTACTCACCTACTTACTTACTTACTTACTTACTTACTTACTTAGTTACTTAATCCCTTACTTACTTACTCACCTACTCACTTACTTAATCCCTTACTTACTTACTTCCACACATAAGCCAAGAGATCATCAAATGTCTTTATCAAATGTTTTTCATGTGTGGCTGATGTCGACTTCCACTCTGGGATTTATTTGTGATCAGACAAAGGAGGAGGAGTACAGCAGAAGCCCTCGGCCCAAACTACTGAAGGAGGTGCAGGAGGCCAAGAGGCACGTTTCACTGCTGCAGGAGCAGCTCGGCAAAGCAGCAGCTCAGCAGGTAGAAAACTAAACTCATTTTACATGAAGCCTTTCAAACACGGACCCAAAATAAGGACAGAAATTATATTGTTATTCTTACACAAACATTCAAAAGTTTGGAATCAGCTGTTGCATTGATGTTTTCCTTCTGTCCTTCAATAATTTAAAATAAAAACTGTATAACTCAGACACCAAATGTTAATTAGTTTTTCCCCCCAAAAGAACAAGGATAGTATAATTCAAACTTCCATTTAGTCGACGTCCCCACAGTGTTGTATAACAGAAGAATACTGTTGTTTTCCAGCCCAGAAAAGAGCGTCGGTGACCTTTTGATCTTCATTGAACTCTAAATATTGAGTTAGTCTCGCTGATTGAAGAGGTTTAAACTGTGATTTGTTCATCTGATAATCCAACATTGTTACCCGTCGACCAACCTTCTGTTTCTATTGCGGAGTCTGAAGAAGAGCTTTGCTAAAGCAACGCGTCGCCTGTTAATTCCAGCTGGTCACAGGCTGATTTATTGTCATTATTTAATATATTGTGACTGTTTTGTAAAGAGGACTTTCTACGTCCTAAAAGCATGAAAGACTTAAAAAAAAATACCAGAGTCCTACCGATCAACAGATATTACAAAAAACATCCTAAAAGGCTTTGATTGCTCTTTAGACGTCGTTGTCTCCGTTGCTTTCTTTTGTATAAATCATCATGATTTAAGAGAGTGTATGCAATTAGCTTCAATAGCTAATCAAGTAAGGGAGTAGGTAAGTAAGTAAGGGAGTAGGTAAGTAAGTAAGGGAGTAGGTAAGTACGTAAGTCTTCAGGATCTTGTTCCTGGTAGCTGATGTAACTGAACTGATTATTGTTTGTGTCTTTCAGTCCGAAGCCTCAGCGTCCAGAAATGGAGACGCTGAGGACGGAGACGTCCCTCCTCCGAGGGAACCGACCCCGTCCTCGCCGGGCGACCGCGGTAACGACGGGCCCTCCACCAACAATAACTCTGTGGGTATAAAAACACATGAACCACATGAACCACATTACCCAGAAGTCATTTATCAAGCAGAAATGCCAAACATTTACAGGTTTTCCAGCTTATTTTCTCTGTTTCATATCATTGTAAATTTAATATCTTTGGGTTTTGGATCGTTCGTCAGACAAAGAAAGACATTTTAAAATGCGTCCTTGGGCTCTGGGAACTATTTTCTGACAGTTTACAATCAATTAATCACAGAAATAATGAAGATACGAGCTAGAAACATCAGCTTCATTTCCTAAATAGCTCTCAACATGATTTATTGTGATTTTAAGTGACGGTTAAAAACATTTCATACTGAATGTAGTCTGTGTTTATGGAGTTTTTGAGACAACAGCTCACTCACCATGGACCAGGTGCTGTTTTTGACCACAGGGAACGTCGTTAGTGATAATAAAATCAAATGTTAGAACAGGAAGCTTCTTTGAAAATACTGCTGACATAAGCTTTTGTAATCAGCCCCCCGCCCCTCCCTGACCCCCCCCTTCCCTTTACTTATCAAAACTTCTATAAATAGGGATGAAATGGTCCAACTATTTAATCTCTGGGGTTTTCCCAGTATTCAGCACCAGACTAAACAATCAATTTGGCTTAAGTGGTGTGTTGTTTTTTGTGTGTGTGTGTGTGTGTGTGTGTGTGTGTTAATGTGTGTGTGTGTTTCTGTCTGTGTGTATTAGACGCACAGCAGCCCCCTCACAGATGGTCCGGGCAAAAGAGAGACGCCCTGTCAAAGCCCCGACGTCAGCCGGCGGGACGGCCTCAACTTCTGCTCATCGCCCGACTCTGAGCACACCACTGATACTGTAAGACACTCACACATGTACACACTCACACATGTACACACTCACACATGTACACACTCACACATGTACACAGACACACATGTACACAGACACACATGTACACAGACACACATGTACACACTCACACATGTCCACAGACACACATGTCCACAGACACACATGTCCACAGACACACATGTACACACTCACATGTACACAGACACACTCCCACATGTACACACTCCCACATGTACACACACTCACGTTTGATGAGTTGGGAGTGAGGAGGTGTTGGTGGAAGACATGAAAACAAAGGAGCAGCATTGTTCTTGTTCTGCAGGGTTAGTTCTGGTACTGCGTATGAAACATGTACTTCGACAAGCAACATTGAGGTTAGATTTTAAAAGGCTTTGACACAGGTTGATCCATTCAAGGACCATCCTAAATCTTGTGTTTACCAGAGATGTGCTCATAAGTTTCTTGGAAATAAGTCATTCGGCATGAAAAAAGCATTAAAAAAATGACTGTTCGACTGAAAGGGGGAAGCCCCAATCCGTTCCTTACACCTTTGGGTGCTCTTGTGTTTTTGCACACCGCTTCAGCTTGTGGAGGAATCAAAGCTTAACAGGCCTTGTTTGGCTGCAGAGCTTTGATTGGACAATCACTATTCGGGGGCGGGGTTTATCAAACAGTCAATGGTGAATTATTACAAATTTATTTGACCAGTACAAAGCTGAATATATCCTGCCTGTTAATGTGAAACTCCTTTTTTCTTTTTTTTTTTATACATGTGTTTTGAGTTTGTCCATCAGTGCATTAAACCATGCCAATATATCACTCAGGACTCCAGTGCCCAGTGCATTGTGGGTAGCCCTCCCTACCTCCTCCTCCACCCCCAGATCATCGGAGCAGAAGACGACTACTTTGACTCGCAGCAAGAACAGGTGTCTAAAGAAATGTTCCTAACCCACTGGTGGAAAATAATTTGCTTATCTTCATCTATATGAACCTTTTTAAATGTAAAACAATTTGCTTGTTCCCCTGAATGAATGGCAGTACAACAGTTAGTGGTATTGATCCCGGTTTCTCTCTCTCAGATTAATGGACTGTGTAGCTGTTTCCAGAGTATCGACCTGCTGAAGTCTCGGCCGGCTCACCTCGCAGCCTTCCTCCATCATGTTGTCTCGCAGTTTGACCCTGCACCTTTGGTATGTATGCAAACACACACACAACACAGATTAAGGTATAAAAATACCCATGCTGTTAATCTGATTGATATTCTGTGGGTTTATACTATTATGAAAATCCCAAATATCACATACTTGTACTACACTGTATGTTATTATACTTCTTTAACAGGGAGACAAGCAATTTTTTTTTATTCTGTTCCAAACTTGTGCAAACGTTGCATGTTTGAAGGATAATAATGGTGATATTGCATGTTTTTATTGTCAACAAATTCCATAAAGAAACCACAATCCATCCTTCAATACGGTCCTTCTTCCCTCCTCTTTCTGTGACATTCAACCCTCAAGTTCATTCTTTTCTACTTTTCTACTGACAAAAAAAAAAATGTTACAAATATAAAAAAAAAATGTAATCACTCCCGATAACAGCTGAGTTTTGTAATTTTAGCAAACGTTACTCAAACAGGTGTAGAAAGTTGATTTGTTGGGACTATTTTCAGCTGCGGATTAATACACATTTTATGCTTTAGTGAGTATTTACAGCAGCAGCAACGTGTATATGTGTGAAAGAACATGTCACTCAATGTTTCTTTTAATAGTTTTTGGCCAACAGTTGAGGTGTATGGCTACACAGGCGATAGAGTGCTGCACGGATGACGTATTTTTATGGGCCAACAGGAAGTTAGTATCGTCCTGGTTCCCTGACAAAACGCTAAAGGGATTTTCTTCTTGTTCGAAGCATCAATTCATTGTCAGAATAAGAAAAATATAGATTATTGGCAGCATTACACTTTAGATAAAGTTTAAAAAACAGAAAACTGTACAGAAGTGAAGTAACTAATTAAGCTTGAGAGGCAAAGCTCTGCAGATAACAAAAATGAAGCACATTTTGATATGGATAATTCAGGTGTTAGCTAAATCCTGTGGCTTCAAACTATAAAGGCAGAGTGTCAATACAAAGCATATGAATTACCATATTTTACAGTATATATTCATCATAAGGTTTGCCGTTTGATTGAAGGTCCATCTGAGTGCCATTTAGTGTGTAAATTGTAATTAGAAGTTACTATCATAGTCAATTATAAAAGTGGGTAGAAGCACAGACCTTGACATACATAACGGTGTATTGGAGTATTGGTGTAATGACATAAAAAGCTCTTTTCAAATACTATTTAATATGAATGAAAGTGTGCCGAGGATCGATCCCTGTGGAACGCCTTCACTGTTAAAAGCTTGACTCTCTGGGGAGATAATTCACATTGTTCGTGTTTTGGGGCGGTAAAGACATGAAAATAATCTTGAACTAATATTCTAAATGAGATGAAGAACTTCACATTTACAGTATTATAGAGCTGTTTCTCTCCTTCTCCCCTCCGTTAGCTCTGTTATCTCTACGCTGACGTGCACAAGCAAACCAGCTCCAAAGAAAGCCGACGCTTCTTCATGGAGTTCCACTCGATCTTCGTGGATCGAACAGCTGTAAGTTATTTTAATTGCTCAGTTTTTGCCCTCTCAGACCAAGTTTCTAGCTTATTGGATATTTTGTATATTTTCTCATTTGACTTTGGTTGTCCTTCCCAGAATCTTAAAGTACAAGTGCCAGAGGCAGTTTCATCTGAATTAGGTAAGGGATGGGAAGACACTACAATATATCACATATTTCTTCAAAGAATTGACTTGGAAAAGCCATAAAAATATCGTATTTAATCATTTTAAATAACACAATACTCTAATATTCAGACATCCTTCACACTGAGTTGCTTTGATTTACAAATTTGATTGTCAGACCTTTAGTTGATGTACATCATACTTTGTCATGCTTCAAAAACTGAGAATCACAAGCAGCAGGTAAACATTACACAACACAAGGCAAACTTGATTGATATTTTTGTGTAGAAAGTTCACCCTGAGATCTGCACTTAAATAAAGTTTATGTAGTGTGCAAGATAAGACAATATTAGGGACTTTATCGCCCAAAGGAAATTTGTCTTGGACACATTCGGTACAGTTTAGTAAATACAAAATAACAACGTGTCTGCAGACAGTACATACACAGACTGTAGCCATGTTTTTTTTTCTGAATAAATGTAAAAATCCAGATCAAATAATCTTTTTGTGTGAAGAAACTTGAGGCCAGGGATCTCAAAAGGTTTAAAAACAGAGTCTCTATCACTGAACTAACGGATAGCAGAAACACAGAATTCAATAATAACGATGATAAAGAAAAACAAAAAGTCAAGATGCAGTCGCTGTGTTTTCCGATAAAGACATCTCGACCGACTCTCGAGAAGTCAGGCTAGTATTTCAAAGTGTTGGACACATGAACAGATGGATGAAGATTAATTTATACTTTATTGCAGATGCTTTCTTCATTATTTTCATGAATGCATGCCGTTATTTCCTCTAATTAGAGTTCAGAGTTGCGATACGATAATATTTCTTGTCGTCTCTGCACAGAGAAGCGGAGGCTGGAGTTGATCCCAGAGGAGCTCTGCAAACAGTACACACAGACGTTACAGGACGCGCTGCTACCAGACCTGCACAGGAACCTGGAGGACTTCAGGTAGCCGTCACCCCATTGAATAACTGTACGACTATTCACCCTGTGGAGGAAGAGACCAGATACTTTACTTCAGTAAAAATACGAATACCACTCTGTAAAAATACTCGGTTACTAGTAACAGTCCCGCTTTGAAAACGTGTATCAGGAATTATATATTACGTCATTAGATTATTATTACTCATGCATTAATGTAAAAGCAGCATTCTACTGTTGTAGCTGGTTTAGCTGGAGCTCATTTTGAACTATCGAATGATTGTTTTCTCCATTAAGAGATTGATTTTTTTTGTTTTTTTAAAAATGGGGAGAAAAGGTTCCTCACAATTACCCAAAAGTGACACCTTCATAATGTTTGTTTAGTCCAAACCTCAACATTATTACGAAGACATTAACATTATAAACATTATTAAAAGGAGAAGAAGAAAATCTGGAACCATGAAGTGTTTTTACATGAGCCAATCTACCTCTAATTTCAAATTTTAAAGCAAATGGTCCAAAGTTACAAACTAATTTCACTTCGGAGTAATAGTAGACCACCTCAAGTTGTCACTCAGAGACAATCAAGACATTCTGATGTGTGATTTCAAACTTCAAATCACTGTCTTCATGCGTTTCGTGTGCAAAAATCTAGATTTGTAAAGCTGTCAGATAAATGTGGTGGAGTTTAGATGAAGAAAGAAAACACTCCACAAGTACCTCCATTTTTAACTTAATGTACTTACTAATTTAACTCACCCTGACATACGTCTGTGACAGGTTAGTTGTAGGAAGCTAATAATATCTCTATGTCTGCTGCGAGCGATGGTATTTATGTTGATGTGTGTGCAGACAGAAGCGCAGCATGGGTCTGACTCTGGCCGAGGACGAGCTGTCCAAGCTGGACTCGGAGGGAGGAAAAGACCACCAGGCCCTGGAGAAGGAATGCTCCTGTGCTGAGCACATCCTCTCCAAGATCGATGATATCCTGTGAGCGCACACACACACACACACACACACACACATACACATACACATACACATACACACACACACACACACACACACACACACACACACACACACACACTTTGCTGGGCTGCCCTTTTGTAAGTAAGTCAGGGAGTAAGTAAGTAAGAAAGAAGGAAAATGAATAAGTAAGTAAGTGAGTAAGTAAGTAAATAAATACACAAGTAAGTGGGAGTAAGTAAGTAAAGGAGTAAGTAGGTAAGGGAGTAAGGGAGCAAGTAAGTAAGTGGAAACATGATAAGGCAGACAAACCACTCAACATATTCAGGAGTTGTTAAAATACTGTTTATGTAATTTCCATCTGAGGAAATGCACACAATCTCATTGCATCTCACACACACACACACACACACACACACACACACACACACACACACAGTATATCCATCTCCTTGTATTAGTGTGTGCTAACCCTGAGCTGCCTGTTGCAGGGTCACGTCGCAGCCCACAGAAGAGGAGAAGTGGTAAGAGGACGGAGGTTTTCTTCTTTAATGTAATATCATCAATCAGCTGCAGGACAGTCGATGCATCTGCAGCTCGATCTATTTAAAGCTGCTTTTAAAGAAGTGTTTTAGTTTCTCTTCTGATATTTTACTGTTGAACTACTTTCAATCAATTTAGATTAAAGGCTTATTTTTAATCTAATTTACACTAAATTACATGGAAATACCTCAAAAGACGACAGCAGCTTAAGTATTTTAAGTATGAGGATTTTTTTTTAAATGTAATTGTATGATAAATACATTTTGTAGTAGAAGTATTCATATATTATTGTATGATAAAAGACTTTTTGCAGATTTGTAAATATACTTTTTTTTTCTTGACTGTCATGTTGCAGCCAAACAATGCAGTATGTGATCCTCACCTATATGAAGCACCTCGGGGTGAAAGTGAAGGAGCCTCGGGGCCTCGAACACAAACGAGCGCGCATCAATTTCCTGCCCAAGATTAAGGTTCGTTCCCTTCTTCAGAAACGTGCAGAAATATGATCGTTTTCACTCCCACACGTACAAGAAGAAGCTTTTAACGGACCTACAGCCTGTTTGACATGCAAGTTAATAACTGTTATTTTTTTATTTTTTATTTATCATTATTATTTTTTTAAACTGTGTTTATTGTCATTTTACAGAACATACAAATCCCTACACATATACATGTCTGTTTTCAATGTACAGACATTAAAACAAGGAATAACAACAATACTAATATATAAAACCTTGTTATAAAATAGATGAATGAAGAATAAATTAATAAGTAAAGTGGGAGAGGGAGATTCAAATAAATGATACAAATTTAAAAAATAGATAAATAAATGCATTCTAAATCCGTACATGTCCAAGTATATGCAATATAAAGTTGATCAACATAAAATGTGACACCTTTTATCAAGTTTCGGTGATTTTGTTTTCATGACTTTTCTATTAAGTTGCTTTTAACTCATCCAACTTTTATTCTTAACGAGCAGAAGAGCATCAAGCCGGAGAAGGAGGGAGAGGAGAAGGTGAAAAAGCCTCGGTTTCACAACATCCTCGGCCCGCCTCGCCGCCTGAGCCGAGTGGACTCCACCTCAGGTGAGGAGGAAGCGTTAATCCAAGTCTCATTTAGATAAGATAAAATAAGATAAAATAAAATGATCCTTTATTAGTCCCGCAGTGGGGAAATTTGCAGGATTACAGCAGCAGAGGGTAAAGTGCAGACATAGTACAATCAAAAGAAATAGAATCAAAAACAGTATAAATAATAAAATAATTTATAAATAATAAAACAGTAAGAGTCTACATGAGTCTGAGACTTAGTATTCTTATTTCCATTTTCTAATACCCATAATGCAGTGTGGTTTTTGGGGTTTTTGAATTGTTTTAATCTGTTGTTCTGACTTTTTTTTTGTTATTTCTGTTTTTATGGAATATATGTAACATGGAGATTTTATTTGGTTATTTGCAATTTAGAAACACTTTAAAAATCCATTGAAACAACTACAGAATAATGTGTTTTTTAATAGAAAACTCATCAACAACCGTCATAAAAAAAGTAGACAAATGCACCTTTTGCTAATAGTTTATTTTTATGTATTAAACTAATAGTCATGTCTTTCCACAAAGACTTGTAGACATGTACTGGACACAAATACCCCAGTATTTAATATGAATTGCTGATTTTTATAATGATTTATTGAAACTGACACATTCAGTTGGGATGAATCTGGAAAGCCACATTAAATGCAACCAACAATTATTTCCATTTTTAATAGATTTGATGATTATTTTTGATCCTTTAGTCTAAATAATGGCAGATTTATATTGTATTTGTAGCTACATCTCCAATAATGCAAATACCTTTAGGGTTAAAAAAAATTATTCAGGGTTACACAGGTTGAGTTTATTGATATAGAAATTATATAGAAAATTATTCCCTTAACTTTTGAGTTTGTTTTAACTGCTAAAAAAATACTTTTTCTTTTTTTTACAAGTAGTACGAAAGAGGTGTATTTATGTAAATCTGAGTGTGTACATATTAAGATGTTATTAGTGTTTTGATGTGTTCTTTTTACGTTTTCCCTCCCCGTGTGTTGGCGAGCAGTCGGTAAAGCCGTGGAGCTGAACAAGCAGCGCTCTCCGAAGCAGCTCTCTCATCACGCCGTCGGCATCCCGGAGCAGCTCGACTCCGTCCTGGGACGGATCCGTGGGAATCAGCCCGCCGAGGCATCGGACGCCGGCACGCAGTCTTTGCCTTCCACCGGCAGCAGCAGCACCTCCCCCACACACAGCTCGCCCACCGGGCAGGCCTCCGACACCAGCGGACAGGACTCGGACTCCAGTAAGAAACACCTGCTTCTCTTATTTCGGGGATTCGGAAGACAAGATGTCTTTAATGTTAGATGCAGATTTATCCTAAATGAGTAACTACTTATATTATTGGGAATATTTTTGGTTGTGAATTATTATATTAACACGGACAACTCCAAGACCGGACAACGCTGTGGTAGAGACCTGTCAATCACCTTGTAGCCCCGCCCCTAAAGCATCCCCTGCTTTATGGTCTGTTTGACTCTAAATGGACCATAATTTACTAAATGAACATCATGCTGCATTGAAGAAGACTTGAAACTAGAGATTGAGACATAAACTCATGTTTACAATGTTTACTGAGGGAATAAATCAAGAGAGAAGTAGTCATTTTCTATAGACTTCTATACAACCAGAGGAGTCGCCCCCTGGTGGTCAGGACAGAGAATGCAGCTTTAACACATGAATCTTTGACTTCTATACAACCAGAGGAGTCGCCCCCTGGTGGTCAGGAGAGAGAATGCAGGTTTAACACATGAAGCTTTGGCTTCAACAACCAGAGGAGTCGCCCCCTGGTGGTCAGGACAGAGAATGCAGCTTTAACACATGAATCTTTGACTTCTATACAACCAGAGGAGTCGCCCCCTGGTGGTCAGGAGAGAGAATGCAGGTTTAACACATGAAGCTTTGGCTTCACTTTTCAGAACCAGAGGTTGCCTCCTGGCGGCAGGACAGCAATATCAAAGGGCAACTCATTAATGCCATAAGGTTTGGTGGCACTAGAATAAGAAGTTTGTTTAGTCCTTCATGTATTTGAAGTTCAAAGGGTCTTTTAAGAGTGAACCAAAGACTAAAATGGAGATGCATAAAATTTTTCATTGAATCTTGACATCTGAAGTAAAACCTGACTTTCTTTCGGTGCTCTCCTCTCTACAGATGTGTCTCCGTTCTGCCTCCCGCCCCGGCTGGGCGACGGTCTGCAGCCCGGAGACCACCAGGACGCCGTCTCCAGTCTGACCAGCACTCAGTTCGACTTCAGCCCCTCCAACCTGGAGCAGTTACAGGAGGAAGACCAGGAGACTTTCAGGTACTGGATTTTCTCTGGAGATTATTTTTCATGCTGGTCAATTTTGAGATGTTGGGTCATTTTGATAATAACGTGTTCAGTTGGGGTGAATCTGGAAAGCCACATTAAATGCAACCAACAATTATTTCCATTATCAACAAATTTAATGATTATTTTTTATCCTTTAGTCTAAGAAATGTCAGAAAACATTGACAAATGTCCCCACGTTGCTTGTTTTGTCCGGTCAACGTTCCAAGACTCGAAGACGTTCATCTTACTCATAAGTCAGATAAAAGAAGCTGGAACCAGATATTTTCTTTTTGGGAATTTGTGCTTGAAAAAGCTCTACATTATTGGTCTGATATAATACGATGACATAACCTATATAATGATTATCTTTATATCTTTATCTTTCACTTATTTGGACTGTTTGGTGTAATAAATAAGGATGAGCCTCTCTCTCCCTGTGTCCCCGGCCGACAGCAGGATGGAGCTGCAGTGTCCGGTGACTTCAGCCGACATCCAGAGTGAAGACGACCAGGCGGGCGAGATGCTGTGTGGAGAAAACCCTCTGAACTGGCAGAGCCTGGTGAGCCGAGGCGTCCTGGCCAGCCTGACGCCGCAGGAGATCAAACGGCAGGAAGTCATCAACGGTGAGTCGCCGACAGCGTTAATAAAATAATTAATAAAATACTTGAATATCCAGCGTTATCTTACCTGCGTGTTCCACCTCAGAGCTGTTCTACACGGAGCGCGCTCACCTGCGGACGCTGAAGGTGTTGGACTGTGTTTTCCACCAGCGGCTGAACAGAGACGGCGTCCTCCCCCCGGAGGACATCAGGCACATCTTCAGTAACCTGGAGGAAATCATTCAACTGCACGGTAATGACAGAGGTTTCATCCACTCAATATTTATTTGCAATGCTGTAAATGTAAAAACGTTTTAGCTGCTTATTATTATTATTATTATTATTATTATTATTATTATTATTATATTTTTTATTTATTTATTATTATTATTATATTTATTATTTTTATTTTTATTATTATTATTATTATTTGTAGTATTATTATTTTATTTTATTTTATTTTATTTTTGTATTATTTTAGGATCTACAGAGTTTGTTCTTGAGTTCACAACAGCTTAAACAATTCAGCTAAAACTGAAATAAATAAAAAAATTGTTGACATATTCAGTTTGTCATCCTGGGAAATGTATCACATTTCATAATGTGAATAAAAAATGTATTTGAACTTAAAAAGATCGATGTTTTTCAGCGGTGCTAAATTGTTTTTCTCTTTTGATTTTCATCCTGTATTTTATGCTATTTAGTTTTTAGATTTTTTTTTTAAATGTGTGAATTTATATCCGTGTCGATTGCTTCGACAGTTTGCAACATTAATCCTCGTTGGTGTAAACGTCAGTCAGGTGAAAAGTCAATCTTTATAATTTAGAATAAGAGATAACGTCTGAGTTACGAGTGTTCCTTTTACACCTGCCGTCATCATGCGGTCTGAATCTGGATATCCTACATTTATAAGGAGAAATGCGCGTCGATACAAAGTGTAAACACGCGCTGAACACCAGCTGTGAATGCAGCGATGACACTTTGACCACATTCTTACGGCAAAACATCTGCCGAGCAAATCTAAAGGTCACCGAACTCCGATTCCTTCTGTTAGCTCAAACAAATGCTGACACGTAAATCAAATGTATTTGCAAAAGCCAGTGAATGGGATGTCATATACATCGTTATCAATGGATAAATTATTTTTAGTGGTAAGAGAAGATGATATATGTCAAAACATAAGCAGAGAAAAACATGAAGAGCAATTACCCGAGTTATGAAGAAGAAGAAGAAGCTGAATGTTTGTGTTTTAGAGCTTCTTCTCACTTTGCTTCACAGTTTCTGTGACGGAGCAAATGACGGCAATCAGGAAGAGGAGCGAGGCGTCGGTGATCGGTCCGATCGCAGACGATCTCCTGGCGTGGGTAAGAAAACAAGTCAATAACAATAGGATTTATTAAGCACTGCTGTTTAGAGCAAAAGGCTTTGTTTACTTTAGGTTTACAGACTGAGGAAATGCACTTTATCCTGAATTCATCAGGACAAAAGCTACACATGGAGGGAGTTTTAAGTTTACTAATAACAACATGAAGATGGCGAAATAGTATATTTATACACGCTGTGTATTTTCTGAGTTAAAAAAATGTCTCCAAAGTTGTATCAATAAAAATGTATCAAGGAGCTTCAAACATCATACTGTGAAGTGTTTGTTCTAATTTACTGACAAGATAAGATAATCCTTTATTCGTCCCGCAGTGGGGAAATTTATATAATTACAGCAGCAGAGGGTAAAGTCAAACCTAAAGGTTGCACGCTCTTAAGTTAAAACATTAGCTCCAGTAAACACCCTGAGTGTAAATGGGCTGTGTTGGTGTTTTGATTCCAGTTCAGCGGGGAGGAAGAGGAGAAGATAAAACGAGCCGTGGGAACGTTCTGCAGCAACCAGCCGTCGGCGCTGGAGCTCATCAAGAGCCGGCAGAAGAAAGACCAGCGCTTCACGTTGTTCATGCAGGTAGATACGGGAAACACACAGGCGACCGCCAGGAGGGATGTTCGTCACGAGGAGTGAGAGAAGAGTGACACCAAAAAAAAAAGCCAAACTTGTAGTGAATATTTTTCAATCGAGAGGACGTCTTAACGTTCAGGGAATTCATTTTTTAAAAAAAAGAGCATCAAGAAAGAAACTCGTTCATGATCTGGTGAACGTGGGTATATGTATATGTAATGAAAGAGAAAGATCAGAGTTATTTGTCCCAGAGGGATATTTGTTTACACAGATAGTATACAGATATATTCAGATCAGATATAAACAGTATAAAAATATAAACAGTACACACTCAGAAATAATAGTTTGACTAAATAATCTTAACTCAAAGATCTCTGTCTTGTCAAACTTCCAATAACATGATTAAGAATTAAGTTTTATGTGTAATTGGATGTACAAATAATCATTTTACTAATTTGTAATGCATTAATAACTAATATTATAAAGTCCATCCACTATCTGAGGCCTGGGCGCATTGTGAGCAGGCTTCTCTCTCCCTCTCGTAAATATGTTGAGTATTTGTCACCATCCAACGGTAATCCTATTATATTTGTTTATTCATGTGTTGAATCACACGAGGTCTATAGATAGAGAACTTCTATATTTACAGTTTTTATAGATTTCCACCCCAAAAAATCTTTTTTTTTCCTTTTTGAAGGAGGTAATTGCTCTAAATATATATTTATTTTAACCTGGATTTTATCCCCTAAAGCATCCAAAATGTTCCTGCTGCAAGCAGACACGAATCCCAGCAGCTTATAAACACAAGTGAACTCCAGCGTCTGTCGTGCAAATGGCATTTTTGTATTATCTTGTGTTTTTTTTTTAATTAAAAAACAGAAGATAACATTATTGTCTTTCTTTCAGGAGGCTGAGAGCAACCGCCTGTGTCGCAGGCTGCAGCTCAAAGACATCATTCCTGTGGAAATGCAGCGAGTCACCAAGTACCCGCTGCTACTGGACAACATCGCCAAGTACACAGGTACACACCTGCACAGGTGTCGGTGTGACTGCAGGCCTCTGTAGCTCGTGGTATCGGTAAAGGAGGGGAGGAGGTTTTTGTTTGTACATTAAGCAGCTGTTGGTTGTGTTATTGTTTATCTCCACGCAGGAGACGGTGAAGAGAGGCAAAAGGTGAAGAAAGCTGTCGAATGCTGCAAAAAGATCCTCAACCACGTCAACCAGGCGGTCAAAGAGGCCGAGAACAAACAGGTACACACATCAGAATCCTCTTTATTTATTTATTTATTTATTTTATTTTATTTTATTTTATTTTATTTTATTTTATTTATTTATTTTCCAGGGACTGATCAACTTTTCCGTTTCCTTCATGTATAAGGTTCAGAGTTAACGAGAGAGAACATTTTCTTCAGGGTGTTTATTACTAATTATACTAATTATTATTATTATTATTATTATTATTATTATCAATAGAATGCTACAGCGAGCACTATTGCACAAAACTGCAAAGCACAATACAACACATAAGGGCAATACAAAAGTAAAAGATATAAAACAATGAGAATATGTAACGGCAGTTAATCTGATTACTCATGACAGCAGGTTTGGTTTGCTTTGAGCTATCTCCATAGTTTATGTTTAAAGGTTATTATTAAAGGTAATTAAAGCTCTCTCTTAATTCAATAGGATGACCGTTCCTTTAGTGGCTGACTCTGAATTGTACATTTGTAATTGTACAACACAAACGAGTTGTGTTGTTTCTCAACAGAGGCTCGAGGAGTACCAGAGGAGATTAGACCTCTCGTCTCTCAAACAGAGTGAAAACCTCATGATCCTGGAGCTGAGGGTAAGAAACCCGTCCTCATCCCCGAATCTCTCGACATATTATTAGTTATGAGCTCCACATAAACGTCTCCCTCTTATTTAGGACCAGTATGTCTTGTCATGAGGTTATTAAGAAAGTTTGATGTATTTTTATTTATTTTTATTGAGAGTTGATTCTTGTCCTGCAGAATCTGGACCTGACCAAGAGGAAGATGGTGCATGAGGGACCTCTGTCCTGGAAAGTCAATAAAGACAAGACAATTGGTACACACACACACACACACACACACACACACACACACACACACACACACACACACACACACACACACACAGTATATGTTTGTCGCTATATGTAACACTTTGTTTGATGTATGTTATTACTATCATTATAATCATTATTATTACTGTAATGATTACTGTCACTATTTGTATTATTATTATGGATAAGATTATTGTTATTATTATTTGTATTAATATGTCCAGTATTAGTATATTATTACTATTATTATTTTTTATGATCATTATTATAAATATGATCATTATTTATTATTATTATTATTAAGACAATTATTAATATTGTTATTATTATCATCATTATGATTGTTATCATTATTTTTATATTATGATTAATATATTATTCATTATTTTAGTATTCCCTTTTTTTTACCACACACACACACACACACACACACACACACACACACACACACACCTGTATATGAGAATAACTGTGGTTGAGAACGGGGTGTCGTCTACGTAGAGTGAATTCTGACAGTGAGATAATATTAATAGAGATAATAATTTACCCACTTTTATCAAGTTTGTGACGCAATGAAATTTTAAAAACAAAAATATGAATAGCAAGTCATGTTGTCCATGTATTTATACACACACGTACAGTTTTATACCTCCGGTGTCGTCCTCTCAGAGCTGTACACCATCCTCCTGGAGGACATCCTGGTTTTACTGCAGAAACAGGACGAGCGCCTGGTCCTCAAGTTTCACGGCAAGAATCCGGCCAGTGCCGCCGACACCAAACACATCTTCAGCCCCGTCATCAAGCTCAACACGGTCCTGGTTCGTCCGGTGGCGACCGGTAAGAACCACAGTTGTGATGTTTTGAATCCTCATGGTTTTAGTGAATCAGTCCTCTCGGGATGGCAACGTCAGTTGGTCCACCGCTTTGGTCTCGACTGTCATGGCCAGGAGTCTTTGTATCGGAATGCATGGTCCCCAGAGGATGCACCCCAATGGTTTTTATGATTCCTTAAACCTCAGTGCCACCACGAGGTTGACGGTTTTGATTTTAAGTTGGATAACTTAACAGCTATTGGAGTGAAATTCCACAAATATTCATTGTCCCCAGTGGATGAATTTTAGTCCCTTTGGGGATCCCCGGACTTTTTAGCCCGTGTTTTCAGTCCAGACATTCATGCTCCCGACTTTGAAAAAATATAGAATTGAGATTATTTTGACTGTTTGCTATATGATTAGCTATATTAAACAGAATGATATATTTTTGTTACACCATTATTCTCATTTTAATAAAAAGATTATCGTGTGATTTGTGCTGCACCAAACAAAGATGTTTTCAATATGTCTACAATATTACATTTTAAATGGTATTTTTACATACAAATATGATTTAATCTTGGGGTTAAGGCAAAGTTCAAGTAATAAACAACTTTTTGATGGTTTTGCTAGCTTCTCCAAAAAGTGACGAGACGACCCAATGCGAGCTTTGCTTCTTTTCTTACTTTGTGTTAATTAATTCCTGTGTATATTTAGTAATACGTATGTATTTGTAACTGTCATGTCCTCTGCAGACAACAAGTCTTTCTTCGTGCTGTCCATGTCGGAGAACAGGGCTCAGATCTACGAGCTGATGGCTCAGACGGTGTCCGATCAGAGGGCGTAAGTCTCGCACCACAAACACACAAAACTACGAGTCGCCCGCTTCCCGAATCTCACCCCGCTGTGTCGCCCTCCGCTCATCCAGGTGGCAGCGTCTGATCACGCAATGTGCCGAGGCCATGAAGGCCAAACCTCACAACAGAGACGACACGCCTCCAGCTCCGTCCGAGTGAGTCCACGAACGGCCGCCACCTCCTCACTGACATCGGTGCTTGACTTTATAAAAAAAAAAAAGGAGATGTGTTTCTAACGTGAATGTGTTTCAGAGCTGAGCGGGACGCTTTTGAGATCATCAAAAGTGTGATGCCTAAAGCGAGCAAAGATCCTAACGGCACATCAAGTGGAAGCCTCCATTCTTCAGGTACAGTAGCAGTCGTTCAATTAACTTTATTTTATTTTAATCAATTAGTCAGATTTATTGACAACAATTTGATTATCTTTTGAATATCTTTCAAGCACAAATGCCCAATACTTTCTGGTTTAAGCTATGATGATTTCCTTCCTGTTTCTGGTTTATATCCTTCTAAACTATATCTCTTTATTAATTTAATTTAATACATTTTTATTATTTTAATTTGATCTATTTATAATTTTTTACCTTTCTGTTGATCGAACAAAATAAGCAATTGTTTTATTTTCTTACAAATAATAAAAAAAAAGATCTGTTTGTACACTAAATATACAACTAATTGAGTATAATGAAAAAAATATTAATATAATAATTACAATTAAATATTTCCATCAAGCGGTTCAACATCAACACAAACTAACTTTATCTCCATCACTTTACTTTCTAGAATTGTTTTATTTCAACATACCACTTGAATTATTTAATATTTTTTACATAATTAAATTAATAAAATGTATTTATTAATAAAAACATGTACATTTATTCCTTTTTATCTATTTATTTATTTATTTATTTATTTATTTAGTGTACTATCACCCTCTGAATCCAAATCTCAATGCATCCCAGATAAAGATGCCGCCTCTTCTCCAGACATTCAAGCGCCACCGGGTACCAACCCGTTCGACGGCATGAAATCAGAGGACGAGGAAGAGGAGCTGGTCGCGGCAGACAGACGGGAGGACGGGGAGGACGACGAAGAGGTGGACGAAGCCGAGCTAGAGGCCTTCCTGGACGGGCAGCTCGCAGACGGACTGCCGTTCCTGCAGGAAGTGTCGTGCCAGGGCATCGCCGATGAAACCCAAGAGCACAACGCATTCGGCACAACCTGCTCTAAAGGCGAAGAGGCTCTCAGGACATGTAAGTGACAACATATTAAAGGGTCAGTTCACCCAAATGACAAGACATATTTCTCACTTACCTCCAATAGTTGTGTTATAGTTTTAGTGTCGTCTGCCTGCGTTTTGAGATGACATTCACATCATTTTTGTGTCCCAGTGGCGATGCTGAAGCAGGCTCTTTTCAGCCACATGATGAGCAGAGAGGCCGAGGAGGAGAAAGAGGAGACGCAGGAGATTGTGGCCCCCGGGTGTCTCCTGCCCGGGAGCCCCGAGGGGCCCTCTGAGAACCGAGCGTCTGCGAGTTCACAGAAAGAAGAACCTCATCTCCCTGCAGGACACACGGAGCTATCCGAGACGCCTGAACGCAACGGTGAGGCCTCTTCACTTTCTGGTGGATAGGTTTAGGTTTTTCACTGCAATGTTAAAGTCCTGAATCTCCATGGAAACAACACAATCATGGATAAAGGTAGAGGAAACCTAATAAATAAAACCTGAAAAAAAAAAAAGAAAAAAGTGCGAGTTGAATTTCTTTGATAATTTTTGTCACGTGACTGTTGGTCTCAGCTGAGTCAATCATGGCTTCCTAGTTGCGCTAAGGAGCTCAAAATTTTATGTTTTTTACAGGATATTTTTTAGGCAAATGGTTTATTTGGGGCGAGATTTTAAATGAGGCGTGTAGAATATAATGTTTTTGATGAAATATCCCCAAAATCTGACGATACTGACGTTTTGTACAGCTTCTGGCTAGAATGTAGTTTTGCCGATTGTTTACTGAGAACATGCTTTTCAATCATGCTGGCGGGATTTTGGGGTACAGGGGGTTAAACATAAGGCTGCAGCCGGTTAGCTTAGCTTGGCATAGAGTCAAGAAATAGACACTTTTTTTTACATGTCTTGTTTTCTACGTCTATAAAGTGTTAAATAAGCTTTGGAGGTGCTGGTAGGAGACGAAGCCAGGCTAGCTGTTTCCTCCTGTTTCAAGTCTTTGTGCTAAGCTAAGCTAGCCGGCTGTTGCCCGACAGATATGAGAGATTGGTACCAATCTAAATCTTCGCCTAAAAGTGCTACCTTTTTTTCCTTTTAACAGTTTTATTTCTAATAAACAAAAAAATGTTTCCACTCGCTCTGCTTCTTCACCCAGGTGGTTTTATGGTTCTGGATTTCGGCGGGGGCTCCGAGGAGAGCAGCACTGATGATGATGGGGGAGTCGGAGGCGACGTGGGGATCGACATGAGGAAACTGCTGTCCTCCTCCTCGCAGGCAGGGGGCGGCGGACCCAACCTCAGCAGGCAGCTCATGACCCACCTGCGCCTCCTACAGGCCGACCTGCAGTATCTGAAGGTACTGAGCGTAAACTAAGTTAACTAGCACAGTGTGAAATAAAGTTTTACTGGCGATTGTTATCCCCCAATATTCAGTAAAATATGCGATCAGGACATCAGCGTTCATATTTTTCTAGTCTCAGATCTCTGATAATGTGACACTGTAAACAACCAGTCTGTGTTTGGAGGATAGCTAGTAACGTTAGCAGCACCGCTAACGGAGAACCAACAGGAGGATAGCTAGTAACGTTAGCAGCACCGCTAACGGAGAACCAACAGGAGGATAGCTAGTAACGTTAGCAGCACCGCTAACGGAGAACCAACAGGAGGATAGCTAGTAACGTTAGCAGCACCGCTAACGGCTAACGAACGGAGATTACATTGTGATGCGTTCAGGGTCTGTTCAGTGAAAATGAGTATTGAGAGAATGTAAATTATAACGTAATCATGATGTGTTCACATGTGATCACATGAAATGTAGTGTTGGTGAGAAACTTGAATAAATCAAGTTGTTTGAAGGAAATGTTTTCACAACAACATAAATAGATATTCGAGATGAATTATGAGCTGTTTACAACCTCTAAGCAGCTTATAATACATCATTTAAACTACCTAAGACAAGATTTGTTTGAATCCATAAAAATACAATCTTTTATTTATTTATTTAATCTTTTTATTCCTTATCATTTGAATTTTTTTTTATGAAGAAATGAAACATTATAGATCACGATAACAAAGTAAAAGGATAACATTTCAAATTTCTGATGGTTTAAACTGACTTTAGAGCCGTTTATGGGATTTCTGGAACGGTGGAAAAACAAATAATAGTTTGGAGCCTCGTAGACCAGCTGCTATAATCAAACAACTATATGGATCATAAATGATCGGCAATTAGTACCAGCATCAACAAAACCATGATCAGTGATCTCAAAAAGTTCAATTTGCTTTGTTTTGTTGCGATGTTTCCAGGAAGTGGAGACGAAGTACAACGAGCTGCAACAGACGCATAGCGACACGGCTACTGACTCCGATGACAACAACGGTGTGTTTCACTGGTTGGTTTTTCATCCTCTTGACATTCCAGCGTCCATCTTTTGTGCATTCACAGTGAATCTTAAAAAACACTTTTGTTTGTGATTTTTAATTTTTTTTTTTTTTCAGATGGGATTCAGTGAAGACCGACTTCCTCCTCTCTCAAGTTTTAATGCCACTCCATGATGACTTCCTCCCGGACAAATCTTTGACTATTTAACGTGTCAGTGGAAGAAGTTTTCATCATTATTAGGAATGTTTCACTATAAAGAGAAGAGAGACTCTTTTTTTTTTTTTTTTTTTTTTTTGCTATAATATTAATCAACTGCATAAATTATCTTAAAACACTGGAGATATGACATGAAAAAAGTTGTGTGAAGTCACACGGACAAACAGCAAAGATTAAGAGACTGGAGATTGCAACCGGAACGATTCTCTGAGGATCGAGAAGGTCGATTGTCTCGTTCAGGACTCACTGCTGTAAGAGCTTGATATATATACGTCTGCAATAAGACGTAAGAGACAACCTCAACTGTACATATTCAGTCCAACACATAGATGAACATGCTCAAATATAGATTTACTTATATTGGGAAAGCCTTGAAGAGCAACCGTTAAATGCCAAAATGTCCTCTCACTACAACATTCACTGTAAACTCCATCCCCAAATGTCTTTGTATGTCTTTAGCCTAGCTTAGCATAAAGCTGTAACTAGTCTATGTGAAGGAGAAAAAAAAACCTACCACCATCTTTAAAGTTCAGTCATCAACATGTCGTTTCTTGTTTGTTTTAATCTGAAAACAAACAGAAATGTGTACTGGTACTATTTATTTTTATAAATTGTTTTCAAGAGTCTTGTTGCCACGGTGAGGTTACAAAGTTTGGTTCAGAAACTTTAGTCCCCGGATCGTGTCTGGAAACCCATGCTATAGTTCAAGCATGTAACTCCCACTAAAAAAACAAAAGAAAATAACTTTTACGTTTGAGCAAGCGATGCAGTCGAGTGACCGTTATCGAAAGTTAGGAAATATAGTAACGAATATAATAAGCGAGAAAGTCCAGAAAGGCCAAGTGGTGGTGGTGGAAGGGTCAAACATACACGGGACTTTCACCCAGCAGACCACTGTTAGTGTCTCGCGTGAAACCAGAAGTAAATGTGGACAAACATTGTTTTTACGTAACGTTATGTCCGCTTGTCACGCTGTCGTGTTTCGTGTGCAACGGTTCATTCAACGTTTCTTTTGTTTTGCTAAATTTTCTTGTTTTCCCTCTTTAAGAGCTGTAAACAGACAAAGTCAAATCAATGCCAGTATTCCAAACGCAAAATGCCAACATTTTATTTTTTCTGTGGACCGGGTTGTTTGTCTTTGTACGTATTATTCTCAATAGTGAGCTTTAGTGTTTGGAGGTTTAGCTTTAACATGCTAGCCGTCTCCCCTTGACTTCCAGTCTTTGTGCTAAGCTAAGCTAAGCTAACCCTGTCCTAAATCCACATGATGGTGAGATCGATCTTCTCGCCTCTCAGAAAGAAAGCGAATAAGCGTGTTTGTCCAAAATAGTTAATTTAAGTATTCCTTCAAGCACGTGAACGATATCTTTCATGTAAAATCTCATTTATTGTCCATGTTGATACACTGAACATCATTTATTTGGGGGACCGGTCACAAATTTCCATCAGAAATTTGTCCCATTTACGAGTACTGTTTGTTTTCTGGTTGCCCCTCTTCGTTTGAATGCCGGGGCAAATGGCAGCAAACGCTGTTTACCCTCTTCTGACTTTAAAGTCCCAGATTTGAAATTTCCTAGAGCACTTGAATGTAGCATAACATAGCAAACACAGATCCAGATCACAAATGTTGTAGAATAATGAAACTCCTCGACAGGAATCCACGTGAAAGAAAGTATTTGATAAATACTACTTTTATTTCCTGTTTTATCATGATTGCAGTCGCACTGCAATCTTTATCAAAACTTAATTTTTGTGTGTTTCACTGTTGGTGTTTTTTTTTTTTTTTTGTTGGAGCTAAATTACACCATATAATAGAGACTGAAAGCTCTTCAGT
The DNA here is from genome assembly GCA_016806645.1 of Ophiodon elongatus. Lineage (NCBI taxonomy): Eukaryota > Metazoa > Chordata > Actinopteri > Perciformes > Hexagrammidae > Ophiodon > Ophiodon elongatus. Next base: position 42,593 of record JACSYO010000527.1, read on the forward strand.
GCCTTTATTGAATTGAACTTTATTGTGGAATTTATTCATGATTTGTATTCGAGACTTTTTTCTTTTCATCAAACACTAAAAACGACTTTAATTTTGATTCCTCCTGAAATATTTTGAGGATTTTATTTTTTTTTTCTCCGGTATCGACTCGTAAACGTCATCTTTTAGGGGCGAAGATCCACTCACCAAACCTCTGCACTTCACTTTAACGGCTGGACTGAAAAGACTCAAACATTCACGGACCACGAGACTGCAAAGGACGGCATCACGGTTTAGATTTGTGGACGAAAAAACATGAAAAAGAAGAAAAAAAATCTAAAAAGAATATATAGAAAAAAACACATTTGTTATGGACTGTTTTCCATGTAAAGGAATATAATGTACAATTATGAATATCAAAAGGTTTTGTGTGTTGTTGTTTTTTTTACACCATGCAACACAAACTACTTAAAAAGATGGTAACGTATCCATTCATCATTAATATGTTCTATTCAAAATGTTATTATTTTATTACATTGTTATTAATAAGTTTGTTTGAGATTTTAAAGCTGATCTGAAGTGAAAGACTTTTAGTTGGTCTCGTGGGGTTGGAAGATTATGGCATCTTATTTATTTTAAGTGTAAATCTTCATCTATAGCATTAAAAGAACAATCAACTCTGAATTTAACAGTAAACATCAGTTCCTTTACAAAGTATCTGCAGCTTAAAGTTTCCACAAAAAAAGGTCTAAAAAGTCACATTAATTAGCTAAAAGTGGGATTATTTCATCAGTAAATTGAGCTGTTTAATCCTTTTCCTATCAGTCACTACTGCTTTTAGCAAATACTTCAATTAATCATTTAATCTTTTTTTATTTGGTTAATCCATCCACCTGTTTTCTGCCAGAATATAAAATATAGGTATATAATGCTGGAAACTACTTAACAAGTACTTCTCCATCATACTTTCATACTTTTGCCAGTATGATCGTGAAACACGTATAAAAATTTAATTTTGGTGTTCAAAATTTATTGAAAAGTCCCAAATTTATTTTGACGCCGAGATTCAGTCATTGTTTTTGTGTGCAAAAGTTTCAGTGTTGTTATAAAATGATTTTATTTATATATATATATATATATATATTTCAAAAAACACATTAGTGTTTGTATTCTCCATCTTTGCTACCATTAGTTCCTATTGAAGACGTAAATATTCAAAAGCAGGTCACAATTACTGCTTTATTTATGTACATATATTTATTTTTTTAAAGACTCAAACACAAAAGTGTAAGAAAAATAAATAAAGGTACATTTGTTGTGGAATATTATCCCACATTTAAAGGGCCAGTACACAGCATTTCGGGGGCTCTTTCAGCATAAATGTAATATAATATTCATAACTATGTTTTCATCAGTGTATGGTCACCTGAAACTAAGATTCATTGTGTTTCCGTGAGCTCAGAATGAGCTCTTCATATCTACAGAGGGATCTTCATGGAGTCCGCCATGTTGCACCGCCATGTTTCTACAGAAGCCCAGAAGGGCCAAACCAAACACTTTCACGTTGAAACGTGTTATTTTTAGGGCCCGAGAGCGAAGGACCTGTTGTTCTTCTAATGTTTATTCTTAATATTGGTCTACTGGTCAACTCTCTCCAGCACAAACACACAGTCGGTTTAGAGACCTGCATTTACTTCAACAGCCTGCTATGTTACAACCACGACACCGGGACCCTCGGTACGAGCATTTACACACATTACGTTTTTTTACTCTCCATCTTTACAGGCTTACATTTAAAATAATCTTCAATATTACTGCTGCATTCGTGTGTGTGTGTGTTGCATTTCGCTGCTGCGAATATTCATTTATTGATGCCACAGTTTGCCGCCTCTTGTCCATCCAGTTTTTGTGCGTCGCTGTCTTTGACCACGCGGTTTTCCCGCCACTTTTTATACTTCGCCCGGCTTTTCTTGCAGCCGAACCGGGCGATGTCCACCATGAACACCCAGGCGAGCCCGTACATGGCCACGCCGCCCAGCTTCATCACGAGCGTGGTCCTGGGAGACGCGAGCTCGCAGTACAGCATGACCGTGCCGACCCCCACGCGCACGGTGGCGAACAGCGAGATGAAGAGCAGGTCCACGGCGTCGCCCAGCAGGCCGTCGTAGAGGCCCAGCCGCCGGAGGAACCAGCGGCTCTGCAGCAGCGGGTTGGTGAGCTCGCTGCCGAAGATGACGGCGCAGGTCTCGCAGCCCGACACCCCCATGAGCAGAGCCAGCAGGATGCCCAGGATGCTGGCGGCGTGGTGGGCCAGCATGACGGGGCCCTCCGCGTGGTGGCGCACGCACCAGCAGAGGTCGAACAGGAAGTAGCCGAGGCACACGGACAGGGAGAAGGTCTGGAGCTCCGTGTTTTCTGTCCCTGGAGGAGACACAGTCAGGCAAGAGGGTTACATGTTGTTTAAAATACAACGAGGGAACATTTTGTATTACGGCGCGTGTAATAAGCGTTAATTATTGTATTTTTATTTTTATTTTGCTGTTTATTTTGCAGGGACAATGCACACTAATCAACAGTAGTACTGTAAGTTAGCCAGAGAGGCTAATTTTCATCTGCTGTCTCCGGCCAGATTTTTTTGAAGGCAGAACATAACATAATGAAACTAAGATTCATCAATAAACAGTCAGTAAGTAACGTAAAGACAAAACCAATTAACATATAAGAAAAAAAAAAGTGTGTAATATACGGTAAATTACTGGCAGCTATGGTTGCCAGAACTTCACCGTAAAAAATAAATTGAGAATGTATAAGACATTACGGAATTACTTTTTGGCAACCGTAAAATTCACAGTTGAGAACTGTTTTTTGTTTACGGTAAATTACTATTAAAAAAACGGATATATATACAGAATAAGCACATGTATAACACGGAGGCACATAACATACATCAACACTGAACAAGACAAATGCACATAGAGGCGAAACAAGCTTAATTTAAGTTTTGTTTGCGAAAAACAAATTAATATGTAATAATGCCCTTATGAATCCTTATAAGATGCTTATTTACTTTATTACGTGTTCATAATATGCGCAGGATGATATGAAAATGTCATGTCACAGTTGTGATTCACGTTATTATCTTTTATTATCTTTGAGATATCTTTAAAACTATTAGTGGCACTAAAATACTAGAATCACTTCACCAAACTTTTTTTTTCAGAAACAAATATTTTTATTGCGTCATAGAAAGGACACCTTTTTTAAGTCTCTTTTATTTTTTTTTAAATATGCTGATAATAATAATAATAAAATAAATCACACTTTATTTTTCACTACTTGTTTGCAGCATAAACATCTTTATTGTTAATTATAAGCACTTGTAAATATCTAGTTGTTGCTTATAACACACATTTCTCGTCATCCTGTGACAGTGTGAGAATCAAGCGCCCCTTAATAAAGGTTTTATTAACTTTAATAAAGTTTTGTTCTTGCTTAAGATTCGGTAGCTGCAAAAAGTAACGTTAACTTTTAATAACTTTTAATAACTTTTAATAATTTTAAATAACTTTCTAGAAACCAAACCATTAATTGAGAACATAAGAAACATTTTTAATTATTATTAATAATAATAATAATAATAATAATAATAATAATAATAATACATTTTATTTGTATAGACACTTTACAAACATTAAAATCATCATAAAAGAGCTATACATTAAAACATGGACCATACATTAGTCATATATTGTTCCTTTTCACAGAAGACATTTTAATACGTCACAGTAGGAAAAGCACAGGTGTAAATAATAAAAATAATTATTTAATTCTCTATACTTTTGACTTATTGATGGATTTGATCTCATTAACTGAATTAAATGTTGGTTCCTCACAGGTTAAATTAATGCAAACAACCAAAACATTACATTTATTGTTTAATATTTAAATAATTGAATTTTATTTAAATATACGTGTTGCTCTAAACCCTCAGAGAGGACACCAGGTCTCTAAAAACAGAACCAATCTTTATTTAGAAGAATTATTCTACATGTAATGTCTATATTTCTATAATATAGTAGTACCGTATTAAACACTTCTTCTGCCCTTTTAATGCGTCTAACCAGCTCTGACCTGCGTGAGTGAAGGGCCAGGGCCCGTCGATGAAGAGGACGTAGGCCGTCAGCAGCACGACGACGACCCCGTGGGTCAACGTGACCAGCCGGCAGTTCCACTCGGGCCCCCGCGGGGCGAAGGTGCAGCAGAACAACTGGTAGAGGCAGAACCAGCCGAGCAGGCTGCAGATCACCGCCGGCACCGGCATGGCCGTCTCTGTGGCGCGAGCGGTCGTGGGTGTTTAATTTTAACATTCTTTAAAAAGGGATTTATTATTCACAAAAAAACTCACCTTTTCAGTGCTGCCCGGATCAAAAAAAGATTCAACGAGCCATCGGTTATGGCTCGAAAAATACCTTTTTTCTTGGAATTAAACTTGTGAAAGCACAGGATAGATAAATATGTAATTTGACGGTCATTCCTGCAATTTATGGTTATTTAGAATTAATATTTATTTGTATAAAGAAGGAAAAACTCTCTGAAGGGATTGGGATTTTGGAGTTGGGCGGGAAGATGAGGAGAGAGATGGATGAACAACGTGTCGGACATTTTGATTTTCACTTCGATAACTATTAAGAGTCTTAATTTAACTTAATTTGTGTAAAACAAATTAAAAAAAACAGAAAGAAAAACTATTTTTGTTCAGGCAACAAACTTTGTTAGATTTAGGAAGCGAGTTTGTTTTGACTCAGAGTTAGTGTTCATTTTTTTATTATTATTTCTGTTGAGTTATTTATCCAAACTTTAATGCGGTTAATTGAAGAAAGATCAAGTTTTAACCTGAAACTGTCACAAATTGAAAGTATAAAACAATGTGGATATAAAACATATGATCACAACTGCAGAAGATACAATTACTATTAACTTTTTTTTGCATTTATAAGTTGTATGTAAACATTTAATAACACACTATAATGTTGTAAGCAGATAAAAGTGTTTATTAATGTGGTGGAAAGTAACAAAGTGCATTTAATTTACCTCAAAATTGTTCTTGAGTATTTACATTTCATGCTACTTTATACTTCTGACTCCACTACATTTAATTTTATGCAGATATTAATACAACAGTTTGAAGTTGTATTTTAAGTAGTTCAGTACTTTTAAGTACGTTCCCTTACTTTTAATGCATGACTGTTAGTTAATACTTAACAGAGTATTTTTACAGCGTAGTATTATTACTTTTACTTTAATAAAATATCTAAATACTTCTTCCAACACTGGTGTGGACTCATTAGCTGAGCTTTTTTTTTTTTTTATTAATTAACGACTATGATGGAAAGCATAGTTTAAAATAATATAAATATTTGTTGGCAAATACTGTACACTAAAAAAAAACACTTGAATAATTTAATTATATCTGATTACGACCACATCAGAATCAGAAATGTTTATTTTCCAACATAGAAGGAATTTGACTTGGTGATTGGTGCAAAACAATAAACACAGTGCAACAGTATAAAGACATAATTAGAATATAAAAATATGAAAATGTACAATTTAAAGTGTCTATTTAAAGTGTTAATTATAGTGCGTTAGTTATATGCTGCTAAAGTAAAGTGATACCCAGTAACAATTATCATTTTAGTTGCAGTAGTAGTGACATTAGTGCTTAATTTACCCAAATGTGGGTCGGTTTTGAGCCACGTAACTCTAACTCACCTGGACTCGTCCTCCTCTCAGTCGAATCAGAACTATTCAGGAAGCATGAAGGAGACGACTCCGGCTCTCGGACGCAGCCTCGGCCTCCATCACCGTTTACGGTCCATTAAAATCAAAACACCTCTCGGCACGTTTCAAACTGACACATTTTCACAGGATGACCGGAGGGAACATGTGCTACGATAGACAGTTAGTGGGTCCTTTATCCCACCCCCCTCTCCTCGCCCCCCCTGGATCTCAGACCTGATCCTCTTAAAGGATTACAGGCTCTACTTCTCTTCAGATACCTGCTTTTAGACGGGACGGCCCATACGAGTTCGATCACCTGTTGTCACGTCTTTGCATCGGCTGAAAACTTTACCAGACTTTCCTGGTTGTGTCTCCATCACGTCCTTTATGCTTATTTCTAGATTTAACTGTGTTTTTTATTTTTTATTTTTATTGTGTAGAAAAGTGAGTACAAAATAAGTGCAGACAAGTACATGAACACATATATATATACGACCCACAAAAACAAAAGGGCAGCCCAGCTGTGTGTGTGTGTGTGTGTGTGTGTGTGTGTGTGTGTGTGTGTGTGTGTGTGTGTGTGTGTGTGTGTGTGTCCATATTTTGTGTGAGTGTCCATATTATGTGTGAACCGGTTAATGTGTGAGTGAGGGGTGTCTATTGAGGTTAGGTAGTAATATGGGACATATTTCAATCTACACGTAAATACATAAATACTGTATATCTACACAAATATCCCAATATTATTATTATTATTATTATTATTATTAGAGACTTCACTCTTTGGAATAATAATAATAATAATTTTAGTGGTAACGTGCGTAAACTTTAAATGACCCGGGAGAAGACAAATCAACACAGCACAATAATTAATATTCATCCACACCAAATAAAATAAAAATATTTTTATTATTTGAATTTATAATGTTTTCCATGTAATATTTGTTTTAGTTATTTGAATTTATATTTAATCATTTTGAATTTTGTACATAGCAAAGGTATTGTAACGGCATCTACTGCTATTTTCTTGACTTTTACAAACCAAAGAATGTTTCAATTAATGGAGAAAATAAATGAAAATAATAATTGGTTAATGGTTCTAAATTAGCTCCACCACACCCAACAATGGCAGTAAAAATCCTGCTTTTACATTAATGCATGAGTTATATTAAAGTAATTAATAATAATATAATAGAACAGTTACATAACACTTATGTAATGTACATTTTTCCTGATTAAACATGCTCATAAGTTTAATTAGATAACGTTTCAATGCAGGACATGTACATTTTTACTGTGTGGTATTACTACTTATACTTTATAAGTGACCGTGTTACACCGTCCGCTGTCGGTAGGTGGCGCAATAGGCTCCTCCGCAAGATTGAGAGGAACCGTAGAAGAAGAACAGCCGCTTCCGCTTCCTGGGTTATCTCGGTGAACTAAAGGTAAACAAACACGCCGAAAATGACATTGAAATATACACAGTTACTATTTCAGCTGCTTCACATCACAAGTTAACGTAGTTCTTCAGGTTTATAAACACTTTATAAACTTGGGACTAAACCGGAAGTCGAGGTAAGTTCATTCAAGCTAGGCGGCTTGTTACATGTGGAGAAAGCGGAAAGAGCGCGAGGCGAAACTCCGTTCATTTTACTACTAATTTAATCCTCTCGTAAATATCGTCGAACTTCTAATTGTATTAAAACATGGTGTGTTATATCAAACGAATGATTGTGAGCCGCTTTCTCATTCGGCATCAAACATATTCACCAAACATGTATTATTTTAGGATATTGTCCACCTTTTGTGAGTCGTGTCATGACTAAACGTTGATCGCCATCACTCTGCGTTCGCGTGTTAAAGTAACGTGAAATACGGGTCTCGGTGGTTAGAAAGTGGCATTTAATTCATATATATAACTGCTTGATAGACCAGCATCAAGCCGAATTTACCAGTAGACCTTGACCAGTCGTAACAGTCTTCAAAGTCTCCCAGTATCATCACTTTATATTCAATAAGACGATGATAGTGTTATTTGTCAGAAAAAGTAAACAAACTTTGGTGCCGTTACAATAAGTTTGCAGCTTATTGACGCTCCCTATCAAAACTAAAGCTTAATTTATGCACTATATTCACTATTTTTAATGTTATGCTACATATATTATATAACGTGTTATTTCTGCTAAATGTTTGCAAACGTGTTTATTTTTACAATTTGTTTCACACTGATTTAACTTTATTTGATAAAATAACTAAGAGCTATTATTAGTAAGTAGTTAACCTTCAATCTTAAATGAAAAAAATCTCCCTCCCTCCATAAAATTGTATGTCTAAGACGGAGTTCTTGTGTCCTTACTACCAAACCAAGACCCCTGAAACTGTTATACCTTCCCCTGCTGTTCATCACAGTGACGTCGGCTCGTCTCCTCTCTTTTCTACAGGATGGCTCTTTCGTGCGTGCGACTGTGCACCAGACACGTCGGCGCGGGGCTTCGAGTCTGCGGTTATGCGACCCTCAATAAAGCGTCCAGACCCCAGGAGAAAACCAGCAGCTCTCCGGTTTTTCAGTATGTCGGCCAGCACAAGAAGCCCACCCACAAAGTGTTTGTGTGGGGCTTCAGCTTCACCGGCGCTCTGGGTATCCCCAGCTTCGTGGTGCCGGACAGCGGCAGGAAGACGCCCCGCAAATACCAGCTGACTCCTTACCGGCTGGAGACCGCGGAGCAGGTGAAATCAGCTTTATTAACATAAAAGACACATCAGTGATGCATGTTGGAGTTCTGGTTGAAACAGAACTTTAAGTATACTTTCTAAGGCTGAACTCACGCGCTGCTCTTCCTCTGCTGTAGATCTCCTCTGCTGCTTGTGGTTACGGCTTCACTCTCATCGCCTCGCCGACCAAAGACGTGATCAAGCTGTGGGGCATGGGCCTGAACAAGGACTCTCAGCTGGGCTTCCAGCGTACGCAGCACAGCCGGCGTAAGACACAACCAGAGCTTAACTGACTTCCATAGTGAATTATCACCAGCTCTGTGCAGCGTTTTAATGTCTTTTAACGTGTTATTTTGCTGATTTCCAGCTAAATAGCTCCGCAAACCCACTCTACACTACTTTACAAATATGTGTGGTTTTCAGTTATAAGTCAGAGCTTTGGAGCCTCAACTTGCAGGGAGGAATTATACTGTAAATATAATCAGGAAGCTTTAAATGTGTTTTTTTTTGTTGCATTTAACAGTTTCTGTTTCAAAGCAAAATATTTTACTGACAAACGTACAAATAGAAGTAAAAAAGATGGACAAAAAGGGAAAAAGCGACCGTACAGAAACACAAACATCAGCAGTTAAAACCTGAAGGAAATGTCCCATTACACACTGAATTTAATCCTCTAAACTGGTTACATCATGCTGACGTCATTATACATACAATTCATGATAGGACTTGTAAATAACATAAGAAAATAATTATTACATAATCAAGATAAAATACATTAAAAAAATCGTGCCTGGGAAATAAATTACAAAAAAAGGTCAAGTTATATTCCTGGAAAAAACGAGAGCAGAACAACACAATATTATACAAAATGGAAACAGACCAAATTTAATCAGACAAAATCTAAACTTTATTAAGATATTTATTGGATATATTTTGTGATTGCTTTAACTATTTGTTTCTCAGGCACTGAAAATGTATTTGTATCTGGATTATGTTATTATATTAAGTCTTAACATGAATTGTCCACATAATGACGTCAGCATGATGTCTATAATATAATATATTATGTCTATTATGACTATAATATATGTCTTTGAATCCTGCAGCCGTCCTAAATACAGCACCAGGGTTTTTGAGGATGACCTCATGAACCTTACCTTTACCTTTTCTCCGTCCCCCTCATCTCTGCAGATGAGAGCTACGACTACATGTTGGAACCCTCCCCGGTGGCTCTGCCCCTCGCCGAGCCTCTGCAGACCAAAGTGGTTCAGGTTGCATGCGGCCGCGCTCACTCTCTGATCCTCACCGACCAGGAGGGAGGTAAGAGACGCTCTTCACACTTCCTGCCCCAGCAGGAAGCTGAGAACCCCCCGCAGCGAACCGGCTTAAACATTGTTCAACGTCGGGCTATACTTTTCTATAAATCAATAAAGGCTTTTGGGAGCACGCTCGGCAGTTCGTCACAGCTCACTGGAGGAGAAAGAAACACCTGGTATTGTGTTGTTACCAACAAACAGTCAAACTGTGTGTCCTTAAACATCCTCCACTCACAGATCAATGGAAATGAATGAATATCAAGCATCTGTTAAGTCTCTTCTAAAAAGCCCCATTAGTGTCTCCTGGTAACTTCAGTAATTAGCATACATATGTTCTAACGAGCATCATTTCAAGTTGATGAAATCGCATTTTGTAGAATGGGTTCATGGCTAATTTGCTGCCCTCAACCGATGTATGATGTTCGGGGGAAATGTTATTTTATTTTATGAATTCTGTTAAAGTTGATGTTTTGATATTCGTCGTGTGTGTGTGCGCTTTGTTGTCAGGCCTTTTAATTGCCATATTTCTGACTGTAGTCTGGTCTGACGAGAGAACGACGTGGCTCACTCTGTGTGATCTGGAGTTAAATGAACCTTTTACATTTCACATCATAGAAAGAGGTTTTATTAGTATATTAAATTGATGCTCAGTCTCCATATTCTGGCTTTACAAACTGAGTCCCTCATCCTCTTCTCTCTGTTCTCTTCTAGTCTTCAGTATGGGCAACAACGCGTACGGCCAGTGTGGACGGCGGATCGTTGAAGATGAAGTTTACAGGTTTGTCCTGATGGTGCACATATTTCAAGATCATTTTACTCTTTATTTTTAATGCGAAGATGACGTGTTTCCATGTCGCCGTGAAACGGTTTCAGTCTCGTTTTATTTTTTCATTTCTTCTTGGATTCTTAAAAGATGAAAATATTACATTTTGGGTCTTTTAATTTGGTAGCTTTTAGTTTCGGCCATGATTTCTACGGGCTGTTGAAGACAGATTTATGCCTGCGCTCACGAGGCCGATGAACAGACAGAAGTAGGTTTTCACATACAGGGAATTTGTCTTGTTTTGGTGCATAACAATAAAAAAATAATAAGAGAAAATAAGAGCAAGTTCTGCATAAAAAAATTAAAAGACGAGATGCAAAAAATGCACAATATGCTCGTGCTTCTTTTTATTTATTTTTAGCACTCTCACCACATTTCCAGTGTTAATGATTAGACGTTATGACCAAACGCGTGTAAATACGTCGCCTAGGAGGTTAAAGGAAGTCTGAGAGAGAAGGATGACCTCGAGTGATGGATCGCTTGTTTCTCTGTCTCGTCTCCAAACAGCGGCAGTCACGTCATCCACAAGATGGAGGGCTTCGACAGCAAGGTCGTCCAGGTGAGCGCAGCCTTCCCTCTCTTCTCTAGTTTGTGTCTCCTCTGTTTCTCTCCTGAGGAGAGAGGAGGCATAGGCAGAGGAGCTGCGAGCGAGGAGGCTCAGGTGTTTCCTTTCATGCCACGTTGGGATTTTAATTAAAAGTAAATGTACAAGTTGCCATAAACACTGTTCAGTTCTTCTGATCGGGTCATTTACACACTTTGTCTAAGCTGTGATGATAGTAAGGCTGCAAATAACTATTATTTTCATTATCAATAAATCGTTTGATTTTTATAAATAGTGAAAATGTCAAAGTCAGTGTCTCACAGTCTGTAAAATCAGAGATGTTCAGTTTAATATGATTATGAAAGAGATTAAAGTCGGAAATCTCCAATTTGAGAGGCTGAAAACAGCATTTTCTGAAATTTTTGCATAAATAATTACATTCATTTACAGATTATCAAAATATTTTTTCTGTTGATCGACTAATTGATTAGTCGACAAATTGCCGCAGCTCTAGATGACCGTGTGTCTCGATCCCCTTCTCTGCTGGACCTTCATCTGGACACAGATGTAGCTGGATCACACAAACATCTGCTAACCTACACACTCAACTCAGAACTCTCTTCAGTAAATGGCTCATGTTTTTGTTCCACATTCATCCAAACAGTCCAGATTGTTGGTTTACCTTTTGGATTCATTTAACATGGTCATATTTTATATGTACCTAACTCTGGTTTAGGGTATTTCATTTTAAAGCTACTGCGAGGAACTTTAGTGTTGATTCTGGCGCCCCCTGTGGTCTAAAGTGGTAGTGTTTCTGAGCACCAGACTCCCTTTAGAAAACCTAATTTTACTGCAGCAGCTTTAAGAATAACTATAGAAACAGATCATCTTCTCTCCGATGGTCTGTTTACTGATGGAGGTCTATAGAGGACCAGGACTAAACTGAGACTGGTTCAGGACCAGTTAAAAGCTCCTCACAGTAACTTTAATATCGTGTGTGTGTCGTGTACATTTAATGTCTTAACACCATGTGATCACCGACTGTTCTTTCTTTTGGGTCCCAGGTGGCGTGTGGACAGGATCACAGCCTCTTCCTCACTGAGACAGGGAAGGTGTTTGCGTGTGGATGGGGCGCAGACGGACAGACGGGTCAGTGCTCTCCACCCGTCAGACCTCTCCACCCGTCAGACCTCTTAACCTAAAGCCAGATGAGAAATGTGTTCTCTCCTCCACAGGAGCCTTTTTTTTTTTTTTTTTTTTGCTCCAGTGAAGTTGAACAGTTAAATACAGTAAATCTTCGTAAAACCACCTCAAATATCTTGTGCAGATTAATCAGTCTTTTGGTTTATTATACCATTTATTTAATTAACAACATGTTATAATCACACATAAGCTCAATTATAGAGACCTCTGGAGCTCTCTGGAATTTTATATTAAGAGTTAGGTTTTTTTAGGAGTGAAAGATGAGGATTTATTTCCATTCCCGTGTCTTTCGTCCTCGTCCTCCAGGTCTGGGACACCACAACATCAGCTCCCATCCGGTGGAGGTCGGGGGGGATCTGTCCGGGGTGGAGGTGCAGCAGATCAGCACATATGGAGACTGCAGCCTGGCCGTGTCCACAGATGGACGGCTGTACGGATGGGGCAACTCCGAATACCTGCAGCTGGCCTCGGTCACCGAGTCCACTCAGGTGAGGAGGAGCAACGCTGAAGACACAGCTGCACAAAGAATATATTTCATACCAAATGCCCCGCCCCTAAAGCGTCCCCTGCTTTATGGTCTGTTTGACTCTAAATGGACCATAATTTACTAAATGAACATCATGCTGTATTGAAGAAGACTTGAAACTAGAGATTGAGACATAAACTCATGTTTACAATGTTTACTGAGGGAATAAATCAAGAGAGAAGTAGAGTCATTTTCTATAGACTTCTATACAACCAGAGGAGTCGCCCCCTGGTGGTCAGAAGAGAGAATGCAGCTTTAACACATGAAGCTTTGACTTCTATACAACCAGAGGAGTCGCCCCCTGGTGGACAGTAGAGAGAATGCACATTTTTAGACACTCTCGCATCCTCTTCACTCTGCAGAACAAAAGGTTTCCACCTGGATGCGACAAGAGAAAGATCACAGAAGGAAAAAAAAAAAGCAATTCTCTCGATGAATTATAGTTTTTGGAAATACAGCAAAGTTATTCACGTATTCACCGTCACTGAGCTCTTTTTTTTTCTTTCTCCTGGTCTTTCAGCTTAACTCTCCTCGACTTCTTCCTCTGGTCGGCTGTGGAAAGGTGGTTCAGGCAGCATGTGGAGGCACACAGGTGGCCATTCTCAACGGTCAGTGAAAAAGTCTTTTTTTTTGGTGGGGAGGGCGCAGAAACCTTCCCTTATGGACGAGGAAACCTTTGAGGATCTCGTTGGGTTTCGATCGCAGGGACCACAGGTCAAATTAAGTTCCGGGGACATTTAATCCCCCAAAAAAGGACTCCTGTTGGGGGTAGTACTTTCTGAATGCACAGAAAATTTAAGGGGTAAGGTTTTGTAGTGATGACCATCACCTCATTCAGGAATTAAGGAAGTACTCTAGTATAGATTTAGAACGAGCGGAGAGCATTTCTCTTAGTTTGTCAACATAAAAAGTAAAGTCGGGCTTTGCTGCCGGCTTCCTTTTAAAGAAGAGAGAAATTGCACGAGCGGTAGAAGAAAGAGATGAAATAACTTAAATAAAGTTTTATTTTCTGATTGTTTGAAGACGTTTACATTCTAAAACACAAATAAATAACCGTCAAACACTCAACAGATGATTTACTGTGGAAACAGTTTCATCTTCCTCCTCTATATTTCACTCATTACGACAACAAGGGGCTGAAGGAACCTTTAAGGTACCTTGAAATGTAGTCCGGCGACTAAAATTCTCAGGAACTTCTTGGTGCAAACGCGGCTTAAAAACTTGAGTTACAGATCTGCCGATGAAAAGACGGACCGCTTGAGCGTCATCGGCTGCATCAGAGGGGATTTTAGGATTAATGACCCCTTTTCTGACCCGATAGCTTCGTTAACAGGTTTTATATTTTCACAGTTTGTAGCTACAAAACTCTTCAGTTTGGTGTCAGAGGAGCGACTCCTCACTCGGCCTCTTGGGGGCGTCACAGATCAGAGTTTTAGCGATCCAGACTCGACGGTGTGATTTGATGCCGAGTCGACCAGCAGCGTTATTTCGATCTCTGAGGTCTCTTAATGGACTATTTTAAGGTTTATTAATGTTCACAGTATTTATCAAGATCTGGAAATCCGTCATAACCGGGGAAAAAAATCTCAGATTGAAGCATTTTTGGTTTCCCTTTGAGGCTTACAAGTAAAAATCAACTTTATGAATTTAGGAAACCACTTCTCTACTATTGTGCAAGATACGGCCCCATTATTTGCATTATAGCACTGAAAAGTGACAAGGCGGTGTACACAAAGCAGGCAAGATGCACACAGATGGACACTAATTTCCCACAATGCAGTGCAGGAAGGAAATGGAGGAAGTTAAAAAATGAGGTAAAACAGATATTGGAAAATCTGAGGAAAACCTTTTTGATGAAGTTTTAAGTTTCAGTTTGATTGACAGCCAACGTTCAATTCAATTCAATTTATTTTTGTATAGCCCAAAATCACAAATTACAAATTTGCCTCAGAGGGCTTTACAATCTGCACACAACGACATCCTCTGTCCCAGAACCTCATCGACTCAGGAAAAACTCCCCCCAAAAAAAACCCTTTCAACAGGGAGAAAAATGGAAGAAACCTTCAGGAGAGCATCAGAGGAGGATCCCTCTCCCAGGATGGACAGAGTACGAAAATAGATTTCATGTGTACAGAATGAACAGCGTAACAGAGTTATAACACGTTCAATTCACATGACCGAAATTATTGCAAGCATCACTTCCTGTTGGTGTAAAGTGTTCGATACTAAAACGCGGCCTCTGTCACCATGTCGGTGTATGAATCTCAGTCTGTGTGTCTCTGGATCTTTTCAGAGAAGGGAGAGGTGTTCGTGTGGGGCTACGGCATCCTGGGAAAAGGCCCAAAGCTCTCCGAGTCCTCGACCCCGGAGAAGATTCCCTCCACGCTGTTCGGCCGCTCGCAGTTCAACCCCTCGGTGGCCGTCACCAGCGTACGCTGTGGCCTCAACCACTTTGCTGCAGTGACGGGTATGTTTGTGACTTTTAGGGTGGAGGTGCTGCACGATCGGGTTTTAAGCAAAAAGAGATGTTATGTTTTCACAGAGTCACGCTAGCTGTTTCCCTCTGTTTCCAGTCTTTGTGCTAAGCTAAACTAACCGGCTGCATGAAAGTGGTGTCATTCTTCTCGTCTAACTCTCACCCAGAAAGCGAAGAAGCAGAATCACCATGATCCATTTCACAGGATCATACCTCAAAAAACTGTTAAATACTATAAAATTATATTATTCCCCACTGGATGTGGGTTTTTTTTAGACATCAAACTTTTCAGGTCTGTGATTCATTGTTTGTTTAGGAAGTAACACAGAATGAGAAGTAGCTACAAACTGGAGGGGAGACTACTTAACTAGTTATTAATTAATTAATTCATTCATTAATTAATTACAGATTGCATTTATACACATCTGATTATCTTTTTATGTTCTCTTTTAGTCACTCTTTGTTTAAATCTACTGTTTGTGTAATAATTCTGTTATTACAAATTACTAAGAGTCTGAACATGCGTTATTATTGTTTAGACAGCTTGGCTCTTTTAGAAATAATTACACTGGAATATTAGGATATTTGTTTTTATGATATTCTGCACGTCTCAGAGAAAAGCTCCGACTTGTTCCAAACTGTTTTTGTGCCGAGGCTCAGCGGGCGGCGCTGAGGCTCAGCGGGCGGCGCCGAGGCTCAGCGGGCTCACGTTTGATGGTTTGCGTTGCAGATCGAGGCGAGCTCTTCGTCTGGGGGAAGAATGTGAGAGGTTGTTTGGGCATCGGCAAGAGAGACGACCAGTACTTCCCGTGGAGGGTAAGACGACACCGACTCAATATTAGTCTTGCAAACAAAAGAGGCGAGCGCCCAGCTGAAGGAAGAGCGCCTATTTGTGAGCTCGGAATAAAACGGGTTTCATTGTTTCTTTATACTTATTGGTGGAGTTCAGTACCAGAAATGATCTGATGCGGACTAAAATGCACCGATCCGATATCACGTGATCGTATAATTTATAATTAAGAAGAGCGACCTCGATCGTTACTGAGCATGTGCAACTCTTTTAAATCCCTTCTTCAAACCCTTTTTTACAGTCGTCTTTTTACTTCTTTATTTTATTGTTATTATTTTATTTTAGGTTTTATTTATCTTATTTCTTAGTTTGTTCTTCCAGTATTGTTTGGTTTTATTGTTTCATCTATAGCTCTGCTTCTTAGTTTGTCTTCCCTCGCTGAGCTTTCTGTTGTTTTGTTGCCTTTTGCTGATTTGTCTGTCAAAACACTTTGTAAATAAGTTGTTTATAAGGTGCTATACAAATAAAGTTATTATTATTATTATTATTATTATTATTATTATCAGCTCCAGAAAAAAAAAAACGATGGCTGCATCTGAAATTGAAGATGGAGGCAGCAAACGAGTGAACCATCACGTTTCTTTCTCATCTCTGTTGAGAGTTCGCACATGCTCAGTACCGATCTGGTTAGCGGAGGGTGCAACGTTAGCGAGAGCTAGCAACATGTCGGGCAATATTTCACCATTAAAACGGCGACGTTTTCAGAATGCAAGGCTTAAGTTACGAGGGTTAGTTTAGTTTCCATAAAAGGTAAATAGCATACAGCTATTTAAAAATATTTTTCAGTATTTGAATAAATTGAATTGAATTGATTTCTCCTTCAGGTGACTGTGCCGGGTCAGGTGGTGGACGTAGCGTGTGGTGTCGACCACATGGTGGCGCTGGTGAAGTCCCTCCTGTGAGATTCCTGTGTTCCTGCAGCAGTGGATGAAAGGGTTGGATGTTTTTTGCTGACCACTCCTCCTCCTCCTCCTCCTCCTCCTCCTCCTCCTCCTCCTCCTCCTCCTCCTCCTCTTCCTCTCTGTGGGCGCCTCAGGGACCCGATCGGGGGCCACGCTGGAGTCTCGAAGCCAGCTGCTCTCCACAGGCGTCGAGGACCCTCGTGTCCCTCCGGTGACGTCAAGCCGAGTGCAGAGCGGTCGATTCTGCAGCAAACTGTCACCAACTCGGCTCACTTTACTCCCTGAAGGTCGACGGGGCGAGACATCGGAGGACGGTTTGGTTTATTGCAACCAATCGATTGAGACCAAGATAAACGGAGAATCACTCTCCGTTGTGAGGACTTTCTGCTTTTCTCTCTTTTATATTATTTAACTTGACTGTCTCCGTGTTGGTTGGACAAAACAAGACATTTGAAGGAAGTAGAGGTCATTTTCCCGCTTTTCTTTCTGGTATTTTATCAATTTAAAACAATGAAATGAAAAGATGAGTTAATGATGAAAGTTGGAAAAATCATGTATATATGTATATGTATGTATGTATGTGTATGTATATGTGTGTGTGTGTATATATATATATATATATATATATATATATATATATATATATATATATATATATATATATATATATATATATATATATATATATATATATATATTGTAGTCTTCTTGTTTTAGAGGATTTCCCCACAGTGTTAGTTTAATGCCATTAAATATACAAATGAGAAAATGACGTAATAAATATTTATATATATATATATATATATATATATATAAAAGCATTTTTTTGTCTGTTTACATACATTTATTTCCTAGAAAGTTTTCTGGAAGGGGGAAATGCAAGTTTCCACTACTAAAAGGTGAAATAGAGATGGTGTTGAACCTTGACCGTGGCTGTAAGTTAGTGATATTAAGGGCTGAATGTCTCCCCGCTGAGTTCTGGGGGCCGTTCATCATTGTGACTAATCGAAAGGCCTCAGAGAGTTCAGAAATGTGCTGATGACAAAACTACTGAGTGAGCATAAAACCTATAACCTGTAATCAGTCTGTGAGACAGGTTGCGAGATCACACAGGAAATATTTATGTAGAAGCCCCAGATTTTATTTGCGAATGGGAGGTCATATTTATGGCTGACATCATTTTAAGGGGATGCTAATATCTGGAATGTAAGGTCATACATTACATTTAGTGGGCAAAGAAAACCTCTTACTCCTCACAGATCAAAGCTGATAAAATATTCCTGGTCTTTAAACATCCACTTGTATTACAGACATAATTCTGTCCTCGCTTGCTCTCATCAATGATTTACCACACAAAGCACGAAAGTCTACCACGATGCTCGTTACGGCCTCTCCAAACTCCAAATTGATTGAAACACTTAAAAGACGCCAAGACGGTAAAAACAAGTTTTTATTGTCAAAGGAAGGAAAGAAAAGTACTCAAAATTCAAATAAAACAAACAAAGGGGTCGGAGATCCAAAAAGAAGCAAAGATGGAGAAGTTGCACCCGGCACGTCCTCCTAAACAATCCACCTAAATAACTTAAATAATCAATTTTTACAGGCGGTTCCCCGTTTTGCATGAACACAAGCGGCAATGCGTGTCCAATATTCTTTCCCTCTTTTAGCTCCGTTTTTGGTCTCCACCAGCAAATATCTGACTCCTTAGCTGCTAAACGCTCCACTATGTTCACCAGCTGGTCTCTGAAACTGGTTTATACGCGTCGCTACGAGCTTGTGCGAATGGCGTTCATCCTCAATGCGGCGTTCGTTGTAGTATTCTCCAAAACACCAAACAAAATGTCCTGTGAAGTCAAACAACCTCCTCAAGGCCGAGGATGAATTTTGATTAACTGTAAACTCGTATATATCTTATTTATTGACGACTGTATCGCATTTATAAAATCCCTGTAAAGACAGAATTCAAGTATTATTGTATTATAATGAAACAAACGTTGAAAGGTTGAATTTGAACAATTTAATTTGGCTGCAAAATATTTACTCAATTTTAGAACAAAACAGATCGACACCCTTTGATTATTACAGAAATATTGATGAAAGCTGCTGCAGGTTAAAGTCGAGCGAAGACCTGATGTGGTTCAGAGCTCCCGTGAAAAGGCGAGTAAGTGGACCTTGAGTTGGGACTCTTCTGTTATTTGAACTGTCAAATTTAATGAATATGGACGTTACAAACAGCTGCACTTGAAAAACGATGCTTTATAGGTTTTCTTTCCATATTTCAGGCGAATAAAAGCCGCTTTAAACCCCCAGAAATCCTGAAAGGTGACACCAGAAGACTGAGAGAGGAAAATGTTCAGGGTTGTCTGGGTGAAGCGCTGACTCACGGCTGTTTGTATCTCACTCGTAAAGGTTTCATTCGTCATGTCCGTGGGAGGAGAGTTCCCTCCAGTGACCTCGCAGCTCAACAGAATGTAAATCGATCCAACAGGAAGAAGTGACTCACTTCAATTAGCTGTGATGAGATGTTGTTCTTCTGTTCGCAGCTCTACTTGAGGTTTGACTCTTTATCTGAATTGAGTGGGAACTTAGAGGTAAACGGTTGGAAAGCGTACGAGAATCTCTTTTACTTGTATATAAAGTACAACGTATTACTAACACTTCTACTTCTAATGCGTTATAGATAAAGACTGTATTTAGGAAGTGGACGTAGGCGTCGTGATGTCACCCGTTGCCATCTTGGTTTTTTTTTTGCAACCGGTGAACCGAAGTGACTACGTCGGCCATTTTATCTGCCCAGAGAATTGTTTTGTTTACATTCCTTGTGATGCAAATTCCCCAAAAATGCGCTACATGAATGTTCTACTGTTTTTGTTTTGTTTATCATGAGTTTGTTGTGTTACAAATGGGCCACGACTGAATTTTGTTGTGCATCCATGTGTTGCATAATGACAACAAATGATTCTTGAATCCTTGAATCCATATTTGGAGTGAGGAGGAGCGACGTAGAGACGTCGTATACATCTCTGTTAGAGACCTGTCAATCACCTTGTAGCCCCGCCCTAAAGCATCCCCTGCTTTATGGACTGTTTGACTCTAAATGGACCATAATTTACTAAATGAACATCATGCTGTATTGAAGAAGACTTGAAACTAGAGATTGAGACATAAACTCATGTTTACAATGTTTACTGAGGGAATAAATCAAGAGAGAAGTAGAGTCATTTTCTATAGACTTCTATACAACCAGAGGAGTCGCCCCCTGGTGGTCAGGAGAGAGAATGCAGCTTTAACACATGAAGCTTTGACTTCTATACAACCAGAGGAGTCGCCCCCTGGTGGTCAGGAGAGAGAATGCAGCTTTAACACATGAAGCTTTGACTTCTATACAACCAGAGGAGTCGCCCCCTGGTGGTCAGGAGAGAGAATGCAGCTTTAACACATGAAGCTTTGACTTCACATCTCAGATCCGGAGGTTGCCTCCTGGTTATAATCTGCTTATAGCAATGTTTAATTATATATGAATATATATTTTGCTTAAAGCAAAGACCACTTAGAGTAACTTAGATTATCACATTATAACGGTGGTTATAATGCATAGTAAAAAGATTATGTTTTGCAACTATGGGAACCACAATACACTGATTTTTGAGTGAATGATCCGCAATTATGAAATATTATGACACTTGACCTCATAATTCATTATATAATGCTTTTTAATGTGTTAAGATTAATGTTATAAAAACATTATGGATATTTATGAGTGCTTATAACTCATTATATAGTGCTTTAGGCCGATTATAATTCATTTTAAGTGGTTATAATTCATTTTAGACTATAGTTTACCTAAATTTATTCTATAAGACGGACATTTGGAGCGTTTTTGTACACAACTAATTACAACGGTGGAATGTAACAAAATACTTTTCACTTAAGTGCAACTTTTAGGTACTTCTACTGTACTTGAGTTTTATCTGTTTTTTTACTTGATACTTTTATCTCCACAACATTTATTTGACAGCTTAAGGTCATTTTCAGTTCAAGATTTTACATCCCCCCAAAAAAGACTTAAAATACAATCAAGTAGACAAAAAAAAAAAGCACCTTTGTTTGCGGTAATGAGAGTAAATGAGTCACTTCCACTCTTGCAGGTAAAGCCCGAGTCAGTGAGCCGTCACGTTGAACTCTCGGGGATTATGTAAGAAGAAAGATGATCCAGTGAGGTAAAACAATAACAAACCATGTCCTCTCCTTTAACCTTGCTCTGCAGAGAGGGTTTCTGCAGCTGGAGCAGACCCCCCCTCCTCCACCTCCTCCACCTCCTCCTCCTCCTCCATCATTTGTGTGCTGAAGTGAGCTGAAGCAGAGAAAAAGGTGGCATGTGGAGGCTACAAGGACCTGGCTGTTCTCTGCTTTGTTTACTCAGCTCAAATAATACAGACAGCTGATCTACCTGCTGTCGCCCGAGAGCTGCAGGCTGGAGAGGAGGAAGGGCATCTCAGAGGTGGAGCCGCCGACAGAAGGGCAGGTGAAGGTGTAGGTGTGTGTGTTTGTGTGTGTGTGTGTGTGTGTGTGTGTGTGTGTGTGTGTGTGTGTGTGTGTGTGTGTGTGTGTGTGTGTGTGTGTGTGTGTGTGTGTTTGAGCTACATGTGAAGTCATAATTAAAATTACATCATGATAACTGTTGGCACTGTCGTCTCGCAGCAAGAAGGTTCCGGGTTCGATCCCCGGTGTGAGCGGGGTCTTTCTGTTCGGGGCAAATCATTAAAAATAAACAGATTGTCACACCGGCTCGGTCGAGGCCCGGGTCACCAACTGGAGAGAAGCACGTGATCCGCTGTGGCGACTCGTGACAGGAACAGGAGTAAGACCCACTAGCGCCCCCTAGCGGCTTCAGTTACACCTCATAATATATACAGATTTGGTTTTTGCTCTTAGAACTACAGGAAAAAGTCCAGATGGGCATTTAAGTGAGACGACAGGACTTTTAAAAAAGTCAATATTCTTTAACAAATGACGCAATAATATAATAAAATGTACCCTCGCTCAGTTCAGTACTATTATTCTTACTAGTAGCTTAAAGCTAATGATAGCAAACATCATAAAGAAGAGATATCTTCTCTTCTTGTGGCAACAAGGTGATGATTAACTCTGTAATAACCAACAGAAATAGATGTCTTCATCTTACCGTAGTTTCTATTGAATTGATTATTTCTTTCAAAATGAACATTGAATGAAGACGTCCATTTTGGTTGGTTTATACATAAATCATGTATTATTACATTTTCATGATAATAGGTGCATCGCCTGCATTTTGCAGTAATTTATAAAAAATAAGTGCAGGAAGGTTTATGACATATTGTGTTCAGGCTGTTTGTGACAGAATGTGTTTTTATGTGGCCGTTCAATTTATTCTCTTTCTTTCAAGTTCGGTTGAGCCTTCGCTAAGTCCCGCCCCTCGAACGCAGACCGACCAATCACAGCGCAGCATCGTCCACAAGTTAACGATCTCCTAAATCATTAGAATTCTTCCTTTAAGGGACCATCCTTTTTCTTTTTACATTTAAAGATTATATTATTCTTTTTCAAGACATTATTATACTTTCAATCAAAATTACTTATGAAGATAAAGACTACTACTATTTTGTAACCGCTTATTGTTTTTTTTAAATTTATTTCTTTTGTCTTTTTTGCTTGAGAACAACAAGTCCCTGTTGACCTGATGAAGAACTGATGTCCCATCAACATTATAATAAGCACAAGGTGACATCTCAAGTCTGTGTTGTGCTTGTTTTCCTTGTTTGTATCCCTGCTACATGTAATATTATATTCCCTTACCATGTATATAGTACTTTATTAGCTGTTGATATTCATATTTAAACTTAATATACTTGCATAGTCATGTCTTTCAATCTATAGCGTATTAATTGTCAGTCTCTATGTCAAAATACTCAAAAGAAATGTGATTTACAGTAAATTTCGAGGCTGTGCCGACCACGTTGGGCAGAGATGTCACCAGTTTATTGATTTAAAAGTACACATTGGGAGCAATAACAGTGAGAGGACAATCCCCGTTGTTAAGTAAAGACAGTAGAAACTGAACACGCAAGCTCCAAAAAAAAAAAAAGAGAAGAAAAAAAGACAACAGAAAAATATTTTTCCACACAAGAAGCTCTTCAACTGGTTTGTCTTTGAAAGGGAATCAGAAGAATTGTCAGCTCCCTCCGGTTTTAACACTGATAAATACAGAGTTTCTACTAATCACGTCTGACCAGAAGAAAGGTGGTTGTGAGGTGGGATGAAATAAAAAAAGAAAAAGAAAAAAGAAAGAAAGGAAAACATTGTCACCAAATGCTTAAGACCAACAGAAATGTCCCCATGTGAACAGATCGTTCTCCAGTAAATAGCCCTCCCCTGTTTTCACATCAGTACAGCAGGCCTGTGGGGGGTCGGGGGTCAGGGGTCAAGGGTCAGGGACCTGCATTAAAGTGCAGACTGGGGCAGGAGAGGGGCAGCTTCAACAGACCAGGGCTCCTCCCCGTGTGAACCATAGCTTATGCTTGTGTCATTATTCTGGAAAACAATCAGTAATTTATTACTACCGGAGACATTTTCCTCATTGCACTTTAATCGTCAGGTCTTATTGCGGATTCACGATGTGAGCAACATGAACCATGAGGGGACCCGAAAAACAGCTTTCTGTCGGACGCAGTAACGAGTAGTTAGAACAGTAACTTCAAAAACAAAAAAATACAAAATGTTGATTTTTATTTTTCTATTATTTCAAAATTAAGCAAAAAAAGTACGGAAGACTATTAGTGCCGGGCATAAAAGGAAAAATGAGATTTTG
Source organism: Ophiodon elongatus (assembly GCA_016806645.1). Lineage (NCBI taxonomy): Eukaryota > Metazoa > Chordata > Actinopteri > Perciformes > Hexagrammidae > Ophiodon > Ophiodon elongatus. The sequence continues at coordinate 66,549 of JACSYO010000527.1, forward strand.
TCGAAATATTGAGAATGAAGTCTAAATGTCAGTATATGTGCAAACACCAGTAGTTTAATTTATTCTCAAAAGTTTAACGATAATTTTCGGAACGGTATTTTCAACTTTATTCTCAAACTTTCGACTTTATTCTCAAAATAAATTACATTTAAAAATATTTTTTTTCTTGTGCCTGGCACTAAGACGGAAAGCTCAACCTTATTCTCAACATAATTTTTTTTTAAAAATCTTGTGCCTCTTTTTCTTCCTTATGCTTCGCACGAATACTCTTCCGTACAATGAGATACAATTATTGATAAAGTAAAGACTAGACATCTTGGCAGGCTTTTTCTTTTACGTACGCAAGGCTAGCTGTTTCCCCGTTTCCAGTCTTCATGCTAAGCTAAGCTAATTGGCTTCAGAGAATATTTTGTATCGTACATATTGGTGGGACTGCATTATAATGATATGAATTGTCTGGTTATTATTTTATCAACTTTTTTTCAATTGTATTTATTTATTAAATCTATATTTGGCATCAGGCGTAATGAATCTGTTATTTTATTTCTCTATTTTTATTACTCTGATGAGGTCAAAACAGGCCAATCATTTTATAGATCTTTTCTCAATTGCGCCTGAAAAACATGTTCATTTTTGTTTAATCTCGTTATATTTTTAGATGAATCAATACAGTACAAACGAAACAAATAAATAATAAATAAGTAACTAAAACTGAGAGAAGCAAGCATTTCTTTCACCATTTAAGAAGCTGTATCATTAAACTTGTAAAATGATTTCAATTACTAATCAAATATCAAAACGGTCATCGATTGACTTTCTCTAAATCAAATAATTAATCAGACTTTTCATCGTCATCACATGAATTCAGCCTGCTAGCCCAATAATCTCCATCAATCTCCAAATAATGACCCATCACCCAGGTTGCTCACAGCGTGAATGCATATTACTTTTTTTTTCTTTTTTTTTTTAAAAACACTAAAATGATAATTTCCTCATCAAGATCTTCGATTCGCTTCACGTGCATTCCGAATTTAAAAACAACGGACTCCAACAATCAGTCCATAACTGCAATTAAAAAGATCTTCGACTTCAGCTTCTAAAAAGTTAAGAAAGAACACGTGACTTCTCAAACCGGGGCCTCAAGAAATCGTCTCCTACGATTGCACACATGTATAGTATTTAGACAAAAAGGCATCGGTTTTAGGCATTCAAACATCTTGGCACTGAGAAAGCAACCTGTGGAAAACAAAAAAAATAAAATATGGAGAGCTTGAATATATATATATATATATATATATATATATATATATATATATATATATATATATATATATATATATATATATATATATATATATATATATATAGTTTTTGAGAGTACATTCGTCATCCCTCCGTGAGAGGAGTTATGTAACTAATACAGTATGGTGCTCGTGGGGGTCGGGGAGTGGGAAGAAGCAGCTTCGGAGAGGAAAAGAAACGTGGATTCAGTCTGGTGAACTAAAGCAACAACTACCGGAGCCTCGTACGGCTCCCACGCTCCGTGGGTTCGATTCCCTTCCGTTCAGAGCCGATTCACAGAAGTCCGCTAATGAGCTCTTGGCACTTTTTGGACACGATAAAAAAACGTTTGAACGAAACGACTTTTTGAGAGCGCTCATCGTTTTCTTTTTTTTTTCTTTCTTCTTCTTCTTCTTCTTCTTCTTCTTTCTTTTTCTTTTCTTCCTGCGGCTTCGTTCACTCCGCCGTGCTCTTGGTCCGCAGGGCTCCGATCACACTTTGGATGTTTTCTTCGGGAACCTGGAGGAGACACACGGGGCTTTACAACAATATCACTGAAGGGGCGATAATAACGATTATATTTTCAATTAATCGATTAGTCTGTAAAACATCAGAAAACATTTAAACATTGTCGTCGTTAAAGGTCTTTTATTGTCCGACCAACAGTCCAAAATCCATTTCTGGAACCCAACTAAGTACATTAACTCAAGTACTGTACTTAAGTACATATTTGAGGTACTTGTACTTTACTTGAGTATTTCCATTGTATGCAACGTTATACTTCTACTCCACTACATTTCAATGGGAAATGTTGTAGTTTTTACTCCACTACATTTATTTGTAGTGTCAGATTATGATGTCTTACTATATATTAGCTCCACCTTTTACCAGCTGCAATATTAACATTATTAACACATTAATGCCTCTCTAATTAGAATCCAGTAATATAATATATTTGATTCTGAAATACGACAATCTGCATGATTAGTACTTTTACTTTTGGTACTTTAAGTATACTTTAATACTAATACTTTTTCCTCTTTTACTTAAAACAGCAGGACTTTTACTTGAAACAGTATTTTTTTTACAGTGTATTATTGCTACTTTTGTTCAAGTAGAATACCTGAATGCTTCTTCCACTGACATACAAAAATATGATATTTATTACGTAAAAAGATTTTAAAGCAGAAAATTCTCACATTTGAGAACCAGGAGTTGAAAAACAATGAATCGGTTATCGAAATAGTTATTTTTCTGTCATTGATGGTCTAATCGTCGGAGCTCTACAGCAGAAACACGGTATGAATGGGTCCCGTCTCACCAGGGCGTGGTCGAACTTGAAGGTACTAATGTAGTAAGCTGGAATGTCAGCCGTTGCCAGGGGTTCTGATATTTGAGCCACGATGCCGCACTCGTCTGCAAAGAAATAATAAAATAAATAAATAAAATTAGCAATATCACTGATTGATTTAGTTATCAGTTTGTACTCTTGAATGTGTATTGAGACAGTACAGCAGAAGTTCCCAACCTATGCATGTAATTAATATAATTCTTTAAAATTAAAATAAAATATTAAAATAACAGAAATATCTATAAATAAAATGATGCAAAATAAAAGTATCAATATATATATATATATATATATGTCAATTGATACTTTTATGCTTTTAAGATTTAACAATTTGTACATTCTAAAGCTGAACCAGGTTGATGACAAACATCAAGAGTGAGTGGAAAATTCAAAAGTGAGAAAGCCCCGTGGTTTCAGGACTATCTATAAATATAGATCTATATATAGATCTATATATCTATATATATATATAGATCTATATAGATAGATTTATATATCTATCTATATCTATCTATCTATATATAGTTATTTTTTTACTTTTATTTTGCATCATTGTATTTATAGATATTGCTCAGTTATTTTAATGTTTTCTTTAGACAAGCCTGCAGGTGAGGTGGTAACCCACCCACAAAATAAAATATAAATTTTAAATAAAAATTATATATATATATATATATTTTTTTCTTTTCTCTTCTCTGTGTGACCTTTCCTTTTATAAAAATGTACAAATAAAACATAAATGCTCACCAAACCCTAAAGGTTGTCCCCCGATCCGAACCATTTTCCAGAGCTCACCAGAAGCACTGGTGAAGAGGACGTTGTTGGGAAACCTTGACGAGAACAAAGTGCAAAGAAATTAACAGATGAGACAACATATATTTTTAATTCAAATATTATAGTATATAGAGTAAATAAAATACAAGGTTCAAGGTTACAGTGAACAAAAGCAGTGGATTCGCGTCACAGGATTTGGACTCGAGTCACAAACTTGATGAGTTTAGATTCGACTTGACAAAATAAAAGAAGACACCAATGACTTGTTTTGTTTCGCTCTGGTTACCGACACCTGACACAGTTAACGGATACTGTGTGGAGCTGCAGCAGCAGAAGAAGCTAACTATTAACCATTCAGGTGAATTATGTTCCTGCTGAACAACCCGCCGCACTGAATAAGAGAGCCATTGTAAAGTCGAGTGAAATGGGTGACCTATTCCTTTAAGGCAACACATTAGGTCTTACATAAATGTGAGGACAAGGCTGACCTACATGCTGCAGTAGAAACATATGAGCATGGTCATTTTGTCTCTTTGTGGTCATTTTGTGTCTCTTTGTAGTTGTTTTTGTGTCTCTTTGTGGCAAGTTAGTCTTTTTGTAGTTATTTTTGTGTCTCTGTGGCAATTTACAGTCTTTTTGTAATTGTTTTGTATCGTCTTGTAATTTTGTGTCTCTTTGTAGTTGTTTTGTGTCTCTTTGTGGTCACTTTCAGTCAGTTTGTATGTTCTTGTGGTAATATTTTGTCTCTTTGTGGTCACTTTTTGTCTCTTTCTAGTTATTTTGTGTCTCATTGTAGTTGTTTTGTGTCTCATTGTGGCCATTTACAGTCTCTTTGTAGTTGTTTTGTGTCTCTTTGTGGTCATTTTGTGTCTCTTTGTAGTTGTTTTATGTCCCATTGTGGCCATTTACAGTCTCTTTTGTAGTTGTTTTGTGTCTGTTTGTGGTCATTTTGTTTCTCTTTGTAGTTGTTTTGTGTCTCTTTGTGGTAATTTTGTGTCTCTCTGTGGTCATTTTGTTTCTCGTTGTAGTTGTTTTGTGTCTCTTTGTGGTCATTTTGTTTCTCTTTGTAGTTGTTTTGTGTCTCTGTGGTGATTTTGCGTCTCTTCCTGGTTGGTATGCGTCTCTTTGAGTGACATTTTGTAGGTGAAGGTCATGAGGGCCCCTGACACGTTGGGCCCCTGGGCCTTTACCCGGTTGGCCCAGTCGTTCAGTAATCCATCGAAACGTCCACTTGTCTTTAAGACATCGCTAACTCATCACAGGTACGCCTCTTCTTTGAATGGACAATCTATGATTGGATGCTAATGGAGATCAGCAGCTGCTCAGGTGTCTTTGTCCTTTCTGCTTAAAGGGTATACTGTGAGAAAGACAGGGACCCAATGGGGGACAAATGAGTCAGACTGAAACACGCTGTGACTTAAGTACATCGTATATGCACAACTGCACTGCTGTTGCTTAGCAACAAACTAATTGTCCCCCTCCACCCGTCTCAAACAACAACAATCATAAATTTGTTCCCCCAGCATAAACATAATGTCTCGGTCTTAAGTGACTAAAAGAAAAACAACATCTTGAAAGAACAAGTGAGGTTAATTACACAGCGGCCGTATGAATACGTCGTTGTGCGTTTGTGCTACTCAACCTTTGAGTCGTCTGTTCGTCCATAACCAGAGAGATGTAGCCCTCGATCAGCGAGAAGGAGAAGAAGCGGATGTGGCTGGAGTCCTCGCTGGAGGCCCCGGACTCCTTTAACCTGGGGGAGGGAGGGAGAGAGGGAGGGAAAGAGGGAGGGAGAGAGGGAGGGAAAGAGGGAGGGAAGCAGGGAGGGAGGGAGAGAGGGAGGGAAAAGAGAGAGAGAGAGAGAGAGAGAGAGAGAGAGAGAGAGAGAGAGAAAGAGGGAGGGAGAGGGAGAGAGAGAGAGAGAGAGAGAGAGAGAGAGAGAGAGAGAGGGAGAGAGAGAGAGAGAGAGAGAGAGAGAGAGAGAGAGAGAGAGAGAGAGAGAAAGAAGAGAGAGAGAGAGAGGGAGGGAGAGGGAGAGAGAGAAAAGAGAGAGAGAAAAGAGAGAGATAGAGAGAGAGAGAGAGAGGGAGAGAGAGAGAGGGAAGCAGGGAGGGAGAGAGAGAGAGAGAGAGAGAGAGAGGGAGAGAGAGAGAGGGAAGCAGGGAGGGAGAGAGAGAGAGAGAGAGAGAGAGAGAGAGAAAGGGAAAGGGAAAGAGAAAGAGAGAGACGAACTGGTGACGCAGAAACCACATTCTGGTAATCTCACACCTCATGACACCCAACGTCATGTCCATTTAGGTTTCGCAAATGTTTTATCCAAATGACCTGAGATTCTCTGCTGGCGTGTGTTGAAAGTAACTAAGTACATGTACTCAAGTACTGTACTCGAGTAACATTTTTAGGTACTTAAATAGAGTATTTCCATTTTCTTCTACTTTACACTTCTACTCCACCACATTTTAGAGGCAGATATTGTTCTTTTTTCTCCACCACTATTATTTGTTTCTTTGCAGATTCTGATTAATAACATAAAATATGATCTGCAAATGAATGATGATGTATTACTATTGATAAATATAACACTTTATGTATAGTAAAAGAAAAAAAACACACTAATGTATCAATAATTATAATTCAGTAACATAATATACATTCAGCATTATGAGTTCTTTCTCTGTACTTTTGATGCCATAAGTTTTATACTTTAATTTAAAAAGGAGACGGCATGAATATCCGTCAGCTCTCGTGACTTTGAACCTCAGTGATGGAACAGACTTAACTACTGAAGTAGCACAAAGATTAAACATTAAACATTATGGTCCTGCACGGCTGTATTTTTTATGTTTATGTCGCTCTGAGACGTTTTACCTAGCTCTGACAAAAACAAACTAAAACTTCGGTAAAACCAAATATATGAAAAGTAAAACTAAACCTTTTCTGAAAAATTTTAAGTGAACTAAAATGAAACTGAAAAGTCAAAACTAAAATAAAATGAACTGTTAGAACCATTAGGTTTCATCCTCTGGGGACCATGCATGTCTGTGCAGCTTTCTCGGTAATCCACACAACGTTATTATAGTTATATATATAAAAGTTATTTTTATCCAAGTCTTGTAATTATAAATACTGCTAGAAAACAACAAGCTTCCTTGAATGAAGTCAAAACTTAAAAACAAGCAGAGGATACGAAGAAATTGAAGGCGTGTCTTCTGGTTTTTTTTTTCCTCTGTGTTTTCACGATTTTAAAACTCTCAATTAATATGGGTATCGTAGGCGACGTTTCCCTTTCTTACCCTGCAGAGTAAAACATGACGTCCATGAGCAGGGTGGCTACGGAGGGCAGCGTGTCCGGGTCCAGGCTAGTCACGCAGAACATGTTGCTGGGACTCGACAACGGGTGAATGATGGGCCGGGGCGCTGGAAACAAGAAGGATGTCACACACACGAGGGCTCAGAGGACAGAAACATAGTCATAAGATATGTGAGTACGATGCTACAGTAGAATTTAAAAAAAGGTTAAAATGTAGATATGGGAAGAGCATATTTTTTGGGGATTACTGTTGAATGCGTCCTCTACTTGCGTGTCACCAAACTTTCTTCTCTCCAAAAATAAGCGTAGAAATGTTTGTTCTTTTTCAGGCCTACCCAGTTTGGGCTTCACGAAGCCGTTGGTGACCCCGAGGTCGTGAACGGCGACGGTCTCTCCGTTGACCACCCGAAGCAAAGTGAACTCGGAAGACAGCGTGTGCATGACCATCGGCAGGTCTCGCTCTCGGACCTGAGGACAAAAGAGTCGGTGAGTCGAGAACAAATGTTTTTTTTATCCATTTACGGCAGATATATCTGCACGTTTTTTTTGTTTTTTTTCAAGGCATTTGATAATAGAATGACTAAAAATATGAACGTCATTGGTGGAAAATCATGATCGTTGCATGATAGTAGGAAATAAATAGTCCTGTAGAGTCTCCATCCTCTTTTGTATGTAGTTGTTCTCCATCATTCTTAAAACCAGAACACAAAACTCAAGGTTCGGATCAGCAGAAAAAAAAAAAAAAAAAGGTGCTTTTCCTTTTTTGTTGAGTCACATTGGCTCACGGACAGATTTCTTTCCTTGGAGGTTGTATCAAAGTTATATGTGAATGGCTGATGGTTGAAAATGTCAGATGAACTGAATTACACAGCAGCAAACATTTCAATAATTTCAAGAGAAATTGAACATCCCCTCGACACAATACAAATCTATAAATATTTATAACGTGTTTCTTTTCTTTGGTCTCTGATGTGAACTCTGGGGCTGGAAAAAGAAAGAGTTACAGAATGTTTCCTTACCGAGTGAGACAGCTATTACGTCAATCAAATTTGTGTGTGTGTGTGTGTGTGTCAGAGAGGTGAAGTCGAGGATCTGGTGTGTAGCTTGACTCAGTCAGGATCCTCATAGCTTCGTCTACATGAGTGTATTCACCATTTCGGTCAGGGTTTTTCCGCTTTATGTAACACAAAAGATCCGAACAGTGAAAAACACACACACACACACACACACACACACACACACACACACACACACACACACACACACACACACACACACACACACACACACACACACACACTGTCTTAAGCTGGTGGGTCTTTTGGTCCGCTCAGAGATTCAGTAATGAAATCCGACACAGCGTGAGATGAGGACAGAGGGAGAAGATGGGTGGTGGGCGACAGTGAACGCAGCAGGGTTTAAAAAAAAAAAAAAAAGAAGAAGAAAAATCTGAAATTCCAATAATTAGGATTGTGGGTAGACAGGAAATGGGCCCGAGTATGATACCTGGAATTCCAGCTCAAGGCTGAGCCGCTGATCCTCTTTACGTAACAGATTATCAACATCGACACAGGTTTTCTTTCATTTTCATAAACATGCCCGAGCTGCTCAGCAGACCTTGTTTTTCCACTAAAGCAAGGCAATAAAGAAAACACTCCCTGTGGCCAGAAGGGCCTCGGTATGAGAGAGGATTTCTCCCTAAATCAAAAGGAAGTGGCGCTGTGAGACGTACACTCCATCCAAGGTTATTGCTTTTTCATGTCAGACGCCGTGGACGTAGACAGTTGTGTTGCCAGCGGTTGTATAAGAGACAAATAATGCAACTCTTGAAGCATGCTGCGTTCAATGACACCAAACAAGAACACTTTACCAAATGCAAGTTTGTATTGTAATTCTATTTTTGCTGATTAACTCAATTTTTATTGTAATTTATTTTAATTGGTCTTGGATGAGAAAGCTTTGAAGCCTTGATTTCTGCATTTTGGTCGTCATCTTGTTTTTTTTTTAGCAACCAAGTCACATGAGAGGGCGGAGCTAAATACAACCAAACGCTGAAAAATATATTGTTCAGCGACCAAAATGTTACAATTAACTTTAATGAACTGAAGACGTGAGACCAAAACACGGACAACTCCAAGACCGGACAACGCTGTGGTAGAGGCCTGTCAATCACCCTGTAGCCCCGCCCTAAAGCATCCCCTGCTTTATGGTGTGTTTGACTCTAAATGGACCATAATTTACTAAATGAACATCATGCTGTATTGAAGAAGACTTGAAACTAGAGATTGAGACATAAACTCATGTTTACAATGTTTACTGAGGGAATAAATCAAGAGAGAAGTAGAGTCATTTTCTATAGACTTCTATACAACCAGAGGAGTCGCCCCCTGGTGGTCAGGAGAGAGAATGCAGCTTTAACACATGAAGCTTTGACTTCTATACAACCAGAGGAGTCGCCCCCTGGTGGTCAGGAGAGAGAATGCAGCTTTAACACATGAAGCTTTGACTTCTATACAACCAGAGTCGCCGCCCCCTGCTGGACATCAGACAAAATGCGGGTTTAAGACACTTCAGCATCGGCTTCACTTCTCAGATCTGGAGATTGCCACCTGGGTCAAACAAACACGGGACTTTCACCCAGGAGACCGCTGTTCACGTCCCTTGTGAAACTAAAAGTCTGCCATTCCTCTGTGGGATTACCTTCAAACAGCGTTGGCTGTTAAAATGTTTAAATAAAAAGCAGCATCTGAACCTTCTCATCCACACTCACCAGAATGAAGTCGGTCTGATACGTCGACAGCATGAAAACGGAGATGTTGTGGTCGGCCAGCGGCGCGATGACCGATTTTGCGATCTTGGTGACTCCGATGGGTTGCGAGTTGGAGGCGTTGCCGCCGCCCGACACCACGTTGAGGGCCAACCACGTGGCGTCGGCGACACTGATGTGCTCCGACTGTGGCAGCTCTGTGGATGGACGGAGACAAGTCAAGTCAAAAGGACAGCCTGAGAGGACACCGATTTAGGACGAGCTAAAAAAATTGTGAAACACAGCTGTGTTTATATTGGACAAGAGGTTTAAACTGTATGCAACTTTTTGTACTCTTTATAGCTCTTTGCTGGGAAATATGCACAAATAACGATACATTCTTTCAACACCAGTTTGGAATAAATAGAAAAGAAACTGGGAAGTAAAAATGAGCAATGAGCATGACTGTTTTGTATGTGTTGTAGTTCCTGTTTTTCATCTTTAAATCACATGGCCTTTGTCTCTTCGACTATCGTTTGTTTTATTATATTTTTTTCCTTTAATGTTTTTTATGATCTTATTTTTAATAATTTATATTCTTGCAAAGCACTTTGTGATCTATGAAAGGTGCTATATCAAATAAACTTCACTATATATATATATATATATATCAAATAATATTCTAGAAGTCCAGATAATAAAAATGCATTGGCAATAGCAGTCAATATATATATATATATATATATATATTAATATTGCCAATGCATTTTATTATCTGGACTTCTACAATATTATTCTCATCCTCCACTCTTCTGTGGCAGACTGAATATTAGACCACATTTACCTACTTCTCTCTCTCTTTAGGGTTTATTGGTTTGGATTATGACTTCAACATTTAAAAGGCAGCTCATAAAAAAAGAGTCAAGAATGTTTGAGACGCGAGTTAAAGCTTCCCTTCACTACTGTTGAACTACTGAGGCAACGGCTTCTGTTAGCTAATCGTAGACATTACTGAATCCGTCTGCTGACTTCACGACTCTTCTTCTCTTCTTGAGCTTCTGTTCTCACATGATATGCTTTGAAACTACGAGCAGAATATTGATAAGGGCTGCAATGACGATCGGAGAAATGTATCACTTGTTTCAGTAATGTTTCAAGCAAAATACCACAAATATTTACTTCTGAAACATGAAGATTCGGCGCTTGTTTTTTTAATCATATTTTTTCATTTTTTAATTATATATGATAGTGCATGAAAAATTCATTTAGTTTTGGACTGTTGGTTGAATAAAACAAGCAATTTCAGGAAGTATTTTGGGGCTCTGGGTGCTTTTCACTACTCTTTGACGTTTCACAGACTAAACGATTGGTTGATTAATTAAGAAAATAATCAGCAGATAATCACTTACGAAAATAATCAGCAGCTAATCACTTATGAAAATAATCAGCAGATAATCACTTGTGAAAATAATCAGATTAATTAGAAAAGCTTATTAAAAATGTCAACATCTAATGGTGAGTGTACCAATAATATAATATATCATCTGAATAATTAGCCAAACTCATCAGTTATTCAATAACCTTTAACAAGCAGTAGATTAATGTTAACCCGAGATTAACATTTACTGCATGATTGCCTTAATAAGTGACTGGATTGTGTAATAATCCTCAGACATTATGATGCTCACTTCAGTGCTCAGGCCTAATCATCCCATGAACATAATTCTGTCCACATAAAAGAGTCTTCTGGAGGTTTTAAAACAATGTATCTTACATTGCTTGCTTTAGTTTCATAGTTTAATTCAACAGAAAACAGGCACCTACACAGTAGAAAATACCTGCGCCAGTTACGCAACAAACAGCCTCTGGTCTCCAGGGAAACCAAGGAGGGTCACCCTGGAAAAGGGTGTGTAATGACATGAATTCACTCAATCAGCCGACCACGAAACCCGGCGACCGGCAGCTCGGCCTCACGTCCATAATGACAAAGTGTGCTCAAACATTGGCAGCATGAGGCTACGCGGGCCGGAGCGAACCACAGATTGCACAATGTGATCTTTCCCTGCCGGTCTACGGTTGCCACAGCGACTTTAAAGACCCACAGAGAGAGAGAGAGGGAGAGAGAGAGAGAGAGAGAGAGAGAGAGACAGAGAGAGAGACAGATAGGGATAGCGAGAGAGAGAGACAGAGAGAGAGAGACAGATAGGGATAGCGAGAGAGAAAGACAGAGAGAGAGAAAGAAAGAGAGAGAGAGAGAGAGAGAGAGAGAGAGAGAGAGAGAGAGAGACAGAGAGGGATAGCGAGAGAGAGAGACAGAGAGAGAGACAGATAGGGATAGCGAGAGAGAGAGACAGAGAGAGAGAGAGAGACAGAGAGAGAGACAGATAGGGATAGCGAGAGAGAGAGGCAGAGAGAGAGAGACAGATAGGGATAGCGAGAGAGAAAGACAGAGAGAGAGAGACAGAGAGAGAGAGACAGAGAGAGAGAGAGAGAGAGACAGATAGGGATAGCGAGAGAGAGAGACAGAGAGAGAGAGACAGATAGGGATAGCGAGAGAGAAAGACAGAGAGAGAGAGACAGAGAGAGAGACAGATAGGGATAGCGAGAGAGAGAGACAGAGAGAGACACAGAGATACAGAGAGAGAGAGAGAGAGAGAGAGAGAGAGACAGATAGAGAGGGGGGATAGAGAGAGAGGGATAGAGAGACAGAGAGGGATAGAGCGAGAGAGACACAGAGAGAGAGAGAGAGAGACAGATAGGGATAGCGAGAGAGAGAGAGAGAGAGAGAGAGAGAGAGAGAGAGAGAGAGAGAGAGAGAGAGAGAGAGAGAGAGAGAGAGAGAGAGAGAGAGAGAGAGATACAGAGATACAGAGAGAGAGAGAGAGAGAGAGAGAGAGAGAGAGAGAGAGAGAGAGAGAGAGAGAGAGAGAGAGAGAGAGAGAGAGAGAGAGAGAGAGAGAGAGAGAGAGAGAGAGAGAGAGAGGAAGAGAGAGAGAGAGAGAGAGAGAGAGAGAGAGAGAGAGAGAGAGAGAGAGAGAGAGGCCCACCTTTAAAGCCTTCCTCGTCCACGATTATGGTGTAGTCCTCCGGAGTCTCTGTCAGGCTGAAGAACTTGCATCTGAAAGGGAGAGGCAGCAGAAGAGAGGACGGATCAGACAGCGGTTAAAGTGTGGGAGAAGCTCGAGGGGACAAAAGAGCTCCATGCTGGATTAAGCTCCAAGTCTGTCAGACTATTAGTGACTCCTTTTCGCTCCGCCGCTCCCTGAAGCGTTCATAACACACACATGGAATAGTCTGCTTGGATAGTTTCACGTGAGAAGATGGAACGATGAGACGTGCAGGGACCAAAGCGAGACTGCAACCATTTTATAAAGATAAAAAGATAAAGATAAAGAGGTTTTTATATGGAATAACCGAGCTATCGATAAAGCCCAGTGCTGCATAGAAACCTCCCCAACGATTGAGTTTTAAAAAATGCAAACATAAGAGCTAAAAATATGAACTGAAAATCAATATAATTATATTTTTTAGCTGATATCACCAGCATTGACTAACTATATTGTAAAAAAAAGAAGCTTATTAATAGTGTTTGATATCAATTCAAACCAGATTTATTTTTAGTTTAGATTTAATTATTTTTCATATTTATTCTCATTATCTACCCACTTACTTCCTCATTGCCAGTGTTTTGGCTAATTTAAAAAAATAAATAAAATAAAGTTTAATGAAATCTTTGACAAACACTCTGTGTTTCTCTGTGCTTCCTTTTTGTGACGTCTCATTAAATGTCCGTTCTGTTAAAACCACGCTTTTTTTCTTGAACTACTTCACGTTTCTGTCTGAAATCCAACCGTCAAGGTTCAATGCACCGAACCAAAACTCCGAGATAAAGACGGCTATTGTTAAGAAATCAGCTCGGAATCGTGTCAAGCAGACTTTTCTCAAGCACGAATGAAAGCGCCGCAGTGGAAAAAAAAAACCCACGCAGTATATTAACACCACTGTGATAATAGAGGTCTTCTTCAGGCCGGCTACTGAAAGCTCACACGTCATATCTGTCTGAAAGGTGTGAAAAACAACAGAAGAGACTCAACAACGCTCTCTGTGGGAACGGCAGCGGTTCCTCTTGAAATTAAATCAGCTGTCACTTGGATACATTAGGATGATGAGAGCTGGACTGGGTGTCTTGTGTCCTGGCTTGATGATAACACGACTACTTTAACGGTGGTCGTGTCATTAAGAGCATTACCTAATGACTCGCTCTGCTCTCTGACAGTTGTCTGTCCAGATAAACTGAAAGAAAGCAAATCGCTGCAGACGATGTCGGATTATGAGCCGATGGGCCCCTAAATACAGAGAGAGAGGCCCCACCACCTCTCCCACCTAGGAGCAGGACACAAAGACTGTAGTTGTTCAGCCTCTTTTTATTGTGGTTTTCTGTCTCTTTATATTTGCTTTCAGTCTCGTTGTAGTCGTGTTGTGTCTCTTTGCAGCTGTTTTTATCTCTGTAGTTGCTTTGCAACTCTTTGTAGTTGCTTTGAGTCTCTTTCTAGTTACTTTGTGTGTTTGTAGTTGCTTTGCATCTCTTTGTAGTTACATTGTGTGTTTGTAGTTGCTTTGCATCTCTTTATAGTTGCTTTGCGTCTCTTTGTAGTTGCTTTGAGTCTCTTTGTAGTTACTTTGTGTGTTTGTAGTTGCTTTAAATCTGTTTGTAGTTGTCTTATGTCTCTTTCAGTTGCTTTGCATCTCTTTGTAGTTGCTTTGTGTGTTTGTAGTTGCTTTGCATCTCTTTGTAGTTGCTTTGTGTGTTTGTAGTTGCTTTGAGTCTCTTTGTAGTTGCTTTGTGTGTTTATAGTTGCTTTGTGTGTTTGTAGTTGCTTTGAGTCTCTTTGTAGTTGCTTTAAATGTTTGTAGTTGTCTTGTGTCTCTTTCAGTTGCTTTGTGTCTCTTTGCAGTTGCTTTGTGTATTTGTAGTTGCTTTGTGTATTTGTAGTTGCCTTGTGTGTTTGTAGTTGCTTTGAGTCTCTTTGTAGTTGCTTTGTGTGTTTGTAGCTGCTTTAAGTCCGTTTGTAGTTGCCTTGTGTCTCTTTCAGTTGCTTTGAGTCTCTTTGTAGTTGCCTTGTGTCTCTTTCAGTTGCTTTGAGTCTCTTTGTAGTTGCCTTGTGTCTCTTTCAGTTGCTTTGAGTCTTTGTAGTTGCCTTGTGTCTCTTTCAGTTGCTTTGTGTCTCTTTTAGTTGTTTTATGTGTCTTCGTGGTCATGTTGAGTCTCTTCCTGGTTGACAGTCTCTCTCATGTTGTTGGTGACGGGGCCCTGACACTTGCCCATTGCTCACATTCTGTGTGTACGCAAGGAACTTCACAGAGAGTCTTTAAATTAATATATACTGCAAAGCGTTGCAAAACACCAACCAGCAACCGTGCTGCAACAATTATTTTTGTTTCGATGAAAGTTAACGGGTCGAATCAGCCTCCTGCTGGAAATTGGGTTGAGGGAAGTAGAGTTTTTTAAAGAAGCTAAAAAGCTCTGTGGTGGTGAAGGAAACAACAACACCTTTCCTCACATTAAACTTGTCTCATTTGATCTAATGTTTTTATAAAAATACTGATTATTGCAGCTTAAATACGGCCGGCACTGAACAAAAAGTATTGCATTGCGAAATGTAGCTTTGCGCAAGTACTTCCTTATGTCCTTCGTCTTAAATAAATAATAGAAGTAAATTTGTGTGAAAGCATGCGGCACAGATAAGAGTGAGAGTTTTCAGAAAAGCCACCGGAGTACATAAAATTACTTTCATTTAGCAAATCAACAGCTAAGTATACATAAACGCAGCGTGTGCAGTGGAGATAGGAGGCACAACGCAGGATGAAGATAAAAAAAAGGGCTTATCGACCCTCAACAACACCAGGCGGAGGACGGGAGAGACGACTCGGATAGAAAAATAAACTGTGAAGCCGGTGTCATCCAAGGGACACTCGTGTTCTGCAGTTCAGATGATAGAAACGCATTTAAATCATTAATGAACCCAAACTCAAATAAGGTGCACCACTTGAGAATTTGCCTAAAATCTCGTGTTCAATTTACTCTGGTTAGATTTGACGAGAGACTGTTTGACGGAATTCGTTCAATAAAAGATGAGGAAACTTTCTTTTCTTTCTTTTTGCTTCAGGAGAAGACGAATTACATTTAATCTTCTTACTGTAGAAAAGTATTTTTGTGTTTGGACCTACGGGTGAATAGGGTAAAAACATTAACTAACACATATCACTATTAAACTTCCCCAGTTGATGACTTACATTAAGAAAATGTCATGTTAAATATGCAAATTAGGCATTATCTTGTCAAATATTTGCTAATTTACATACAACATTGGATGAAGCCGAGTTCAAAATTCCAGTTTCATTTTGTTGACATATATACGAGTCAAAGGCTTTTACAGAAGGCATTTTAAATATCTCTTTGTGTCACTCCAGAAATCAGAAAATACTGTCGACGGCCATTAAAAATTCTATTTTCTCCATGTTTTTATGGATAAAATGTTTTATAAATCAGGCTCTGAATGATGTATGAACAAACCCCTCTGTAGAAACCTTCAGAATATATTTAGGAATGAAAGTGTAAAGTTTGGTGGATGTAAGAGCTACTGAAGTGGAGATTTCTGGATCAGAGTCTGAGAACAAACTCATTTAGAGAAAACGGCCTTTAAAGAGATGTTTAGTTAAATTACAGACATGAAGAAGACTCTACAGGTGAATAGGGTCAAAACATTAACTAATAGATATCAACATGAAACTTCACCAGTTCATTACTGACATTAAGATGATTATATTTTGTATTACAAGTTTTCTGAAATGTTATGTTTAAATATGCAAATGAGGCGTTATCTAATGGTAACTTTAGGTGAATTTGGGATAAATCTGCAGATGCAAACAGAAGAGTTATGGAAGCAAAACAGCCCAAAATCTAACAATTGATCGCTTCATGAAAACCGCTGCTTTAGTGTCTCCCCTTAAACTGCACCACCCCGCGCGCACGCTAAGTGACCCAAACCTAACGCACCCCATGAACAGGCGATCCGGCCAACATGCTGAATGCAAAATTAATAAAAAAAAATTTTAGCGTCAGTGAGAAATCTTTGCGCAACATGATTGAAAACGTTGCGCAGCGGAACCAGAGCGACTTGGACTGGTTTCACTGGGAATGAAAGGAGCAGAGAAGGCTGGACCTGGAGCAGATCGTGGTGCGCGAGACGCGCAGGCGAGTACAACAACACGAGGCCCGCGTCAGCGTATCTCTGCGCGTGCAGAACAAACAAAAACTGTGCAGCTCTGTTTTTTGCTGTGTGTGCAGATTATATTGTTGACATGTTTGTGTTGGTGGTGTTTTGTTCTGTTGGTTCTGTGAGAAGTGGCAGCTGGTTTAATGTGTCCGGTGGTTATTTATGGTTTCATTGACAGTTTCCGGTTGAATAAGTGAGAATCAGTTGAGAAGGAGTTGATGGTTTCTTCAGACATCCGGGCTTCGTGGGCCGATGTTGCTGTATGTTGACGTGTTGATGCAATATGTTATGGAGCCTCGATGTCTGGTTTAAAGTGACAGTGAGGAGCTTTTAACTGGTCCTGAACCAGAATCAGTGTAGACCTCCATCAGTGACCAGACCACCAGAGAGAAGATGGTCTGGTTCTAGAGAGTTCTTCTTAAAGCTCCTCATCGGAGCCACCGGGTCGGATTCTGGTGAAACCAGATGACATCATGCAGGTTCACCAGAACCTCCTTCAGCTCAGACCAGTCCACCGTGGACAGACCCAGATCCAGCAGAGACCAGTCCACCGTGGACAGACCCAGATCCAACAGAGACCAGTCCACTGTGGACAGACCCAGATCCAGCAGAGACCAGTCCACCTTGTACAGACCCAGATCCAGCAGAGACCAGTCCACCTTGTACAGACCCAGATCCAGCAGAGACCAGTCCACCTTGGGCAGACCCAGATCCGGCTTCACCTGCAGCCTCGGACCTGCAGTCTGGAGCTCCGGAGGGAGGAGGAGAGCTCAGCTCCCGGCAACAGCAGCGTCTCCTCCTCCTCCTCCAGATCTGGGTCTGTCCACGGTGGACTGGTCTCTGCTGGATCTGGGTCTGTCCACGGTGGACTGGTCTCTGCTGGATCTGGGTCTGTCCATGGTGGACTGGTCTCTACTGGATCTGGGTCTGTCCATGGTGGACTGGTCTCTGAAGGAGTTTCTGGTGAACCTTTGTGCCGTAAATCCTCTGATGTCACGGCGCATCTGACTCAATGACGGGCAATGAGATTATCTACAATCATCATATTAAATAAATAGCCAATCTCATTTCTGAGGGTCTTGTTTACTGATGAAGGTCTTATAGAGGATCAGGATCAAACTGAGACTGGTTCAGAACCAGTCAAAGTAAAAGAGGATGCAGTCTAAAACCAGTTCTTTGAGTGAAAATCAACTATTATTGGACGTCCACATTCAGGTCAAATAGATAACTCAATGTTTGATGAACTTAAAAAACAATCTTTGGCATTCTCGTTGCTTTTTATTAAATCTAAATATTCATAATTGATGTGTGAGTTCAGACTGAGGAGGTCAAGACTTGTTTTTTTAAACCCGTTGCTTAAAATTGACATTCTCTAACATCCAGTAAACGAGTTGGTTTAAAGGCAAAACCACACGTATCATTTCCTCACGGAAATATCTTATTCAGACACTAAAAATATGGCTGCAGCAAAATTAAACTAATGAAAAAAAGCATATTAAATCTCTATATTAGTCCCTGACAAATATACGTTGGCATCAGCATCCATGCTGACATCACACAGATTGTTACGATATGTTTTCTCTCTTAGTACAAACCTCTCAATTCTTTAATAACGAAATCTAATGGACCGGTTTATGATCCTTGTTATGTGTTTATGCTCAAATAGTTCCCGGAATTTTCCGACTCTTGACTCTTAACACTGGGATCAGCTTCTAAAAATCCAGTAAATTCTCTATAAACATGTCATTTTAATAAAGTTACGTCACCCCTTTCCCACTATTTGTCAAAGTGATTTGAGAGCGGTTGTTCACCTAGCCTGAAACAAAACCGATATTAACACACTTTTATGAAATATAGAATTAATCTCCAGTGGAAAAAAGAAGCAGAGGAGCTGATTTACACATTAAATCCCATATACAGTAGTTATTGAGAGCGGTATATTGTTCAGGCATCTGCTAAAGCAATGGAATTTAGGAGACCAGACTTTTCCCGCCTGAGGGGTAAATTCTGAGAAAGAACTTGATTCATTAAGTTTGGGTTTAATTATTGAATGATGGATGAACTCTGGCTGACTTGAGACGTTCACGTTTGGTTTTTCGGGAATTTCTGTATTATTTAGTGCCGAGTAGAAACGCATCCGAGAGGTTTTTCAGTCGTATTTATGAGTTCGATGTCGAGAGGAACTCGATCCACGAGCCCTAAAACTGGTATTTACAGCATCTCAGATATCACCTGAACGCAGCGTCACCAACTCTGATCAACTCTGTTCTCGATGAGCCGAATGTGCATAAAAAAAAAGAAGATAAATTCTGCTCATGTTTGCAGATTAATACCAAGCAAACTGATTTTATTTAGAGGCTAAACGACACGTAGCTCTGCAGTTTCTCTGAGCTGGAACGTGTGAAGTAGTCGTGGCTTCTTTATTCTTTAAACTTGTGAAGTAGCCGTGGCTTCTTTTATTCTTTCTTCCAGCAAAACAAAATCAGTTCACGCTTCAAAAAGTCTCAGATATCTCAGAATATGTGTTATGAAGTTGCAGCAACGTGATGCAGTTTCATACCAGATGTATCTCTATGATCACACATGGGAGGAATATCCAACCAGGAGGAGCGGATGGATTATGTTTTTCAGTTTGGAAGTGAAACAATTAATTAGATTAGTTAAATAATTAACCAGCAACTATTTTTGATTGTATTCTTTTGAGCAAAAATGCAAAAAAAAAAACAAGCTTTCAGCTTCTTTAATATGATGATTTGCTGCTTTTCTCAGTTAAATATCTTTATAACGTGAATATGTTTTAATCTTTAGGACTTTTGGTGGGACATAAGACATTTGAAGACCTACAGGGAAGTAGTACACTATTATTATTTATTATTATTAGTTACATTGATCCTTAAAAAGATGGAGAACATACGATGTTTGATAACTGAAGCGTGTTAAATTATCTACTGAATGAAAAATAACATCAGCTGTGATCTTTTAAAATAATGTCCGATGATTATTAATGTATCCACAATGCTCCTGTCTGTATCTTTAAAACACACACACACACACACACACACACACACACACACACACACACCAGTTGTTTTAAATACCTTCTACGTGGAAAAACATGAATTTTAACACTGCTGTAAACCAGTATATTGTGAAGTGAATGTTTTTTTTATTGTTTTCTGACATTTTATATTGACAGATGACTCAATAATTAACATGCAGGTTATCTGCAGCCTCATCAGAGTGACTCGTGTTTCATCTCTAACTTCTCAGTTTGGGCTGCTGACTGCTTTGCATGTTCTCAAATAACCAGCCAAGTGAACCAAATTTGCTTATGGGCCAATATTAATAGGCTTATGGTGGTAATAAAAGAGTGTACAAATAAAAAAAAAAGGTCCTGTTTAATTATAGTTCCCCATAAGATGTAATGTACCCACTTTCTTCATCCTCATGCTGCTTGTTCATAATTTCCTCTTTTTAGAGAAGGAAAAACTGCACACACACACACAGTACACACACATATATAGTACACACACATATAGTACACACATACAGTGCACACACCCCTCTGGCGTCCACCCAGCTACAGATGGCACAAAGCTACAAAATGACACTACAGAACGAGGACAGGCCTGGGAGACTGTCGGCAGGGAGTCTATGCAACAACACGTTTTGAAGCATTATTAAACATAAAACTGCAGGATGCATGAAGCTGCAGCACAAGTGCACGCAGCCGCCGGCGTCGCTCCGCGGTGGGGGAAACACACTGCCTGCTCCTCGCTGCAAAACGCACAGAAATGACACCGTGTGTGCGTGTGCGTGGTGTTTGTGTGTGCGTGTGTGTGTGTGTTTCCTCACGTCGCCTCTGCGAAGTTACGTACCTTGTTTTGGAGGCCAAGAAAGCGAGTTTTATTAATCCGTGCGTGCAAATCTGGATGCCCTCTTTTTCTATACTCGCCACTTTCAAGCTGTGCTCTAAAATATGAAGCTCCATCTTTTGCGTCTTCTCATTTGAGGAACGGCTTAAAATGTGTAAAAAAAATAAATAATAATAATAAATAAAAATAAATGTATTTAAAAATAAGAGTAACTAAATGCTTTCAAATAGGATGCATGGATAAATAAATAAAATAGGCGCGCGGCAGGTGAAAGGCGTTTTTAAATAGAGAAAGAAAGGGAGCGAGGCAGGGTGGAATAAAGAAAGCTAAGAGGTAAAAAAAAAAACGGACCTGCTGTCAAAGCCTGCAACGGAACCGCGCGCGCTTCCGGTGGAAGATTTTCAGAATAAAAGCACCCCCGAGACAGAGGGAGAGAGAAAAAGTTTGAAAAAAAGTTAACATTTTGGGATTACAAAAGAATAAGTAGCTATAATAAACCCAGATTTACTTTCGAAATATGTTATTAGATAATAATTACATTGTTAAGGATTATGTCATTACTTTTATTATTGGTTATCATGAATATATATATATATATATAATTTCATTACTTTATAACCTCTTTAAAAAAAAAATATATATATATATATAGTTTGGTAACCTCTTTAAAAAAATAATATATATACAGTGTATATATATTTTATTTTTTTAATGTTTTAATTTATTAAGGTACTAAAGTCTCCTGGCTTGTTCAGTACGACACAAACGTAGTTATTTTGAATGAAAATACAAAATAATAGAAGTGACATTAATAATTGAAACCTTTTTGGGAAATCAAATAGTAACATTTAATTTTATTTTATGGGTTAGTAATTTCCTTATTTCATAGGAAGTTTATCATCTTGTACTAATAACAGGGGAAATAGATAGACAGACAGACAGACAGACAGACAGATAGATACTTTATTAATCCCGCAAGGGGAACATGTTTCGCTACAGCAGCATTTTTACATACAGGTTACGTAATAAAATATAAAAATAGATATAGATATTTCAGTTTAAATGGAGTCGATAATAATAAAAATACAAAACAGGGTACCCGCACTCATTATTTCAGTATTTCAAATGTTCAGACAAAAACACAGCCCACTCATAAATTCCAATTCCACATTTTATTAATTTTTTATTTTATAGGTTTTAATTCCGGTGCTTTTATTTTATATAAAAACCGTGAGAGCGGAAGTGGCCGTGTGGCCGGCCCCCTGCAGCTTGTCGGAGCTGGTAGACTGGAGAGCACAGGACCGCTGCTCCCCATGTTTGCTCTCCGACTGGAATAGTTAGCAGCTGGTCGGACTGAGACAAACAACTTGCCATTCAAACGGAGGGGGGCGGGTCTGCAGCGGAGCGGGGCATTATGGGAAATGGTGTTCTCTTTGCTCACATGTCTGCACAGGTGGATTAGAAGGAAGATTAGATAAGAAGTTAACATAAGATGTAACTTTATATTTATATTCACCAGTTAAGGTAAATAAAAATAAAAGATGACGGTAAAAAAACAAGAAATTGAAGTAATTATGTTACATGCAATATTATATTTCCTTAAACTATATCCTGTAAATTAATTGTCCCGTGAAATTTCAATCCTTATAAAGGTAGTACATTCACTTAGTATTATGTACTACACATAGTATAAATATAGGTATGGATAATAAATGCAACATGCATAAGAATATATGAATGTATGTAGTGTTATATATAATAATTAAATATTAATTTCACAAAAACAACAACACATGATATAAAATACAATAAAATATGCAGTAATTTAAGTTATGTTAGATATTAATATAGCATTGTAATAAATATGGTATTTCTTTACTAATTCTACTATTTCTCCTTATAGTTCTTAGTAAGTATAATAATAATAATAATAATAATAATAATTATAATATAATATATAATTAAGGACAAGGTGCAGGTATAATGTAGAGTCTTTGTTTCGATGTCCAACAATCAGACTAAATAGTAGGTAGTGTTGAACGAGCTCAAATAAAGCCAAACTATTTAATATCTGTTTGCAAATCCATAACTGCAGCATTACACAATACATTTAAGTGGACCTCAGTAAGAACAGCTGTTGCTGTCATAGTATCGAGACAAACATAAAAACTATTTATACACTTTTACTGCACCTTTCTCAAACTGTGACCCGGCCTCTTTGGAACACAAAGCTCAATTAGCTGAGAGGACGGCGTCACGTGTCTGATGCTCTTCTACTCATAGATGTTATTTACCATTATTATAACATTTCAATGGCCAAAGTGCAAAACCACCTATTTGCACTTTGTATGCTTTTCTTTTTTTTTTGTATTTTTGTATTTTTTTTGTATTTTGTATTATGTATTGGGTATCCTTAACAAATAGCATTCAGTTTTTTTTTTTTTTTTTGTATTCTCAAAAAAGTGCATTTTTTCAGAGAGGAGGTTTTGCTCTCCGGCCATCGATTTGTCATTTTCAACCAGTGAAAAAGGAAAAGATGCCTGTGAACAACAGTAGAATGAGAAAAGAAGAACTCAGCAGTCGTTGGTAAAAGAAACTGGAAGCTGAGCATCAAAACTGTGTTAAAACCGTCACAGCTTCCTGTTTCCGTGTTGCGTGCTGACGATTGGCGATCTTATGACGCTGTTTGAATGATTATTTTTTTCCTTCCCCGATATCAAGATATCAGGAAAATTATCTCTGGAAGTATTTAGAATTCTTATATATTAAAATTTGAATTCTAAATCCTTCATGTTTCAAAATTTGTAGTGAGGTATGATAAATATTTTGTATTTTATTACTTTATAAACGTAGAAATTAAAGCGTTTAGGTCCTATGAGGGTACGATATGTAAAAAGGGTATAATCAGCTTATGCTTGCACTTTTTTGTTATGTATTTATTTTTTTAACTACTACTCCAAATGTAAAAAAACAACAACGACTTCATATTTCTGAAGTGGATGTACTTCTTTCTGCAGGAATATTAAGTAGAGTCATTTAGAGGATATAGAATAACACAAAAAAAGATACAGGGGGAGCTATTATTATTATTATTATTATGTTGAAGTGTAATGTTTATGTATTTTTAAGACATTGATGCTTTGTAAAATAATAAAAAATAATAATATTAAAAAAAAATATATATTTATGTATTTTTTAAATACCCTAAATCTTTGTAAAATAATACAAAAAATATTATAAAAAAATATTAAAAGAAATATTAAAAATATTATTGTAATTTCAATCTTATAGTATTCAACTGCAGTTTTTAAGAAAACGTAAGAACCGAATATTTTTGCACAAACATGTCAGCTCTCAAATGTGCGTAAGTGTGCTCTTGAGTTTCCCAAATCAGAAAATGTTGGTGAATGTCAGACGGGGGTACAAAAGCATGCCTCCCCTGCCCCCTCAGGTGAAATTCACAATAATTGGCCCCCTGTTGCGTCTTTGGGGTTTGAGTCCGAGTGAGTGAACGTGGGTCTCCTGCCGTGAGATCACCGTGGAAACGTATATATTCAACATCTCGTCAACGACCTCGATCCTCGGACAGTCGTACTCGCTGTTCTTCTCCCGTCTACGATGCTGGATGACTGTACCTGGTTGCTCCCCAGTGTGTTTCTGCTTGTTAACAACACGCACACAATGTCGTGTGTGTGTGTGTGTGTGTGTGTGTGTGTGTGTCAGACTCTAAATGTAAATCTCACACCCAAGGACATACATGTATTTATATATATATATGCATATATATATATATATATATATATATATTATTATATATATTACTAATAATATATATTATTATTTTATATATTATTATTTTATATATATATATATATATATATTATTATTATATATTACTAATATATATATATTATTATTTTATATATTACTAATATATATATATTATTATTTTATATATATATATAAAATAATAATATATAAAATAATAATATATGTACACACAGAAAAAAAGCGGGCACAACTCCTCCTTCCTTCCTCTATATCTTAACATACCGTCCTCCATGAGGCTCCACATCTGCATTTCGTCTGAAAGACTTGAACCACTTCCTTCCCTGACGAGTTTCTTCTTGTCTAATAAATCCCAGCAGCACTCTGGTGTTAATTGTCTGTAGCCGCAGGCTTCTGGCGCTGTGGTATTTCCAGCCGACACTCTAATTGCAAAAACAATTAGTAGTAACAGCCCACAACAAAGTATTAATTAAGCAAACAGAGGCTCTCTGCAACCACAGCAGAGAGCGTCAACTTATTAGAACTGGAAGAAAAACAAATCTCCCTTGTGACGGTTAACCGCTGTACTAATATGTCCCTGTACAAATAATAATAACATGAACACATAAAGACATTAGATACACTGGGGTATTAAAAACATTAAAGTGATATCATAAACATCTTTCCTTATGGTGCATGTTTACAAACCACATTACAACACGTGAACATTTATTGGTGATTTCCTCTTTGTGGTTTATCCTGTTAGATAATAAAACACTGTAATGTGACATATTGTAATATATAATAATATAGACACCTCATGAATATTGAACACCTTTTAATATTCATGAGCTCATTGCCCTTGTTTAGATACTTTAATAAGTGCAAACAAGACATTTACAGATATAAAAATATATATATTAATAATTATTTCTTCCACGATAGACTCCACCAGCCCGTTATGAAGCGATCGATTCCTCCCCACGTTTATGGAACCCTGTTGAATGTCTCTCCATTAACTTTTCCTGTGTAATGTTCAGTATTGATTACTCGGAAGTGGATTACAAGTGGATCTTCTGTTGCCTTGTGCCTGTAAATAGACCTGAACTGGACACTGGAGCGCTGACTAAGCATTTCCAGCTAAAGGAAGAAGTGTTAATACCTCTTTCAAATGGCCACATGTGGAAGAGTCTCTCATAGATCGGGGGTGGGGGGTCTTTAATAGAGCTTTGTGTACAGAACAGTCTTTTCCTCTCCAGCTGCTCCACTCCTGATTCTTCTTTCTTTTGCTTTAGCAAATTGATTGCAAGGCTTTTTTTTTTCATTTTATGTCGGCCTCCTCCCGGCTGATTCCCACTGTTTCCACCGATGTTTCTCTAAGAACTTGGATTTTTGTTTTTGCAGAATCAAAGTAATGAATCGTACAAACGTGTCCATTTTGGGGACAACGACACAAACTTTTGGAAGTCTACCCTCAAAGACATTCATAGTGTTACACTATGAGAGTGGAAGGAATAGATTACAGGCATAGACTGTAGATAAGAAGTGGCCGTAGTTGTCGTAGCGTCACTCATTGGTTTGTGGACGGACATTTTTAAGGCTTCAGTTCGACGTTTTGGCCGTCGCCATCTTGGTTTTTGCAACCGATGAACAGGAAGTGACCATATTTGGAGTGTGGATGAGTGACGTAGAGACGCCGTATACGTCTCTGGTGTCGACCTGTCAATCACCGTGTAGCCCCGCCCCTAAAGCATCCCCTGCTTTATGGTCTGTTTGACTCTCAATGGACCATAATTTACTAAATGAACATCATGCTGTATTGAAGAAGACTTGAAACTAGAGATTGAGACCATAAACTCATGTTTACAATGTTTACTGAGGGAATAAATCAAGAGAGAAGTGGAGTAATTTTCTTATAACTCGAGGCTTCATAAACATCAGTCCACAAACCAACGGGTGACGGAGGCAAGATAGTAATTGTCTCCAAATATGAACAAAAGAAGCATAACCTGTCTTGTTCGTATGACCGCCAGGCAGCCAAACATGTTAGAGTGTAAGATTTACTTTACTTGTAATATTAAGACTTTATATCTCTACATTGAACAATGTTGTTTCTTTTACATGGATCATAAAACCATTGAGGATGATGACTATCTACTTGGAACATTCTGCTTTGGTCTCAGTCCTTCACTTTTAAGTGAAACATGTGCTGTGAACATAAAGCTTGAGGTCGAAGTAACTAAAGGGGGGTAGAGGGGGGAGTAAAGGCTTTAACAGTCGTATTGTAAAAATAGAAACACGACATAAACAGGAAGTGGCAGGAAGCACATTTCCTTTTGCATAACTCGTGTTGCTGAACAGCTTTATGTATTTGCTGTCAAATAGGAGCAAACAAACAAACACTCCAGTTCATTAAGGGACACACATAACATGAAATATCAGCCTCACGTTTGACCTTTCACAGGCTCCGTCCAGGTAACATCACCAGAACCTCTCAGACACCGGCGGGGAGGACGTCAGCGCTGACGTCAAAGACTGCCTGAGGGTTCAGTGCTCAGGGCTCAAGGGGAACATGGGCCACTCTCTCAAGTCTTCTTCTGAGCTCTCGTGTCCTCCACGAGACATTTGATATCGTCTCGAACTGCCAACACTCAGATTCACAAAAAAGGAGCCGGCGAGGAGGTTGAATACAAATCCTGTAGGTTATTATGCATTTTATAAGAAGAGAACACAACTGCAGCTTGTTTTTATGTTTAGGTGTTTTTAGCAGCCTCTTCTTACTGACTGTTTCTGGGTTGCTTCCTGTTAAACTCGTTAAACTCAAAGCAAAGATGAGTCTCATGATGTTGTATGTT
This sequence comes from Ophiodon elongatus, assembly GCA_016806645.1. Lineage (NCBI taxonomy): Eukaryota > Metazoa > Chordata > Actinopteri > Perciformes > Hexagrammidae > Ophiodon > Ophiodon elongatus. The sequence continues at coordinate 93,786 of JACSYO010000527.1, forward strand.
TTTTTTTTTTCCTCTCGTATATTGTGATCAGATTAATGGAGAGGTGGCTTGAAACGCCACGTGCATATGCACATCAAATCGGAGCTGCGCATGTAACGGACGCCACATATAAATGTATAACTGATGTTGTTGCCGTGCAACAAGAGGACTCGGACGCTGACAGTAGCCGTGTTTTAACCCCCGACATCGCGGACAAACCGGCCGCCGCCGATTTTTGAGAAAATCGTAGGGAAAGTCATCTCAAATCAGAAGAATCTGAATCAATGGAAGCAGATAATCTTTTAGCTAGAAATGTATTTCAAAGATTCTGGAATTTGTTGTGTTGCTGCTCATGAAATACTTTTTCTTTATGTACAAGAATAATAAAACCATGTTCATTATTTTCTTAATTAATTGTTTTTATTTTCACAAAATAATCAAAAATAATAAACCTGTGTTTTATTTAGTTTAATATTATTTATGCAAATCTTTCCTTTATAAAATTGTGTTTTATTTAGTTTAATATTATTTATGCAAATCTTTCCTTTATAAAATCTGAATTTTACAATTAATTAAGAAAATAATGAACATGGCTTTATTATTCTTGTACATAAAGAAAAATAAGGAACCGAACCGATGAGCATTATTGATAAGGGTACTAGTATTGATAAAATCCTAATGATGCCCATCCCTAGTGTGGCGTCACGTAACTAATATTTGGAATATGAAAACTTTAAAACCAACCACCGAAATGAAAACTATGCCGTTGGAAGCTCATTCCCAGAGTTGAGGACTGGAATTAACTCAGGCGGAGTGGAGAATAAAAATCGCACTTAAAATGACAGCCGAGGGCAGCTGAGCGAGGGACCGTTTAATATTCCTGCTGCAGCGTGATGATTGCTTCACTGAAAAGTCTTAAAAGCAAAATCTCAGAAATGACGGCCGACCGTTTGAGGAGTTGACGGCGTGGGAAAAATCTGCACGTGGCTCAGGTGGGATGAAGTCGAAACCTCTCTGAAAAAGACAGGAAATGGACGTTCGAGTTGGGATTTTTTTTTTTTCCTCCAACGGTCCAGAGGAAAGTTGTGCTCTCAAAACCGATCATGTGTGGAGTCACAAACCGTATGCATCGTTTAGAGAACGCCAGGGGAGCCGTCCTCGTCACGCTGGACGGGAGTCAGTGTTCTCTGAATTATACCTGCATGAAAAGTGAATCATGTTGGGTCCTGAAAACTCTTTCCTGACAGCCTCGGGGTTTAATAACCGACTCTTCCAGCAGCCCGATTTCTTCCAGTTCCCAGACTCTGACTCACTGAAGTGTTTTTGAGCTGACTCAGCACTTTCCTGGATGCAGTTGTCCCTTTTTTTTTTTTTTTTTTATAAAGTGTACAAAACAACTGGCAGCAATAGATGGGAATAATTCTGATGACTTCAGCTCACAGAAATCCTCTAACTTGGCACAAACACACGTTATGTGATGCTTTAAACCGAAGGATAAGCACGGTGACGAGTGTGTGTCCGGCCAGTGGCCCAAAATATAAAGAATTCAAGAGAGTCAGGGGAGGTCAAGAAGAAGAACATCAGGGAGAGTAACACAGGTATAAAGGAATAAATGTGACCTGACTTTACAGAAGTAGTTTAAAAGTAGAGCAATAGACTCACTCATGATGATGATGATGATGATGATGATGATGGTACTGGGCCATAGTACCATCATCAGTACGATTATTTGAAGTTTGCATGCAGGAAACCTTTCAGCATAACATGCTTGACCGCCTGTCGATTGCACAATTTTACAATGCAACCTGCTTTCTGTGGTACATTTTCTAAAAGATAATAATATATTTTTAATGTGGTGGGATGGTAACGGGACGCAGACACAGTTACCGTTTAATCTGTCAAACATTCGCTGTTTTAAGTGTAATCCAATCAAAACAATACAATAGACTCAAGTATCGGCCGATACCAGTGTGTTTTAAAAAACTTAAATATGTATGTATTCATATATTCTGTAAAACATGGACAAACTAGACGCAGAATGAATGCCATAGAAGTTTCTTTTATTATCTAGTTTGACAGATATCATTAGCATGTTGCTAGCTCCGGCTAACGGGGAGCGAGCCACGCTGCGTATCGTTGTTGTTCCTCTGTGGCGTAATGAAAAGCTTTGAAAAGCTCCATTCCACTAAATCTAGCTTCACAAGCCACTGACCTCTGTGACTTAAATTATATTAGTGGCAAGTATTTCCAATGCTTCTTGGTAAACAAGTTTTTCAGGTCAGGAGGAAGTACTTGTTGCTTTGAATTATTTATCCATAGTTACTGCTTGAGTCTACTTGGGTGTAAATGTCTGAATCATCAATCTTGGACTTAATTAAATTAATTTGTGGCCGTGAGATATTTTTTAAAAGCAGGTTTTGGCGCTTTAGTGTGAATGCATTCAGCATCTGGAGTTTCTGTGCTGCTGCTCTGTGTCATTTGACACACACACACGCACACACACACACACACACACACACACACACACACACACATAAAATGGAGGACAGGGGTAAGCTCTAATCTCTTCCCCGTGACCCAGATGAAATCCTGAGAACAGCCGGGGTGTTGGCAGGGCTCAGCCCACGTCTTACAGGTACCTCCCTCCTCCGGTTCACACAACTGTGATCTGTGCAAACACCCTTTCTCCACGGATGACTGGACTTTGCACAACCTCGAGAACACAAAATACCAAAGCCTGTTACCTAAACCGACAGGTTATGTAACTATTGGCGGCGACTATTTATCAGCAATCGCTGTGTTTTGAAACAAATGTCAGCTTTTCATAAAGTCAACAAAACAAGTAAATAGACTAGTTTTAGTGTTTACCAGAGACATTACAATATTACATAGTCAGAACTACACTAGAGATTAGCCTCTTAACAATGAATTAATTAATTAGAATTCATTGTGTGAGTGTAAAAGGGCTAGCAACCTTACGATGGAAGTATATGTCGACCATTCACATGCGCACTTGTGTCTCATAAGCAATTTTTTGGGTTCATAGCATTTGTTACACCAATTTGGTGTTAAATAAAAATAATTGAATTGATCAAAATGATCAAAAATACCTCCAAAAGACCACATTAATACACCAAGACCTTGAGGAAAACCAGAGAAAAAGTATTTCTGTGATTTCTGTGTCAAAAAACGTTTGACATTTCTGCACAAATTGCAATTTTCGGCGATTTGGATGGCTCAGAAACCTTCTTATTGTCAATACACCTATGGAAGCCATACGTCCTCTGAATGCAACATGTCTCTAGTCTGTGGTTGTAAAGTTTCATGAGGCTGTGATTATCCGAGAGGTCACGACAGGTCGTTTCTTTCCGGTGGTGTCAAGTTTCACAAAATGTTACCACTGTTTGAAATGACCACTATGGAGACTAACATCATCACGCATGAATACAACTGGGCTCATTGGATCCACAAGAGGCTTTCCAGTCATACCCGATTACAACCCTGTTTAAGGACCCCAGTATGTAGGAATATACAAATACACCTCTTGTGGAATAGGCAAAAAAAAAACATATTTATACTGCATGCAAAAAACAGCATGGTTTGTAAATGTGAGACTCCTGGTACCAACAGACCCCAGTTTCATATATTGGGGTCAGAGGTCAAGGGACCCTTGTGAAAACCACCATGCCAGTTTTTCCCTGACTTTGGGAGTTTTTCAGCTTCCTTCCTGACCAGCTAGCACGGCATGTTTGCTACCAATGGATTCATGAGGTCGTCTAATTTCCTCTGATCCCATGATACCTTCGCTCCCGCTTTAAAAGCCTCCGAGAGACGGCATGTACAATGCAGGAGGACAATGCAGGAACATTTTGTCCTGAATCTCTCTTCCTTTTGTCGGTGAGATTTGCTCATACAAGTGTTCAAAGTCGGACAAAAGCATAAAGTCATCACAGTCAGTAGAGGTCTTTCGAGGACCTGAAACTCTTTAGATATTACACGATATTAAATATACACTAAAAATGATGAAATATCAAAAGTACGTCTAGCAACGACGTGTGCTTGAAGGGAAGAAGATATGGTTTGACTGACATGAAGTCAGATGCTAAAAAAAACATCTTTCTAGAGCAATTACAGTCGTCAAATTCATCAACATTATAGCTCTTAAATCATACTTCAATATGTGAAGAGAGGCAGTTGTTGACTCATCTGGACTCACAGATTACATTTCACACATAAATAAAAATTCTGACATTCTGAAAATTGGTGAATGCACAAGAATTCTCATAAATCCCTTTTTACGTGCCACTTAAGAATAAATCTGTTCGTACGAGAGGTTGGTGCATGAAACCCACTGTGCTGCTTTACCGGTATAGCTATAGCACCTTTGTTGTTGTTGTTGTTGTTGTTGTTGTTGATTACATCTTGCACTACTGTTTCGTTTTGTTAGTTAATTTAATTTAATATTATTATTCTATTCTATTTGTTATATTTATTGTGCATTTTTCATATTTTCTTCTTCTTCTTCTATTGTATTTTTGTATATATTGTTCTTTCTTATGTAAAAATTGTTCTTTTCTTATGTAAAAATGCTGCTGTACCAAAATCCCTTGCGGGATTAATAAAGTATTTATCTATCTATCTATCTATACAATCGTGGGCTATGATACCTACACAGCTCACATTTATTATAAATGTTACTCTTAAATACTTCTGAAACCCCCCTGATGATGTTTACTAGTCATCAAAGCAGAAATATTACACACGCAGCCTTTTCGGGCTTTCTCAATAAACTGAACTTCTTTTCCGACTTCCTTGTTTTCTATTGTTGCACCCGTCTTGTGACGGGCTTCACGTTTCTCTTCGTCCTCTTCATTTGCCGAGGCGGAGTCCTCAGAGTTCAGCTGCAGGATTTGAAGAGCCACTCGTTCATCATTTCATGCATTTTCCCCCCATTTGTTAGATGGATGGCTGAGAGCTCAAATTTTCTCATTTCTGTTATGCTCAAAGACATAAATCACAAGTTCGAAATATCCTCAAAGTCTTGCTCCTGACAGGGAAGTAAATGGGAATCCTCCACAGTTCTGTTCATATCCCTAAAAGATATCCTTCAAATGTGCCAAGAATAATTCTCTTTTCTTTTCATTTTTCTTTTACTGTCTTCAGTCATTTTAGCGACGTTATTTTCTTCACAGATGTCTCGCCTTGGCAATTAATTGTAGAGTTCTTATAAATGAGCATTTTAAGATGAAGTGGGCCTTTGTGACTAAATCAAATGATGAAACATGGCTACAAACAGCAAACAGGCTCAGGCTTTGTTTTCATTGCTTCTGTTTTCCTCCTTCCAAAGCCTGTCGTCAGCAACTTAAAAAAAAAAACATAATCGTGAATCAATAAGTAAGTAAATTAAATTAACAAGTTAATTGTTTTTCATGGATTTCTTAGCAACCAGGAGGGAAGAAACTCAGAGACACATGGCTGCTGGCTGAAAACTAATTGCCTATTTACACACCCAGTGGACACAGAGCAACTTTATCAATCATTTAGAGTCGTCCTCTGACCCGCCTGATGAATTTAAGTCCAATATTCACTTTCCTTTTAGCTCTGAACTAATTCCTCAGAGAAATTTCTGGTTCTGTAGCTGTTAAATGCTCCATTATGTTTACTAGTAGTCACTAAGTTTGTTTGTTGTTTTGGTGCTGAGCAGGAAAAACTTTTCTTTTTTTTTTTGTTGTTGCTGAAAACGGATGCCATGTTGCTGGATAAAGGACGGATGAATGTGACTTTAAATTGCACAACAATATCGCCTTGTAAATATGTAATGAAACCAACACAGTGATCACAGATTTGATCACCGAGCGTGTTTTCCTTTAACCACAAGGTTGGTGATTTGATCCCCGGCTCCTGCTGTCTGCATGTGAAAAGCCGAGTTTATACTCGCCGTGTAATCACGCTTGTTTGTGCACCTCTGAATTGTTGTCATTTTTTTTGTAATGTCTGAAATTTTACATGACTGGGATTGTACAAAGGAGGGACATTTGATTTTTAGATGCTTTAGAAACAGGAGGTCTTAAAAATCTACATTTGAAAAAAATATTTTGCAGACAAATCAAATAATTTACAGGAAATTCAACCTTTTTGTTTCTTTTTAATTCATTTAATACGTGTTTCTTTACAGGGCTTGAACAAAGGCAAAACAGTAGTCCATGAATTTGAGATATGAGTTTACAGATAATTACAATCCCTCCTCGGCTTTGTGGAGCTTTGTGTGCCGCCCGGGTGTTTTACAGCAGCCCGATGTTCCTAATATGCTTAGGATGCGTTAAACGCAGAGGTCAAAGTTCATGCATGTACCTGTATGTGTATCATGATTGTAATAAAGTTTCAGTTTTTTTTAAATAGAGTTGTGAAATGAGGAGCTGCCGGTTCTGGAGGTATTTCTTCTCACAATAAATTTTAACGATAACCTAAGTGTTACCGAACATAGACCCTCTGCATCTCCTGGATATGCGAACAATAAAGTAAGATTATATTGTGTCCATCAGTTTTTATGTTTTTTGTTTTTTTAAATGTTGAAATCCATTGCTCACCGTCTGCTAGATTATATTATATTATATTATATTAGATAACTTCATTAATCTCCAGTGGGGAAACTCATTTGCCACCAAAAACTAAAACAATAGACACAGTCCACAGTGCACAACAGACAATAAACACATTACAAAGAATAAATAAAACCAGAAAATGCCATATGAGACATGATTGACATCAGAAAGATGCTAAAAATAAAAGAAAAAAACATCCAAAGGTGTTCATTAAAATATCTAACTGCTGGAAGGAAAGACCCTCTGAGTGGTTCAGTAGAACACCGAGGCATCCTGAGTCCTTTAACAGTGTAGAGGATGGCCTTCAAAAGAAGCAATCATTTTTAATTTGGCCATTGTTCTCTTATCTACAGTGACCTCTAGTGAGTCCGGGGCAAGGCCAATCACGGAGCCAGCCTTCCTGATCATCTTATTGATCCGGTTTTATCATCCCCCCCCCCCCCCCGCCCCCCCCCAGCCCTCCTCCCCCAGCAGAGCACAGCATAGAAGAGACACCAGCTAAGATCCCCTGGTAGAAAACACGAAGAAGCTTTCTGCTGATATCAAAGAAGAAAAGTCTTGACTGAGCCTTCTTCAATACAGCATCAGCGTTCTTTTTCCAGTTTAATTTACTGTCCAGATAGACCCCATGATATCTATATGACTGGACACTTTCTATCTGCTGACCCGCAATTATCACTGCGGAGCCCTCCTCCTCCTCCTCCTCCTCCTCCTCCTCCTCCTCCTCCTCCTCCGGTCTGAAATCAATAACCAACTCTTTGTTTCATCAGACCAGCTGACGTTGTTTGTCAAACAAAGGCCGCACTTTAATTGACATTTACTGTTGTTTATCTTCTTCCTGCACCGCTCTGTTGGGTGTGCTTGTTTTCGTCACCACGCTGGCTACAGGAAAAAAAGCCTTTAGTTTTCACCCATTTTCCTTTTTGGTATGCCATATTTTAAGAGGATAGAGCGGTGTTGCATCAGTAAAAGGAGGGTCGTTAACTGTCTTGATCTAATGAATGATTCGTAATTAATATGTTATTCCATTGCTTAAGTTCTATATATTAAGTAATATTCATACCGGTTTAATTAAACAATGTTATAGTATTTTCCATCTCTGGTGAGCAATAGTTTAATGCGAAAGGAATTGAAGTCCCAAATAAAGGCCGGTTAAGTTCAGTGATTGAAGCAAATAAATTCATTAAATTATATGATTGAAGTTTTATGGTAATTGTTCAAATATAACTGTTGATTAGTGGAGTTTTAACTGTATTGTGGTGAAATAAAACCCAGCTTGTTGCCGTTATCTGTCAGTGTTACTGATCATATTGGGTAGAAGGACATTAGTGCCTGAATGTTGCTCACAGAGAGTTCAGACTCTTTTACTTTTGGCCTAAAATGGGTCGCATTAAGGGGACGAGGGCACAAAGAAATAGGCAGTCACACGGCTAATTGGTTTTCCTTTGTGTGACACAGAGCGGGGCAGCTTTATGGCTTTCTGTAAGAGTAATCTGGCTTGTTTTATAGAGGAATACAACTTGAAAAATGGCCTGTCTTTTCAATAGACCTGCACAATGCAGCCGGGCTCTGAAAAGGTACAAATCTCTGTGTAGGCAGAATAGGAGTTACAGCACTATAATGTATGCGTAGTTTTGCTGAGGAGATTTCCCAATTCAATGTGTCTGAATATGTGTTCAAAATTTGTTTTTTTTTAAAGGTTAATTTTGTATAGTTATGATAGATATTAAGATTTCTAAAGTATCTTCAAGTTGCCGAATTGTTTTAAAGGGAAACACCACCATTTTCACCGGTTTCAAGTCAGAGGAAACAACCCCAGATAAAGTCAGCTATTGGTTGCATTATGGGAAATGTAGGTGTTTTTGGACCCATGCTAGCAAGTTAACGTCTGGTTATTTCTGCCTCTGTTGCATTGGTTTTAATATTCTTTTTCCGAAACCTTTCTCCTGTGAGTCCTCCTTAAGTAGTGCAATAACAAATCACTGGATTACCCCTCTAACATAATATAGATTTCAAACATTTTATTGATTGTGTGACGTTATGGGAATATGCACATCTGTGTCTCCACTACATTATGCAGAATTTGCTTTATAGTACAAACGCTGCTAAAATATAGTATACACATTACTTTTAGGGATGGCAATGTCTGTTTGAAATATCTCAACAACTATTGGATGGATTGCCAGATAATTGTGCACAGACATTTATGTTCCCCATAGGATAACATTTAGTGGATTTTATGATCCCCGGATTTTTCATCTGGCAGGTCAATGTTTTTCACTTATCCTGTGAAATATCACAACATCTACCAGATGGATTTGCACAAAATGTGGTGCTGATATCTATAGTTCCCAGATGATGAATCTTGAAAAGTATGGAGATCCTCTTCTCCTCTTGCGCCATCAAGAGGTTGACGCTTGAGGTTTTAAATTAGATTATATTAACGACTGTTGGATTGCTATGAAATTTAGCACAGACATTCATGTCTCCTTCAGGAGGAATTGTATTAACTTTGATGGTTTCATAACTCTAAATGTAGCGCAATCAATAGGTCAGAAATTGTAACTGTTAGCATGCTAATTCCCTATAGTACAATAGCTAACATGGTAAACAGTTAACCAGCTAAATATCAGCATTTTAGCATCGCATGAGGGAGTTTAAGACTCCCATCTATCGTCGGCTCATTTTCCTTTAACCTCTGTAGCAATACAAGTCGTGTGTGGATGACGAATTAAGTGTTCAGTCTTACTCATTTAGCTGCTGTGTAGTTGGCTAGCTAGCTTGCTAATACCATGGTTTCATGCAACAGTTACAGAATGTAAAAAGCACCACATGAGCTGCTGGGCTTATACTTTAACATTTAGCAGGACTTTACTTTTTTATAATTATCATTCATGTAGCCGTTACCCTGTCAATTAACTAATGCTAATCACTAGCGTTTATGCTAATTGCTAGCATACTTATCATTAGATAAGAGTGCTGTAAAGTGTAAAGTGATTAGCATTAGCAATTCACAGGCTAATTGCAAGAAAAAACACAAGCAAATGAAGAAAACATTTACACGTAGGCAGCAAAACAAAATGCACTACAAATACATAAAACACAACCAGAAAAGCATGTGTCTTCTGTTTTCCTCAATTGTGATTGAAATTGGTGAAGACTTTTTCTTAATTTGCTTTCGTTTGTCTGCATGTGTTCTTAAGTTTAAAATGATTGCAACATACTGTATATAAACTATTTATTACAATAATCTAGTATTTTTTTAAGTTATTCTTTGGAGAGCATTCAAGCTAAATTCTTGAAATAAAAATGAGGAAAGCCAACCTGTTCATTTGTCATGGGACTAAATTATAATGATGTGTTTATAGTCCTACGTTCTACAAACCAGAATTATGCAAACAAGTGTCAAAAAGGAAACAAGATAACAAAGGAGAGATTTTAATTCACATCAAGTCACGCTTCCAGATAGTCAATACAGCAGCCAAACAGGCAATGCGATAGTGTTCAAAGGTACAAAATGTTGTCCAGAAGAAAGACTGACTTATAGCATAATCTTAGAGCATCCACAGTCGTGTATTTAGTTTTTTTTTTAATACAGAAAAACAGTATCAAACATTAGGCAAAGTCATGTCATGACAAAACCAAGAACATACGCATGCAGTTTTTTTTTTTTTCATAATATTGAGCTTGCATACAAAGGCAGACAAATTACAAAATCAAAATCACACGTCGGTTGTAGTCATTACATATTCATTGGGGGGGGGAGAGAGAAAGAGAGAGAGAGAGAGAGAGAGAGAGAGAGAGAGAGAGAGAGAGAGCGCTCACCGGTGTGTCAAGGATTATATTGACATGCCAACAAGGTTTCAGAGCCGGGTTGTGCATCACAAATCAATGTGGCTGAAGAGGCTGGTAACGCTTAAAAAAAAACAACTGACAAGCGAGGACCGACGTGATGAATTTAAGATTTCATTCCTCAGTTTTGAAGGCGTGATGACGTTTGTCTGAAATCAAATTTTCTTCGGGATGAGCAGAATGTAGTGTGAAAACATTGTAATAGTGTCAACAATAGAACGAGGGGTTAAGAGGGTCAAATAATAATATAAGAAATGGACATTGGAGGGCTGTTTGTCGCTATCCACCGGCTGAAATTAGTGAGTTGAAATGATGTTATTATAAGAGCAGTCACACTGACGGCAATCTACATGCTCCCAAAAAACAAACGTGCCTGGCCATTCAGTTACAGGGATGCGAGGTAATGACGAAAAGCTATTAGCTGAATTGCAAGCCTGACAGGAATCCTGAACGTTTTTTTTTTTTTAGTATGGCGTATTCCTTGTTACCAGTCAGTGCACGGCGGGAATTTACAAGGAAGGCGGGTGCGCGGGGAGGCATGCAGAAAAAAAAGGTCATCAAACTCATAAAATTACAGGTACATGGCGTGCATCCCGGCCTACTGGTCCATGAGGGTCGTGGTACGTTTCCAGGGCTGCACGAAGGGTACGAAACTTCAACATAAAATAGTAAAAGAATAAAACTAATTGTTATCTTCGTATCTGACTAGTAAACCTGGTCGTTTTGCTCCAGGGCCGCGAGTTCAACCAGGTCTATTCCCAGATATGTGTGTGTGCCCAGATACGGAGCTTGGGCTTTGACATAGTATGAACGATATCAACAACACGGAGCACTAAGCTGCACATTCTCAGAGGATTTACTGTGGAATAGAAGGGGTTAAACATTTACATTCTCTTGATACATTTATAGTGGAGCTGCTTACATTTAAAAAAAACAAAAAAACTCAACATCATAGTAACAATATACATACACGGCTAGTATATTAAAAATTCTTGCCCTTCTTGCCCCGGCCCGTCTCAGCGAAGCAAAGGGCGTGTTCGCCCCCTCAGCAGCAAACTTCAACTTCAGCAACAATAGGCTGTTGTAAACAATACATGCTTTTGATATTAGTATTATAATTTTTTTTTTTTTATATATATTTGACGTAAACTTTCCGTTGTTGAAATTCTGCCCTTTTTGACAAACAGTACATTTTCAGCCACATTACAGTTGAAAATGCTGCCAGCGAGTTTCTTTTTTTGTTTGTTTGTGGAAATTCATTTTTCAATAGTGTAAACAATAAGCTGCACACACACACACACACACACACACACACACACACACACACACACACACACACCATAGAGCTGCCCAATCATGTGGTGTTGTTGTGGTTAGACAAGTGATTTTTTTTTTTCTTCTATTTTTTTTTCCAGCCGCTGAACTTCATTTTGTTGTTGATTACAGCTGCTCTCTGTCGAGTAGGCTCTCCACCTTCCACACAGAGAAGGCCGTGTGATCGCAGTGTGCAGTGACTATCAATTTTCCACCTCGGTGCTGAAATTCAAAATCCAAAAATCGTCTGACTCATCAGGTGCATGTGAAATCTACTTTTGAATTCAGAACCTGACTAATCACAGATTCAATGCAGCTGTGACACGATTATGCTCTTATTGCACTTATTGACACATCTTGAACCGGTAGTCTGAACCGCTGTTCTTGACCCTTTTACCACCGACGTCATCTAAAATATGCGTGTGCATGTTGGCAACGGAAGCGGCGTTTTGCCCTGGTCAACCAGACGAGGTAATGAGCTTTAAACATGGAATTAAAACGATTACCAGCATCAAAATGTCTGGTTGTTGCATGTTCGGTTGTCAGAGTAAATGTTCCAACGGAGGACTTCAAATCCTACAGAATTCAGACGGGATTACGACCGTTTCAGAGCAAAGGGTGTTTCAGTTTAACTAGTGACCGTGTTAACTGGTGACCGTGGTTGCTGGTAGTAACTTACGTAAATGTTTGATGTAGATAATAAACACAGATGAGTCCGTTTTTTAGAATTGATGGAAGGGTTTTACGACGACACCTACTGCCGTCACCACGAGCAACCACGACTCATTCGGCTGAGAGTCACCAGCTAACACGGTCACTGGCTAAACAACGTTTATAGCTGCAAGCTATGAACCGTGTCGACTACCGCTGGACTGTTTGTAGCTCCTATTTTAAAACTGAATAAACCTCTGAGCATATGTCATTGCGTTTGACGTTCTGTACATGAACACAGATAACAGAGTTGTCATCTGGTGACGTCCTCGCTGGCGAACTGTAACATTAGACGCTAGGTTTCCCCATCAAATACATCTTTATCTCTGACCTCTTACACACTCACTAATAGCAAACGGATCTGAAAAGTCAATTTGTTTAGGTTGCATTCTCCATCTTTGGTGGTTAATCACCTTGCATAGCTTGACAAGCTGTTGCACTCCGGCGTACTTCCATTGCCAAACTACGTGCGAACACTGTTTTACAAACTGTACAGCCAGCCAGCTGATTGAAAACAGCTCCGTGGACTTGTACCCATGCCCGATCTCCAATTTTACTAGAATTTCTAAATGCATCTTATTTAGACACCTGTTGCTTAAGCACTGTAAATAAGAAACCTGCTATTTTGAGGTCCGTGTGGGATGACTGAATGGACGAACCACTTGTGGAGACTTGACATCAGGATTACCACACAACCAGGCAGCTCTATAGATTAGAGGTTGCACTGAAAAATCAGTGAGTAATCCAAGTAGGTGGTGCTAAGACACCTAGCTATACTTGCTGTAAGTAGCCTTGGGGAGGCAAAGTTGATTTTCTTATCAAACAGGGCCAAACTGTTTGGTTGTTAGACAGAGAGTTGGTAACCTGCCATCTTGCCGGTTTACAGGTGAGCATCAGTCGTTCTCAAATCCTCTAAGCAGAATTCATGGCTATCAACTGCCAACATCTGTTTCCTTATAACCATTAAGAATTGGATTAAGGGGTTGTTTAGTGTTGTCGGCATGGTTATGGTACTTTCTCCTCTCAAACTAACCGCAGTCAAGCTTACTAGGAAGAGGATTTGAGGCCTCAGTATACTTCAAACAAGGTGATCATGGTGTAACAGTGTCTGGCTAAGACCCCCACACAACAATGCCCACTATAGGCCGCGTTCAGACAGACAACAGCAAGGGAGGCCACTCTGTTGAGGCAGCGTGGCAAAAATTGCCCCAAAGCGGCAACCTCCGGTTCTGAAAAGTAAAGTCAATGCTGTAGTGTCTTAAAGCTGCATTCTCTCTAATTTCCATCAGGGGGCGACTTCTCTGGTTGCATAGAAGTCTATGAGGAAATGACTCTACTTCTCTCTTGATTTATTCCCTCAGTAAACATTGTAAACATGAGATTATGGTCTCAATCTCTAGTTTCAAGTCTTCTTCAATACAGCATGATGTTCATTTAGTAAATTATGGTACATTTACAGTCAAATAGACCACAAAGCAGGGTATGCTTTAGGGCGGGGCTACAAGGTGATTGACAGGTCACAGTCCAGATATGGTCACTTGCGTTCATTGGCTGCAAAACGCCAAGATGGCCACAGTCAAAATGCAGAACTCTAAGCTTTTAAAACCACAGTTCTCTGTGCAGTGTGTCAGTGTTTAATATGCCTTCAAACTCATGGATCCATAACTTGGAAGTAAACCTGTAATTCATTGCCTCACCATCAATCCCTTACCCCCACTAGCAGCTCATTGAAAGTTTTCTGACGCTGCTTTCGGTCTGAATGCCGGAGGCAGCATTTGAACTTCTCTTTCAAGCTCTCCTTGCCCTACTTTCTTTTAACTTTTTTGATTGTAATACCATGTACAACCCCACCAGGAGACAGTTTGAAAGTGTTTGCCGTCATCCCCACTTGAATAATTCATCGCAATGAGACAAATGACCAAAGACAAGAGTTGCTGGCGATGGATTGGTGTAGGCAGTGGGGTGAGGCCACGAGGAAGATATGACTGCATGCTTTCCTCCAAGTGTGGACATTCAGAAAGGGTAAAAACGCAGTTTTGTGATGCGACATCGCCTTGGTTAAGGTTCGGCTTGGTTTAGGCACAAAAGTTATGGAATGATCATGGTTGGATGAAACAACGTTAATAGTTGGTAGAAAAGATCAAAGTCTAATCTTTTGCTGACCCATCCAGCCGCCCTGACCTTCTCCCTCTGTGGACTTCTTTAAAGTCTTTACTACTTTCTTTGCTCTCGATGGACAAGCGTCATACTGTAATTCCCGCAGCCTAACATACGTGGTGTGTGGACATTTACTGAAACTGAAGTTGGTTTTCTTGGAGGAATGTCTCGTCAGAAAGCACATTTCACGATCAAATTAGTTTGAAGCATACTGAGGACTTAACTTGAGTTTATGATATTGTTGACACTTGGCCAAATGAGTCAAGCTAAAGGATGAATGCTCCATTTTTCTAAAGCAAACTGTTTGTAGTCGGCCAGTTGGTGAGAGCCACTTAAATGGGGGTCAATGACTACAGGACCTTCACTACCCAACAGCTTGACAATTATATTAAAGTGCAACATCTTCAAAATGAGAACTATTTCACTAAACATTTCTACATACTCCCATCAGTATAAAATGTTGCTACATCCTTTGTTAGATTCTCCACTCTTTGTTTGTGCTGTTTCGGGGACTAGTGAATCATTGGTAAATCATTTAGCTGCTGTTAAAAGATCTCATCAAATAGAAAGCATTTGCTCTTTTTTTTTCTTCCTTCACTGATCAAATTTAGAATTACGAAGCTTACAAATGCAACACTCCAATCCCCGTTATTCATTTTGTTCATTGAATTTCTGTTGAAAAGAAACGAGCAGCCGTGCAACCCCTATTGTACATAAGAACACAAACGTAAGGATATTTTTTTAACCGAGCCCTGTTGAGAGGAAATGTATTCCCAAAGAGGTGTCGCAGGTCGCTGTGGCCAACATGAGGAGAATCCAGAGAAGAAGACGGGTGAGGGAAATGAAGGCAGGAAGTCCTATCTGGTGGTGGTGGTGGTGGTGGTGAGGGGTGGGGTCTTCAGTCATTTAATGAACCAGGTAATTCATTGGTCAACGTGTGCCAGCGCTCAATTTTCTTGTCCTTGTTTTTAAGGCAGTCAAACCAGTGTTTGAGCCTCTCTCCGTTTGCATTGATACCCAGAGATACTCCACCTGAAAGAAGGCACAAGGAGAGTAAGCAAGTACCAAAGATTTACATAAATGTGTCACGTTACAAGATCGTAAAAATGTAAAAGCAGCATTATAGTAACGGCACAAAACAGCTGAAAATGTGTACGGCTTTAAATATGTTGTGTGAAATGAGAGACACTCTTTATTACTAGTGTTTTGTTAACGATGAATAAATCATTCACTAATGTAGACCGAACAATCTCCCCTCCAGGTCCTTTTAGTGGCTGTTCTGATGATGTCTGCTGTGTTGGTTTAGAGTAATCTCTAGTTGACACAATGAAATATTACCAAGTCCAGTTCATGGTAATATGGCTGGCCTCTGTTTGTTAGTGAATAAATGTGAATAAGTGTTTAACAAACACCTCTAAGCACTTGCACTGCAGCACTGAAACATTATTTTAGGTATTTAAGACAATAAGTGCATTCAAACCACGTAGTTAGTAGCAAGAGCTAGATGCAGCGCTTTGGACCAAAGTGTCAATATTTTTACGGCTGCTTAATGCAGGAAGTCTGGGTCCTGTGAAGCTGAATAAAGCAAAGTGGCTTTTGAGCTTGATATACAGGCGAGGTCACTGAGGGATGAGAGCATGAAGTGTGTCCTTACTGCAATGTTAATTCATTCTTAAAGAGATACATTTAGTCAATTGAAGCTGTGCCGGCATTGCCCACATGTACCAGGATGTATTGCGAGTTTATGGTCTCAATCTCTAGTTTCACGTCTTCTTCAATACAGCATGATGTTCATTTAGTAAATTATGGTCCATGTAGAGTCAAACAGACCATAAAGCAGGGTATGCTTTAGGGCGGGTCTACAAGGTGATTGACAGGTCGACACCAGAGCCATATAAATCTCAAAGTCACTCCTCCGCAGTCCAAATATGGTCCTTTCCGTGAGGCTTTAAGTGACACAGTCTATGGTCCAGCGTCACGCCTACGTACCCCTACGTACCCCTACGTACCTCTACGTACCTCTACGTGCCCTTACGTACCCTTATGTGCCCCTACGTACCCTTTCGTACCCTTACGTACCCCTACGTACCCTTACGTACCCCTACGTACTCCTACATACCCTTACGTGCCCTTACGTACCCTTATGTGCCCTTACGTACCCTTACGTACCCCTACGTGTACCTACGTACCCTTACGTACCCTTACGTACCCCTACGTGTACCTACGTACCCTTACGTACCCCTACGTGCCCCTACGTGCCCCTCCGTCACTCCACTTACCAGCTGGGAAACAAGACACTACACTTTTGATGAGCTGCAGTATTTACTTTTGCAAATTTGCAAATTCTACTGGCCTTTTTCTTGATTTCTTCACACACATGCACACTCAGCAGTACTGGCTCTGCTTTTCTTCAAAAAGGACTACTCTACTCTTTCTTCGTCAGTATATGTATAATAAAGAAGACAGGGGGCCTCTGAGTTAGCTGGATAACAGCAATTTACTGTGTTGCCCAAAATATCCAGTCTGCCCGAAGAGAACCAAAAGTTCTGATTTTGAGCGACTTAGAGCCCCCGTCCCCCGGCTACCAGAGAAATCCAAGCTGAAACGGCAGCCTGTAGTTCTTTCTTACCTCCAGTCACTGTCACTTCAAATGACGTCACTGGATGCAGGAATGAACAACAGCTCTCCGGGTAAATATAGCAGCACACATTCATTGCTTCATTTGATTACATTCACAGCATAAAAAGCACCAAATCTTCCCGCTGCGATAAAATGTTTCCCTCAAAATGTATTAATTAACTTGATAATTAAAATTGGGGGGGGAAAGCCTTCTATTACTGCAGCATTGCTCATTTGACATGCCAGTTCCCAGCATGGCTCAGTGCTTGTTTGTTTCCCAGCTTCCAGCCTCACAGAGGCCCGGGCAGATGGCACTCAGCTGGACAGACAGCGAGTGCTGCTGCTGATGCTGATGAATATCTATCGAGCTGTTTCAGCTCGTCCTTATCTCTGATGAAAGCAGAGCTTGCGCGGTTCACCTGTGCTTACCTATGAAATCGTTAGACTTCCCGATGTCGTAGTCCCACACGGTCACCTCCAAGGTCTTTTTGGTGAGGTCTGCATATTTAATGTCGTAACAGAACTCCTGCAGAAAAACAGCAGAAAATAAGAGCTCCTCTCTCCAGTGCGATCACATACAATTACATATTTTCAGATCGTCACAAAGTACAAAGTCTAAAATGTGAGTTTAAAGGTCTTGAACATTCAATAAGAATCTAATCTGCTTTGCAACCTTCACAACAAAACTCTCCTGCGTGGTTTTGGGTTTGCTGTGTCATTACTGACCTGAATACAATCTACATAATGATTCACATAATTCTGATTGCCACATTGAGTTTGAAATCATTCTATTTAGTTGAAATATAATTCAGGTTAATGTCGGTGCAGTTGTTGCCTTTTCTCACCCTCGGGGAATCATTCATTTCAGACTGAACAGCCGGAGACTCATTCAATATACTACAAGTGTCGAAAGTGTCTTGATCAGAACAGAGGGGAATTAAATGTCAAATGTAAAAATGGCAGTGGGGGATGGGCGGATCAAAACTATTGAACCTTAGAAGATTCCTTAAAAAAAATCTATCAATGCAAACCAGCGGCTGCATTGATTCCAAACGTTTTCACCACGTTTGCATAATGTTTGGGCCAAAACAGCCCTGACATATTGAGCTGGCGAGCGTCACATGACTATGGAAGCCAATGAGACATGGTCGCACGCTTCACCATCAAACATGCGAGAGAATGATAGGAAGGAAACGTAGATAAAAATACAGCAACATGCAAGAGTAACTTCATAAAACGTGTAAAAACAACACACATGGAAGTTATAAGGAGGCTTGTTCTTTTAGTATTTCTGGAAAATACTGGACTGTTTGTTTGTTTGCACAAACATGTTTTTTTAAACATTTTTTTTTATAAATCTGTTCTTAATGGCCGGTATGTGTCATGGGATCCGTAATAGCAGCATAATCAATAAAGTCCCCCGTCGATGAAGCGAAACAAGCATTTTCTGATATCAATTTGCACCGTGTGAAGGAAGGGAATTCATTCAGCATTTATATCTGTAGTTCAATCAGGGTTGCTGCTCCGCCTTAGTGGAAATCAATGCCATGATACCGTTGCTCGTCTCCGACAGAAAGGCCAAGAGGTGATGGAGGGATGTGGACGCAAGGAATGTCAGAGGAAAATGTCAAGCCGCTGGCCTGCGTGAGTGTTTGGCCGAGGCCGCCCGCGGGCGGGTACTTCGGAGACGAGCTGCCCTGTGGCACGACGCTCCGAGGGGCCTCCAGAACACGTTTGGCTTCCTCTTGCAAAAAAAAATAAATGTCTGGGTCCTCTTGGAGTCCTTCAACGGTATTTACATTCACTTTGGTTACGAAAGAGTTGACCGATGAAAATAAGGAGATGAGCTGAAAAAAGCTGAAAACAACACCAGTGTCTTAAAACGTGCATTCTCTCTAATGTCCATTTAGAGAGTCAAACAGACCATAAAGCAGAGTATGCTTTAGGGCGGGGCTACAAGGTGATTGACAGGTCTCTCTACCAGAGACGTATGCAGCGTCTTTACGTCTCTCCTCCGTATTACAAACATGGTCACGTCTGGTCACTGGTTGCAAAAAGCCAAGATGGCGACGGCCGAATCGCTGAACTCGAGGCTTCAAAACATCAGTCCACAAACCAACGGGTGACATCACCACGACTGCGTCCTCTTCTTATATACTCTATATAGTCTGTGTGAAGAAACGGTCTGCGTCTCTAAGATTAAATATTAATGACTAAATAAGCAACAATCAGAGTAAAAGTTTAGGTTTCATTCAGTAAGAGTTTTGATTTTGATTGAAATGCCTTTTAAAGAAATGATGCGTTTGCAAGGCCAGCGTCTCCCGAGTAGGGGATAAAAGATAAGAGGTTAAATAAAGTATCAATGCCAAAAGACACCTGAGCTACATGCATGTTCTACCTACGCCCATAAACGGCTTCAGTTCTGCTGCTCGCGCACAACGATAAAATAAATAGTGGCTGTTTTTCACTCTGACAGCCTCATCTGACTCCCACAATGGTTTTTGCGGGTCCCGGGGTTATTGAGGTTGCTCAGCACATAAAAGCACTGGATAAACACACACACACACACATACACACACACACACACACACACACACACACACACACAAAGAAACAGAAAAATAGAAAACTAAAATGGGAGCTTCAAGGTTTTAGCACCAAAGCGGTGGATTCATACCTCGTTGAACTCTGGATTGAGCGTCTTCTTTTTCACAGCAGTCTTGTGCTTTGACTTTTTGTTCTCGTCGGGCTTCAGGTACCTGCAGGAGAGCAGAGCAAAGACTCATTACCTCAAAGCTTTTACTGCGGAGAGAAGACCACAAATCCCTGCAGGTTCACTCATTAAATGCCTTCATCGTGTGTCATTTAAAACCCTCGTCGACTATGTAAATCCTCACGTAGAAGCATCACTCAGCTGTTATTGCGTTCTGTCCTGCAGAGGGTGCTGTGGCACTGCCCTACATCCAACCACACAGTCGCTTCACATCGCAGCATTACATTACATTACTTACATTATCTGACTTTAATAGACTCCATCTGTGTTTTTATTAAAGTTTTTTTTTTTCAGTTGGTAATTCATGGATGCCATCACCTCTCAAGATTAATGTCCAAAACATTTATTTTCATTTAAGTGTCTTCATGATAAGATTACAGCGTTGAAGACTCCTCGCTTCACAACAACAACAACAACATATAAATCTCAAGTTTTATCAATATGAGGTTTTATGGGTTTGCTCTGGTAGAGTTTAATAATCTTTACAGTTTTCAATGTTTTCTGAATTGTTATGGTTAAATATGAAAATAAGCCATTATCTGATTAAATATGTTTCCAGTACAGAAATCTGAACATTGGATAAAGTCAGGTTCAAAATTCTTGGTTTATTTTGTTGACATATTCGAGTCAAAAGTTTTTACAGAGGGGATTTTAGGTATCTCTTTATATCGCTCCATAAATCACAAAATACTGCCAACAGCCAGACAAAGAAAATCAATTTTCTCCATGTTTTTAGTAATAAATGTTTGTATAGTGTATAAATCAGGCTGTGAATGACATAAACAAACCCCTGTGTAAAAACCTTCAGAATATAGAGAGGAATGAAACTGTAAAGTTTGGTGTGTGTAAGTGCTGCTGAGAAAAGTTTTGCTTATAATGTCTCGCCTGAAGCATACCAGTTTATTATTAAGCAATATATGTTTCGATTGCAATGGTTTCAGAGAGGATTTATGGCCTCTCTGAAGTGCTGCAGTTTGTGGTGCTGTTGAATTGTATCGTCATACTGAGAGGTGTTTCTAATATTTAGTCTACCCTGAAAACCTCTAAATGGGAGCGACAAATGATAGGAAACACCTCTCAGTATAATGCAGGCGTAGGCAACCTTTGAACGCGGTAGCTATACTGATGGCACAATATCAATAAGTGTTCCAGATAATTTATAGGAAATGTTAAAGAGCCCTCTCATCTGCATGACAGATGACCTCTTTTATAGCCATCGGCATTTTGATTGGCCCAATTCCAACGTCCCCCCTCAGGCCTTAAACCCTGGACCCCCAGGGACTCGCTGACGTCACCTGGTGAACGGTTGAGTGTGAGAGACTGTGAGGGCTTGAAATGGTGTAAATACGAATGGGACGGCACTTTGCTGCAACATGTTACCATGACAACGTAAAATAAATATGATGTACAATTGTGGGCATTTATTTAAACTTTTTACTCCCTGATTTGAACGTCTTCCAGTCTCTTTCCTCATGTTTTTTGTCAAAACGGCTTCAATAACAAAATGAAATGTTTGATCAATAAATCTGTGTAATATAATCTCTGCTTCCATTCCTCTGACTTAATATGATTTAATGTTCCATCTTTAATCCTTTTTTTATTTGCCAGGCTCAACACCTCTTTGTCTACCCTTTTTTTTTTAATTTGTACGTCTCCATTGCTATGAATTGTGGGTA
The DNA here is from genome assembly GCA_016806645.1 of Ophiodon elongatus. Classification (NCBI taxonomy): domain Eukaryota; kingdom Metazoa; phylum Chordata; class Actinopteri; order Perciformes; family Hexagrammidae; genus Ophiodon; species Ophiodon elongatus. The sequence continues at coordinate 115,469 of JACSYO010000527.1, forward strand.
ATTCCATCAGGCAAAGTGGATTTACGTAAAGGGTTCATAAAGGGCTCAAAATGTATGCGAGAGAGCCCTCAAGTGCTCGAGGATTTGACAGCGGGACGGCCCTAAACCCTCACGGACTTTGCGGGCATTGACTTTTTACCCTTCTGCGAAGACTTGCCTTACTCTGCCTCTGATTGGCTGGTGCTCGTTGCCTTCTTTACAGTGTTTGGTATGTTTATTCCTGATGAACAAGATGGGTGGAAGGTTGGTAGAGTTAATGATTTCAACTCAGATGTAGATGTTGTCACAAGGACGGCCGCCTTCTTGTTTAGTCCTCTCGTATATAATTACAATTATTATGGGAGAAATGTTTGTTAAAAATGTGTCTATATGCAAATTGTTTATATGGATAGAATAAAATGACACATTTGGTGTCATGATTAAAGATAATGTTGATGGCACACTGATTAACATAAAAATCTATTTAAAATGTTGCTTCATATCAAAAAGTTTGCTGAACCCTAAATGTTTAACTTAAACAAAACACCACAAAACTGCAGCCTTCAAAATGACCATAAAGTTGAATTTAAACCTGAACGTTATAACCTTCATGACGGTGGCAATCATTGCAGGGCTTTATATGGGAAAACCTAATAAACTGGCAACTGAGTGTATGTCGTGAAATATGCAATTAAAATAAAGGTTGACTTGATCCTTGGAGGTGTTGCTGGTGTTCCCAAGAGAAGAGATGTGGCGTTTACGGTTACTCATCAGGTTTAGTTTGCAGTCTGTGAGTCGCTGGTGAAAACACATCGTTAGTGCTTCTGCTGGTTCGGGTGAAGGCATATGTGTTTATGAATGTGTGTGAAGGTTGAACCTTTGCTCCTGTTCTGCCCTCATAAATAATGCAAAAGGCAGTTTGTACTTATATATGAGACCCTGCATAACGGGCAGAAATGTTACCATAAATAAAAGATAATTTTTTTCCCCTTCCTAGTTATTTTTTTTTATTACACACATACACAGACTAACTATCGTCACCATCATGCTGAAGTCAGTGTAAACCATAGCAAATTATATCTTTTTACTTTGTTATTGTCAAGGAAGTTAAACGGGTCATAATTCACTCTCTAAACTCCTTTAATTCTGTAAAAAAATAATCCTTCAAACAGCTGTATTTATTCAAGTTTACAAGATTACATAACACACCATGATAAAGTTATAATTCACCTTCAACCTTTTCTTATTTTTACTGAAAGGAGCTTGAACGCAACATAATGCAACCTCCGCTAACGTTAGCTGTTAGCTCTGTTATTGAGCCAAGCAGGACTGTGCTGCTAACGGCTAACAGCGAACGCTAACTAACTCTCATCCTGCTTTTTTCAACACAAGTTTTGTGTTCATTAATCAGGGAACAAAATAGGGTGCACAAGAGTGTTTGACCACAGGTGTGTAGTACTAGTTTGCCAACTTAGCAGGATGCAGGGATCAGGTGGCGATCAGGTACACTTGTTGATAAATTATACAATGACGAGATATCTGATCGGTGCACAGACTCGTCTATTCTTGGTCAAGTACTTTGGGAGGCATTTCTGATAGTGATGTCTATATTAGAACAACTCTAGTAGTGGATGTCCATTTAGCAAAGAACAGTTTTGAGCGAAGCTAATTCTTACGGTGGTATACTTCAATCCAGTGAGCAATTACAGTCGCTCGTCGCATCCCTCTTTCCGTTTACATGCTGGACCCGCGCAGACTTTAATTTCCCGAGATAACACAAAGACTTAAAGGGAATATAAGTGGGTTATTGCTCACAAACTTACCCCAGGGGGAGTGGGCGCTCAAATTATTGTAGATGAGAATATTGCAGAGAACATAATTGTTGTCATGTAATAGAACTGCCGACCCCGAGGCGAAACAAGCTGAGAGTGAAAGTTAGGATGCAAACAATGCTATTGCACTGTACAATGGTTATAAACGGTATTTCGCTCCAAATTGCTGCAGTTTTGCATTAAAATGCATTTTCTCAGCAGCTGTGTAATGTAACCGAACATTACAATACATGTTTACCTTTAAGCTTGATGGAAGTCATTGACTGAAGGGCCATTAAGGAGGATTGTACTCCACTACCGACTAATAGATGGCTGCATCCTACATTCATACTCCACATGCATTTAAAGAAAATTATCAACACAATAGATCAAAACCATTTGCTGTTCAGGTGACAGCTGTGAGCCGATGCGTCAGATAGACTGTCGGTGAGAGAGGAGAGAAATCCTGCAGCCCTATCTATCTGACAGAGTATACATTTCCTTTAGTCCCTCTCACATGAGCTCGTCGGTAAATCCATTATCTGCCCCGCGTGTCCTTCAAGCTTCAGGGAGACTTCCTCAACCTCAAACTGTTGGAAAATTGTTGCCAGCCCCCTCTCCTCCGATACGAGTCGCGCTTTTGTTCCCGAGGTGTGCGCACGGCAGAGTCGGAAATTAATTGCACTTTCATTTCTCAGCCAGATGAAAGACTTGGGAAATGTTCAGGTGTGATAAATAGGACTCTCCTCCAAATTGCAGCCCTGCGGATGGCCTCTTGTACTGCGTGTCTTTCATGCAGCTGATAATCACAGGTAGCCCACCTCTTTTTCTGCTAAAGCATCACTAAAAATAGCAGTATTATGACGAGCAATGGGTGTAATCGATCGGCACTGACGGGTGGCTTCAGCCCATGTGTGTATATCATGTAAGCTGTAAAGTGCTTCCTTTGAATGTACAAATGCTTCTTTCATGGTATATAAATTAAGATGTTAGGGCTGAAGGATGGTGATGGCAGTTTGACTCTTTGACAGTTATCTTGAGAACTAAAAAGAAAATTTGCTATGAAATATGATATCAATATTCATGAAGCCCGGCGGCCGAAATGTTAATGTTATTAGTGACTTTTTCCTCGAGTGCAAACAAAAGGCCAGATTTTCGGGAAATGAAAATGAATCCATGAAATTTGTTGTGGTCACTGCAAAAGGCAACATTTAATCTTTTAATTAATTAGTTGTCAACTATCAAATCAATCTGTAACTATTTTGATAATCAAATTATTGGTTTGAGTAATTATTTCAGAAAATCGCAATATTCTCTGATTCCAGCTTCTTAAATGTGATTTTTTTTTCTGGTTTCTTTACTCGTCTATGACAGTAAACTGAATATCTATAAGTTTAGGACAAAACAAGAGCCCTAACTTGGAGAGTACAATCTTATGACGGACAGAAATGATGGCGCAAACTATGCAATTAAGTTTTAAATAAACCAGAATCACATTTATATCAGAATGTGGTATGAAAGCAAACCACATGAAATCGTGGAAGCACAGCTGATGCTTTTACAGATTTTGCTGTAACAGCTCCGGTTTCAGTTTTGGGTGTGTTACTTTGCACGTGTCTGCATACTGACGTTTTGACGTAGGGGTCGGAGAAGCCGTTGGCGTCCATGGCGGCGAGGTGAGCGCAGCGTATGATGCCCACTACCAGGCACGACTTCTGGGTGTTGTACTTGAGAGAAATCATGATGCGTCCTCGTTCCTCCAGGGACTTGTCTTCTGTCTTGTTGACCTGCAGTGGTGAAAATGACAATGTTTAGTTGTTAGTTTACCACATTTACACGACCGAGTGTCTGCCAGCCAGATGCTCCCCTTCATGCCCAGCGCCATTCGCAACAGATTTTTCCCATTTCTGGCATCATCCTCATTTGATTAAACCGAAGCTTTTAATTTCCAACGTGCTGTTAATCCATGTAGACGACAACATTTTTACATGGAAATGTTCTCACTCATGGATTTCATTGATTTCTTAGCTCCCAATAGTTTGCTTTTGCCCTGTTAGGCATTTTGTGACAGTAAGTCGATATCATAAACAGTCTTCAGCGGCTTCTTGACAGTTGTGTGTCCTGAAAATCAGCCGTATACTGATTGGCTGATTGATGTCACCTCCGTTGTAGATGGTGAGTTAATAGCCTCATCAAAATTAATTTGACATGTTCTTTAGAGACGAGACAAACATCTGAACTGACACACACCAGGCCTTCTCACTGATGAGCACAACATTCAACAGGAGGCTCAAACTTTTCACGTTCTGCCGAGTGAACTCAAACATTTTTCGTCTTGTTTAGGTGATTGGACATTAAAGGTGATTTCTTAGGTAATTTAGCACGCTATGATGTCTTTCTCGCTTTTGCCGTGTCATTTCAAACCATGCAGTGTGAATGTGCAACGCTTAGAGCTAGTGACGTGGAATAACGAGCGACGCTCATTGCAAGTGAGGTAATGCGAAGCCAGGAAGACTTAAGGGGAGGTGGACGGGTCAACCGAACACAGGACCCAGGAGACCGTGTGAAATCTAAAGTCCTGTTGGCTTATCTGATGTTAAGTCACTGACGTTTTTTGACTTTGTTTACCAACGTTTTTTACATAGTTTGTGTACTAATGTCAGGCTAACCCATGATTTATTTCCTCGCCCTAACTACGTTTTGTTGCCTAAACCTAACTGTGACTGTTTCGCATAAACAACATTGCAGGAAATGACACGCAAAAAGCTTAAAATGCCTATCATTACACACAGGAATGTCCTTAAAACAGGTGTCTTTCCAGAAGACGGATCAATACATCCAGCATTTCATAGCTTTAGCTACAAAAAAGAATGCGCCTTAATACAATAGATATTCTACGAAATTATTTGTAATTATGAACGATGAAGTACAAAGAAAGCACAAGAACACCACGTGCAGGAAGGAGGTGGATGGGTCCAACAAATGGCCGTCTTTCAGCCAGGAGACCGCTGTTCGTTCCCCGTGTGAAACGAGAAGTCAACGTTGATTTATTTATCACGTACCTTGGGTAACTTCAGCAACATAATATGATTATTTGAACCCAAAGGACAATATTTTCCTAAACTTAACCGAGTAGTTTTGTTGCCTAAAACCAACTGAACTATGTAATAATTAATAAGGCTATCAATAATTCTCCCCCTTAATTACACTGTCCCATGTAATGCTTTTTAGTTTCTACATTTATCTTTTATCACTATAGTGGATTACATGAACCTGCTGTTATTTAAAAAATGTAGCCTGATTAACTTATTTGGTTGGTTAAACAATTAAAAAGCTCATTTAGAGATATTTTAAAGACATTCAAGCTTGCAGGTCTTGCAGCCTTGAAACCAAAGTCCATTTCCAAGTCAAACGACTTTTTCGTGTCCCCTAAAGAGCTATTTAAGCCTTGTTTTTTTTCCACTGCTATGCCCAATGACATTGAAATGCAATTTAACAGCAAAAGTCCCGCAGTTGCTGATTGTGTGAATATGCATTGGGCTTTCCTTTACACCAGCATTAATTTTTTTACCACATATACAGTATAAGAGCATTCGTATCAGCGGAGGAAATGCACAGAGGCTTAACGACTTCATGCTTATCAATGGCTACTTGAAAGTGCATGGACCAGTGGAAATGTGGGAAATGGGACTGAGTTATTTCAATTTGGTTTGTGCCATTTCAAATTGATATGCATTAGTTTTTTTGCCCTGTCTCACTCTTCCTCGCTGTCTCCGAAGCGAGGGTCTAAGGACCGAGGGTTTGCTGTCCAGATTGGGAAGCCCCTTGAGGCAACTTTGTGATTTTGGGCAATATAAATGAAATTGACTTGACGAAAAATTACTTCACACTCCAGAGCTAAGCAATAAAGTTAAACCCAAGAGACATATCGTTCCCATACTTTGTATCTTGACGTGACTTTAAAAAATACTATAGATTAATCCTTCAGTGGTAACAACTTCCTGTTGTATTGTATGTAAAACAAGAACTGCAAAATTAAATGTGTTTTTTGAGCTGGACTGAAACACATTACCAAATGTATAAAAATCGGCATTTTGTGAAAATAGGTAGTCTACAAGTTTAAGATTAAAATAATTCTGACTTTGGTGCCCCCCAGTGGTTGAATCAAACACACTGTGACAGAAAACAAGTAACCCAAACCACAGACTGTATGTAAGAAGTTGACCGAGTCACCTTGACAAACCCATTGGTTTGTGGACTACAGTTTTGAAGCCTCAAGTTTTGCATTTTGGAAGTCGATTCTTGTTTTTTAAGCAGATGTGACAGTGGAGGTTGGAGATAAGTACAACCAAATGCTGGAAAAAATATATTGTTAGGTTACCATTACATTAACTTTCATGAACTGAAAACACACTGAATAGGTTAAAGTTGACGAAAACACGGACAACTCCCAGACCCGACAACGTCGTGGTAGCGGCCTGTCAATCACCTTGTAGACCCGCCCTAAAGCATCCCCTGCTTTATGGTCTGTTTGACTCTAAATGGACCATAATTTACTAAATGAACATCATGCTGTATTGAAGAAGACTTGACACTTTAGATTGAGACCATAAACTCATGTTTACTGAGGGAATAAATCAAGAGAGAAATAGTCATTTTCTCATAGACTTCTATACAACCAGAGGAGTCGCTCCCTGGTGGACAGTAGAGAGAATGCAGGTTTAAGACACTTCAGCATTGGCCTTACTTTTCGGAACCAGAGGTTGCCGCCTGACCCAAACAGATCTGACTCTGGTACCTGATCTGGAACAGACCCAAATCCTAATAGTTTGTCAGTTTGAGGAGAGCCGTTTGTTCCAGTAGCTTAAGCTTCTGATTTGTTTTTATCCAATGTAATTTAATGAGAAATCTCTGACTGTGCCAATTCTCTGCATCCATGCATATCCATGTGTTGCAAGTAGATGCACAGTGGGAAAAGGGAAACAGTTAGCCTATGTGTTGCTTTCATATATGTATTATAAGAACCGGATACTGGATCCTGAGATGGTGCCCATTCATTTCAATGAAAAATGCTCACCAAACTCACAATCCTAAACCTTGTCTTGCTTTATGCTTTGCTTCTTTATGAAAGCTGCCTTGTAGTGATGAACCTAATCTGAAGCTCTCCTCTGCTTTACAGCGCTTTATAGTGACCTTCAGCTTATTATTTAGCTGTCCAGCGGCACATTTACTATTTTGGTACACTCTCACTGCTCTTTTGTTGTCGATGCAGTCGCAGCAGGCATCTGCCGTCTAAAAATCAGCTATTGCAGGTTTAAAGAATAAAAAAAAGGTTTTGTAGCAACTTTAACAACCTTGTTATGTTGTTGTCTGAAAAAGTTAAAAATCTCCAAGCAGTGGTCTTTGTTACAACTGCTATGGGCTCACACATTCACTGCTAAACTCTGACGCCCGTAACATTCAGAAACAGTATAAGAATAATAAAATGAAGAAGAAAAACAGACATAGGTCTCTGCAGACACAGACTTCTGTCTTCGCCACAGTCTTAAAACTGTGTGTAGGAGACAGTGCTCAACAATCTGTCCTGCAATGTCCACAGCAGAGCACTCATCAGATGTCTCCAGGGAACTGACTCTCTCTACATGAATCACAGACGACTTTTACAAGACGTCTCCCTGGACTTGTGGACTCGGCATCCATTTCATCTGGCATGCCAACATGTTGCGGCCGCCGCCTCGGTTTACTGTCAAATTCATTTAGTCCTGTCTCTTCTTCTGCTGTTTTTCCGTGTTAAGGACATCCCACCATTGTCTCGGCCTCTCTATCTCTGTTTAACAAGATATTCTGTGGGGAGTCCGTGGTAAACCAAGAGGCTGACAGGAATACAAGAGTGTCGAGACAGAAAGCGAGGGAAGAAGTACAAACCTCAGGCTGCCTGGATGGCATCAAGGTCGGCATACCTGACAAGTGCTGACATCTTTTCAGTCCTCAGTGTCTTCTTTTCTATTTCACGCTCACAGATCATCCATTGGCTACTAGCTTCCCTTCTCTCACAAATTACTTTTAAACTGCTATATTTATAAACTTATACCAACTAATAGACGTATATTAAACTGACAAACTCAGTTCATGACCATGCAACGTCATTAATCGCAAGTAACCAAAATGCACAAATTGTCTGCAACTACCTGGGCCTCTGCTTTTCATAGACTCTGTCTGCTCTCTGTCTGTCTCTGCTTCCATGTACGGATTACTGAATAGGCCTACTGGGCACAGGCCCAGGGGCCCAAAATGTCAAGATGTCACTCAAAGAAATACGTACCAACCAGGAAGAGACTCAAAATAGAATTACTTCTAAGACAGCAAAATAACTACAAAGGGAAAAAAGGCAACACTTCTGCAAAGACACCCAACAAAACCACAAAGAAACTCAAAATGATTATGAAAAGAGGCAAAACAACCACAAAGACACAAAAAGAGACACAAAATAACCACAAAATCACACAAAACAACTACCATTAGACAGAGAATGACAACAAAGAAACATTAACTACAGAGAGAGAGAGAGAGAATGACAACACATATAAATAAACCACAAATAGATACAAAACAGCTGCAAAGAGACACAAAATGACTGCAAAGAGACACTAAACAACCACAAAGAGACACTAAACAACCACAAAAGATACAAAACAGCTGCAAAGAGACACAAAATGACTACAAAGAGACACGAAACAACCACAAAGAGACACTAAACAACCACAAATAGATACAAAACAGCTGCAAAGAGACACAAAATGACTACAAGAGACACTAAACAACCACAAATAGATATAAAATAGCTGCAAAGAGACACAAAATGACTACAAGAGACACTAAACAACCACAAAGAATGACCACAAAGAAACACAAAACAACAAGACAAAGCTAAATATCTCTAAAGACATGTATTTCTGGATCCTATAGGGCCTTCTACATGTGTGTGCCCAGGGGCCCATTGTCTCCTAATCTGTCCATGTTTTCTTCTGTGAGCTTCCTTTTCCTCGTCCCATCAATCTGCTCAAACATAAAATCTACTTACATAAACAAACACACTGCTGTACAGTAGTGTTTGCTTAACATTTCCCAGCTAATTGTACCATTGCCTGGAGGGAAAACTCAATTAAGATCGGCTGGAGGATGTCCATTAATTTAATTTAACGCACAGTATAACCGGACACCTCCGACGTGGCTGTCTGAACATCATTCTAAATGAATGCAGCTGCAGAGCTAAATAATTGAGTGAGATGTACATCTCTCTCTCTCTCTCTCTCTCTCTCTCTCTCTCTCTCTCTCTCTTTCTCTCTCTCTCTCTCTCTCAGCCTGCGTCTTTGTATTCTGTAACTCCATAAGCCGCAGAGGCAGCAACCCAACAGAATAATATTCCAAGTGTTCCAGGTATTACTCAGCCCCTTAGGGGTTACCAGGGAAACAGCAATATTACCAGGAAAAAAGGTCAGGTGACATCCCAGGATAAAGGGGAGGTTTCCTCTGACTGAGCCAGGAATCAATTCCAATTTCTTAACATACAGTTCGGGGTGGAAACCTGTAATTAACTGCCACAAGTGGCAACCTCTGCCTATCTCCTGACCTGCTAAGAGGAGCACAGGTCTTTATCGGTGCCACAAATCATTAGCGAAACCTCTTTGAAACAATACTTTGTTGGTTCAGGATATGAGGCTGTAAAAGTGCGTAACAGGAAGCCGGGCCAAAACACATCTCCTGCCAATGTCCTGGTTGGATCCCTGAGATCAACACCTCTCAGAGAACAGTGGGACCGCCGACTATTGTGCTGATGCAGAAGAAGAGGCCAAGGTTTACAGGCCACTGGCATTCAGTCTGCAGGTGCACTAACATATTCCACTCAGAGAGGAGCAGAGGTACAATCACATAAGTGAACCTGGTGTTCAAAGGCTAAAGGATTATTTTCTCACTGAAAGAATAATAAAAAAAATAAAAAAAAACGGTAATTATAATACCACTGGTTGCTGCAATATGAAATGAAAATGTAAAGTATTTTGATTTATTATTTTTACCTTTTTTAAAGTTTCTGAAAACTGTCTAAATAAAACAAAAAAAGTAAAATTTTTGGGGAAAAACATTTGAAATTTCACTGTTAAACAAATTTAACAATCAAAAACTCACTCACGATCAAGCCAATCTGATAAATAATTTAAATTCAGATGTTGCTATACTATACTACCTTTTCTTAACTGAGACCCGCTGACTTCAATTTCAGGTAAAAAAAACAAAAACGCAACCAGAAATCTCTCAAGTGAAATAACCAACATTAATTATATTATATTATATTATATGAATACCTACAGAAGACATTATGGAAATCTAGCCAGTGGTTGGCGTGCCCTTGTGACTGCAGCATCTCCAGGAGCACTTAAAGAAGCCATAATCAATATTTTACATTAACGTGTGAAAGTCTTTGCTCATAGTGACACTCCTCTGTGGTTCCCCTCAGCTCTTCTGAGATTTATAGCGTCTTTCAACTCATTGTTTTTTGGTTCCACGGCTCATAACGTTTCTGTTTAGAGAAGAAATGCTCTTATATCTTCACTGCACACTTACCCGACCAGACACAATTACCGGACGGACAATGTCGGCGACCAGCTGGTGAACACAGGGGAGCATTTAGTGGAGCTATTAAGCCAGTTATTTTAAGAAACGCAGATGAGTGCTAATATTGATCCGCAACTGCTGGTTCTGAAAAAGGGCAACTGATTGCAAACAAATCCGCCATTAATGTGCAAAGAGCTTCATATTGGTTTCTTGTGCAGTGAGACAAATGTGATCCCTCACTGGCATCCCACCATATTTACATAGGGCGAGCCATGAAGCCAAAGGCACCACAGTCACAGGCCAATGTGGTCTCCTAAAAATGACTTTCCTATATTACGAAACTTCATGGTCAATTGTGTTTCAAAAGAACTTTTTGAATTGAGTTTGTATTTGAAGTATCATAAATAATCAAGTTCCCCAACAGGGACGGGGTCGAGGTGGATGGATGGGTCCGAGGAGAAGTAACATACTTATTTCAACCCAAAAACATGATCTCTTACCGAACCCAACTAAGTAGTTTTGTTGCCCAAACTTAAATGTATTTGAGAATGCAGTTTCAAAACAGTGACCTCAGCACATGCGGTTAAAATACTATTTGTGGTTTGCAGAAACATACAATGTCAACATCTTATTGTGGCAACTTGGTTTCAGGGACTGAGTCCACGTTGAAGAGAAGATTTTGACCTGATGGGGATTTTAGACAGAAGCTCATGGTGTCATCAACATAATTAAGTATCATCCTCTGGTCCATATTCCACAGTTCACTCTTAGACCCCACCACTAATAAGAGATGTTTCAATACCAGTTTTTCCTTCGCGATACCGATGCCTGAACTTAATCCGAGGCCAATGCATTAAAAATAATTTCTAACAGCAGTATCCTAATAACCCTGTTTGAACAAGACAGGATTGCTATCATTCTCGTATGTCCTGGCTCAGGTTAAACCCTTTGTGAAACATGAACAAATACAAACAGAGAATGAATGCAATATAACTTTCTTTTATTATCTAATTTGACATATTGTCTTTTTTTTTTAAATATTGCCAAATTGCTTACATTTTGCAACTACTTCCATCGATTTCCGATGCAGTGATTGTTCTTTCCGGAGCTGATAATGAAAGTTGCACACACTCAGTACAAATCCTGCAGGATGTCCTGACCAGGTAGCGAGTGACATATGTTGTTATTGTGTCTTTGTCACGGAAATTAGCTAATAAATGATATAACGTGATATCGGATTGGTGCGCATCCAGCATTTTTGGCTGTATTGGAGGCAAATCCGATACTGGTATCGGTTTTGGAACAACTCGAGCACTAATTGGGCCACAATCTTTTTTTTTGTGCCCTGTCCAGCCATTCAGCACAGTAGCGACATTATTACTTGTGCTGAGCTTCCAGGGCGAGCAAATGAACATCACTGGTTTTACATGCACTGTAATGAGAGAAAACGCCTTTTCCAAAAACAGGAATTAAACCGGCAGGGGCGAGGTTCAAATTTGTGGCCATCTCTTACAGTTAAGCCTTTCATTGTCCAGCTGAGCTGAGGGAATAGAGAAATGTACTGCACAGACTCACTGATCCAAGATTCATTGCCAGATTAGGCTGCTGGCTGTCGCACTGTTCAGGCCCTCAACTGTCTACCAGAGCCAACGCTAAGGGCAGACCCGATGTTGAGGCTGGCAGACTCATCCATTAGATAGAAATGGGTGAATGGTCACAACGTTTGCAAGGACACAGCTGCCCAGCTACCTTGAGATTACCAAAAACATACAAACAGATCCTCTGTCTGAGCACTTTTCGTCTTTTTATGGTGGTGACAGTGGAGGCGCTATCCTAAAGGTCCTTTGCTCATTCATGGGTGCGTTAACTTTTAATGTAAAAACTTTAAGCAGCACTATAAGTTCCCAGGGTTCACATAGAAGATAAATGAATTTACAACGGTTTGGTAAAATGTTTTTCTTTGACTCGAAAATCGAATCATTATTTTCTGCTTTCCTTGAACTACATTTCAACGTGTGACAGGTCCATTTTACAAGCTCACAGGCTGACTGTTTATGAGCTGGACAGTCAAAATGCTCCACTGTCAGCCCAAAACCACCATTAATACCATTTTCCCTCCAAAATCTGAGCCGGCGAAACACTCTTTACCAAGTGTGAATGCCGTGCAGTTGAACAGGCCTTTCTGTTTTTTTAATGGTGTGTCACAGTAGACGTCTAATACGCAGCTGAAGTAGTGAAAATTTTACGATGGTTACTTCTTTATTTATATCTGCTTCTCTCTTTCTTTTTAAATTCTCAAACCAGAGTTGGTGATTGTTAAAACAGTGGAAAGTCTAACAAAGAGAGTTTTATTTGTTTCTGTGCTTTGATGATCAGCGAGGTAAAATGACTGTTGTCTCACTGGAGTCTGGTGGCTTTGAGGAGAGCGTATTAACTGTGTGCTTTTGTACGCTCTAAGGCTTTTACACACGAATAAACGACACAAAAATGCCAAATATTGCCTTGTATATTGTCAAGGGCTTTTATTGTGAAAGGCGAGAGCAGAAAGAGTCTTGGTTCGGACTACTATGGAGCCCCATGTTGTTGTTTCACACGCACATCTGGATTGGTATATTGATGTTTCTATTTGCGGAGCGAAATCTTCAAAAATCAACCCTGTTCCAAAAACAAAAGTACATCCGCATTCTGTGTGAAAGTGTCACAAAGTACTGCAACAGAAAAAAGGTCGGGAATTAGGGTTGTCGCGTTTCCATCACTGCCCGATCGGACCCGTCGCGACTGCAGAGTCATTAGTCCCGGGATCAAAAGCCGACTGTTACCTTTCCCACTGAAGACAGAAGCCAGACGTTGGCGGGTTGTTAGTTTGTTTTTCTGTCCAGTGGGAAAGAGGCTGAAGACGGGGGCACCGCTAGCTGCAGGATGAGATGATTAAATTCCCGGTGCTCTATTCTCCTCCGCACAGCATCCAGAACATCCTGTGTTGAGACAGAACTCCTTATCTGCTACTTCAAGAGCGAGCGGGGCAGAAATTGTCCTTTTTTTTCTCCCTGTAACCAGCATCCGTCATAGCTTCACTTTGCCTTGAAGCATTTCTGTGTGAAAATGGCCACACTGTGCTTTATACTCTCCGTTGCTAGGGTAAGACATTTGACAGGGTGGTCCAAAATAGAGAACCCCCCCGCCCGCCTCTCCCCAAAAAAACCAAACAGCTATGGAGTTTGACACAAACATCTGCTCTACAGCTACTCTTAAAGCCACTGCTGCATGTTGTGATGGTCTGAGCAACCAGATCCAGGTTTATGCTTCCTGAAAGGAAGTGCAGTAAAATAATTAAGAGCACGTGTAGAGTAAACCCATCCAATCTTCGCTGTAGAAAAGCTGCTGTTTGAAGCTGCTCTAGCTCAAATGTTCTCAATCATTTTCACATTTAGTCAAGGTGAAGGTGGATTCAGCCGGAAACGTCGTGTCAGCATGTGCTGTTTGTGGTGGAGGCTATGAAAGTACTCGTTAGTGAGATATCAGCACTGACAGTATCTATTGTAAAGAGCCTTCTGTCATCGCCTTTCAGGTAATCTTAATTATACCACAAAAGTGCAGAGAGACAAATTATAAACACTAGGAATAATTTCCTACACAAAAATAAAAACAACCACCGCTGTGTTTTCTGGCACTATTACGCTGTAGTCATTATATGGACAATTAAAACCACTATACGCTTTTAAAATACAGTCTTTTTGGAAGTATAACATGTACTCACATTAAATAAACCTTGACAAACTCAGGGCATAGACTGGTGAATGTGCCGTGGCCGTTTCATGCGAGCATATTTTGTATTTTTGGATGCTATTTCACACTCCCACATAGACAACAAAGCATATGAGAGGAGCAACAGGAATTTGTCCACGCAAAAAAAAAAACACAAGGCAGTGCTCTGTACTCTGTATACGGGTGATCCAGAATTACACAGTAGTCTTTAAACTGTGTAGGCAATTTGAAAAGGATGTTCAATCACAGTTCAATGATACTCCACTCCACTCCCATGTTCTCATCAAACATAATCCACTCCCGCGACCCACTCACGGGCTCAAAACCCAAAGAAAAATCTTATGTATGCCGTTGTGTGTACTGACGTTCTTCTTGCAATTACCAGCATGTAATTGTACACAAGTACATCATTGTGGGCCAGATTTAAGCTTTTATGTGCGGAGCTATCGACTCTTTTTTGGGGGATCTTGTTGTAACTGCAAAACAAGAGATAACTGCACGTATTATTATGGTTATTATCTCAATTTCGTTTTTTCTGGGTTTTTCAATTAGTTTCCAATCACATGCTGTTCCTGTGAACAGTGTTAATTAATTAAAAAGTGAGTTATCAATGCCAACGGTCCGGCATCGTTTCTGTATTTTCTCGACACAACACTGAAACGCAAGAAATGTTGGTTTTCATCATTATAATAAACCCTCGAGAAAGAATATTGAATTACTTAGGTATTGCCTTTTTTCCTGTACTACCGTTCACATCGAAGTACAATACCCTGAAAAAACGCCTACAGTGCAGTAAGCTACTAATATATCGATTAAAAAATGAATAATTAGGTTTGAGAACAAAGGTTAACAAGGGATCAATAAATACGATGCTAAACCATATAATCTAAAAGTCTGAAAAAAGGCTCTCCTTTACATCCTTTATTCATATTTCCATTTTAATCTTTGCTCATTGTGATTTCCTGATTGGTTTCTTGTTAAATATTCAGTATAAATCTAGACACACAGTAGACACTTAATTTGGTTTAACCCCATATCTCATAAGTCATCTGATATTGTATAACACTGACTATTTCATTAGTAATGTTAAATATTAATACAAGTATGCAACGCAGTAGTGTAGTATATAATGGATTATTGTATTATATAGTACAGTATGTGTACTGGAGTAGTATACACTGGTGTATGATATATTATAGTATACAATGAAGTATAGTATGGTATAACAAAGCATTGTATAATGAAGTGAGAAATATACTGGAATACAGTAATATGTAGTATATACTGGAGAATAGTAAAATGTAGTAAAGTATAGTGCACTATGGTACATGGTGAAGTATAGTATACACTGGAGTATAGTATTTTATAGTGGCATTATGGCATAATATATGGTATAGAATACGCTGGAGTAGTGATATAGTATACACCGGAGTCGTGTAAGGTATAATGTATACTGTAGTAGTGTATTGTGTAATATATACTGTAGTAGTGTATGGTGTAGTATATACTGGAGTAGTGTATGGTGCAGTATATACTGGAGTAGTGTATGGTGTAGTATATACTGGAGTAGTGTATGGTGTAGTATATACTGGAGTAGTGTATGGTGTAGTATATACTGGAGTAGTGTATGGTGTAGTATATACTGGAGTAGTGTATGGTGTAGTATATACTGGAGTAGTGTATGGTGTAGTATATACTGGAGTAGTGTATGGTGTAGTATATATATATATATATATATATAGTATGACTACATAATATGAAGCAAAGACAATTTAAACCTGATTTTATGTAACAAATTAAATACTGTAAACAAATCCAACTTTGTCTCTCAACACTGTTCCTCTGCATTAGAGTTTTAAAGTATTTAGTTTTAAAACACAATCACAAAATCCCATTAGCGGTGACATCTAAAACCACGAGTATCTGTGTGATACTTTGGACTTACGGGTAATTGTTTCTCCAGGCAGTTGTTGAAGTTTTTGATTTGGTTGGGCTTCAGCTTCTTGAGCGGGATCCGCGTTTCCCCGATGAACTCGTTGTGTCGGAATTTGTCCTCATCGCACACCGAGATCCTGAGAGGAGAAGAGCAGAGCAGGTGGGAGGATGAGAAATGAAGTGAGGCTTCGGGTTAAAGTTCCCGCCGCTGAGAGGCTGTGAACCATAAAACCTTAAAACCAGTCATTTTCCACCTGGAGTCGATCGTCCTCCATCACGCGGATTCAATTCTCACCAAAAAAAAAAAAACTCCACTTCACTCTAAAGCTCTCTGGGCCTCCACAGCGCTGAGGCCGAAACCCCCGGTAGTTCTGCAGTAACGGAGTTCATGAGAACTCTTTTCAGACTCGATCGTCATGACAACCGACGACGGGATGATTACGCTTCAGGAAGCATTTGGCCGTGTTTGGATCGAAAGGAAGAGGGGAAGAAAAAGTCGAGAGATATGTCAAGTGATAGAAAAATTGATGTTCCGCTGATGTCGAAGTAATTTAAAACCAAATCACAACTTTAACCTGTGCACACATCGCCGAGGTGATCTTATTTACTCGATTAGTGCAGCTTGAATCGAACCGAGCCGTCGTGCGCGGTGCATTCAGTCTGTTTACTCATTTGTACAACGTGGTAATTTTCTATCCGTTTCCCCCGAGCGCGTAAAGACAAACACCGTTCTCGGCGCATGACAACATCCTTTGAAAACGTAAGTGTATTCTTCAATCGCCTAAAAAAAGAATATTCATTACGTTCCAGAGTACAACTGCGTCGGGAAGATAATAACCGTTGGATGAACTGAATGATAGATAGATAGGTAAATACTTTATTAATCCCACAAGGGGACATTATCTCGTAACAGCAGCATTTTTACATAAGAAAAGAAACATTTTTATATTAGAAAAGAACAATATATACAAAATAGAAGAAGAAGAAAAAAGAAAAATGCACAATATATAAAACAAATAGAATAAAATAATAATATTAAATAAAATTAACTAACAAAAGGCAGCTTTCACTTCAAAACCACGGAGTACAGTACACTTTTACTTTCCAGACCGGAGTGCTATATTCCTCTCCACCATTTCATTACATTTTTAATGAATGTCAATTATTGGTGTAGGCCCGACGCCGCTCTCGGCAGATATATGTCTTCAATAAATGCAGAGGGCAAGTCCCCGTGTATGCACTCTCGGCCCCGACATGACATGATTCACGCTGCGTCGGGCTCACGAGTGTGAGTGGAATTCTGTTTGTTTCAAGTGTTTTCCTCTCCCGCGTAATCAGCCGCCATGTGGAGGGAAACATGGAGCCTCCGAGCAGCCAATGGCACGAGGAATAAGTGTTAGCGCTGTAGCTTGTAGGGGACGCTGCGTAATTAGAATCACAATGAAACACAGTAAATAAAAAATAACTTATCGGCTACAGTGCATGGACAGGTGGTGCTGAATTCAAATTGGAAAGAATAAAAAAAAAAAGAGATGAACAGTGTTGTGTGGGAATGTTGAGGCTTTTCTTACGGTATTGTTTCTGGAAAATGTTTAATCAAGGCGCTGTTGTGCGAGTAGATCGTTTGACGTCTCGGAGAAGTTGCCCGATGTTACTTTTGTGTTACTCTAAAAAATGCATATTTTTTCCTGCTCTGCGAAACAAAATAAGCGTTAACATATTTGCAAAGCATTGATAAGAGTGTCTGTTAATAGCAGTGATTTAACAATTACTTCCCCAGCTGTGAGACTTTTAAAAAATGAGTCATATAAGAATTAATGATTACATTTGAAATAATTAGAAATAGTCCAATCAAATTTGAATCGCATGTTGATCACAATGGAGATTTGATGAGTGCTCGAGCATCTTATTTATTATCCAATAAATCAACATCTGAATGCTGCGCAGCTTTTTTTTCTTCTTTTTTTTGGTTGGCATGTTTATTTATTACGTCCAAGTCAAAATTTATAGGAAAAAAAAGAGACGTGATCATTTCCAAGCATCACAACATGTTTTTATCTGACAAATATTCTGCTTCAATCCATAGTCGTTGGTGTTAAGCCTTTGAAAAACAACTTTTTTTCACTGTTGTGGCTTTAGCCTCGGTAAGCCTGTGCACAAGCAGCCGTAGTCCAGAGAACTGTGCGATAAAAGTCTGCATTAAGCAACGTATTACCTCATTTAGCAGCATCATTAGTAACAATATGCAACAGGAAGACCACTAAAGGAAATGTGCTTGGTGCGTACAGGATTATGGCTGCAGGGCGCCACGGATCCTGAGGTATTTTACTCAAAACCACAAATGTCGACCTCATGGTGGCGCCAGAGGAAACGTCGGTGGGATCCAGAATCTGGGGATCGTGAATGTTTGTGCAAAACTTTATAGGCGATCCATCAAATCGTAGTGGAGATAGAAGAAAGACCAACAGCCTGACCACGATACGCCGCTACGCCAATCAGGTGTTCCCAGAGTACAACAAACATACACGACTGCTGGGTCACATGACCCCCCGGCTCTAATGGGAAGTCACAGCTGTAGGTTAGGAGAACGAACACCACATGCACACTAGAGACACACACAGTAGTTACTCTGATTCTTGGGGGTTTAACAGAAAGCTAAAGCAAAATAAAACCCTCCACAGCATGCGGCCCACATATCATTGGGATGTGTTCTGTACTGAAGCTACCAAAGATGATTATGCATTTGATTATATAACCTACTTCTACTACGGGGTTAACACTTTGGTAAAAATAAAGGAGCAAAGAACAGTGAAGTAACACTTGCATTGCGTAACAGTGTCATATTTATCATGAGGAGCAGACGTTTCTGCTGCAGGTTTTTTAGTCTATTCTCAGGCGTTGTTGCGAAATACAAATAACCAACAAAAACAGGAAGTTATCTCAACCGAACAACGTGCTGTTTGGAGATTACACAAACAAAAGGATTTCCCCGGCCCTTAAACTGATCGGGGGGGTATCACACGGTCAGGTTGGCCCTGGCAACGAGACACTCGTGAATTGTAGTGAAGAGGAATACACGGGACGAATAAGTAATTTCTGGGTAAAATGGCTGTTGTCAAATACAAGCTGTAATGCAGTGATTTATCTCAGGAGCCCCGAAGAAGAGAAACTTTCAGACATCACTGCCTCCTGAAAAGGATTGTCTTAAGCCTTTCAAAACAAATCTAAAGCAGCTAATGCTTAAATATAGCAAAACATGGAAAAGCATATTTTAACTCTTCCATTCTTTATAATTCTTTCTATAAATATCCTTCCCTCTTTTTCCCTTTGTCCTTTTTTTAATCTTTTTTTTATTTCTGTCTTTTCTTTTCATTCATTCATTCCCCTCATTCCTCTAATTACCTCCATCGCTTCCCTTCTTTCTTTGCTTTTCCACCCTTCCATTGCTTTCATTAACTTCCCCTTCATTCAGTACAGTCCTCCTTTAATTCACTTCCTATCTGTCTTCCCCTTCCTTTCCTCTTATTTCTCTCTTTTGTTCTTTCCTTTCCTCCCCTTCCATTCCTCACATTTCCTTAATTTCCTTTACTTGAATTCCTTTATTTCGCTTCCTATCTTTCCTCTCCTTCCTTTCCTCTTATTTTCATCTTTTGTTCTTTCCTTTCCTCCCCTTCCATTCTTCTCATTTCCTTCCTTTCTGTCGCTTCCATTCCTTTGATTCACTTCCTTCCTTCCCTCCCCTTTCATTCCTATTATTTCCTTTCTCCATTCCATCTCTCTCATTTTGTTCCTCTCTTCCATTACTCTCATTACCCTTTATTATTTCTTTTTTGCTTCCTTCCTTCCTTTCCTTTCCTTTTTATTTTATCACTCCTTTCTTCTATCTTTCCTTTTCTGGCGTTCCTTCCACCTTTCCTCTTTTCCCCATCATTCTTTCCTTCCTGCGTTGTTGTTGTCTTTCTCTTCATTCTGTCCATACGTGAGGTCGGGAGTCGCCTACCTGAGTGTTTTGCGGACCATATCCTCGTCGGTGATGCCGTAGTAGGTCAGGGTCTCGCTCCAGACAGGGTTGAGTGTGTTGTGCAGGGTCTTGGTTCTAAGTTTATTGGCCTGAAAGACAAACGGAGAAGTTGGTCATTTAACAGGATTAACCGTCTTCATTGATTAACTGCTGGTTCCCCTCCTACCGCTCAAGAGAGCTCATCCCTCAGGTGTCAAGCTCCATTGAAATGTTGCCAGAATTATACAAAACATCCCATAAAATGTACAAAGCCTCTACGCCCTCGTTAAAATTTGTCAATGCATTGACATCTGGTGGCACGCATGCAAACACAAGCCCACTGCTGCATATTGAACACTGTCGGGAACGAAAAATAAACTGCGGACTCCATTTACACGAAGTGACGGGCGTAATCAAAGCAATGCAGGAAGACAATGCTGCTGAATCCACTGAAGTTATAAGATAGTTACAATGGCTCAGCTCACGCTCGGTCTGTCAGCACCACATTTTCTGAGAAAACAATGTTCCAATTATAAACCTTATCAGGCTGCAACAATACTGTTCATGAATAACACAGAAGAACACACAGCTAAGACAATGAATACCGTATGTTATTGATAAAGTATGCATGCATTCAATGAGACGAGCGACGTATCTTAAGATCCATGAAATTAAATACAAGCCAAGAGTGGAATGATGCGATATTAAATGCAAATTTTTAGCAAAAAGAGAAGTTCAAGTTGCATCAATTGCAACAATTGAGGTGTTCAAAAATGGTCAAGACAAGGGACACTGCTTAATTAGTGAAATATTATGCTGGTAAATCTGTGGAGTTTCATCAATAAGATGGTGGGATTTATTTACTAGTCAGATGGCAGCGATCCTGGTAATAAGGCTCTCGCTGATTGTTTCTCTCTCAATCAGTGGTTGATTCACACAGGAACGCTGTTGAACACACAGATGCACCGAGCATTCAAAATTAAGTGTTTAAGCCTGATAACCACATTTTGTATGAAAATGCAAATAACATTGTGGCGACATGAAGATTGAATGGGCGTTATCAGCTTTTATCAGCCTCATGGATTTGGGTCAGAAGGGGCCGGCTTCATCTACTAGTAGCTTCAGAAGATACACTATTACTACGCGGCGAAAAAAGGACATTCTTTTTTCAGGTTGATTTTTTTGGGATGCTTTTGCACCCGCAAATAAAGACATCGACCAATCACGTTGTGCGGATTGGACGACGTGATTGCAACGTGGTGTACAACAACACAGAGGCTCTGTAATACGAACCGAAGACGACAAACTTTATTGTTCCCTTGAGACTATGTTTGCAGGCTAGTATTTCACATTTTATTTCATTTAACCGGTACGTTCCCCGGCGTGTAAAGGCTTTAAAGATCATAGATGGTTAAGTGATGGGTCAAACATAGGACTTTCCCCCAGGAGACCGCTGTTAAGGTCCCCTGTGAAACCAAAAGTCAACGCTGACTTATTTACCTTACTTATGTCGTGTATCTTGCGTACTTATTTCAACCCAAACCACCTTTTCTTAAACCTACCCAAGTAGTTTTGTTGCCTGAACCTAAAATAGTTTTGTGTCAATTGCCAATGTCAATGGTAGTAATGACCACTGATAATGGCCATTCAATCGGCCGATAACATTCAAAATTGGTGACGCATCCCACATTAACGCAACGTCCCAGGTTTAATTACAGTCGTGGGACCTTTGTTGCATGTCACACTCCTCTCTCCCCCTCGTTTCCAGTCTCTGTCTCTACACTGTCAAATAAAGGCAAAAATACCCCCAGAAATGTAAAATAGTTTTTTTTTCATACTTTTCGTCACAATCAAATTAATACAAATTAATACAATGGTATCTTGTGTGGATACCATTAATTATTCCTTTCTCTGCTTAGTACTTTCTATTATTCTAAATGAAAAGTTTGTCCAGGTTTTTTTTTTTTATCTTGACAGAGTTAAAAACATTTACAGTTGTGTGTGGATGTGGGTCAGATTAGAGGAAACGCTGTAGACTCCAGCTAATGGGTTACAATATTACAAGAATTCCCCAGCGTAGATGCATGACAACAACACTAACATAAAGTGTTGTTTGTATTCTTAATTCCAGTAGAACGCCAATGTGTGGTATTGTATTGATCGGTGTCTAAAGGGATGTTCCCATCCTTGAAGGTCAAGGTCTTCTAACTGTAAGGTGGTGTGGGAGGTGTGGGGGGGCTATAACAAGGATGCCCACCTTGTTATATTCTAAGTGGATTGTTGGCAGGATGTCAAAAAGCAGAAGTGATCAATTGCATTACAATGCAATCAGTTACTTGTGGACAGGGATGTCAATAAATCTCAATGAAGGGTTTGACCTGAAGTTATGACTCAACAGGTATTTCCATAAAGTGTTACGACACCTTGAATGGTTCAGATCCTTGAGATGACATAATGCCGGTGTGAAAGGCTTTTGGTTTTAACTACAGGGATGAAATAAGTGAATTAAATAGATAAAGTGTGAACCTGCAGGAGAGACGGGAGTTTTCTCTTCTAGGCGTGTAATCAGTATGCGTTAAAGGGGAAATAATTCCCCACCACCTGCTCACAGATGGAGGGCAGTGCTACAAATGAGCAACCGGTGTCACGAGTCATTTCAGTCATGCCGAGGTTCAAAAAGCCTTTGCTCTCAAGCCAATTATTGCAGTATTTTGGCATCTCTCTGGATCTCCAAGTAGTTTACAAGGGGAGATAGTCGGAGTGAAAGACACACAATGCAGCTGAGCACACTGCAGTGTTACACAGTTCAGTGACCCACTTTCAATCACAACAGGTCCTTTTTAAACCCTTTGGTTCTGAACTGTTTGACTCCTTTGTCACACTTATATTATCCGCGGTATTCATTCAATAGTTAAGCAGCATTATTATGATTTCTTCTGTTTTGTAATTCCTTCCAAAGTGACGCATCAAATGGCTCCGCAGAGGCCAAACGCGGTATAAAGCTGAGGTTATGTCACCATAAAGTTAACAGCCAGTGTGGCTGACCTTGCTGTTAGGAGCTTTTGCCACTTGGCTGGTGTTAAATTCACACTCTGTTGATAGACAAGTCATCATAGTGACCACTAGCTGCTGCCGGATAGAAGAAATAATAACCAGACACGGTTTAAACTTTGTTACTCGACCTTCAATGGTGTGCTTGGAATATTAGTTTTGAAATTAATTTAGCATGGACTTGGACTTCTTTTTAAGGTACTCTAAATAAAAGGAGGTGTTTGGTGTCTCTGTGATGCAAGTGATTGTTCGTGCAATGCAATTTTATCACTGATTCTGTTTTATTCCAACCTCTTTTCTTATACAAAAGTCAGGTATTTGAAAACAATCAAGTCAAACAATGAAATGCATTGTATCATGTATTTCTATCAGCATCACGCCGCACAGTTGAGCTGTTGTGTTGAGTATGAAACCATAAATGGCCTTATTTTCTGTAGATGCTATATTTGTCAACTGTTAATCGCCCCGCGGTCCTGTGAAAACATCATAATTCCGTACAGCATCTAATCCCTGTCAGTAATCGACAGTTTAATCTGCAACAATGACAGGCATTTCAATGATTGTGGTCTCAGAGGAGATGAAACCGTGATCGGGCTTTGCAACAGAGCGTGAAACTTCACTTCTGATTAGAGTGCAAGCAGAACTTATGACCTCTTTAGTGGGTCTTAATGAGGCTCTTAGACCGAGCCTAATGATTATTTTGAGAGCAAGCTGAGAGAAATGTCAGAGTGGGGGAGGAGGTGAGGTGAGGGGAGGGGCGGGGGGAGGTGACGGTATCTTGTTTTTACTGACAGGAATATGCAAAGGGACTCTGCGATGCCTCCCACTGAGACCCGAGACAAATCCCTAGAAGCCACATGCTCTCAAGGAGTTCTATTTCACTCAGCAGTGAAATAATCCGTGACATTTCATAAAAAATACGCCATAGCAGGACACATAAAGAAAGGAAAAGCCCTTACTTGAAACCAATCATGGGGAGGGGGGGGGGATTGCAACACCGGTCAGACTATGTGGGGGACAAATGATCTCAAGTAACTAAAGTGCAGACACCAGGCTTCTCCTGAAGAGCAGACATTTTGTCAGATACCCTAAAAATAATTGTGTACTGTTAAGAAAGTTTTAAAAGTACATTTAAATCGGCTTAGAAAGTGCATGTGGAAAGTTCCTCCACATCAATTCACAGAAGACTTACTCAGGGACGAGGGGATGGAGAGCTCGGAGCAGCGGATTGGCCGGGAGGGGAGCAAGCCAAACTCAATGTTGGAGATAACAAAGTGTGTGCATCTTTCAGCCTTTGTAGACATAAGTGTTGGATGATAGTAAAAAAAACTAAAGCCTTAAATAGTGAGAGAAAAGGTCACGTAATGACCAAACAAAACCCCTCTGGTCTGTTTCACTGCAGGCATTCATTTAAATCCAGTCACGTATGAGACTTCAGTCTCTCGCTGTTTGAAAAAAACATCACTATGAAGCTTCATGGTAGCGAATCGTTTGATGTCAAAACCAGAGATGAGATGAGGAGTTTTGTTTTGAAACAACATTTTTTTAACTGAGCAATGTTGTTTTGTTTTTTTTAAATCTGACTTTTCAGAATGAAACGGATCACTTGGTGAGCGAGACTTCTCCAATTCTCACTCAAGAAGAAGTCTCGTTCGAAATTCGAATACTGATTGAGCGTGTAGTATGCAGTACAGTCGGTGCATGGAATATACACCATGCTAATTATTAAACTTTAGAGGTGCTAGTAAGATACATTTTTCACATTCGACGGATGTTTTGATGTTGTTTCATCACAGGATAGTGACATCTGATTTAATCATCTAAAACAATAAATTAATCATAGTTTAAAATCCACTTTTAACACTGCGAATAGCAATTATCTTGTGAGAAATCAAATCAAATGTCCATTGAGAACAAATAAAGTGATGATTCACTACTCATGTAATTATGTGTCATTTACTTTGAAGACACCGCAACCGAGTTTATATGAACATGGGGTTTTCAACTAATTCCTCTAAATGATACATTTTCCTTGTGTTCCTCTTGAGAGAATGGAGAAGTCAGACATTCGTCAGGAGGCTTTTACAGTATTATCTTTTGCTGTATAAAGTGTAGTTTTTCCAGTAAAACCACACTTTTGCTGCCAGAAATCCTTTTAATCTTCATCAGGTTGTGATGAATATAAACAACGATCTGGTTGTTGAGAAATCTCTGGCTCAAATCTATTGGATGGGTATTAAGACAGTTGGCTGCTTTCTCCCCTGATTAAAGGGGTGGGGTTGTCCAATTGAAACCAACAGCAGGCAGACTGTTGGTTTGTTTTATATGCCAATTCCATGTGTTGTGTGACAATTATTAGATTACTGTTTCATTATAGTTGTCAGGCCTTGGGCTTTCTCACTTTCTGAATGGCTAGTTACACATTCTCATGCTAATAATCACTATTCTATCCCTGCATTCTCACTAATTAGTCTATTTTTAAATTTCAAGAAAGCAAGTTGTCACCATGAAGCAACGTCGGCGTCTGCACGCAAATAGTAATTTATTCAAGCTGGATGAAAAAAGCGATTGAAAATGTTATTAACACTGTTTTTGTACATACTGCCCAATAAAAGTCACAAAAACACATTGGCATTGTGAGTAATAAAGGGTGGCATATGCATGGCTGACATTATGACAGCTTCCATCTGTCTGCAGAGATCTAACAGATGCATGTAGAACCAGAATAACCTCAGCCTTGTGGAGGATGCATTAATGTAACGTATCCTCATACAACAGCTCTTAAAATATGATAAGAAGAGTTATTTCTTTATTTCTTTTAGTAAAGCCGATGCTGACGATGTAGAAACCTGGCCTTTAATCTTCAATCTTCATATTGTTTACTATAAAAGTAGTAGCAGTCTAAGAATATATTAAGTTTTCTTTTTATTAAATATTTCCTCCATCCAACAATTCATGAATTCGATATCTCAGGAACGCCTGGAGGGGAGTTCTTTAAATTTGTAACTAAAGAATGAAGTGATCAGATTTGGGCAATCAAAGGTTACTGTGCCCTCTAAAAACTACATTTTTGGTCATAACTCAAGAATTTATGAGATAATTATTAGGGCTCGTCAATTTATTGATATTATATCGATATCGGTATATGGGACTAGATATCGTCCCAGATTTTGGACATGGTAATATCCTAATATGGCATATTTGTTCTGGTTTTAAAAAGCTTCATTACTCACCAGCCTGTTATTTCCCTTAAACTTATATCCACATTACTGAAGATAATCAAAAAAATAAATATTTTATTAAAGCACCAACAGTCAACCATAAAATATGAATATTGAGGTATTTGGTAAAAAAAGATCATGATTTTCTCCATATCGCCAAGCCCTACTAATTGTGACAATTTGGCACAAATGACTGATAAAATTATGAAGTGATGATATTTTTGACAGACGTGGACGTAAATTGGTGGTCTTGACTAGTTTTCCCTATCTCTCTGTATGGCTTTGACTCTCTTGTTTGTGTGAAGAAACAATGGAGTCATTTCTATTTTGTTATCTTTGGTGCTTAGCAGTAATGGCTAAGAGGCTCGGATTACAGTTTAACATGGACAGTGTGACTTTGTTAATTGCAGCCAACATAATAAGCTTAATTCCAATTTGCCTTTAATTGTACACTAGACACGCACTCTTTGTCTTGCACCAACCTTTAGTTAAAATAATGACCTAAAGTCAATGATGCATCATTAGAAATGAGTAAAGCACACAGTGACGTGGTTATTTATCCGTCTCATGCATATCTGTGTAACACACATTAAAGTGGTCGAAAGTCAAAGCTGAAGTGGCTACTAAACAATTACAAAGTTCAGATCAAAAGAACAAACGAGATGTGAGTGAAAAGGTGTTGGAAGAAAGGGAGATGTGAGTCAGATAGATGGATAATCACACAGCTATAGCTTTCAATAAGCTGCTTTTGTAGACACTCATTCACAAGATCTATATTAGATTTGAGGCCTTTAATGAAGGGATTAAATTAACCAAAAGGCCTTCTGGCAGACACAAGCAAATTAAAGAATTCATTGTCAACTAGTGAGGCATTTTCTACAGTTGACATTTAAGATTAATTTCCATCTTTGATTAATTTTACGTCTATTTTTGTGATCATATTGGTGGAAAAGCACTGGATGGATTTTCTGGCATTAGGAGACCCAATGCAGTCTTTTAATGGCTCTCGGGTAAGTTACGATGAGATAACGTCTCTTCAAGTGCGTCCACTTGCGACATTGAGCAGACCGAAGCTCGGCTCGGACAGCACGATGATAAGAGACTCGGCCTTCCCCCACCGTTAGCGAGCGGGTACATTAGATCAGCCAGTTAATGTTGTTTACATTGACGAAGCCTCGCACTGACATACCCTCACTGTGGTGCTCCCCGAATCATGAAATAGATTATTAGCTTTCTCTTCATGTGGGTCTATTTACTGCCCTCAGTACACTCAGCACAAATATATGTATGTATTCCTGAAAACTCAGACTTCAGGAAACTTCATTGACCCATCAAAGCCCCAAAGAATTGAATCCATTTACAGCCAATGATATCACTGAAAAGACACCAAGCCAGAGTGGTCGCAGACAACTTTGTTAGTATTTGATCATTTAAATAAATTATTCAGCATGTCGGGAAATACACTTCGAGAGAGTGAGTTTGGAAGATTGATACTGTACAACTCTCATGTTTGTGTGTTACGTACGGAGTTGGACTGAAAGGATTAGTTCAGTTGATTTGAAGTGAGGTTTTAAAAAGGTACTTATCCATGCTCGGTGTACCGACAGTAGATGGGGCAAAGCAATGTACTGCTGTGGACATTTTAGACACATAAAATACATTCTCTCTGGAAACAGAAGTCATTATCTGTGCTCTATCCAAAGCCAAGGGACTCCATTGACAAAAACAGGAATTTTACCTCCCAGAACTCGTGAGTTGCTGGTCTCCCGCTGCCTCGATTGGTTAGTTAGTTTGTTTTAAAAGTTTAGTTATGAATCATCAAAATAACCCAAACTAACCGATGGAGGCAGCA
This sequence comes from Ophiodon elongatus, assembly GCA_016806645.1. Lineage (NCBI taxonomy): Eukaryota > Metazoa > Chordata > Actinopteri > Perciformes > Hexagrammidae > Ophiodon > Ophiodon elongatus. The sequence goes on from JACSYO010000527.1 coordinate 143,693, forward strand.
GAAGACCAGCAACTCAATCAATTATCATAGGAGTCTCGTGGCTTTGAAGAGAGCGTAGATAACTGCTTTAGGGCCGTCTGACAGCAAGGTGAAGCAGTAAAAATATTCTAAATATAGTGTGCACTTTAACTGATATTGATTATTTTAGGTGTCTCAAATGCATCCCCAGCAGTACATTGCTTTGCTCCCCTGCTGGTACTCGTGTCTGTTTCTCCGAACTCTACTGTAGTAATACACTGACTGTAGAGAAGTACCTCACACAACCACACTCCTAAACATCCAAACTATCGCTTTAAATAAAGACTGGAGGCCGGTAGAAACAGCTAGCATGGTTCTGTCTAGTTGTTTTTACATTTCGCTTCATGTAGATCAAATGTGTGACCATTAGAAGCTCCGATAGAGGTAACCTATTATTGCACTTTGGACAGAGCAAGATGTTTTCATCAGTCTTCATGCTAGGCTAGGCAAAAAACATGAAAAAGCAAAGTAAATCCAAAGAACAGTCACGGAGAAGTATAGTGCTCACCTTGCTGGCTCCGGGCAGTAGATGCAGCTTGACGTAGGGGTCAGAAAGCCCATTGTGGTCCATTGGCTTGAGCCCCTGTGAATTAAACACAGTGTGTGAACAATCTTACTCAAACATCATCACAAAGCAGAGGTATGAAGTTTACAGAGACAAAGAAATAGCTTTATTTGCAGCCTCTTTTTATTGTTTTATTCTCATAGTAAACAGTAGTTTCTCAAATTGTTTCAACATGTTTGTTTGAACATAAATAGAAAAATAATGGCTGTACAGACAGTGTGTACAAACATGCACACATTTGTAATCTTTGTGTGTCTTTAGTCTTTCTGTGTCTCTTTGTGGACATTTTGTATTGCTTGTCTTTTTGGGGTATTTTGTGTCTCTTTGGGGTCTTTTAGAGTCCATTTGTGGTCAGTACATATCTTTAGTTATACAATTTTGTAGTTATTTTGTGTATTTCTCTCTTTGTGGTTGTTTTGTGTCTCTTTGTGGTAACTTTGTGTCTCTTTGTAGTCTTTCTGTGTCTATTTGTTTTTTTGTGGTTATTTTGAGTCTATTGTTGCTATTTTGTGTCTCTTTGTTGTTATTTTGTGTCTCTTGTCTCTTTGTGGCTGTTTTGCGATCCCTTTGCTGTCATTTTGAGTTTCTGTGGTAATTTCGATTCCTTTTGTGTCTCTTTGTAGTTTTTGTTTTATTTGTTTTTTTGTGGTTATTTTGAGTCTATTGTTGCCATTTTGTGTCTCTTTGTTGTTTTTTTGTGTTTTTTGTCTCTTTGTGGCCATTTTGTGTCTTGTCTCATTGTAGTCTTTCTGTTTCTTTTTGTAGTTATTTTGTGTCTCTTTGTGGCCATTTTGAGTCTCTTGTCTCTTTGTAGTTGTTTTATGTTTCTTTGTGATCATTTTAAGTCTGGTGTTGCCATTTTGTGTCTCTTGTCTCTTTGTAGTCTTTCTGTTTCTTTTTGTAGTAATTTTGTGTCTCTTCGTGGCCATTTTGAGTCTCTTCCTAGTTGGTATGTGTCTCTTTGAGTGACATTTTGTTGGTGAAGTCCATGGGGGCCTTGACTCTTTGGGTCCCTGTGCTCGGTATGTCCGTTCAGTAATCCATCCATGCATGTGACATCCAATAAAAATGTCAGGAGCATACATAAGTTTTTTTTTCTCCTGCAAATCCTTTCAACTGATTTTTGTCTCTGAGACAACCTCAGCTGGAAAGACCCTCACGTCACCTTGAGATGCATTAAAGTGAAAAGGGGAAGTGACTAAAAGAAAAGAGATTTTAAAATTCCTTTGAAGAGCAAATCAATGAGACTCAAAGAGGGAGCAGGAAGTAAAGGTCACTCCTATAATGACCAAATAAATAAAACACCACGAGGGTGGCACTGAGTAAAGTAAAGTGAAAGGATGAAATGTACAGGGAATGAACAGAGAAAATGGAAACCTCAAACAAAAGAGCCACACAAATAGAACAAGGAGCACTTGTAAGTTTTCTCTTCTTTGAGCTCATGTGGTGTTGAGATTATTCAGGTCTCAACTCCTTGAGAGGTAGTGATCCATAAAGACACCACAGTTGTCCGTTCTCATATCACAGACGTACACCTTCGTGTGTTGTTTTTGGCTTTATGTATTTGTTTTTTACTTTCTACCTGAATACAAGCCCAAAGAGAAAGGATATTAGTGTGATCCTTTTTAAAATCACTAAAACTGGAGTATCAAGGTTTCAACACAATCTCTGTGATATGTGGGTTATTTTCACATATCAATATGGCCAACACAAATTTCTTGAATGATTATTATCATCCAGAATTATATCAGAGTTACTGTTAATACCAATAAGTTTTTACAAACAAACGATCTTAAAGTTACAGTGAGGAACTTTTAACTGGTTCTGAAAAAGTCTGTCCACGGTGGACTGGTCTCTGCTGGATCTGGGTCTGTCCACGGTGGACTGGTCTCTACTGGATCTGGGTCTGTCCACGGTGGACTGGTCTCTGCTGGATCTGGGTCTGTCCACGGTGGACTGGTCTCTGCTGGATCTGGGTCTGTCCACGGTGGACTGGTCTCTGCTGGATCTGGGTCTGTCCACGGTGGACTGGTCTCTGCTGGATCTGGGTCTGTCCATGGTGGACTGGTCTCTGAAGGAGTTTCTGGTGAACCTTCGTGCCGTAAATCCTCTGATGTCACGGCGCATCGGACTCAATGACAGGCAATAAGATTATCTTCAATTATCACTGTTAAATAAATAGCCAATCTTATTTCTGAGGGTCTTGTTTACTGATGAAGGTCTTATAGAGGATCAGGATCAAACCGAGACTGGTTCAGAACCAGTCAAAGTAAAAGAGGATGCAGTCTAAAACCAGTTCTTTGAGTGAAAATCAACTATTATTGGACGTCCACATTCAGGTCAAATACATAATTCAATGTTTGATGAACTTAAAAAACAATCTTTGGCATTCTCGTTGCTTTTTATTAAATCAAAATATTCATAATTGATGTGTGAGTTCAGACTGAGGAGGTCAAGACTTGTTTTTTTAAACCCGTTGCTTATAATTGACATTTTCTAAAAATGCATTCCAGACTTTCAAACTTTAATCCTACAATCCCCTTTTATACAGTTCTGCAACTAAGTAGGATTTTTTCAATATATTAATCTGTTGATTATTGTTGTGATTAATCAATTAATTTCCTCGTCTATAACATGGTGTAAAATAGTGAAAAATACCAATTTGATGTCGTCAAATATTTAGTTTTGTCTGACCAAAGAAAAACAAGTCACTTTTCCTTGACAAAATGAACGATTTATCAATTATCAAACTTGTTAGAGGATTATTTTTCTATTGATCAAACTCATTAGTCAACTAATTGTTTTAGTCCTGCTGTTATGCCTCTTAAATGGACAATTCTGTTACTTCCTCTTTTTCTCCCCGGTCTTTATTTAGTCCACAGAAAGACAACATCCTCTATAACACCAAAAACAGACACTAAGCGCAACATATAGGGGAGCCGGGGGAGGGAAAGGGAGAGTGTGAATGTGGGAGTGTATCCTGGTGAGTTTAGAGGGAAGATGGATGGAATGTATATAAAACGTAAGAGGAAGAGGAAGGGAAGACTCGAAAAGAGCGGCCAGTCATTTTAGATGCAGTTTTTATGGATTTTCTTTCCCGCTGTAGTCACACATCCGAACACAACTAAAAAAAATAGATAAAAGCAGTGGTTGTAAATCATTTGCACTGCATGTTATTTTAATAAACCTACAGAAATAAAGGGACAGATGTGGCTCTTACTGTATACAAGTTGAGTTTTATGGCGGCCTCCTGGTCTACGGAGGCTACCATCAGTGAGAAATTGTTATCCTCTTCTATAATTGATTGTGATTGCTGAACACTGGTGCAAACATATTGAGTCTTGATTCTCAGGGACAGCGGGGCACCGGGGGAGGGGGCGTAATAATGTAATTTTTCAATTAAATGTCCACGTCCTTTTGTTTTAAATAATTAGTGAGCTCTTCATCATAACTTTTATGTTATTTGTTGACAAATGAAAATAATGGACTATCATTTAAAAAAATGTCTGGATTATTTTACTGGGAAAGGAAGAATTAAATGTTCAGATCAAGGCTGTGATATGTGAAATTAAAAAACATTATTTAAAGGCGGGGTCTGTAATGCTCTTCAAAAACATTTTTTCATATTTTTGTTAAAATTCTCATGTCATCCTGACAGCAAGCAATAAATCAAATGCTCTGACAGAAAAGAAAAATCTGTTATCTGTGGTTATTTATTACTGTAATAAGTGATGAATAAATAACGAGCTACCAAACAGAGTCTTCCACAAGCTTCTAGCTTAACGGATGTGAGGAGTAACAACAGCCATGTTTACGTTCATAATGCTAATTTTGGGGGGAATGTCTTTAGAGGGACGGGCTAGGAGAGTTTCTGACTTGGCAACTTTCTCGCTAGATTTAAAGACTTTTGGAGCTAGTGCTGCTAGCTATTTTATTTTAGAAGAGTTGGCAACACAGGTTATTTTATTTTTTCGGTCCAAGGACAGAGGATGTCGAATGTTGTGCAGATTGTAAAGCCCTCTGAGGCAAATTTGTGATTTCTGGCTATACAAATAAATCTGAATTGAATAATAGTGGTCCAGAATGATGTGAAATTGCATTGCTTTAAATCTAACCCAATATGTCCTCATATCTTTTATTGTTTGTAGATATTCAGAATGTAACAATGATTGCCGATACCTGTTGATACACACATTGTGAGTAAGGGGAGTAGTGTCACTTATTTTTGTGTGTAACTAACATTGAGATCAACTTAAACCCGGAGTCAGACTCCTTGTCTGTGTACGCATAAAACAAAGCTGATTCTGATGTATTAGTACGCATGGCAAATGATACAAAGGCTCATAAAACCCCATGGCTTTATCAATCTTACACTACAACGATTTCACTTCTCATTTAGAAAATAATAAAGATTCCACATCACCGAAATTAGCCGCAAAGTCTCATTTCTTTTCAGGCCGAGTTCCATTATATTAATTGCTCCCAGTCTTTATGGTTCTTTCTTAAATGGATCAGGAAGAGAAAAACAAAACAAATGTGACGTCTACTCGCCCACAATTATCAGGCTTAATAGAGGAGCTCGGCTCAAAGCCCAGCACTTAGCAGGAATTACTGGCAGCAAAATGACACACTCATCTGATAAGGCAACACTGCGGCTTCAGATCCTGTCTGCACAACAGAGAACCATGGTGACAGTAATGTCTCCATCCGACTCTCATACGTGTACACATGCTCATTTTAAGAGCAGGCACACGCTGTCGGATGCACTCGGCAGGACAGTGGGAGTCCAGACAGAAGAGACCATGTGAAAACAGACCAACAGGAAGTACTAACTGGATGAGTGGTGCTTTCTCTGGGTCTTGTTGATTTCATTTCAGGTTCGTCACAGAGACAGTTGTGTCTGCATGCAGTAGGATATCCCTTCATCACATATGCTGTTGGATAGAACAACATCCTTCTGGGATTTTGCCGTGATTCTTTGTCTTATTTCTTCAGTTAAACACGAGGCTGACTGTAAAAAAAACAAAGTCACTCCTGTGGCATTGTCTTAAACCATGATTTGGTGATCATTTTAATAAGATAAGATATTAAGACTTTACTTTTATTCAGATAAATTCCTCTGTCGCTTACCATTTCATCCACAAAATGACCATTTATACATCAATCAATCACACCGCATTGCCCTGATTTCTTCAATGAATCTCTCATGCCTCCATGGTGTGTGAAGAATCAGAAAACTGAGGAAAACTCTGGATGAATTAAAGCAAAACTATATCAAATCACCAGTTTACAAACTCTCACATAACTGCAGCATAAGTCCCAATAACCAGTTGTATGCCCACAAGCCAACGTGTCCTCATACAATGGTTCGTATGAGATCTTATGGAGATCTTATGGAACGTTCATTCTCATTTTTGCATGCATGCATCTGGTCTTTTCAAAACAAGCTTCTGTCTTCACAGAAAATAACTCAGATGGGTTTATGCAACAAACATATTGAGTTAGATTTAGGAAAAGATCGTCGTTTGGGTTTAAAATAAACACAAAAGTGCCGTAATTACGTAATTAATAAATAAACATTGACTTCTCGTTTCACTCGGGGGAAGGAACTGCGGTCTCCCGGCTGCTTGTTGGACTCATCCACCTCTTCGTACTTCCTCGTTCATGATCACGTGGATAACATATGAAATAAGTTATTGCTTTTATCCCACAAGCCAGTATAAAAACAACAATAACAAAACACGTAAATGCTCTAAAGCTGCATTATTATATAAAAATCCCTTTGATAAGAAACCTTATATTAGATTGATTTGAATAAATACTTGTTTTAACTCTAAAAAGAAGTAATGTAAAGGTCTCCTCTCTGCCTCCAGAGAAACAGCCTCCTCTGATCAGGTGGTAGGACCTGTTTGTAAAAAGGGCCTCAGGCCTCGCTGCTCATGAAGCGTAATTGCTGTCAGTGTAAGGTAATTAGCCCACACAGATGAGCTTATCAACATTTTCATCAACTCTCTTCTCTCATCTAAAATTTGGCAGCGACGGTCGGAGGACAGCGTTTAGATCATAAAACGGTAAAAAGGGAGAACAGAAATAGGATTCTGAAAAAGTGTAGGGAGGAGAGATTCACTCTCTGTGGTAGATAGTATTCAATAGACTACATTCATCAGGTCTTGTCTAACATTACTTAAATCATCCTGATTGAAGGAATAACTACATTTTCGGCAGAATAAAACATTGATATTCTACGTTTCTGTAAAAAACACGGATGTGTTGAATCCCGACGTTTTCTGAACCAAAAATATGTCTCATGTCAACATTTCTGCTTTTGGAGTTTCTAAATTGCATTCTCAATTATGTTTGGGTTCAGGCGACAAAACTACTTGGTTAGGTTTCGTAAAAGATTACGTTCTGCGTTAAAATAAGTACGTTACTTTTGGTTTCACACGAGACATGAACAGCAGTGTCCTGAGTGAAAGTCCTGTGTTTGTTGTACACTTGGTAGCCTAAGAAGGTAAGGAATACAATGTACTACATGTCTATAATTCATTATAAATATTGTGTATTAATTGGCTTATATCACTGTATAATTATAGTTTTAAGCGCTCATAAATATTCATAATGTTTTATAACAATAATCATCGTACATTAAAAGCATTTTATAATGACTTATATATTTTCACATTACTTAAAGCCAACAATGACCATATAGAGTCACTTATAATCACATTGTAATGCATTATAACATTATCATGGGAATTATAATTATAATTAACACTATCATCCTTGCAAAAAATTCTGAAGTATTATGATACTTTACCTGATAAGTAATTATAGAATTCTTTATAATGTGTTGTGATTATTGTTATAAAGTGTTATGCATTTTTCTAAGTGTTTATAATTAAAATTATACAGCATATCGCATCATAAGTACATGCATTATAGACATGGGCGTCATAGAAAGTGTGAACGTCCTTGTAGTCAAAGATGCATGCATTGCTTTAGGAGCTTATGGGGTTTAAATGGAGGTTAAAACAAACGGAGATTCATTTGATGTGAACATTTTCGAAAGGCCATAGCACGCAGATGTCTTCCTCTTGGTTTCTCCTGGGTAAACATGTTTTTCTGTATAATTCACACCATAAATTTGCATATTTTGTGAATAAATGTAGTCGTGTCATGCAAAATGCCAACACAGTGTTCCTTGAAGTTTCCTGTTCAATGTTTCCGCCTTAAAGGGGAAACACTGTAATTGTATTGAGACGTGTCTGGACGGCAAGAATCCAGAAAAAGAGCGAGGCAGAGGGAATCTAAGGCAATGCAACACGGTCAACATTCACTTTGCAACTCCAATCTCAGCGCCAGCCGTGACCCTTTCTCTCCAATCTTGTTTCTTATTTTCTCCTCCCTCATTCGGGGAGCAGCCCGGGTGAACTGAACACGTACTATACGCAGCTTTTACATAACGTGCTTGATCTGAAATACAAACATTTGTTTGTTTTTCTCTTTGCAAAAAATAAACCAGCACCTAAAATTGCAACTTTCCCCGCGACTCCTCGTTCATTGATTTTTATTTTCCATTACGCTCCTCTTCAATTTCCTGCTGATTTCTTTCGCCGTACTTTTTTTTTTCCGACTGCGTTTTACCTCACGACGTTGGTTATGGACGCCGTCTCCTCGAGAGCGTTATTGTGCCGACTTCATTTACCTCTATTGTTGCCTCCTGCAGACACCTGAGCTATCATTTAAGCCGGAGGCACATTTTGTGTGCGGTTGGACCGGAATGAACAGACAGCTGCGTCATGCTGCTGATTGCGAGAGCACACTGTGAATACTCGGTTGATCATAATTACCGAGGGTTGGAGAGGAAAAAAAAATGACCACTGCGAATGGCAGATGGGTAACATGCATCAGTGTATCCACACACACACCTCACATCGCACACTCACAACAGCTCCTTTTAAATGCTGTGAAATGAAATTGAGCTCCTTTTTGTTTGGGAAATGATGAGCTTCCTCGACATCTTTCAGAAGAAGTGGGGGTTGGCGTGTGTGGTGGTGTCCGGTTTGGAGTCAGTCTGAAAACATCCGAGTCTGCTCGGGTGCAGTATTCAGGAAACAGTATTAAGTGAACTACTGGAGGTGGAAATTACACGACACTTGGCTGATTTGATTTGTTAAGTTTAGTACAAAGTCCCTGACTATAAGTGATTGCCTCACTAATTATAACACCAGGGCATTAAGGACTTTAGTTCAGGATTGACTTCTAAGTAAATTCACTGTGTTGTTATTTCAAACTGCTCTGGTTATTACAACTTTGGTTTTATTTCCATAGTTTTGGCCATCGATCCAGGTGGTAAAAAAAACATTGTGCCTAAAAAAAGAGATCTGACAATGACACATCGTTTTTAAAAATAGAGGCTAGATGAGGTGAGATGATCAGACTTTTTTACAGGGTTGTAAATAACCCTATGGGTTAGCCAAAATTATTTGAATCTTGAAAGGGAAATGAGGGATTAATAGGTGTCGCTGTTTTTGGTTTTACCTCTAAACAAAGAGATTCAGATGAACTCAGTTCATTTGTTTACAATCTGTCTAATTATCTGACTGCTTGTGTTTCTTGCCCCATCGAACATCGTCAGTGTAGTCGTGATGTGTTCAGATCGCAGCCATCCCTCCGGTGAGTCCAGTGTTATGATGCAAGTGGTCCAAAGCTTTTACTTTAAAACCCAAATCTCAGGAATTATCTTTATTCTGCAACATAGTTATACATCACCATGTAGCATCATGATACTACGGCCAGGAAAATATGTTCCTCAAACCACAAAGAGTTGTTTGCCGTTGTTACAATTGTTACGTCACATTTTTTTGTTACGTTACGGTGTTTTATTATTGTCGCGCGAAACATTGTCACGTTGTTGCGTTGTTACGTTGTCGTGTTGTTGCGTTGTCGCCTTGTCGCATTATGTTGTCGCGTTGTTACGTTGTCGCGTTATGTTGTCACGTTACGTTGTTGCGTTGCGTTACGTTGTTGCGTTGCGTTACGTTGTTGCGTTGCGTTACGTTGTTGCGTTACGTTGTTGCGTTACGTTGTTGTGTTACGTTGTCACATTACGTTGTCGTGTTACATTGTCGCGTTACGTTGTCGCGTTACGTTGTCGCGTTACGTTGTCGCGTTACGTTGTCGCGTTACGTTGTCGCGTTATGTTGTCGTGAAACGTGTTCACGATTTTATAATTTTTTTCCAGAACGTATCTGTGGTTTGTAGAAATGTCTCATACCAACATTAATTCTGGGTTGGTCCCAGTAAGAGAAGCACCGATGCAAAAAGCCCCTCATTGATGATGATGATGATGAATGATTCCATCATTAATAATAATGATTCAAGACACTACAGTAGTTCTATGTCTGTACTGCACACCTTTCGTACATAAACAACATACATTTCAAATTTAGAGGTCCATATTTTAAGCTTATGGTACTCCCTATTTGTAAAGGACATCTGCATGAATCCATAAAGTGTATTTTATGTATGAAGCCTTAAAACAAAGTTTATTTTGAGTTAATACTATTCATGTGTATTTCCTAAGCTGTATGTCCCACATGGGTGCTTATATTTCCACAGTGCTATCAGCCCTTTGGTCAGCCGGGGCATATGTCTTCATTACCATATCTGACTGGCCTGGTAACAGGCAGGTGGGGGGAGCATCAATCACCAGGGGCAGCAGATAACAGGATGGATGAGACGGGGCATTGATTTCATCCAGGGAGAGCTGACACAGTCGTGATAAAGAAGGGGTTAATGCCTCATGGGCCACCTGGGATCAGTGGCTGTGCTCAGGTCAAGGCGACTTGAGGCGACCGTGGAGTGATGGAAGCAGGCAATACGGAGAGCCGGCAGATGGGTCCCATTCGTCCCCAATGAATGTCAACGTTGATGATCGAGGGGCTTAAGGAGGAGAGGGAGGGGGAGGGAGGGGGGGGTCTGTGTCGCAGGGTCACGCTGGGAAACGTTAGTTTCAATGTCACTCATGTTATTGATAACGTATCATTGATTTTGTGCAAAAACACAGCTGACAGGCTAATTTGTGATTTTCTTTTTTTATCTCCAGGGAACTAAACTAAACTAAACTCGCTCAACATCGGACCACTGTTGCATGTTTTTGTCTGCACCTCGCGGTGAAGCGGCCAAACATAGACGCTTTTCAAATGCAGTTTTTCCTCGGGCGCCAGGCTATTTTTGCGTCCGCACCTGTTTGCAAATTGGCACCAAACGAAGGTGTTTGTGCTGACGGGGGAGGACAGGCATCTTCATTGATACATTTACTATTTGCACGCTTTCCTACTATGCACTGTGTTCCTACAATATCCCTCTGGATCAGTAAAGTTCTGTTCCGTGTTGTCTCATCTAAACCGGTGTTAATCCAGATTAAGAGGTTTGTGCTCGCTGTAGTGGTACATGAGCCCAAAATGACATCATCACTTAGTTTGAAGGCTCCGCAAGTTGTTGGGCACGTTGGGCTTTTCAGACATGATTGCCACACATACTGATACAAGGAAATTTAAATGAAAAAGTCAAATCAGGAATGTCATTTTACTACTAATGTGGAAGAATTTAAGAAAGACGGGCTTTTTCTTTTTAAGTTTTTTTTTGTTAAAAGCAGCAGATCTTCATAATCTACATTCTAGTGAACTAGTGCAGTGCCTGTTCGACATGGTCTCTGTTTTCTACACATTTTCTATCTATTTTAGATTGATATGTTTAGCAAAATATAATTTTAAATGTGACCTTGAAAGATTAATTTGACATATTTTTGAAGGGCTTTCTGGTTAAGGCAGCACAAACAGCTACTGCAAGCAAAATAAATGGATTTTAGTGAAACCCAAAATATAAATCACCACGACTAATTACAAATAAAGCTACCTCAACTACACTGATTTATGATGTGTAACAGCCTCTTGTATAAGGAAGGAGTTTACCTTTAATTAATCAGTAAATTGGTTGACCCTTCGATCCAGTGTAATCAATCTCCGCATTGCTTTGCACGCTCTTGTCACTATTTGTTATTAAAGTATTTGCTTCTAATGATTCGACTCATCTCGGTGAGTAATTATTTACAGCATACGGTCGTTTACAGGCAGAAGAGATGGGGACCAACAGGATGACACAGAAAGAAACACTTTTGGGTTTTGTTGTAATCACACATGGGGCTCAGAGGGGGATAGTGGAGGTTTCTACCAGGGTTCACTGGGTCTGGATGTTGGTTGGATAACACCAAGTATTGATTAGTAGGGACTGGTTGGGATTTGAGCTTATCTCAGAGACTTACCTTCTTGTATCTGGGGATAGGAAGCTGTATTTTTTTTCCCAGCACACATAAAGCAGCAACGCACAGAGACGAAGAGAGCATGCAAAAAAAAGGAAAGGTGGAGGAGAAAAAAGAAAGATAACATTGAATCAACATGCAAAGACAAGAAGACAAAGAATAAAAACAAGTAGAAGCAGTCTGTGCTAGTTTGTTTTCCTCCGAGCGCTGCTGATTGTTTTCTGTGGATGAAATCAAAGTATACCACGGTAATGTTCACTCGTCTACATTTGGCTTTAACCTCTTCCCATTCCTGTAAAATTTGATAACAATACCACAGAAAATGAATATTTTACACATGTTTTTCTAAGGGTATGTCTAGGCGTCTTCCAAAAAAGGCCATTTGGAGACTCCAAAGGACCCTTGGTAACCATGGTCACATACTTAGGCTAAAAAGGTTACTAGTCTTGAAAGCTTGGCTCTAATGAAAGGTGGCACTGAGAGGTATCCTATCCCTTATCCAGGTCCACTATCAGTATTGCTCACACAGAGTAGCTGAAGCATAAACAGCTTTGATTCGCTGACCTCCAGGTGGACGAGGATCACTTTCACACAGTTCCCTGATAAAGGCAGAGAATTCTCAACACATACAACATGTTAACACCTCTACATGGCCGGATGCTGGAACTATAATAAAAAAAGAAAAGAAAAGAATGGCATCCTTTTTAAATGTGCAAAGTGTGAGCTCTGGCTAGAATTTCAGTTTAAAACATTGTTATCACCAGAATGTGAAGAGGTGACGGTGTTGACCTTTGGTCAAAGACATCTACTGTATGTTTTGTGTTGCAGAGGTATCTACTGAAATGAGCATGCTAACCAGCTATACCACTTACTTACAAGCAGCTGGGTTGGCCAATTTCACAGGGGTCCCTTGACCTCTCCGCCTTTGGCAAAAACCAAGCTTCTTTTTTTTTTCATGCAGTATGAATGTGTTATTTTTCCCAATCTAAAAAATGTTTTCTTTATCCCGGGATCCTGAAACTCTTGTCACTCATGTGGATCCAAGTAGCCCATCTGTATTCATGTGTGATGATGTTAGTGCCCATAGTCCTTTTTGTAGAAGCTCTGACGTCACCGTATAAAATGATGTGACCTCGAGGATGATCACAGCCTCATAAAACGTATTCAACCACAAACTAGAGGCCGAGGGCATTCAGAGGAGGTTTTCTTAATTATATTTATAAGAAGGGAGTTTGTGAGCAGTTTCCAAAACAGAAGTGCTGGCCATCCAATTGCCAAAAAATGCAAATGTCAAAAATATTTTCAAGGATAATCGTCATTCCGCAACTTTGAGACCAGACGTGAATAGTGAGACGGTGTCTGATACCACGATAAGGGCAGGGAACTCGTTTGTTTTCTACGGAGGGAGGTGCAGTGCTTAGAAATAGACTTATCACACAGATATGCTCTTTGATATTCGAGGGATGACGGGGAGGGATACGACAAGGCATGACTACACTCAATAGAGAGGAAGTAAGTAAGCAATATATATATATATATATATATATATATATATATATATATATATATATATATATATAGGCATGACTACACTCAATAGAGAGGAAGTAAGCAAGCAATATATATATATATAGGCATGACTACACTCAATAGAGAGGAAGTAAATAAGCAATATATATATATATATATATACAGTATATCAAGGCATTATATATAAGGCATATATATAGCTTATTTCTTCTCTCAGTCCTTATATATATATATATATATATATATATACATATTGCTTACTTACTTCCTCTCTATTGAGTGTAGTCATGCCTATATATATATATATATATATACACATATATATGCATATATATATGTGTATGTATATATATATAGGCATGCCTATACTCAATAGAGAGGAAGTAAATAGTATATATATATGAAATATGTCTGAAACTATGAGATGGATTGATATTAAAATTTGTAAAAGTATTCTTGGTACCCTGAGGATGAATTCTAAGGGCCTTTACACGAGATGAATAAACAACATGAAAATGCAAAAAACTCGCCTGTGAATGTTTTGTATAAAAACTGTTCATACCGGCAGCGATGCACATTTCAGTCAGTCTGAGCTAAACTGAAAGATACTATAATATACAGTATTTTATTGAGTTTTCTTTTAGTGAAATGCTTTTAAAGAATTTGAGTTCCCTCTGGTAGAAAGTTACGCAGTGTATGTTTCTCTGGCTTTTATTGTGAAAGGTAAGAAGTGGCTCTGCTTTGGATTAAGTAATGCCGTGCTTCCCACTTTATTCTGTGAGACTCAGGTCTAAAGTCTTGTTGTCCTCTCCATATTTAAACAACAAGCAATTGTTGTTTAAATATGAGGATAACCCGATTCATTCTCCGCAGTCTCTCCTGGAAGACGTTCGTAGTGTTGCACTCGGCTGTTCACTTAAAAAGTGACAGAAACAGAAGCCGTGACATGAGCACTCGCTCCCCGCCTCAAAAAAATCCCTGCTATCATATATATATATATTTTTGATTGGCCTGAGTTTGAAACATTGCTTATCAGTGAAACACAAGCCGTGCTCCATGTGCACAAAGTCACTCAGCATTCTTTGCACCAAACTGATGAGTCGACAGGTATCGCCATCTTCAGGTGGGAAAACCGAAGAAAGGAAGGGATCCATCTTTAAACTTTTAACACGCCGTGTTCATGTTTTATTGCCGTGTGCGTCTCTCTGCAGAATCCAACCAGTTAGAAACCGCTTCATCTCAACACAGGGGAGATACAAAACAGGCCTCAGATCAGCTGTGGCCCACCAGAAGCTCAAGAAAAACAAATTAGCAAAGTCAGACGCCCCTGAGGAGCAGTGTGGTGGAAGCCAACATGGCGTCGTGAGGCTTCCGGCTGCTGCGTCCGAGGTCCAGGAGCCTGAAGGCATCACACACAAACACCTGTCAGCGGCTGACAGCCCGTTACTTATTTTCAATAAAGCTGGAGGGGCGCTGCCGAAACTCAGGGTGAGTGAGTGAGTGAGTGCGCTGCAACATTTCTTTTCCTTTTTTTCTTTTAGAGAGAGGTGCAGGATTGTAAATTGGGCCGTAATTGTGCTGCACTTATGTAGCCGAGTAACTGGAACAATGGCGGCGGAGCGAGGGCCGCATCTCTCCGTGCAGACGGGCCTCCTGCAGCGAGGAGTTCTTTGGATAATTTCACGGCTGCGAGGGAATGTGGTGAGGCATAAAAAAAAAAAAAAAAAAAAAAGAAGCTGCAGCAGAACCGAAGCGCGGTGACAGGAGACTGTCGCTGTGATGCCGTCTGATGAGCGAGGCTCGTCGAGAGCAGCTTCAGAAAGTGGCGGTCTGTGAATTTGTGAAAGATATGAAATGCTACGAAAATAGAAATGCAGGTTTTTTTTTTTACTTTATTTTATGTTGACATGAGGCGAGCTACAGTGAGAAGGTGAATGGCTGATGTTTGTAGGACTTGTAGCGTCACAACATTCACACTTTTATTATACTTCTAACACAGAGTGCCTGTGTGTTGTACTTGTTGTGGTTTATAATGTATTTATCTTGTTTATTTATAGTTTATTGGACAGGCTGGAGCCTTACAGTTGACTCTTTCTGGTGGAAAATGTCTTGATCTTTTTGCAGAAAGAATGAGGAACAAGTCCATTTAAACACGTTTTTACATCATGGAAATAAAGATAAAATCTTGTATTTTCTTAAAATGTGACACGGATGTTATATGAGACGATGCACAGACCACCGCTCACAGACTATGTAGTTTAGCCTCATGTCATTGTTGTTTGGTGTTGTTTAGTGGTTTTATGTCACTTTATAATTGTTTTGACCATTTCCATAGTTGTTGTGAGTCTCTTTGTTTCTCTTTGCAGATGTTTTGGATCTCAATGTATTTTTTTTTTTGTCTCTTTTGTGTGTCTTTGAGGTTGTTTTGCCACTATTTTGTATCCTTGTGAGTCTCTTTGTGTCTCATTGTAGTCGTTATGTTTCTTTGTGGTCATTTTAAGACTGTTCCTTGTTAGTATGTTTCTCTTTAAGTGATATTTTGTAGGTGAAGGCCAGCGGGGCCCCTGACCCTTAGGGCCCCTGGGCCTGTGGGCCCGTTTAGTAATTCATCCATGGGCAGTGACGATACCTTATTTACTTTTGGTCCAATGAACATATATCTCATGAACTCAGCATGTAGATTGTTAGTCAGCCTCGGGGTTGTGATAAAGGTATGAAGAGAAAAAAGAATGAACATCCTCATCGTTCTCGTGAGAGCGGAACCGGCTCAAATGTTTTGTCAGGCAAAGTAAACGTATAACACACGGATGTCATATGAATATTAGAATGAATGCCACGCGGCTTAATGCCTCCGCCAACCAGTCAAATTGCAGTTTTTCTCCGTGTCTGCCCAGACTGGTGTATTATATGTAGTGAAGACCTTGAAGGGATTCAAAAAAAAGAAAATAAGTGTATTTTGAGACAAAATGGAAGTTTTCAACAGACGTTTTGTTTAAGACTTGACATCTTTGTATTTCCTGTTGCGATGTTCGTTAACGCAGCGGCTGACAGGAAGTAAACTCGGCCCAACGCTGTTGCCGTGGCAACAGAATGGCAATGAAAAAAAAACCGTCTGTATTGCCGTGTATGATTCCAGCGGATAGTTTCCGGATAGTTTCCAGTTAGTTTCCAGCTGTTTTTCCCCCCCGTGGAAGGACTGATGGAGCGACGACCACCTGTAGCTCAATATCAGCAGAAGCACTGAGCTCGTGGCGGACGACCGGAGGAACGGTGCGTCCTGGTGGTCGTGAAGCGAGAGGAAGTGAAGAGGGTTCTCCGACCGCTCTCCCCGAGGACACTCGCATCCTTCAGTGTTTGCGACGTGCTCCTGCAGATCTTCTCTCGGTTATTTACCTCCACTCTCCTTTCCTGTTTCCCTCCCCGTCGCCTCTGTGCCTTCATGAAGCGATATTCATAACACGCGCATATTTTTCGACTCAAGTTGAAGCATTTTCAACTTGTGTGGACACGTCTTCGCATCCGATCATGCCGCTGCGGTTCATTTTGATTCTAACCACATCTTTTCCCCTTGACTTTGTATGCAGTCTGTTCACACAGGAACAGGAGCAGCCCAATATGTCCTGCATCTACTTCAGAGCAGGGGTATTGTCGTACACCGAAACTGTCATGAAAACTAAAATAATTATATTAAAAAAATATTATCATGAACTGAAACTTCATAAAGTTGATATCCTTTGAGACATAACCTAAAACAATAGTGCCCGGTTAAATAAATGAACTTAATTTATTTAATTTCAGTTTTTAGTTTTCAAGCTGTAATATATGAATATGTAAAAAAGGGAACAGAATTAATTTCCGTTAAAAATATCGTGACATTGAACCACAGAAACGGATGTTTTTTTTAACTGCAGTCTAATCTCATAGAATTTAATAACAATAACCTTTTAGAGATTTTAATGTGTTCTAGTTCAGATACCATTGACCTCCTACAACAACACTTAGTGTGGTAACTTCTTGACGTTACTACGTATTTCTCTACCGTTTACCTCGTAATACTACCTTTAGATAGAATAGGTCCCGCGCTGTGTTTTTATGTCTCGTAAACCTTTAAACACATAAACCAGTCGCTCAAACCTTCAAACACATAAACCAGTCACTCAAACTGGACCTCCAGCATGTTAAGTCATCGTCTCACTGGTAACTGAAACAATCAAATGTCAGAACGGAAATGGGAAAAAGGGCTTTTGTGTACTCTGCACCCTCATCACGGAACATGTTAAAAAAAGAAAAAATCCCGGGTTCAACTAATTGAATAGTCTACACAGGAGATCATTTTGAAATCCTGCTCGCTCTCGATGCGACGTGTGTTTCGACTCTGCTCATTTATAAATACTGTGAACAATAACACCAACTCTCCTGTGGCTGAGTGACACTGAGTAGCAAACAGAGCCTGCGGAGCATCTGCGCCTTGATCTTCATTGGCACATACACGATAATGAGGCACCAGGATTAATTACAGAATCTGGATATCTCAGTCTTTTTCGCTCAATTAATTATTGACTTTGTTGTTCTTAAGCTCTGCCCTCTCGTTTTCTCCTCCCTTTGTAGGACGAGCGAGCTGTAAAGAGAGAGATCGGTGGTATTCAGGGTTGATTTGGCTTGAATGTTACATCCACGCACAGCCGAGAAACCAGAAGATGAGTCATCGGTTTGTCTCGACCCCAACATCCCGCTGCAACCGGAGATTTAGTGAGTCAAATGAGACACAAAAGAAAAATGCCATTTAGGTTTAAAAAAAAAAAAAAAACAACGAGTGACATTATTGAGTACCAGCCCACTGTAACATCAGGAAACCCTCTGAGTCATTCTGTACAATTCAATAAAGTCTCAAACTACTCTGTGGCAGTGAAACACCCCAAAGGCTGAGATTTAGACCAAACTCCTTTTTATCTGCGTTCGATCCCACACATCCTGACTACTCCTCCTGACCAGGAAGCGCCGTGAGCTCTGAGCCGTGTCCGTCTCTGAACGTCTACACGCGTGTGCTCCCTTTTTTTTTTTTATAAATCAATTAAAGCCTATTTCGAGGGGCTAAATTGACTTATTTCCATCATGTGAGCCATCAGGATGGACGTGGCCTGATTCACTTACTGCAGCGAGCAGCCCTGTGAGGAGGGAGAAGTTAGAGATGGAGTGATGCTAGCAAGGTGAAACCGTGAGCGGAGACTTTACTACTTTGCTTGACAAAAGTTCATTTCTGACCCCGAAATGTTGGGCATGACTACACCATCAATTTGTCATCATTATCCAGAGCGGACAGCATTGTCAAACGGGGCGCTGAATGGTGACCTGTGTGCTACATGGGGATGAAAAGTGCTTCAAAAATAATACTTTTTCTCTTCTAATTACTGTTATTGTCAGATTTAAACTAAAATATGTTATACAAGTAGCATATTATTTAAAGAATAACTCTTAAGGAAGTGGAGCGAGAGAGAGAGAGACATACAGAGAGAGACGGATAGAGAGACCGAGTGAAAGAGAGAGAGAGAGACAGACAGAGACGTGTGTGTGTGTGTGTGTGTGTGTGTGTGTGTGTGTGTGTGTGTGTGTGTGTGTGTGTGTGTGTACAGTTTATTTGTCGGTCGGTAAATTGTATTTAGACAACTTCTGCTTCAGCTAACTTAAGGTGGACTGACCTTTTAAGGTGGACCAGCTAAAAAAATAAATAAACCTTTCTGTTGGAAACCAACAAAAAAAGAAAACTCTTTTCTTAAATTATTTCTGCAAATAGATAGAAAAAATTCCAAACTATTACCAGGTGCTTAAATCATTAATAATTACAAGTCAGGACAAATAAGCCAGAGGCTAAAGCTAACGTATGCTGTACAATGGAAGTCAACAGGACTTTTATTTCTTCTTCTTCTAGACGGCACCAAAGAAGTCTAATGTTTCTGGAACACAAAACGAGGTTTCATTAAAATATACTTATCTAAATAGAATCACTTCACATAATGAGCGATCGTTAACCGGCGACCATTATTAATAATGTTGCATTTGATTGACGGATGCCAAGATAGTCATCGCCGCTTGTAGCGACACATTTCGTGGTCACACCTCGAGCTTAATTGAAACCGTATTTGATGTCACCGTAATGTCTTCGGTTCAAATGAGCAGCAGCTCTCGTCCCCCCGGCAGTCATTTGCTCAATGGGATGGAAGTCAGTGGGGGGAAATAAAACAAAGCCCACTTGAACAAAGTCAATATCTCTTAAAGACAACGTAAGGCACATGATTTTAACCCGCGGGGCAAAAAGAAAGCCCCGCAGGACAAAGATTATTTGCACAAAAAGGACGAGTGTCTGAATTGGTTTTATGGTGTCAAGCAGGAAAATAAGATTTCAACGGCAGTTATTTTAGCTTGTTAGAGTACCCTTCATTAAAAAAAACGACTAAACGGTAATTATCAAATACTCCTGGCTCTCAAACAGTTGACATGTCAAGGTGAAGGATTTAATTAAATGCTAACGAGAGAGTCTATGGGCCATTTGTCCCACGACCGTCCTCCTTATTACGTGGCTCGGAGCCCTTCATTTCCACATACAGAGTACTTCTACAAAGTAGATTACTAAGTGCAGTAGGTAAGAAACTCACAGACCTCTTACTTTATGCAAATGCTATCCAAATTGCTCCACTACACTCTTCTTAAAAACATTTAAGGCTTTCTCTGTATCCAGAAGGCCTTTTATTAACATATTTTGGACAAACCTGATTCTGTGAGTGTTAATTATTGAATGGAAAAAAGGAACACGAGGTAGAAAAGCGCCTTCCTACCGTGCTTTTGTTATTCTATTGTGCGGTGATGACGACAAAGTGAATTACTCGTTCCTTCTCTTTGAACAATACAAAGCGAAGAAAAATAAACACCCAAATTGACTGAAAATGATATATAATTTGCTTTGTAATAGCACAGCAGAGAAAGAAAAATGAGGAAAGGTGAAAATACATAGGTGATGATTGGCAGCTTAATTGAGGGTTAAAAAATGACGGTAGCATTTTGTCACTTGTGCTCGGTGGGTGAATAAAGGTTCTTGGACACATTGAAATATATATACGATGGCGGAAGGTTTTCTGCTGGATCGAGCTGCAGAACATGAGCTTTATTCATGCTCTTAGCATGAAGTCGTCAAAATGGACCTCGATAATCCCAATAATCATCAGCAACACAGTCCTTGGAAAAAAAAGTCCTCAAGAAAAGCAAGTCAAGACTTCAAGCAAGTCCTCAAGTGGTTACATTTACTTTTTTTTAATACACATACTTTTCTGAGTTTTTAGATTCACATACAGCAGTGTCCTCAGCCGAACAGGGGAAATATATAATATACTTCTTAAAGAATTAACCAAGCAGAAGTGTGTCATAAGAGCAAAGAATGGATCCCGGAGGGACTCCACAAATAGGACAACAAGAAATTGTTCATGTTGTCTGGGAAGTTCTGACGATAAGAGAACAAAGGCTGTATTACAGATTTAATGCCGTTTAAATCTGTTTAAAATGTCAGCTCGGTGTTATCAGAAATTACATTCATATTGGAAAATTGACCCTTGACTAAGCCTCACCCCATGCTGCTACTCTGTCAAGCTGTCAGAGCTGAGTTACCATGGAGCCCACACTGTCACTAACTGCACTCTCTGCACAGTTTAATCTAATTCAGCAGGAAGCAGACAGAAGGGTCTATAATATTTGTTAGAAGGATATTTACAGGATGTCAAACTGATAAAACTGTTTGAAAAGAATCATTAAAATACAATCAGTATAGCTAGCATAGCATAGAAATGCTAATACTAGTTAATGATGTGCTCACGTATTCTGCAAATGTTTAGCTCCACAGGTTTTTACGTAGAAACGTAACATTTTATAAACTTATATCTCCTACTAGCCTCTCTGGTTAACGAGTATCACTGTTACACAACGTTTAACCACGACGAACTCCAGATCCACTAAACCAGCCTGAAGATGAAGAACATCTGAAACCACTGATGAGAGTCTGTGGAGCAGAGACGGATAGATGTCGGACCCTGATCAGAGCTGGACGACGATTGGGTTTGAGGGTTGGGACTTAGTGAAGGGTCATTTCTGAATATAAAATCTATAATTATGATCTGTCTCGAACCTTGACCAGGTGTCTTACCTTACTTAACCATATTTTAAACACAGTGTACAGGTATTTGCCATAACCACATAATACCTGATCCTCAACCACATTTACTTCACCTCAGAGGGAACGCCATAGATTTTACATATCAAAGTCTCTTAATGGTTCGTGGGGTCAGTTGTGGCTGAAGATGACAAGTTTAAGATTTAAAAAATCTACAGGATTCGGGATCGAGTGGTCCACTTGTAATGTGGGTAACGTAGGCGCCTAGATTTTGAAGAGGAAGAAGACTACATGGAATAAAAAACATCACTGTCTATGGTTCTGCTGGATTGATGATACTTTCTTCAAACTGTCCATCGAGAGTCTGAAAATGTTGTCAGAGTTCAAGGGTCCCTGTACCGCTGTGTGTTATAAACAGGATATATATAGAGAGTGAGAGAGCTGTGGAAAATATTACTGGGGCCAAAAGTGTTGAAAAAAAACCCAGAAAGGGCATTAGACGAAGTTGGCTCTTTCAAATAAGAGACTATTTCTAATAGATAATTAGTTTGCACTATTAGGCAATCCTTTATTAGTCAAATGAAGAGGAATCAGACAGAAAGAAGAATGAGCCTTCTCAAGATTGATACTTTGACATTTAGAAACAAGAAAAAAATGCTCATTCCTCAACACTACCAATGGTGTTGGAGGGGTTAATGGAGGAAATCGGCTCTGGCTTTGAGACAGTTGTGTCGCAAAATAATTCACTTTTACAGTTTCTACTATTCTGTTTGTCGAAAACTGCAATTTATTCTTTTCCAGATATGCTGAGCTTCGCTTTTTGTCATTCTGCCCATGTTTGATTGTAGTTGGAGACGGTCAATGTGATTAATAGTAGTTAAGCAGGCAGAGGTTTATTTAGAACTTAGACGTGTTGTTCTTTTTTTATTTAAATTAAATTCAGTAGTCCTTTGCCTCCCCTTTTATTACCTCTTTTGTTCGCTCTAGTTATGATGTCTGGAGACTGTTTGTCAGTTTCTGTAATGCGCAACTTTTTGACTAATTACCAACAGGGCTAGGATCATGTCAGCATTGTATATGTGAGCGACCCATGCCTCATTATTATTAAACCCAATCCCCATTGTACACGGTGACTCTAACAAGCACAGAATTGTCCGAATTTTGTGTTTAACCTTCATCCATTCTTCCGTGAGCCAGGATCTATAAGATCCAATCAGAGAAATGCTGAACTGAGGTACTCTCAATCACAGTTATTATTGAAGCTACTGCAGCTTTGGTGGCGAAAGCAACTGAAAAAAAAAACAAATTAAATCCCGAAAATGGGTAGATACAGTATTTGAGAGAGAATTTCTTTTTTTTCTTCCTGGTTGGCGAGGCAGCGGCCGAAGTCAGGAAGCAGAGCAGTATAGAAAATAACCATCATAAATCAAGATGGCATGATGCCCACTCTGCTGTCCAACACTCCTGCCAAGACTGGCTCCTCTGATGCCCACTTTCCTCCATAGCAGCTATTTTGGCAGACAGATAGGAAGAGTTATAGCTGCTGACGGCAGCCATGGCTGTCGGAACCACCACTTCATCATAACAAACACAGGAGAGGGAATCAGAGCCATGAACGCCACTGGACGCGTATTTATTGTGTTGAATAAAAATGATTAAAAGTTAGATATGGTTTGGTTATTGCAGGCCACCACCAATATGCTAGATATTTCGATGATGTATTGACTGAATAATTCATCAATGCTAATCTGGTTGTCTAATATCCATACGAAGCCTGTAAGCAGTATTGATTCAGCTACAATATTAATCTGTTCTGATCTTGTGACCCGGGATATACAGTAAGCTACGGGCGATGCTAGCTCTTCAGCTGTGCTGCTCTTACAAACATAATTAAATGAAAACTGGACGTGAATGAAAAACTGAAATTGTTACATTTTGGGTTTAATTTACTTTTTGCACTGTAATAGCTTATAATCGAAAAACTGTATTGGCATGGCAATTTAACTTTATCACAAACATATTAAATATTGGCATTAATAATTTAGCTTTTCACTTAAGTTTGCAAGTGAACTCCAATGTGTACATTAAGAGGCCACCACATTTGGGCTTTTATTAGAGTTGCACGCCCCCGGACCCCCAAAGCTGGTGATTTTTTCCCCACCTGCTGGCTCTTCCATATCCTTGTGTAAAGCCTCTGAATTACAGCCTCATTGGGAGAAATATTTAGATAAAAACATACAACAGTGCAGCTTACAGTCCTTAAAAAACACATATACGAACACTAGTCATTGGTGACGAACCAACATCTCTTACTGCCCCCTCCTTTCAAAGCAGTCGAGGGAACCATGGCGATGGTAACTTTGGTCTTGGCCAAACAAAAATACGTCATCTCTTCAGCACTTTATTGTTGCTCCAACCTTGAATAAAAAAAGTAGCACTTCAGTAGCACTTAGATGGCTCTTACTTATAGCACTTGGTAGTTTTGCTTTCTTGTGGAAATTGTACTTTCTTGATTCTTGCTGTTCTGAGTTTGTACTCTCATGGTTGAATGCACTTATTGTAAGTCGCTTTGGATAAAAACATCAGCTAAATGAAATGTAATGTAATGTAATTGGCTTAATCTGGTAGCATCATAAGATATAAGGGGGTGTGTGATTGGCTAAAAGTTGAAACATTGAAAAGAAAAAAATAGACTTGAAAAAATTCTAGTTATAATATAAAAATGAGCTCCTACAAAACCGAGAATGATGCAATAACATTTATGAAAAAGAATGTGTTGTGTTGAGCTCTGGTTTACGTTGGCATTGGGCTGGTAGGCTTTGAATTTTAAACATCTTTCCGCAGTAAGAGTTGAGTTTCATTGAGAAGAGAAAGAAAGACAAGAGAGATCTGATTGGAGTTAATTAATTAGTGAGAAGAACAGTGTTGCTGATCAAAAGAGAAACTCCTCAACCAGCTGAGAGAGCTGAGTATGGAAATATTACGGCATGTTGTTGTACTAATTGAAATTATCGAAGAAATTGTGCTCTCAATTCATCAGAAAAATTATAAAACATGTAGCTTGTAAACAGCAGCACAGGCAAATTAACACCTCAAACAAGAACAGGTGGTCTTATCACTACGGTGTGAAAAAATATGCAGAAAAAAAAAGAGAGGAAATTAAACCTAAAGGTCCGCTCTGATAACATCCTGTTTTTAATAAGGGCCTCTCTTCACTTGAGGTAGCTTAAGGCCTCGGGCACCATTTGACATTTTACAGTACAGTCAGTCCAATATTCATTCTCCTTTTAGCTCTGTTTTGGTCGCCACCAATTCCAGAAATATTTTGACTTTATTAACCAGTGAGTCACCTTGGTGTCACTTTTAATATAAAACCAACTTATAAATATAATATGCTTTCGAAATCATGACTGCTTTCTCACATGAAAATAGATTTAAATGTCTCTCTCACGGAGAGAACAGTGGGACGTGTTAAGTCACTATCCCACAGCCTTTTTTTTTTTTTTTTTTGCCAGTACGTGTAAGTTGAGAGTACGCTGCTGCTAAAATATTCATGTCTGACAGTTATTGAATTTGAAAACGTATTGAAAAACTGTCACTTGGTTGATGTTCGTCAGCCTTTTCTCGCCTTGTTACGAGGTAGCGACAGACGGTAACGAATAAAACTCAATCAACATGGACGCAACGTTCGGGATCAGTTTAGCTAAATCCAAAGCAACAGCTGTGAACGTGTGTTGCTTGAATAAAAGCAAAGATAAATCAAGTGTCACAGAAGCAATCGAATTGCAAGTTGACTGGGTTCACTCGGATTTCAAACTCATATAAAGTATATCCAAGCGCAGATATTTGATGTTATTAGAGGCTGCAGACTCTCTCGCCATTGAGGCGACTCACCTTGGCTTTGTTGATGGTGCAGTTTAGTGCATTGTTCTCCTGGTCGTACTGCAAACTGAATTCCAAGGTCCCCAGTGTAGCTGTGAGAGAGAGAGAGAGAGAGAGAGAGAGAGAGAGAGAGAGAGAGAGAGAGAGAGAAGGAAATTAGTGACAGAACACAACAACAGGCTAATTGGGGAGAAAAAACAAAACAAACGTGTCCGCTTTCATCGTTTGAGAGAAAAGCCCTGATGGGAAATCTCACGGCGTTCTTGGCATCGACATGTAATAATATCCAGAACAATCAGAGTAGCAAGTATCACACAAGCAATGGACATTTTGTCAATGTTTTCTCAGTTTGTGGTGTAAAGCCTTGATTAACAAAGAGCACATGTTCTTGAATATATTAAGTTTTCAGAAAATGTTTGTTTAAATATGCAAATTAGGCACTGGTTCAACATTTTTGTTTTGTTTTGTTGCCATATTAGAGTCAAAGGTTTCTATCTCTTTGCACCACTGCATGAATCAGAAAATACTATCAACAGCCATAACATTCTCGCCGTGTTTTTAGGAATAAAATGTTTTATAAATCAGGCAATTTCTGGTTCAGAGTCTCAGAATTTAGAGAAAATGGCCTGTAAAGATATGTATTGTTAAATTACATACATTTTGAAGACAGACGTTGATTACTGATATTAAGACAATTCTTTTTTGTATTACTTTTTATTGCATTACCTTTTCTGAAATGTAATGTTTACATATGCAAATGAAGCATTATCTAATGGTAACGTTTGGTGAATTTACGAGAAATCTGCAGATTCAAGAAGACAAAGTAATTAAATACACCTTTAAATGTGTATTATGGATGTTTTATTTCCACTAGTCTGAAAGATGAAATGTTATGGAAGCAAAATAGCCCAAAATGCATGAAAAAACAACGTTTTTAATATAGTATCTGGCCTTCAGTGGAAATCCATAGACCTGGGGAAAGTCCTTTTACGTCGGTACTGTGCAGATTACAGTAGGGGAGGTAAATGAATGGCTCCTCGCTAATGTGGTACACTCCTGTATTGACCCAACCTATAGCTCATATCCTGCTCACTTTCTACAATCCTACACACAAGCTGGAGAGCAACAAGCGCAAGGAAAGGGTAAGAAACTACGTGTGAAAAATAAATACACACTCTGGCACGATGCTGCCGCGTGCACTAAAAATAGTTGATGCATATTCTCAGCAAGTGGGCGGCACAAGTACAAATGTTAAGTAGTCAAAATGGAAAATTTAATGGACATAATTCAACCGTTACATTTTAAACAGGCTAAAGGCATTTTCTCATCAAAAAAATTCGATTCGATTCGATAAAGTTAAAATGGCTGTGGCATGAATATTTATTAGAAAATAACATTTGCATTCATATGGCGTCAGAGTCAGAGACGTGATCGTGAGATAGGAACAGGAAGAAGCTGAGAGAGACAGACAAAAGTATATTAGTCAAGACTTTCCGAAGATTATGGACTTTGAGTGAAGATCTCTTGTGGAATTTTAAGTAATATTATCAGAAAGTTTTTTTATAGTCTTGCGTTTTCTTTGATTAGAAATTATAATCATAGAATTAGAGGTTCAGTTATCTCCATAGCAACCTTTCTCCCGCTTGAGGTGTCTGCGCCTCTGCACATTGTTTAAACCCCGGGCTGAAAGTGAGACCCACTTCACCCCTGCTTGATCTAATTAACCCGCTTTTCGTTAAACTCAGAGGCGACCATCTTTTATTGAAGCGCTGCGGTGCTGAGGAGTGAACTGAAACTATTCATGGCGTGATCTCATCCTTTTGTCCATTCCAAATGCCAAAGTGGCTCACTTACAGTATGACTGTTGATTAGTGTGCATTGTCCCTGCAAAACAAAACAGCAAATAAACTAAGTAAAAGTGACGCGGGTCTCTCGTTTCCTGGATCCATGAAATGCTGTCAGTACAGAAGCGTTTCAAAAACCACATTAAAGAAAAGACGTGTGTGGGCTTCAAAAAGCTTCTCGGGTTCTAAAGCATTTCGTTGTTGGTATTAAATAACACCCACTTATTCTTCATTCACACTTTGATATTTACATGAGCAGTAAAAACACTATTAGTTTTATGGATTTGTAATTGTACTGTAATTACCACCTCCTTCGTGGTTTTAACTCCTTAAGAACTTCCAGATAGAATTGGCTCAAAAGTAGCAGATGAGCAATGAAATGTGGGAAGATGCAGGAGTGGCTTTTTTATTTTGGTCGGTCCGTCCACCACTTCGATCCAGAAGTATCTCAACAACTATTGGTTGTCGTGACATACTGTACAGACATTCATGGTGCAGAGCGGATGAATTCCAATGACTTTGTTGATTGCCTGGTTTTTCCAGTAGCGCTACAATCAAGATGACATTTGTGTCTCAGAGTGAAATATCTCGTGAACTGGTTACCATTCAATTCAGTGGACATAAAAGTGCTGATCTGACGCCGCTATCGGCCAGTCAGTGTCTTCCCAAAAGGTCACTGATGTGACACCACTGTGGTAGTGGATTGGTCAGGTTTAGTCCATGTGACTGGATTGTGGATTTGCTGTTTTGAAGCCACGAGTTTGACATTTTGGTGGTCGCCATCTTGTTTTTTTGCAACCAGAAGTGACACGAGAGGGTGGAGCTAAGTACAACCCAACGCTAAATAAGACAATTTTAGTTGACCAAAATGTTAAAATTAACTTTAATGAACTGAAAACAAACTGTGAAATGGTAAAAGTTCGAAGACGAAAACTCTCAGACCGGACAACAGCATGGTAATAACCTGTCAATCACCTTGTAGCCCCGCCCTAAAGCATCCCCTGTTTTATGGTCTGTTTGACTCTAAATGGAGCATCATTTACTAAATGAACATCATGCTGTATTGAAGAAGACTTGAAACTAGAGATTGAGACCATAAACTCACGTTTACAATGTTTACTGAGGGAATACATCAAATGAGAAGTAGAGTCATACGGTCATTACTGCACTTATGTGTTTGGAGATATTAACATTTTCACCGGGACTGAAGGTAAAACTACGTGAGTGAAAAAAGCTCAGTGGTGTAACAGGTGTTTGAAGCCGCGGTGGAAGCACCACTGGGATCAGCAGCACAGACGAGTTTATTAAAGGAACAGACGGGAAAGGGCAGAACTTTGGTGTCTCACTCCAGAGGGTTTGACAGCTGCGAGTAAAATAATTGATTTCGAAAAGGAACTTTGGTCTCTAAGTTACAGTTTTCAAACAAATTATTCTGGTGCAGTTAATGTTCCCTTTAATTATTTTAAAGTTAAGAAACTGAATAGATAATCTTTTCTTTTAATGTAACAGTTTTATGGCAGCAGAGGGAATGAGTTTATAAAGTACTTGGAGAGTGGAATAAACTATTTCACTACCGTTTAATGAACCCAAAGTCTTCGAGACTTCCAGAAAACGTATGAGTTACAAGATGTAGTCGATTTATCCACCAGGCCACACTGGGGCCTTGAACTAGGATCTCCATCAACATTAGTACCCCTGAAATAAACTCACTTCATAACATTAAATTATTATTAACTCCAGTTTGGAATTCAGTTTCTGTTTGTTATTAGAGGAGTCCTGAGTCTCCTAAACAGCAATGAATCCATGCTCCTCTCCTCTCCA
This sequence comes from Ophiodon elongatus, assembly GCA_016806645.1. NCBI lineage: Eukaryota > Metazoa > Chordata > Actinopteri > Perciformes > Hexagrammidae > Ophiodon > Ophiodon elongatus. The sequence goes on from JACSYO010000527.1 coordinate 172,828, forward strand.
CCACCTCCACCCCCAACAGGCACTAAGACGAAAGAAACATGGAGTTTGCTGCTCATCGTTGTGTTGATGGTGACGCATGATATATGGGTTTTGTTTTACAGAGTTTAACAATCACTCTGCTCAGTCACAGTTTGCTGCTACTTGGTGGAAAACTGCTCAGTGCAGCTTCAAAACAGTCTGCAAACAAGTTTTATCCAGAATGTCCGAGGGAAAAACATTTGGAGCTTCAGCAAATCTAATGCTTGTTTGGAGTCCTGGTGTTGTGTCAGATTTTGTTCCCCATCAATTTTTGTCTCACTTTACTTCATCTGGACCAATCCTTTTTGCTTTTCCTTTCTCACAACTTCACCTAAACCCAAAAACCAACCAGAATTGGCAGCGTAATGATATTTTAACTGGAAAAAAACAAGAAGAATTTCTTGAAAAGTTGGACAATGTGACTTTTTTAACGCCGCTAACAGCGAGAAGTAAAGATGTAACATGCTGTGCAGATTGTTAAAAAATAGCTTTTTGTTGACCCCTAAAACAAATCAAAGTGCCATGAAATTTACAAAAAGCATTCATGCTCCTCAGAGGATCCCTCTAGCTTTGTGCACAAGACAGCAGCAACAACAACAACAACAATCTAATGGATACTGATATCAAATTGGCTGAGCATGTTCATGCTCACGGGAGGTAAAGCCTTTTTAATAAACCATTACATTTTAGCCCACACCACTGCTTCATCTCAGCCTGATAATCTGACTGATTTGCTGTGTTGTTTTCACTTTGTTACTAAGTCTGGCATCGTGTTGATGTTCTGCTGCCCAGTGGGGGCCAGGATTGATTCTGGCTCTAGCACAGAGCAATGATGTCCCTATTCTTGACCTACAAAGCTCTAATTTGTCAATTGTTTCTCTAACTGGGGAAACAGCAGTCGATGAGCACAACATCAGTCCTAGTTGAATGGTTGAAAATAAATCAAAGATGTGAGCGGTGACTCAGAAGCTGAGTTTTTCTCTAATGGCAGAAAGTATATCTGTAAGAGCCAATAATCATGTATTTATATTGGGGGGGAATTGTTTATGTTGGCATGGCATATTACATAACTTCCGATATCATTTGTGTGTATCACAGTTTTTGTTTTAATAGGAATATGTGTTTGACATTTTCTTACCGTGAAGTGCGAGAATAGATATTTTGTTATTCATGACTATTATTCAGATTTCCAGTGCACATGGCAAAGTAGTAGGGCGTTACTCTGTGGAAAATTAAGTCTGCTTAGGTTTGGATCGTAAACAGGTTTATGTCCGTATTTAGTGGGTTATAACATAGCGTGATAGAGTGATAACCACCGATTATATTGGGACAACAAGTCTTCAAATCATCTGCCGTCCCCATAGACTATGTTTAACAAGTGGTCGTTGTTTTGAAGCCTCAAGTTTGGCGTTTCGGCCGTTTTCTCACAGACTTCCATACGATCTGACTTCTTAATGGCCAGTAGAGATAATGCAAGTTTAAGGCACTTCCGCATTGGCTTCACTTTTTAGAACTGGAAGTTGCCGCCTGGCTGTCACGTTGTTATGGATCTGAAATAAACCCTCATTCGAATTTTCCCTTCTGTCAGTATGTTGACTTTAAATTCATTGGAACACGATTCAGAACTCAGATGCCTTGCAGACTTAGTCGAGCATGGTAAACGGCCGCTATAATGTCAGTATACGTTTTGTTCCGTCTGACAAGGTTACGGGGAAACCTTTGAAATGTATGCTCTCGAGTTACGACAACACTTTGTTGTTCTTCTTTCGAATGCTCCCGTTACGGGTCGTCATAGAGGATCATCTTAGAGGCATCATAGATTCATAGTTTGTCCTTCCATGAAGTCCCTCACAACATTAATATTTAATTCACTGTAACATTGCCTGTGTTTATCTCTGTATTCAGGGCAACAGTAGGATTCTATTAGGCAGTTTGTGGAGGAGCTGCTTGAAACTATTTTGCACTGCAGATGCATGAGCCATCTGGATAGCTGTGGGGTACAGCCCAGTAAGATGTGATGGTGCTGTGAACTACAGGAGTATAATAAAGTGGAGCCATTTCTTCTTACAGTGGACTTTTGGTCTTGCTGCGCATCCTAATTTCTGTGACTTTGAGAAAAAAAAAGGTGACGTAATTCAATTTGTGTAGCTACTTGACAGCATTGAAAGCAGTAATCAGCAAATTTTCTGCAAAGAATCGCAAATGACAATTCCTGTCTGTTCCTGCATTTCATGTTGAAATACTGAAAAAAAACCCACATCAGGTGATGCTCCAGAGAGATTGCTGTTATTAAAAGCTGGAGATAAATCAGGTGATGTGATTGTTTCCCAGGCAACGAAGGATAACCAGCCTTGAGAGAAGGTGTTAAAATGTTTACAGCGTCGTCATTTATTGTATAACATACGTCTTTTCCGCTGTGTTTAACGATTTACCTGCTGAGGGAACTCTCCGCCTGTTATCATAGTCTTTGCTTGAAGCGTCGTTTTGAAGCCGACATATCGGCCAACTTGTTTTTGAAACGATGGATCGAGGCTCTGTGATGACATCCGAACGAGGGATTTAAAGTGTAAAAAATGTATCACAGAGTTTGAGACTTGCATAAACGTCAATTTGTTGTACAGTTTCAAAAAGAAGCCTCCACAGTTCTTGCATCAACATCGACCACTTTGTCGCAGGAAAACAGCACTGAGTTATATTTTCTGTCACAGTTTCACAAGGTCTCACTTTAAATCCTTTACAGCTGACCAATGTCTCCATTTACACTGTTTATGATGCTAAAATGAATGGCGCGGTTGATTCAAAGCTCCATTTCCTCCCTTACCTCCTCGCAATCCATGAACATACCATTTAAGTTGTAGTGTCCATTGCGCGGCGTGCTTGTGTGGGCTCATCTCAAGGCACATTAACCTGAGCTTTATCTCGGCTCGGTGCAAAAACAGCACGCAATTTGTCACTTCATTTGTGCACGAAGTGACATTTTATAGACTTGGTGTCCAAAAGAGGGCTTAGATGGTTATTGAAGAAAATGTTAACCGCCTCGGGCCTCCACCACAGTCAACAGGGCGTAATATACCCATTCACACATTTGTGCTTCATGTGACAGCACAGCCAAGCAGCTCGTTGAACATGTCAGAGGGCTTTTTATAATATTGGTCCGCTCGCTCTGCAATAATAGTGTTAAAAGAGCTAATGAAGGAGACACAGCTGACAGGGACAGGAGGGTTTTCTGAGTGATGGCTGCTGTCAAAGGGGCCACCACAATGCTCGGTTAAGAGGAGCATCACGCAAGATGTATTTCTTCCCTCCAGGCAAAACGGCAGAAACAGTTCCCAGACGTTTTTTTTCCAAAACATGCACATTGAAGGCTCTTAAATGCAACTTTGCACTTTTTTGACGGCAGCTGAGCAAATCTGTAGTTTTCTGTCAGGCTTTGAGTATTGATCAGCTAGAGGCAGTTGTAACACGAACACTTTCAAGAAATAATCGGTGCACTCATGTGAACTCTCCAGCAATTTTTTGTTTTTGGGCTCACTCAGGTGGAATGGAAGTGCAATTAGGATGCCATTAACTCCAAATGGCTGAAAGTCAAATGGCATAAATTGAGTGTGAAGCAATGCATCCTGAAGAAGTAGTTTAAACACCTTGGGATTTTCTCTCATTACCGTGCAGGGAATTAATGAGAATGGATAATAGGTAAATCAAATTTGGGATCACTGAATCCATGGGCAAAATTCAAAGGGTTTTTCATGTGCATGAGGTAAGAAAAACCTTTTTTCAGTACTTTCACTTCAATTAATTTTTTTACAAATTGTAGTTTTTCAAAGGGTGAAGACAGATAGTGGTTTCAATTTAAAATATGGCTTATCACACTTGCATTTCCTAGTAGGGATGTCATGATACCAGAAATTTAGTTAATAGTTAGTTAATACATCAACCAGTTAAATACCACAATTATTGATACCAAATTCGATGCCATGGTAAAAAACAAAAACAAGACATCAAATTTAATTTACTTCGACATACACTTCTTTATAACTATTATCATCATTATTTTTGTTGTTGATGTTGTATATATATATATATATATATTTTTTTTAAATATTTTTATATATTTTTTGTTGTTGTTGATGTTGTATATATATATATATATATATATATATATATATATATATATATATATACACACACATTATATTAGTTTTCTCCTTCGTCCAATACAAATCTTTACTAAATAGAGCATGAACGCATCCTAATGAAACTCAATGCAACCTCCGTACGTTAGCATCTTACTGTAGCTATATTTAGCCGAGCATGACCGTACTGCCCATCGTCTGCTAACAGCAAACAGCTAACGTTAACTAGTTCTCCTATCTGCAGATTTCAAAATGGGTTTGTTGTTTTAAATGTAGCATTTTCATGGACATTTGCTATCGTCCCCGTGACAACAGGGCGCTATAAATTACAAGCCCCGATCAACGGTACCTCCAGATCTGTAGAAAAACAAGTACCTTCCTGTTTCAGAATGTTGGCATTGATTAGGTACTGACATCCCTATTTTATAGCCTTCAGCTAATCTTGAAGCTGCTGTTTTCCATTTTCGGCTACTAGGACAGAGAAAGTCCAAAATAATCTGGTACACAAACAGCTCTGGCATTTTAGCATTTAATGAAGCCGTTTTGGCGACCATGTTGGCAAATTAATAAATTTACACATCCATTGGACACAACATTAGAACTTATTTGGAGTCATCATGACATTTGGCCAGAAACCAGCTCTGTTTTGGTCTCCACCACAAAACAAACAAACAGAACAGAAATAACCACTTTCTATCACTAGCCAGTCACTCAGTCTCTAGCCTGAGCGCTTCATGGTCTCAGATTTTAAGTTTCTGATCACAACTGCATCAAACCCAACACTCAACTAATGCAATCATTGGTCAAGATCCGATGAGGCTTAAAGGAAACACGCTGCCCTGTCTCCGATACAAAATGATGCTCCCATACAACTAAACCTCATTCTCAATTACCTTTAGAGGGAAACGTACATTCTCCCGGATTATGTTATGCGAGACCCAAAAAAATGCAACAAAACTAATTGTTTAGGTTAAGTAAAAACAACATGGTTTGGTTTTAAAATCACGCTGTGTTACGATATTTAAGTTACGCCGTAAAATTTAAATAATGTTGACTTTTATTTTCACATGAGACACGGATGGTGGTCTCCTGGGTGCAAGTCCCGTGTTTGTTTGACCCGTCCACACAGACACGCAAACATCCGCAAACTATGATTAGAAATGTATGTGTGCTGTAGGAGATAAAAGATTTCCCTTTAAATATTACTGACAATGCAGTTTTGTTGTAAAGGACCGTGTCTGAAAGGGGTCCTGCCCTGCGCACCATATTTCTGTTGTAGGACAAATGATGTCAAGGGACAAAAGAGTTAATCCTTCTGCTTATGCAGCGCTTGAACGAACAATTAAGATTGCATGCCAGCATCCCATTATGTGCCTCTCATTAGAGTTGAAAATCCTCATGGGGGATGACAGGTTCCGTAAAAGACGTTACTTGTTTTTGCTTTTAACCGCAGAGCTGATTCAATGTCTGATGGAAGCAAAATTGGGATTTCGACCTCGGCCGTCACAACATTTGAGAGGGTTGGACATTCAGATCTGTGCACTTTTACAGTGTAATCTGTTTTTTGACATCAGGGGTTATTGTGTGAAACCACATCTTCCACCTACAGAGGAAATGATTAGATTTTAGATGGCTTATGACTGCACACATTTGCACACATTTGCACATTAATCAAGGACTAAAATTCAACAAACACTGTTATGCTTTTAGATTAGAGTTCATTTTAATTTACAACTACTCATGTGTGATGTAAAGACAAGTATTTTGACATGAGAACATTGTCTTTTTAGTAATTTAAATCCCGACATGAGAGCAGCCGGTTATGTTTAATACATCTCAATTGTAGCAGTACATTAGGTACCTCTTGTTTGATATTGTAGAAGGGTGGTACCATCAACAAAGCCCCTTTCAGATAAACTGCCAACTGAAGAGGAGTCAACAGACATAAACATATAGTTCAAATATCTTAAAATATATTAAATGGATGTCTTGTGCCACCTTCTAAAGATATCAGTATAATACATTTAATTTCTTACACACAAGGAAATTAACTTTTTTTTAAGCACTAAATATAACTAAATATAGTGAACAAGCCTATTTTGAATTAGAAGGCGTGACATGTTTCTCAGATTGTTTCATGTCAATCCACATGTCGCGACCACACTTTATTGCCCACTGATGTGCATTGTTACCATAGCAACAATCAACTTTTTACTTTTGTACTATAGTTAAAACAACCACAGAAAACAACTCAATGTCCGTTCTACTCTTAATTTATTTCTATGGCCAGAACTCTTACATCCTCTCTCTGTGTGTCAAAATCATGGAAGCATCACACAACTAACACTTTGCCTCCTTAAATCAACTGGTTTTCATTATAACAAACTGAATTTACATAAATATTTTCTCCCAAAATTATTAAATGGAATCTGTATTTGTGCCACAACGCAAAAACCCTTGGACACATAAATAAAAGATCTGGCAAAATATGTTGTGTTAATGAGTCTTTTTGGTTTCGTTTGTCTCATTTCAATTCAAATAAATGTCAAACGTAGATGACGTGACGTCACATCGAGACATTTCCAGTTTAATTACGAGGAGGTTTTTGAAGCAAGGTACATCTTTGAACCTGCAACTCAACAGATTAGTGGAGCTGGCAGGAGCGGAGGTCAACCTCCTGTTAATTACTACAGCCGGTGGAGTGTGACACATTTTGTCTGAGTTTCTCTCTCTCCAGGTTCTCCTCATTAGATACACATCCATAAAATATTCTGCGTAATGCGCCCATGCTTGTATAAACACAATCTGGATGCAGTGAAGCATGTTGCAATGCCAGTACACAGAATGTGATAATAACATCGATAAAGGAAAAGGATGGAGGAAGACGGCAATCGCTGACAAGGTGTCCGTCTGTGCGACTGCATCTTTTCACTGTCGGACCACTGAGCCGTACCTGTTTAAGTTCAGCTGTGTTAACGCCCTGTGAAGCACCGAGGATGTTACAACAACAACCGTAAAGTCTCCCCAGTTGTAGTGTTGCAGATGTTTTGGGAGGTAGTGTAGTATATTTTGCTCTGTAATGCATGAAGATAACATATGTGAAGGGGCCTGTGACTTTGGAATGTCGGATCCATTGATGTTTGTTGCACATGGGATAATCATTAGGTACCCCCGCTGGGCAATGCTCCTTGACCTGGAGGATGGAGGAGTAGCTGTGCCTATGTCCGAAACATGTCTTTCATTGGGGGCCCTGTTTATGACGTCATTATGTACTCAAGTCTGGGGCGTAAACAACATCCATATATAAGTGATCGGGAGAGCCCCGACGGTTAGAGTTCTGTTCGACTTTGGGAATCTCCGGGTGTTCATGACGCCCGTCTTGACATATGTTGCTTGTTTGTAATAAACTTCATTATACCAGCAAGAACAGTGTCCGCGGAGATTCCTTCATCATCACTCCAACATCACTGTCGCTTGAAATATACAACAGTAGCTTTCTGTGAAGATTGTCCTCACCATTGGTCAAGTGACAAAGATGCAAAACTAAATATGTTTACATTTTCCGGTCAAGCGACCTCTCGTGGGCATGTGAACATTGAAAGTTGTCTCTCGGAAGCAAAGGCAGAAGTAGAGTCATTTCGATACCGATACCAGGACCAGAAATGCCTCCGATACACAGCCGAAAATGATGGATTGGGTGTTGGCGAGTCTTTGCACAGATCCAATAGTACATTATTATATCACGAATCAGCTCATTTACGCTACTGAGGAATAACAACAACTCGCTCCTCAATCCAAACACCCTGCACGATCTGTACTGCACATGTGCAAACTCATCGTGCACCCTACGTTTTTTGATGCTACATTGGGAACAACAAATCTGTAATGAAATCAGCAGGAAGAGAGCTAGCTAACATTAGCTGTTAGCCGTTAGCAGTGGGTGGGCAGAAATAAACAAATAACAGAGGATACATTGAGTTACATTTGGATGCGTCCAAGCTCTGTTCAATAAAAAATAGTATTGTGCAAAGAAAATAATAACGTTATCATGGTGTGTTATCTTGTTAGAAAAAATTGTTTGGCGACAAACAAAGTTATTTGAATGAGATGTTTTCACAGCAATATTACATGATATATCGTTTTTTTTACTGGTATTGGATCGGTACACAGTAAACAAAATATAGGCATCAGCATCCTATAACTGCCATCCAATAGTTGTTGAGATATTTCAGTCTGGACCAAAGTGACGAAGTGGCCAACGTTGGAGTTTAAAAAAAATGTCATCTTCCACAAGTATGTGAGGCTTGTTCTTTGTCACACGATACAAACTTGGGCAGGAAGACGACACAGAAATACGAGCTGAACTAGTGTGGCTTATTAGGACTCTCTCGAGGGACACATCTGTATTACGGCTGAGGCAGCTGGAGCACAGGTCATTGTGATACACGGCAGGTCTTTCTTCACGGCCAAATGCTCCTCTGAATCTCTGCGTGTCGGACGTGTGATGGATAATAATTCAGACGGGAGGAATACTTGTTGAACAGTACTGAATGGTGCCCTTACGTGGGAGAAGGCTGCCTCTTTGTTTATATCATGTCTCACAAACGCCACAAGACTTGTTCAATCTCTGTCTCTCTTCTCGGTCTCAAATTGCTTTTCTGTTGTTTTGATAAAGCTGAGCGCTGGCAGCATCAATACTCCAATGTTCCTAGTTTAGAATAAAGGTCAGCTGATTATGGATCTGGATGAAGGCTGGTAATGATATAAATTAGTAGGAGAGGGACTCTATCCTGAAAAACCCTGCTGGAATAAATCAAAGCAAAATAATCTCACTTTGATTGGAAACCGAATCCACGTTGGCCCTCATTATAATGCATCCGTTGATTTTACACACAGATTAAAAGCTTGAAATAAACACAGCTGAGCAACAGAAGACCTTTTATTTAAGTGTCCTGTGATTATAAAGTATTGTTTTTACAATGTTGTCTTACCGGTGGGACCGGTTCCATCACCACAGGTCTGTCCTCCCAGTGACCTTGGCTCCCATCGAACTTAATTAGTCAATTCAGGTTGAGACACAGAAAGATTACAGTCTATAGCATAGCTGTCTAGCCAAAGTCTGGCCCCCTCCGGCCCCGTAAATGAACTTAACAAGCGTCCAAATCTCTGTGTGGGAGGAGTGGACCGCTGTGAGTGTATGAAGAGATGAGTGAGATCGCTGCACCGGAGGGCACGGGGGAAGATAGCTGAGGAGTTTGCACCAACTAAAGGCTCAAATGAGCTCTGCAGGGAATCACTGATAGATTTGCCGGTGGTTAAATAGCAGTTGTTCCTTAACGGATGACGGTTATGTCATCTCACTAAAATGTGCACATACTCACTGCCTGTTGGAGGAAGACAAATTCTGTGTCAACACAGTCAAAGCACCGGCGCAGCTCTCACTGGGAATCCCATCAGTGAGTGCTGTTCATCATTTTGTATATTATATACTATAAAAAATTATTTTTTTTTGGTTTGTTTGAAGATAATGTGTTGACTTGATTCATTTTTGTTTTGCCAAGATTGGAAGATGAGGAAGAGCTTGGCAGACAAGACGGAGTACCTTTGGTTGTACACAACATATCTGTTATGTAAAGTGGATATTTTGAGTTATTTTATTTAAAAAATGAATATTTGTGCAACCATACACAGGCCTCGACACTAACTTATAAAAGCGTTTGCCAGGTTGGCAACCAGGCATCATCTTTTGGTTGCCGAAACTTAAAACATGGTTGCTTTTTGATTCACTTTATATTTTGAGTAATTAAGATGCTCTGCAGTTCTACGTCAGCTTAACAATGAAAATGTACCAAAAAAAAGAATAAAAGCTTTGTTACAGTAACAACAAGTAGATATTTCAACCAGTAAAATTTGGTCACCCTGACAGTGAATGTTATTTTCTGGTTTAATATAGAAACGAAGCCCCAGGTGGTAAATGTTGAGTGCGCTGTCGGTTATGGTGATACATTTTTGTGTCTTTTTTAAGCATTTCACTCTTTCATCCAACAAAATTTCACTTTAGTAGGATTAAGCTGTCAGGTTGTCGGTTGGCTTACAGGAACAAAAGGTGGCTTTGAAGACACTGGCCTGTTTAACACCTCTATGATACTGTTGTCACACACTGCGTTAATCCACTTAATAGGCCGAGTAGAAAGGCCAGCATCCCTTTGGAGCTAAAAGTTCCATTCGGAGCGTCGACAGATTAAACGCTGTTTCGCTATTGGGCAAACTTTCTCTGCGTTTTTTTCTTCATATGAAAGTGGAGAGGGAACAAAGATGAAGGGAGGCGGTGATCGGGAGTTGTGCCTGGCAGCTTCCCCCGGGAGAAGTTATCTTTTCCACCCCGCTGTACATTCGCTGTTGCGGCCCAGTGGATTAGACGGGGAGACGAGTGCTTCTGCTTCCGCGATATGAAATTCTGTCGACAGAGCTGACAAAAGTTTCCCCCGATAAGAAAACAACACGCCACCAACACATTACAACTGCCACCTTTTGTAGTCGGAGGAAATATGTTTTCTGAATACATTATTTCTCAGATTGCGATGGCATTCTTCTGGTGTTACACGGACGACTCTCCACTCAGTTATATTATAGGTATAGAAATAAAGTCCATACCGCATAAAACACTGCAGGAAATTTTCATATGTATATCAGTGCGTGAACTATGCCTTCACATCAACTTTATGACGAGCTGCTGAGCTTCTGAGCTCGATTGCACATGAACGCAATCAAAGTCCAGCAAGCGTTCGGCAGACGGTGATACGCGAGAAGAGGCCATGTTCAACATTCCTCTGACTCGGAATGAAATGTTTTACAATTTGATATTATACCAGAGTGCCCTCCCCCCCCTGCCCCCCTGCCCCCCTCCCGCTCAGTACAACAGCTTTGGATGCTGTTGAAAGATATTTAGCTCCTGACTTCACAGAGCGATGCAGCAGGTAGCGGTGATGGATGACTTACGGACGCCGTCCCCGCTTTCATATTGGCTGTGATGCATTTCAGTGCAGGCCGCGGGCTATTACATGAGCATCTATTGAATGTCGAAATATTTGATGAGGAAAGTATGAGCAACTTAACATGAGAGAACTAGGCCAAAGGGGCAGGGGCGCTTTCTCTTTTTTTTTTTTCTCCTTTTAAAATAATAGCGTTTTGATTTGCCGCGTAGGAAAAATAATGATGGATGGTTTTCCAGCGCCGAAGCTCATATATGCATCTGCTTCACTTTGCTTTACCTTCGTGATATATACAACCATCAAATAATATGACACATGACATGTACAGCGTTAGACAGAAAAGCGTTCGGATGATTTAACTATTTTACGACCTTGAGGTGCGATTAAAGCTGCGTTTGAATGTCTGCATTAAAGTCCAGCGTCTGCAGAGAAACCTCTCGGTGATGACAAGAACTGTGATTGGTTGCCAGAGGAAAGGTCAGGGAACCCAATGGCTTGGAATAGTAAAAAAAAAAAGAAAGAAAAGAAAACAATTCGGCTAATTCTGGGCTTTAAGTGTCTTACTTGTTTCAACAGTGTTTGTTTTTCTTTATCTATTAAAGTGATGTTTTTATGTTGAGGTGTCTTGGAAGAAGAGAGCCTAATAAGAAAATCAAATCAACAACAGATGGATCTATCTTCTCTCATATTCATATTTACAGAGAGTTTCAAGAAAATCTGGTTCAGCGTAAGACGTCTTGACGAATGAAGCTTAGTGGAGGATCAGTCAGGAAGAGTCTCTTTACACTCTCATTCATTCACAGTCTCTCTCTCTTTCTCTCTCTCTCTCTCTCTCTCTCTCTCTCTCTCTCTCTCTTCTCTACATCTACTCCATCAGCTTATTATGGGCTTTCACTCTTTGGTTAACCATTCAGATTCTGCCACAATCTCCATCATGCACGTGTCATGAATTATTGTTTCACTCTAAATGAAGTCTCTTCTGATTGAACTGTGAACCAAAGTGTTGGAGGAACTGACCCATCAACAGACCTGCTGACGCACACATCAGGCCCCACGGTCAGCTGGGCGACGCAACAACAATAACGACATGGTCGCACCAACATGGGAAAAATCAAAACTAACAGAGCAAAAATCATTTCGATCCTATGGATTTGGTGTGATCCGTGGAAAAAATAATGCTGCATTCATGTCACAATTATGGGATTCCGACTTGTAAATAGCATCAACATCCAAGTTGTAATCGGAGAACTGGAAAAGCTCCAATGTATCTCACGAGATCAGGCAGCAACCTCTAAAAGTGAAGCCAATGCTGAAGTGTCTTAAACCTGCATTCTCTCTCCTGACCACCAGGGAGCGACTCCTCTGGTTGTATAGAAGTCAAAGCTTCATGTGTTAAAGCTGCATTCTCTCTCCTGACCACCAGGGGGCGACTCCTCTGGTTGTATAGAAGTCAAAGCTTCATGTGTTAAAGCTGCATTCTCTCCTGACCACCAGGGGGCGACTCCTCTGGTTGTATAGAAGTCAAAGCTTTATGTGTTAAAGCTGCATTCTCTCTCCTGACCACCAGGGGGCGACTCCTCTGGTTGTATAGAAGTCTATAGAAAATGACTCTACTTCTCTCTTGATTTATTCCCTCAGTAAACATTGTAAACATGAGTTTATGTCTCAATCTCTAGTTTCAAGTCTTCTTCAATACAGCATGATGTTCATTTAGTGAATTATGGTCCATTTACAGTCAAATAGACCATAAAGCAGGGGATGCTTTATGCTTTATGCAGAGTAGGGCTTTGTCCCTCCAGAAAATAGAGCTCCCATCTGGCTCTCAATCGAAAGCTGCTGACTCGACCATTAGCGCGTTAACCCTATGTGGTACCCTTGAACGTCCCCATACATGAAGATAAACGGTCTTAATTAACCTGTCCGAATCCAGGACATGTGAGGGACTTCGGTGTGTTAGCCACCGTTCTCGCGAATTGTCTGGTAGCGGGAGACTAGCTCGCCAATACGCCACCAAACGTGTAGAAGAAAGTATTTTGCTTACGGATGAATCTCACTGTGACACTTTCTGATGTGACGAGAAATGTCGAGTCTGATGGTACCACGTTACGGGGGGTCTGCAAAATGATAAAGTAACGCGAGCTGAGCTCCATTAGGAAGATGCATGTCGTATGAATATGTATGTCGCAGACTGCCAGTGTTTTCTTGCTCCGAGATGTACTGCAGGGAAGACAGGCTGTGTGATGGAGCGCTGCTTGATTGATGCAGCGCTTAATCGTTGTGTCTGATCAGTGCTGAGCATCAACTGCGAAGCACCTGCCTGGATCCATATGTGTCACCACAACTTAGGGCTCCCACAGATACCGTAGAAGTACAGAAAGCAACATCAAGAAACAGCAAAAGGCTCAGTTTAATGTGCTTAGAATATCAAATAGATGAGTCTCTCTCTCCTTTTAAGATTTCTTCTTGTGTTTCGTCCCCTGGCAGACGTCTTGTGTGTTTCTTTTCAGAGCTAGAGGGACCTGCTCACATTTTGTCTGTTTTTCATTTACTGTATGGTAACTCGTGGCAACAGAGAGTAGAGTAAGTCAAACAATATCCAACATAAACCTCAAATTTCAGAGGAGCTGGCTTTCTCGATTTGTGCGCCGCATGTTGCCGAATATGCCCGCTCCAAATGTGTGTCTCGATCCTTGAGCATGTGTGTGTGTGTGTGTGTGTGTGTGTGTGTGTGTGTGTGTGTGTGTGTGTGTGTGTGTGTGTGTGTGCAGATTTCCGTCTTTTCTCTGTCAGGCACCTGTCACACATGGTGATTTTACCCAGCAGTGGGTCAGCCCATTTGACAGTAATCCCATCTATCTATCATCATGCTTCTTTTTTTGCTCTGCGCTTGTTGTCTTATCTCACTGTCACTGCCCATGTTATCGTCCGTAATGCGGTTGTGTCCCTGCTGCTGCGACATGCTGTGACTCAGTTTGCTGTTTCTTCACGTTCTAAATATTGCCAGATCTGAGCCTGGGTGTTTTTCCTGCACTGCCCACCATTGCACACAATGACCCTCGATATCATATCTGTGAGGGTTAATTGGGTTGTTGATCAAAACCGACGACTGCACAATCACTTGACCAGGTGACAAACACGTCATTGAGGACTTTACTGAGGCTTCATCCATCTAATCATCCATCTAATCATCAATCAGGAGACGAGGAGGAGGAAGACAGAACTGCATGTTGGAGAGAATCAACAGGTCACCAGCCTAGTTTACCTCTCTGGACATTATTCACCACTATGGAGGCAACTATAACGATAAGACTATATGTTATGTGTCCAAGACAAATTAATATCATGTCGTATTGTGTATTATTGTATAGCATAGTGTATTATCGTATCTTATTGTATAGTATAGTGTATTATCTTATAGTATAGTATAGTGTATTATCTTATAGTATAGTGTATTCTCTTATCGTATAGTGTATTATCGTATCATATTGTATAGTATAGTGTATTATCTTATCGTATAGTATAGTGTATTATCTTATAGTATAGTGTATTCTCTTATCGTATAGTGTATTATCGTATCATATTGTATAGTATAGTGTATTATCGTATCATATTGTATAGTATAGTGTTTTATCTTATAGTATAGTATAGTGTATTATCTTATCGTATAGTATAGTGTATTATTTTATCGTATAGTGTAATATCGCATCGTATCATATAGTATAGTGTATTCTCTTATAGTATAATGTACTATTGCATAGTATAGTGTATTCTCTTATAGTATAATGTATTATCGTATCGTATAGAATAGTGTATTATCGTATCATATTGTATAGTATAGTGTATTATCTTATCATATAGTATAGTGTATTATCTTATCGTATAGTGTAATATCGCATCGTATCATATAGTATAGTGTATTCTCTTATAGTATAATGTACTATCGCATAGTATAGTGTATTCTCTTATAGTATAATGTATTATCGTATTGTATAGTATAGTGTATTATCGTATCATATCGTATAGTATAGTGTATTATCGTATCGTATAGTGTATTCTCTTATCGTCTCCTATCGTATATTGTATTATCGTATAGTATCGTACAGTATAGTTTACTTATCTTATCGTATTGTATCGGAACACACTTTGAAGCCCACAATTTGTTTTGGAAGCATAAGTTCCCGCCTCCTTTGAAATTTAACAGATTTTAACAGATTTTAATAAGATGCATTAACCCGTTCTCATACCTCAACGACAGAAAAGGTAGTTTGCTAATGACTACTACAACCACTTATATGTCCTCTCTATTTGATGTTAGAATACTTCCTGCTGAGCGAGATCAACCAGATAATTTGCCTCTGATCATTTCTTCTAATGTATTGCACAACCTTGTCTCCTTGTACTGCCCAAAAGTGGAGAGGTGGAGATGCATGGTTGCGTCACGCTTTTGGTTACATAGCGATAAAAATATCGGTCATGATTTAGGTGCTATGGTATTATTTTCAGACTGTGTATTACTGTGAAAGTCACGCCTTTTTCAGTAAACGGTTACATACTGAACTTTCAGTTTCAAATTCAGACAATATTGCAAATGCATTCTACGAGTGCAGTACCCCCCTGAAGGGCTGCTTACAGTGTTACATGCTCAACGTGGTCCGCAGAGCCCTGAAGCCCCGCCCCCGCTGCTGCACAGAGCACTGTCGCTTGTTTATTTTAGGCATATTAATATTGAAACAAATTGCGTCCAAATTGCACTAAATTGTGACACTGCACGTCCTTGGGTTCCTGGCAATACGCCTACCAAGCGTGAAGTAGATCAGATGGACGGTTCTGATGATAAGCTAAAGACACACAGACAGAGATTTCTTTCTTTATTATCAGATCTAGAAGGTCACAGCAAATAATTTGTGTTTGTGCTGGAAAGTGGTTTTAATCAGCAAAAGGCACAGAAAGAAGTTTGGGAACCCACTGGTTTAGTGAGTGTTCTTTTAAAACACATCTAAAAAATGATCTCTGCCTAACACAACGGCTGAATTCTATTT
The DNA here is from genome assembly GCA_016806645.1 of Ophiodon elongatus. Classification (NCBI taxonomy): domain Eukaryota; kingdom Metazoa; phylum Chordata; class Actinopteri; order Perciformes; family Hexagrammidae; genus Ophiodon; species Ophiodon elongatus. The sequence continues at coordinate 189,010 of JACSYO010000527.1, forward strand.
TACAAATAAAATGGGGGGTAAAGTGAAGCGACGTGAGCTCATCCTCGGTGACATTTTTGCGTTTCATAATACAGGATGATTGCAGAATTTTCTCTATATATCCACATCTTGTTTTGAATCACTGACTTATCAATTTTGTGTGTGTCTGTGTGTGGTCGGGTGTGTGTACGGGGACATATGTGTTTATCTGGTGTGCATGCATTAAGTCTGTATAATGTGATTAGCGTATCTGCCTGCACTCTGGGTCTTTCCAACCCACTGAGAAACAGACAGTCTAATCTTGTTGGTTGCTAGGAACTGGGCAAGCTGGGGAATGGATGAGGCAGACAATTTTGTATCCCCATCAAATAGCTTACCACATTGGGCCAGTCTTGATCTAATATCAAGGGGGGAAATAAATGGGTGGTTGTGGAAGGGGGATATGCACTTGGCTGGAAACAATCATATTAGAAAATGTACCACGGCTGCATGTGGTCATTGTGTGGCTGAATGATTTAAGGCTAGCAGGGTTCAAGAGATGCATGGAAATGAACAAAGGTAGGGTTTTATCCCTGACGGCAGCTTTCAGAGTGACAATTACATTCAGTCATTTTCATGGGCGTTTACAGTGATTTACATAAATGTTTATACCGAGCATTCTGGTGTTTAACGGTTTGGATGTAATAGACTGCAGCTCAATAGGCTATATACTGGTTTTAATGTGAAATGGCCAGGATGCACACAGGAGCCATTGTGTGACGTCAATGTGTTTTATGCTCTAAGGCTAAACATGTCACGTACAAAAGGAGAAACCTTTTATTTAGATTTATAATCTAGACTCTGAGAGAGAAGCAGTGCATAGACCGAAAGGTCTTCACAGCAAAGCTCTATTCCTCATTGTGTAAAGGGTATTTACATCAAAGGCATACGTTTTCCAACCAATATTAGTTATATTCCCTGGTGCTTCGTAGTCAGAGGGCAATATGAGGGGAGATGTCATCCTCCTTGTTAGCAAAATGACCTAAATGCACCTGCCATCCCTTAATACCAGAGAGAGTGCAGGGCCAGAGGGGTTGTTTAGTTGAATATGTTAGTCTGGTCTGCCTGACTCATTGATCCTTGAACTGACTGATGTTAGAATCTATAAACCTGACCATTGGCTCTGAAATACCAGTAGCCTAGCTGTGCTGTGTATTGATAAATCAACGTCGCTGTCCGTGGTGCTGAAGTAGCAGACGGATTTGTTATGCTGACTTTTTCTGAGTCCCACCCTCTTGTCAGTTTAGTCTTGGATCTATAATATTGTCTAAACTATAGACCATTTTACAGAATACATTTTTTATTAATATTTATTCGTATAGTCCAATATGACAAATCACAAATGTGCCGAGGTGACTTTACACTCTGTACGACATACAACATCCTTTATCCTACGACCCTCGTATTGGAAAATACAAAACTCCCCAAAAAATGCAGAAGTGCAATAGATGTTATGGTTAAAGAATAAATGTCCACATAATTGTACAGATATTTTTTGGCAGCTGCATACCGGTTGCTGGATGATAAATTAGCACATTATATATTTAAAAATATCTAATGGGAACCCTTATCTACACTCACAGGATACTGAATGTTCTTACTTTTCATTATAGAGTCCTGGTAGAGGTTCCAGGAGGTAGTTTCAAGTCTTCTTCAATACATTTAGTAAATTAAAGTCCATTTAGAGTCACATAAACCCTAAAAACGGGTATGCTTTAAGGCGGGGCTACCTTGTGATTGACAGGTCTCTACATCATTCATCCACAGTCCAAATACAGTCACTTCTTGTTGCAAAAAAGACAACATGGCGACGGCCGTATTCCAAGATGGCGACGGCCAAAATGTCCACAAACCAACGGGTGACGTTACGATGACTACGTCCACTTCTTATGTACACTATACGGTGAGCCCCCTGAGCCTATTGCTGTCTCCCGATTCCGCTGTGAATGCCTAACCATAGAAATAGTTGCTATGAGCTGATATTGTATGTCACGAATGGATGTTGTAGAAAAATACGTCCACACTTATCTGGGACGCGTCTCCAAACATCACCGGTTCTGTGAAACCCGTCAATCAGGGCTTTAGCTCGTTCGACTGAGACTGGGCATTCACAGTTTCAGGAGCACTGCGTGTTATTCAGACTGCCTCTCCTTTCTCAGTCAATCACCACCTGCTCTTACACACTCTCACACATCTTGGGGGTTACCAGCAAAGTGTTTGCAGGGTTTTCCCTCCCACCCGGCTGACTGGTTTTATGGAGAATGCCTCTCGTTTCAGCACACGTCATGCTTCCTGGCAGGCTCAGTGCTGGGAATCCACCAATTCTCTCCTCACATCAAGTCTCATTGGTCCGTTGCCATGTCCTAAATATTGCAGCTGTGCCTCTCCGTCCACTCTACTGATACATGCTGTATTTCCACATGTACCTGCATGGCTCAAGCTTCCTACAAACTGAGCTGCTGCTGTTGAATCCAGGTTGCTATCTGATCTTTTTACAGAATCATTGTCAAAACCAAATTAACATCTTCCACAACCAGCAAAAACATTTGTGCGATTCCTACCTTCAGGTAAGAATCTCACAAATGTGTGTGTCTAGGGGCGCGCGATATGACAAAATTAGATCGTGAACGATTAAAATGTGTCTATTATGTGCCTTTGCAGGGAGATTGTAAGACTGTGCTCTGCAGCGCGATACCATCAGTTGCACTTCTATGGCTCAGCGCCGTTGCTAAATGATTAGCGCTGCTGCTATACAAACATTTCAAATGGACTGTCTGTTGTCTGACAACTTTAAGCAACCACAGTCACACGGATTTTAGATGGAGCACCCCCAGACATTTCGACCATTCAGGCTCTCCACACATGGAGCGGAGGAGAGCCAGGTGAAGTGAAGGTACCGTTGACGGTACCGGTTACAAACACGCTTGGTAATGAGCAACACGCTTCACGTGCTGGTGGATTCAGTGTTGTCGTGTTTTGGGCTGAGCTAGACCAAAGAATATTCGGTTAAAACAGATCTGCTTTGTTTTCTGTGAAGGTTGTTGAAGGTGATGTGATGTAGCCCCGATGTGTTTTATGAGCCGTGAACATTGCACCAGATTCTATTTAACAAACAGCCTTTTAATTTATATATTACTTGTAAGCAACTCAGTAATTAGTTTGTTTAAATGAAAACTCAGCTCCGAGCATTTGCTCCTGGTGTTGTTCACCGATGTTTTGAAATAACAGTCACAGGCAAAGCAGCTTTAAAGAGACGTGTGTTGTTTTTTAAAATGAGTGCTGTGGTTTTAATTTATGCTGCATGTGAAAAGTTGCGCCAGAGGATTTTGAAAAGTAGGTGATAAATATTTGGAAAAGCAACTTATAGATATCCAAAGAAACTTTAAAGTGTTAAATTTGAGAACAAAAAAGGGCTTTATTTTATTGAATTGAAATTGGTTTGGTTGCACTGGGAAAATACTATATAACAGAAAAGTGATAAAGTTGCGATCCTGCCTTTGCAGGAATCTCTTTGTGGGTCCCAGCATTGATCATCTCTTGGCTTTGCATCTGTGTTTCCACTCTTACGCTCTTACAGTTCACTTCATCCAGTCACTTCACCAGCTCCGAATCGCTGCAGAATCACAGAGCTGTAAATTAACAACACAGGGGATCCAGCAGGAGGAGATTTGTTATGAAAGAAGCACAAGGACAGTCTTCCAAAGGAAAGGTTGTACTGTATATGAAAATCCCTCTTTCATGTGTAGAGTAATTCAGCTTACTGTTAAAGAGGAAGGATGAGGGCCAGTGTTAATCTCAACACTGTTAATTAGCAGGAAATATATAGTATGGCTCACACAGGACAATATATGTGTGAAAATGAGAGGGATGGCCATGCCAAAACATTCTGCATGACTAAAGCTCACAGCTACTTCCTGACCATCTCCTGTTTTTTATTCTGTAAGTGTTATAAATCCTCTGGCGACTTGACACCTCAACGAAGGAAATCTTGGCGACGCACATATACGCGCACAAATATAAACACAACGTTTTAGGACAATATATAGAGAAAGTAAGCCAGGGTGACAGGATGGATGTATTTCTCATACCATAAATAGCAAAGCTGGTACCAAAAGACTTGAGCTCACCTTTGAGCTTTTCGTATACTTAACGGATGACCATTCCAAGACGGCAAAATAATCTAACCCCCCCGAAAAAATCACCACAACATCATCACGAGGCCGTAATCTGCTGTCAGCATGACGATCACCTGGAGGCAGGTTACTGCATCCGTGTGTTTTATCAGCTAGAAGGCATCAACAACACAACAACAACAACAACACCGCTGTTATAATTAGTAAAGCTGTCTTAACCAGCTGTGAGTGTCAGACATGCCTTCTTTCAACAACCAGTGCCCGTGGCAACTCCGTTGATAATGTCAGCTATTCTCGCCCTCACAAAAGGACGAAGAAAGGCCGTTTGTTAGGCCCGAGGTTTGTAACCGTTTGACTTGACATGAGTACTTGGACGTTCCGAGGTTGTTTGGACAATATCTGTTTTATGTTCACCTGACGTTGCTTAATTGACCCTTGGCTAAGCCCCGCCCCCGCTGCTACTCCGTCAAGCTACATTACCGTGGAGCCCACACTGTCACTAACTGCGAAGGACGGGACTTAGCGAAGGAAAGTCTAAATCAGCAAAAGTTTGGGGGAAAATAACTTGAATTTAAGCAAAATATAATGGTGGAAGTCCAAAATGGAATACGATATCAGAAAAATGCTTCACATGACACCATTAAAAGTATGATATTTAGCAGCGGAAGTCACAGAGGCTCGCCTCATAAAACAGAGATTTACGAAGGAATAAAGATATACAGTGGATCAGCCCCGCAGCAATAACGACAAACACTGCGTTCACGTCTCCACTGTGTTCAGCCCTCGGCTGATCCGCCTGCCATTCTGCAGATTAAAGATGTGCAGGGCCGATAAGATTTGGTCACACAGAGAATTAGAGGGGCCGTTCATTTCTCCTGATGCAGGAATAAAATTGCCTCCAGATCGATAACCTGCTGTCAGACATGACTTGAGTGATCTTGCTCTTATCTCTGCGTTGAACATCACAACATCTCATGGTACACTGAGCCGTGCCGCAGATGCCTCCCTTCACGAAGAGGAGGGAAATAAATGGAGGGGGGCGGGGGGGGGGGGGGGGTAAAACGTATGTGTTGCTGCCCCATGTTATCCCCGTGTGACCTTGTGTTTCTCTCCAGAATGGAGAATGAAAAGTATTGTGTTGAAATGAAAACACTTTTCTTTGCTGTTTCTTTGCGGGAAATACATATTTCTGATGACAGAAAGAAATCCATTAACCCTGCTAGGAAAGATGTTTGACTCCCTTTTTACTGTAGCAGGTAAAGCACAGCTCTAATCAATAACATTAATTAGAGCTTCATTCCGTTTAATTGCCCCACAGAGTCTGTGCCCCAAATAATTGTCTTTCTACTATACAGTGCACTATATTTACCGTCCACCATTTATTTACAGGTCCGAAATCTAAACGTGAATTTTCTGCACTATGTACACAGTGAAAGGTTTGGAATCACCAGTTTTATTGATGATTCTCTTCTTTCCTTCAATAAAAACTTTTCTAATGGAGATTAAAAAAAAAGTTTAATTAAAGGATTTAAACCTCCATTTAGTTTACGTCCCCCGTGTCAGTGACCCTCGATCATCAACGGTGAAACTGGGCTCTAAATATTGAGCGAGTCTTGCCGCAGTCGACTCAGTGGTTAGATTGAAGAGGTTTAAATTGTGATTTGTCGGTCCAGAGTCTGTTCAGCTAATATTCCAATAGAGTGCTGCAGGGATGACGTATATTTGTAAGCTAACCAGGAAGCTAGCATTGCACCGGTTCCCTCGACAAAAAGCCGATGGGATATTTCTATTGGATTTTGGATTGTTGCAGAAAAAATAGGCTCTGTTAGAAAACAACGTTTATGATACTTACACGTTTTATTCAGCAAGCTAATCTTCACTAATAAACACCACTTTTATGATGTTTGAAGTATAAAGTAAAAAGCTAACGTTAGGCTACAAAGGAACTCCACCATGGTCACATGACCTCACGTCTCCACCACTAAACTGAAGGAGGACTAGTGTCCTAGTGAGGACGTTTACTCGTCTCATTTAGACTCTTTTTTAAGACACGTAAAAGCTTCTAAATTCACCAGAGGGGCGTTTACTGACCTGTTTTATATCGTAGAGCAAAATGTTAAAGTCTCTTTATCTTTGGTTAAATATAGACCTTATGTCAGGCATCTAAACAAAAACACATTCAAAAAACACATTGACTTCGAGACAAGGGAACCGGAAATGCTAAGCTTCTAGTTTCTTTTACCATTGAATGCTGATTTCTTCTACTCTCATTCAACTGTTGCTCAGACAGATCTCTGCCTCCTTTAGTTGTCAGTTTGGTTGAACCATCGTACAGAGTTTAAAAAAAAAACATCTAGGAGGAATTTATACAGACCATTCAAAATAGTCCTCTCAACCATCAGAGTTCATGATGCTGTCCCATGATGTGATGTGACCTGTGACACAAATGTTTCTTTGAGTCACAGTTAAGAAGCACTGAGGCTGGATGTAATGTCAAAATCAGGTTGTGACACGAGTCTGTTATTTGTATTTAGTTTTATCATTCCTTCGGTTCAGTCTGGTTTTGATTGTGTAGGCGGCTTTTTAAAGGCATGCAACGGGTCTATAATAATCAGCATAATACAGATCAGAATACATTTGAATATTAACTAAAATATGGGGTTTCCATTGTTGATGCTGTGCGTTGAAGCGTGCTATTTTACAGATTTGTTTAAAAACCCAGACGCTGACTGTGGGTTGTTTGTTAAGAAAGTCTGCATGTTGGGTGGAATAGAGGTAAGCAGATAAGAGGACAATAAAGAGAAAACACAGGGGCCAAAATTGCTTCCAGTATATCTGCAATGCACAGGAAAAGGAAGAACTATACAGTAGAGATTATATAGATATAGATTTAATAAAGGTTTGAAAACCTTCAGTCATCCCTATCTTATCCCAGTTGTCTCCATTATATTGTTGTTTATGTAATCCTTCAGTGATAGATAATCATAACTTCAGATGGTATATTATGCAATAATGTATACAGACAGGCTCAGTGTATCAGTGGGGCTGCTGCCTGTGGTGAAAGGCTCACTATCTTATCTCAACATGTCTCACATTTTACATCGTCAGGTTTGAATCGTACACAAACTGGAGCTGACTGAAGTTGGATTCACCGCGGGGTCGACTATGGAAATACTAAAGCTGCTACAAAGAAGTTTCATTTTGTGTTGATCTTGGGGTGTGGTGTCCCTGTGGAGGAAGTACCAGAGTCCATGTAGAAAACCTCTCATTTAACTGCAGCAGGGTCTGACAGTCTAGAAGTTCTGGTTGGACTGGTCTCTGCTGGATCTGGGTCTGTCCACGGTGTACTGGTCTCTGCTGGAGGCCCCGCTGGAGTCTGAGTTGAAGGAGTTTCTGGTAAACCTGCACGATTTTGTCTGATTTCGCACGGAATCCGACCCAGAAAAGCCTCAAGAATAACTCTATAGAAATAGGCAATCTCCTCGCTGATGGTCTCGTTTACTGATGGAGGTCACATAGAGGACCAGGACTAAATTGTGACACTACCTCTTGTGTGCACAAGTGGATGTGTTTTATAAACCTCAGTGGGCACACATGCACATTCCCACAGTTAGCCATGAATGTAGAAACACTCTTAATCATGTGTGAATAATTCAGTCTGCTCAGCCACTTGTTCGGCTTGTCAGTGAAAAGAACGGAAAATATACGGACAGTGTTGCATCAACCAATTTCCGGCACAAATGTAAAATAAAAAGAATTAGCAGGCTCAAATGTAAAGATGGAAGTTTGATCCATTTGATTATTTAATGTCATTATTTTAGAGATTTCTGCTTGGACTGAAAAAACAATAACACAGTCAATAAAACTGTTTTAAAACCTAAACATGTCCCTCACAATTAATTCAATCTCCAACATATCATACTGTATCACCTGCTGGCTCTAGAAAAACATGTGTTTGCCTATCGGAGGTATGGTTGAGGTGTGCAAGCTCTCGCCGTGTGTTCTCCTTTCATAGTTTATGTGTGGGAAATGGCCTCGTCTTTCTGCATTATTTCATCCTGCAAGCCAAATGCCAGTTGCCTCCTGAAAGACATACTTTTGTGTTGCTTGATGAAGTTGATTCAAGGGTATACATTCAGGATTTTCTGCTGCACAAACATCTCTTTTACCATTTCTTTAGGATACAATGTCAATTCCCCCATTCAGCAGTTGATCAGGTTTGATCAATATGATGGAAATGATGGGAACTTAGAGTTGAGGTCTAAACCAGATTTATGCTTTGACTGGATTCGGACTCATAAAACAGGTTGTAAATATATAATATGACATAATAGCACGTATGATAAAATGAGTGTTTTTCGTGGACGGGATCTCAAGGTGCAGCAGGAGGGGAGCAGAGCTTCTGGTTTGGGGACTTGAGAATTGTGTTTCTGCTCTTTACGAGGACGTGAGTCTGTTGGCTTCATCAGACCGAGACCTTCCATCGTGCACCGGGACGGTTTTCTGCCGAGTGTGAACCATCGGGATGAGAGTCAGTACCTCCCAGTCTGAGGACATGGATTGCGCCCTCAAACTTTGGAGTCAGTCACTGCCCCAAGCAGTGGTTCTTTTTCACGAGTGAGGGTAATAGAGCGTGAGATGGACAGGCAGTTCGGTGCGACATCAGCACTGATGCAGGCTTTGTACTGGACCGATGTGGGGAAGAGGGAGCTGAGCTGGAATAAAAAGTTTGATATCAACGTTCTGAACCTCACCTATAGTCATGAGGTTTGGGTAGTGACCGAAAGAATGAGGTCGCGGATACAAGCAGCCGAAATAAGCTTCCTTCGTAGCCTTAGAGATGGGGTGAGGAGCTCAGACCTCCGGAGGGATCTTTGAGTAGTAACGCTGCTCCTTCGTGTCAAAAGGATGGTTAGGGCATCTAATCAGGATCCTCTCGGACGCCTCCCTTTGGAGGTTTTCTGGGCACAACCAACTGGTTAGAGGTCCCTTGGTAGACCCAGAACACGCTGGAGAGATTATATATTTCACCTGGCCTGAATGCCTCGGTGTTCCCAGGAAGAGTTGGAAAACATTGCTGGGGAAAGGGACAGCTGGAATGCCCTGCTAAGCCTGCTGTCCCTGTGACCCGGCCCCAGATAAGCGTAAGCTAATGGATGGCTAAAAATTATATGACCAAACACCACCCACATCCTGTGTGTGTACACTGACGGGTCAACCGCAGCGCTCCGTCACTCCTCAGAGCTTTGAAAAGGAGCCATCAAATTGAATTGGTCTGTCTCTAAAGGCCGCTGTTATAAAATGCGAAATTGCCCCTTCAGAAAGGCCCTTGTGTTGAAAAAGCAATAGCCCTCCTCAGGTGTGATCCTCAGGCAAAATTAAAGTGTCCAAGTGTCCTTCAGATTGATTATTTGATTGACCCTTTGCCCATCTAACTTTGGCTTCAGATAATTGGACAAATCTTTGGAAACGCCGGCTCACTGGGGACTTTGCAACAAGTGGAACGGACTTCCGCACTTTAAGCACAAAATGTGAATGTGTGACAACATCAGCCATGATTATATTGAAAATATAGATAAATAATAGCAGTGATTCTAATGCAAAATAGAGACACACTTTGTGATCATCCTCACATTGTGGCTCCACTGAGCTTCTGCTGTCATTATGTGGCTAAATAAGCTTATCTTGTTGATCAGCGAAACATTTCCGAGGCTTACTGCAGGATTATTTCAAGATTACATTTTCATTTCTTGCATCAATTATTCAGGTAAAACCTCCCCTGAAACCGAACTGATGTTATTCTTACGATACAGGAAGGTTAACGAAAGGTTTCATTTTCACTCTGACCCCTCCCCCACTGGCCTTAACAAAAAGCATCATCTGCGTCAATGACTTCTGACTGAACAATGAAATGAGCCCGGTGAATAGCAAGGCTAAACATCTTGATTTTCTTTCCCTCAAACCTCTTTGAAGCGCTTCCTTCCACAGAACCTGAAAACAGCCAGCAGTGTTCCCACCTCAAGGCCACTGGGAGAAAATGTGAAACAGTCCCTTTTTTCGTCTGTTGTGCTTTCCTATTAAAAAAGCCATATTGCAAGTGTGACATTCAGGACAAATGACAGCATAGAAGTGCCCTTCCCTCTGATCATTTGATTGACCCTCGACCCCCATTTTTCTTAGAAGATGATTGGACTTCACTTTGTCAATGCTTGTGCAATCTCAAAGGGGAATTTGGTTCCTCTCCCCAGTTTGCATGCTCATGTTTTGCAGCCCGCCGATTCCCTGAAGAAATGCTGTTCCCTTTTGCCCTCCCATCATGCACACCACGACTAGGCAGTAACATCCACCAACACGGCTTTCATCTGTTCAGTAAACTGAAATCATGAGGTGAGAAGGATCAAAATCAAAGCATTTTTACTCTAAATCACCCCAGCAACACTTTGGAAGAGTTGCTAAATTAATGCAGTATTCAGGTTGGATTACCTACTGTGAATTGTGGGAATATGGCAAAAAAAAAGAAGAGACTAATATGAAAAGTGCTGGGTTTTTGATGTGACAACCACAACTTCAGGTAATCTGCAATTTCTGACTGCGACTATGAAAACAAGTTTCGAGGCCTGGAAGCAGCAGATGGATGCAAGCGATTGTGGCTCACGAATCAAAGGATTTGGTTTTCTATTAAACTTTAAAAGGAAATGTTTTATTAAAGGGGGGTTAGGAGTGCTAAGTTCTGTTGAATGGAAACAGTGTTTCCGTTCAACTATCAAACAGATTTCATAGAGACAGTGTGTAGGACCAAAGAGTACTTTGGTGTCTTCATCGGTCTGCACGTACCACTTTTTAGGCAGCAATTTATTTCTATTAATCCCTATGTGGCATGAAAATGAATTAGGGGACTTAACAATACAACAACAGGAATGGAGCTTGGACACATGTACTGTTCACTGTTGTGAAAAGTGTGAACAGTTTCAAGATTCCATTCAGAAGAAAAGTTAAATATCCATCAGCTGTAGTTAAAGAGATAACATCTGTAGGGTCCAGCACACTATATGTGACATAAGGTTGGCTTGCTTCACAGCCAGATCAGGAGCGGAAACATTGAACAAACACTGAATTACCGTCTCGTCTTCATCTGGCAATGAACTGCTGCTCGGGTCACAGTTTGAGACACTTGATTGTATCAAAATCTGAGGTTTTCTGCCTGCTCAATCACAGCAGTGTGTCATCACTGATGGCTTGAAACAGCTTTCTCTAGAGAAATCATAAAGTTAATTAGTTATCTAAATTCACAACCGAGAGAAATGGGTGTTCCTTTTTACCTGACACGTTCCATTAAGCAGTCAGGACGCTGCTGCAATAAGGAAAGAAAGGATGCAAAAATAAAATGGATAAACATCTATTCATTTTCAATTTCGTTTTCTCGGAATTATGAAAGAGATATTTTGCAGTCATATCTTCTGTTCTGAGAACCTGGAAGCTGAGTTTCATGTCTCAAATGCAAATATTTATCAAACCTAACTTCTAATAATGATTTCAAGCTTGTTTTCCCAATTCAATGCATTTGATCAAATTAGAGCCCAGCTTCCCCGTTCACACCCATCCAGCCACAAGGGACGTGAGCGAGGCACGGTGCCACAGGGCTTGTGAAGGGAAGAGCGCTTGTTGTGAACAGCTTTGGAGGAGGCGGCCACCTTCCAGGGTTAGGGAACAAAAACTACTGACTGTCCAGATGTACCTTGTCACAAACATTTGAAATCATCATTTCAAGATCAATGCAAATTCTCTTTGATTGAATACAGTTTGTTATTCTCGTACACTTTTAGAACTAGAGGTGCTAACTAGAATCATATAGGGTTCTTCAGCTTGTCCCACTAGGAGAAACCATTTTGGTTGCTGGTAGAACCTTTTCTAAAGTTTTCACCCTGAACCCTTTCAGAACGTTCTACCCAGAACCATATGTGAAAGGTTACACCCAGGAACCCCTATGACAGGCTCTACAGAGAACCCTTCTATGGTATAATGGGGCCACTCAGATCCCTATCCACCTTCTAAGGGTGCTAACAAGAGCCGAGAAGCCTTTCATAATCAAAGGGTTTCATATAGAACCCACCTAGGGTTTTCCACCAAGAACCCTTTTATATTCAAAGGGTTTCATCTAGAACCCACCCAGGGAGTTCTAAAAAGAGCCCTTTCAGAAGGTTAGGGATTCATCTGGAACCCATTCAGAATGTTCTACCAAGAGCCCTTTCAGATCGCAAGGGATTCATCTTGAACCCACTCGGGAGGTTCCACCGAGAACCCTTATTTAAAGGGTTTCTTATAGAATTCACTCAAGGTTCTTGGGTTATTGGGGGTGTGTGGGCTGGGAGGATCTTTTAACACCAATGATTTCAACAATCCTTCAAGGACCTTCAAGGAACCTTCAAGGAAGGAACCTTCGAAAAAGGGTTCTTTGAAAGAAAGGGATTCTTAATAGAACCCCTTTCTTCAAAAAAGGGTTATTCCGAAGTGAATGGTTCTGGGTAGAACCTCATCCCTTCAGGAAGAACCTTTATATGCTGATATCTCTTAATTATTACATATATATATATAGACACTTTTTGTTCAAGCACGTCTGCATTCATCATGCGTGTTAAGTTCTGTTCAAAAACCTCATTTAGTACCACAGCATACATGGATGACTAAGAGCAGAATGTATTTTAAACAACGCCCATATAAACCTGTTGCTATACCTACGAGCAGGCTGGAGTTTATGTTTCGAGCTCTTCATTGTTTCTTAACTGTAGGTTGAAGGAAGAGGTTGTTTTAAGTGCCGTTTGATTAAATCGAAGGGGACAAAGCTTGTGTGAGTCTTGCGAGTGTAGAGAGGAGGAGACAGACGGATTACATTATGTTAGCCAGCAGGAATCTACGGGGAGAGATACTGTGTTGTAGAAGCCAGCAGGAAAAGGCCTGCTGAGTGCTTCTGCAGGGCTGTATCAGATTTTCACCACTGATACACAGACTGATTTCTATAAGTTGCTCACATATGGGATATAATTTCTTTGTTTTTATACAAGTGTACGTTTGTATATGAATGGCTGTAGCACATGCAAAGAAATGGAAAAATTAACTTAAAAGATTTGATCCATCTTAGTGGCCAAAGCGTTCAAAATTACTTTTGTTAAAAATGTTTTGCAATCTTAGGAAGGCTTTATCATTCAGGTTGCTGTCACTTCCTGTTTCATTTCATTTGAAAAAGGTAAAAACAGCAGTTTGGTCCATCAGACTGTCTGCTGGGTGTTGGCTGAGTATAAGCCCTAAAAATCTGGTGGTTGCTGACGGCACCATGTGGGGCAAAAGAGGTGGGGTGAAAGGATGGGGACATGACTCACATTTACTAATGCTTTTTCACCTCACTTGTAATAAATGAAGCCATGGGAGGCCTTTTATTGGCAGGAAGCAGGCGACAGAAAGGCTGCAAGTAGACATTGTGGGAAAAAAAAGAAAATAAATAATGGATTTTTTTTTTGACGGTCATGGTGTGGGAGCCAATTACAGTGAGCCTCGGGATTAATTGGAAATGACCGATTGGGCTAAATGTAAAAAGGGCTACGGCTTGTGAAAAATTAGCAGGAGAAACAAAATATATGCAGGGGCTCATTAGGATGTTCAGCATTTCACTTCCAATTAATTGCACAATGTATCTTTCAGAAAGTGAGAAATCCATAAGGGGTTTGAGAAACAAAAGATTATTCTTTCATTGTGAACAACAGAGGGGATGAGAGACAGACAGGAAGAGAGTAATAAGTAACCTCTAACTGCTTTTATCCTCGGGACCCATTTTCTGCATTTGTGGGAGCAGACGAGCAGTGTGCTGTTTCACCGATGCCGCCGTTCACCGAGCCTTCACAGCGAAGATGGAGTCGTCGGTGATCGAATCTGCACCGAGCAGGCACCATCCGGCACGAGATACAATCTCTGACAACATGTAGAGGGCAACAGTGGATACACTGGCTGACCAAGTCCTCACATCCTGTACTGAAGCAGCACTCGTACTGTCTTCATGTCGCAGTACTTACAGTAAAGTCAAAGCATAGGTTCATGTTTGAGCGAATCTATTTTAATACGCAAATGCCCAGATGTCCACTCAATGAGTTATTGGTCACTGGAATTGTTCATTTTTGTCTGTACAGGCCATAAACAGTTTGATTCCTAATAAATTATTCCAATGTAAGTCATGGGAGAATTTTAGCTGAGGCTAATACAAGGCTTCAGCAGTTTGAGTTAGATAAACCAAGTGGGTTTCTTTCAAAGTTACAGTCCTTTTACTCTGAAATTCCCTTAAAGGGCCAGTGTGTCGCATTTCAGGGAATCTATTAGCAGAAATTGAAAATATACTGTTCATAACTGTGTTTTTTTTAATTCACCTAAAACTAAGAATCGTTAGCCATGTTTTTGTTAGCTTAGACTGAGCCCTTATCTTCAAAGGGAGCGCGTCCTCTTCACAGAGCCGGCTATTTTGCACCGCCATGTTTCTACAGTAGCCCAGAATGGACAAACCAAACACTGGCTCGAGAGAGCCTATCATGTTTTACCTGTAGGCCACTGTAGTTCTAGAGTCAAATAGACCATAAAGCAGGGTATGCATTAGGGGCGGGGCTACAAGGTGATTGACAGGTCGCGACCAGAGCCGTATACAGCGTCTCTACGTCACTCCTACGAAGTCCAAATATGGTCACTTCTGTTCACTGTTTGCAAACAAGAATATAATCACACTTTAAATCATGCGTGCTAAATTGCAGTGTTCTTCAAGTGTTGTGCCCCACACCAATAGCATGTGTACACACAGTGATGCAAGTTAGGACTGTTTTAAATCAATTCAATATCGTCTGACACCAGACAGTTTGTGCACAAACACACACACACACACCCTGGTAGTCAAAGTCAGCTCAGTTTGATGGTGTGTAAACACACACACACACACACACACACACACACACACCCTGGTAGTCAAAGTCAGCTCAGTTTGATGGTGTGTAAACACACACACACACACACACACACACACACACACACACACACACACACACACACACACAGACACACACACACACACTCTCCCATCCCTGCGCTCCCCAGAGTGAGAGGAGGCCAGTGATGTGGATGAGCAAGTCATTCTAAATCAGGGAGAGCAGTCTGAAGGAAGCAGATGAGGATGAGGGTAAAGGTTCGAGGGAGGAAGAAGAGAGCGATCGCTCAAAGGCCAAGAGGTAAATGTGCTCTTCGAAAGTTAAGAGCTACAGGCACACTGCACCTGACCTGATGAGAAATGTAGATAGGCCCAGCAAATCCAATCACTTCTTGAACCCTAGATCTCACACACCCTAACATAGTGCACACATTATTTTATGCACATAAACCCGTTGATCAGTTTGACTTTGGTATCTTTGACAGGAATTTAAATGAGTCATCAGTGGGTGTGAACCATAGACATAGAAATAGATAAAGAACAGACATTCCCATTCAAATCAATGGAGCCGGATGGTCAGAGTTGTGGCCATCTTTATGTGTACCGTTGCTATTACGACCGTTGTAGCGAGATAACTTCCTTATGAACTAAGGAGTTGTGTGCCACACCAGTGGTCCCCAACCACCGGTCCCCATCACGCTCACGTGATACGTTACCCCAAAAATTAAGCCCACAAGTGAGTAAACATGAGTAAAAACAAAAGGTCTTTGGAGAGCTTCTTTGGAAAGGGGAAAAGAACCAATGAGGAGACAGAAGAAGAAGAAGAGCCTGCGACTTCCAAGAAGAAGAAAGCTGCATTTAAAAGAGAACATCAGGAGTCCTACGTAAAATACGGGTTCATCCTACAGGAGATTCTCACGCGCCCGCTCTGCTTAATATGTGGCAATAATTCGGCTTAATGGTGAGTTGTATTTTTTATGTACTTTATATTTGTTTTTATGCCGGTCGTATCATTTTATTACGTCATATTAGAAAAAGTGTATTTCGATGTTTGTAAATGTAAGGCGCATTGGCATTAAACTAACCATTAACTACGTGGTGCTTCTTTTAAAGCGTTAAATGTGGTCAGACTTCCAAAGAGGAGTCGAGGTAGTGTTTTGAACTCGGAGAGCCTCCTGGTGCCTGAGGGGATGTAAACATGACATCCTGGCTTTGTGTCCAGCCCAGGACCTCACTGCACGCCCTCCTCCTCATCCTCCTCTTACTCTCCTGTCTCTATCTCATAACGTCCCCCGTCTCTCTACACTGTGAACTACCACACAAAAAAATCTCAGAAACTCAGTGAGGCCCAACCGAGAGCAGATTGGGTATAGATTGTAGAACGAGTAGTTTCTGCTGGAAAATCCACCCAGCCGGGTCGTATTGACCATCAGCGGTGCATCAGTCGTGCTGTAGAAAAACAGCCCGAGAGACATCGCCTTCATTGACAAAAAAAAACAACAAGCATGAAATAAAGACGGCACACGAGCAGCAATAATAGCGACACAGTGCACACAACATAAGACAATCATAGGCACGTGAACCTTGTGAAAGCATTAGAGACCGGGCTTCATCACGGAGTGCACTCAAGCAGGACAAGTCAGCCGCACACTGTGAATTGCTCATTCTGTCTTTTCGCGTTGCCGACTGAGGAGACAGCCTTGATGTTAGGAGATGGCAATCGTACCCCAAGTTGCCCCACCCCCCCCTCCCACCTCCGCCCATGTTCAGGTACGTTGGTACCACATTCTAATAAGGTGCCTCCACAATTACAAGTTGTAACTAGTAATTATATTAGAGGTTAATAAAAGGTACTAATGTTTTATGGATTAGTTCTAAGCCAATATTAAAAACAAGTTTGGGTTAGGTGATAATATAAATATATAATGTTTTAAATGTTTGTAAGACAAGTCAGCAGTTATGAATATTAGTAAGACTATAATAAAGTGGAATGAACATCAAATCAGCAGCAATAAATGTAAGTAAGTCATCAGTAAAAGGTAACGAACCATCAACCCAACTGTTATACATATTAGTAACATAATATTAAAATGGAATGAACGTTAAGTCAGTAGTTATAAATGTTATTAAGTTCAACAAAGGGTAATAAACCATCAACTCTATGGTTAAAAATGGTTAATAAAGGGTATTTATCATCAAATTTACAGTTAAAAATTTTAGCAAGTTACTGATAAAAGGTAGTTAAATTGTTAAGAACTTGTAAGAACTTACAAATGGTCAAAAACTCCAAAGTATATACTGTATTTTTTAATATTGTTATTATTGATAAGTTGTTAATAAATAGATATTTGTCCATGTGGTCTGCAACTCATTTACAGGTCAGATGTCAAACGCTCTATTGGAAGAAGTTCCCTGATGATATAAAAGGGCAAAAAAGACAAATGAAGTGTCGCGCTGGAGGACGATCAACACCAGCTGAATGGGATGTTTCACAACCCGCCTCATGAGGAAGTGATTCCATTAAATAATAGCTCAGCAGCAAAAAAAACACAACTTTGTATCGCAGTTAAAATGTGTTCAAACGTGGTTGGTTTCCAAAGCTTGAATCTTGATCAATCTCTTCTTGGATCCAGACTCTGTGTTCGTGCTGGATGTCTGTCTGGCCAGGAAACACACTCCACAATATGAGAAGCTGATTCTAACTCCAGTTCGGCCAGAATATTGGATTTTTAATAGCATGGCGAGTCCGCGCTGATCCGTACAGAAGAAAGCGGGTCAACATGAACAGTCGGCACACGATGTCTCGTCCTGTGTGGGAGTCTGCTATTCAAATCTGTCGCCTCCAGATTGACTCTCGGAGCAGTTGGAGCCTCCGAAACCATTCTGACCACATTCTGATTCCTCTTTGTCCATCTGGACAAATCGTATGGTTATTCTGTAGTTTGAGCTGGTTAACAATGGAGACAAAAATAGTGGAGGTATATCACGGCTATTTACAGTCAGTGAGTCATGCGTGTCATGAAAATTACAAATGAACATATACTACATCGTGCTGAACACTGAGCTGACATATTGAACACGTAACGGGGGGTGGAGGGGGGGCGCCTTGCTCTAGAAGTCGCTCAAAAACAGAACTTACTAGTTTTCTCCGCTTGTATTGCAATCTGCGCAAAAATGACATCCCACATGATGTTATGGATGAGGTTGATTTTTTTGGGGCTGACTCCGATATTTAGCTGTAATTATTCAAGCCAGAGTATGTGGCTGAAGAAATGCAGTGGAGAGAGGTTGAGGCGGGGATTACATGGCCATCAGCGGGGATCCTCAAGAAACCTGAGCTGCAGAGAACAAACAGCGACTGGTTGTTGTAAGAGAAGTGTAGCTCTTTTGGGGAAGAGCAGAGAGAGAGAGAGAGAGAGAGAGAGAGAGAGAGAGAGAGAGAGAAGTAAATGCTTCAGCACCTCAAGACCAGCAGAATGTTCTCTTGTTCTCTCATCTACTGACTGGAGTGACATTGAGGCGACGCATGCAGTGCATCCTGGTCCGTGTAGGAACGACCGCCACTTCCTGTGTCAACATAGCACACAATGAGGAATTTTCATTTCAATAGAAACATAAAAAATCGAAACAAGAAAAAGCCAATGTGGGCCTTCATCGAATATGCATTAAATTGTAATAAAATTACTAACCTTTCCAGGAACTCAATCTAACATTTATCAAACAAAGAGGAGCTCTGGTGTACTGCTGCCATCAGAGTTTGCTTTGATTTTAAATGTCATGCAGCCTGTAGGTGGCTTCACTCAGCCTGTAACCCTACTTGTACCTGGGCCCCCCCCTCACACTCTGTTATCGGGTTTGGTTGCACCTTGAATAGACTGGCTGACTGAAACACTGAAAGACTTAAGTATGAAAGTCTTCTACCCAATCCTTCAATTTCTGAGTCAGAGAAACCTTAAAGGTTATGGGGGCGGTTCTTATAGCGTACAAACAATCCATCTTCAGGCGCAATCCACTCTGGCTTTTTTCATCCCGCCTTAAAACAGAGACAAACGCAGACCTGTGACGGGTGTCCATCTATCTTTCCGTTCATGCAGCCACCGCGCACCGTATGGACTGTGTCGCGCTTTACTTCCCGACACACTGTTGTGTTTGTTTGTGGTGTTGGTGTGTTGGTGTGGTGGTGGGTGTGGTGGGGTGGGTTGTGTTTGGGTTTTGTGTTTGTGTTGTTTGGGGGTGGGTTTTGGTGTTTGGGGGTGTGGGGGGTGGGGGGGGGGGGGGTGTCTTGATGAGGAATGGGAAAATGGTGTTTCACCACAAAGCTATGCTGCAAAGTACACTGATTCTTTGAACAGACTAATAGGGTACGAAAGAGGTGAAAAGAATATGCTGGGGCAATAAATGTCTGTAAACATGTCTGTTGAATCATGACCAGACATCAGTGCTGCTTGTTCTCTGTCGCATTTCATATTTGAACTGGCAAGGACCTTGCTCAGTGTGTTAACAAGCTTTTAATTTAACTTTCAAAAACCCCATCTGTTTACTTGTATACCTTTTGGATTTTTAACAGTAAGCAGTGTCACCGGTAATTTAAAGTCCTCCCTGTAACAAAAATGTTGCTCTCTTGAAGATAATATTTCTGGCTGCAAACAGATACTCATATCACCAACAACGGTTGCTTTGAACATCAGTATTTGGGATGGTTAATATGTGTGTATTACAGTTTCTCAACATTGGGGTCTCGGGCTATAATGAGTCACTTGATGAGCACATGGGGTGCTGGCAGAACCCCTCGCTGTGTTAATGCCGAAACAATACATCTGGTAGTCATCCAGAATTCATAGAACTGTAGTTACATATGTAACTCTATTTTTAATGTCCATACCGGCTGGTAATGGCTCACTTTTCACAGTTTTTCATTACAAGCATTCAATGTGACGCTCTCTCCCCCAGTCTCCTTTACTGATGGCCGAGATGATGGTTTGGAGCTGTTTAAATTGCTAGTTTAGCGAGGCTTCAGCAGATGCAGCAGAGTCAATGGAGAGTGACACTGAGTGAAATGGCTGTCATTTCTCTACAAGACCAAACTTGTGCCAACCTCTGTTTCTGAAAAGTAAAGCCAATGCTTAAGTGCCGTAAACCTGCATTCTTAATGATGGCCATCAGGGGGCGACTCCTCTGGTTGTATAGAAGTCTATAGAAAATGACTCTGCTTCTCTCTTGATTTATTCCCTCAGTAAACATTGTAAACATGAGTTTATGTCTCAATCTCTAGTTTCAAGTCTTCTTCAATACAGCATGATGTTCATTTAGTAAATTATGGTCCATTTAGAGTCAAACAGACCATAAAGCAGGGGATGCTTTAGGGGCGGGGCTACAAGGTGATTGACAGGTCGCTCCCACAGCGATGTCCGGTCTGGGAGTTGTCTGTGAACCAAGATGGCGACGACCAAAATGTCTCATCTGAGGCTTCTAAACCGTTGTCCACAAACCAATCGGTGAGGTCACAGCGACTACGTCTACGTCTTATGTACAGTCTGTGGTGTTTCTGTGGATGTCGTAGCACTGATGACTGTAGTTAGCTGTAATTGGTGACTAATGAAATACTGTAGCTGAGAGATTTCTCTGATTGGTTGTTCAGGGTAGCAATCAGTGCATCATGTAACAAATGGAGGTAGTTCTTTGAGGTCAGCTTGATCGGGACCTTTTTATGGAACTTGGGCCGAGAGGCCTCGGGAGGAGATGCATTGCAATGACCAACAAAGGAAAGAGCCACAGGAATATTCTAAACACACACCGAAGGGATACAGTCGTAGCAAATAAAGAGACATTTGGTCGGTGCAGGGTTGATTCACTACTTTACCCCGAAGTGAGAACTCAAGGATGATTCAAGCACCCAAGCAGCACTCTTTATTTCTCACACTTCATGTTCTTGATATCGACTGCTTCCCTCTGCGTCAGAGCGCACACCGGATCAAGCCAAAGCGTGATTTGCTTTGAAAGGAAAATCAGCTGGTTGGTACGGGCTGCACGCACAACTTACGTGTTGTTCCTCGGTGCATGTTATCGCTGATGGCACCAAGTGGTCTTCTTTGTCCGCACACTTGAAAGAGAGCTGAACCTCAGGGTCTGACTTTGAGAGAGCTCGATGGCTGCATTAGGAGATGAAAGAACTTAATTTCTCGACTCGATTATACAATTAAATGTCTTCTGAATGCGTCTAATATCTGTGGGTTTTGTTCATTTCAATATCATTTCAGGGGGTGGAGAATACCCCGGCTAGGCATTGTGCTTGATACAAATATAGATTTATGCTGATGAGGCTGTTTTGCAGTAACTTGCCTTGTACTATATGTGTAGATTTAATTCTCTATTAGTCTGTCGGGAACTAAAATTCAAAAACGCATGATATATTACACAATTCTCTAATCCTACTTCGCTGAATGAAGAGGTTTACATCAGAGAAAATGGGAGTTCGTGCAACATTGTTGGTATAGTATTCAGGATGTTTTCCGTCCTGTTTTACACATTTTGTATATATACTCTGTATGTTTTTTTTTTATCTTTCTGTCAGTTCGCCCGCCTACAGAATGTGAGGCAGCATTCCCATTTCCATTTTGGCCCTCTTCTCTTTAAATACTCCTTTTGGTAGGCGATTAGTACTCTGATATTTAAAGACTGCTGTAAGGAGTGATACGTCTTTGGCTGATGGTTATTTTACTTTTAGCTACAGAGACATCCGAGAACGGTCAACCCACTCCGCCTGGAAAACAATCAGTCACCGCTGAACGCTGAGGGTTTTCTAAGATCTCTCAATCAATAACTAAAAACTCGCTGAAGACGGGATGAAATACTTCAGCTTAGTTGGTTTTGTTTGTGCAGGAGTATACTGTATGTTTACGACTAACAAACAATTCAAAAGAAACTAAGACTTGCAGAGACATCATGAGTCAGAACACACACAGAAAGATAAGAACCTGCAGGGAGTCAAACCTTTGAAACTCACAGCATCGGTTCCTAGAAATGGTGCGATGATGCTGCCTTCTGAATTATTCTTTGGAGCAGTGTGTGGGTTTTTTGTTCTGCTTCACTCTTCAGTGAGATGCAGATTTCTACCTGGTGGGATGACAACAAATGCTAATCAAACGCAGACGAGCGAAGGGAAGCAGGCCTTTTCCCACTCTGTATGTTAAAATGTACTTTTAAACTGAGTTGGAAAGTAACAAAGTGTCGTATTTAAGTGCAATTTTGAGAAACCCGACGGTTGAATGTAACCCACTTTGTTCTTACGTCGCCTTCCTGTTAAAGGAACAGTGAGTACAATGTAAGGGGATCTTTAGGCAGGAACAAAAAGGACATCAATAAGTATGTTTTTGTTGGTGTATAATCCACAAAATAATTGATATATAATATATAAAGCCGTTTATATCTACACACTTCCATGTTGCTACGGTAGCCCAGAACAGACAAACCAACCTGTTCAGCTAAAAGAAACAGTGGGGACACTGTTGTTTTAGTCTCCAGGGCTGGAAAACAAAACATGGGAAACCTCTGTTGGTCTTGAGTAGGGAAGCTCCCAGAAACCCGGTTCTAAATTGATAAGGTCCAGAATTAACACTATCGGTACTTTAGAAGTTCTAGAGTGAGATGTCCTCGTCTCAAACCTCCTCTCTCTGTCTCTCTGTCTCTGTCTCTCTGTCTCTCTGTCTCTGTCTCTTTGTCTTTGTCTCCGGCTCAGTACAGCGCAAGACTCACATCATGGCAAAGAGAAGAAAAAGAGACTACATTTCACTCAAACTCAATAAAAGCCTCACAACTAAGGGAGGAAGCAGCAGTTTATCACAACATGTGACCAACAAGCAGAACATCAATCTGCAGAAATGCTCAGTTTTCTCCTGTTTGTCGAGCAGCCGTCCGTCCGTCCTCGTCCACTGCAGGTAACGTCAGCAATGCCATACGCAGTTTGATCAGCAGAACAGAATAATCTATAAAAATATAATCACTTGGATAATTGTTAAGCTGAGAATGTATTTTAAAGATGTTGAAATTTATTGTATTGCTGCTCAAGAAAGACTATTTGTTTGCATACCAGAGCAATAAAGCAATGTGGATACTTTTCTTAATTAATCGGCCTTTTCTCTCACAAAATAATCGATAAGCAAACTGAACCGATAAGCAGTATCAATAAGTGTACTAGTATCGATAAAACCCTAACAATACCCATCCCTGGGCTTGAGGAGCTGCAGCATTTATTTCTGCACAAACTGCAACATTCACTTGAAATCCTGACCTCTAAACTCACTTTCTTCGACCCCGCTGCCAAGTCGTCCACTCCGGCAAGTTCGCCGCCGCCTTCTCTCTCTTGCTTCACTACTCACTCCCCACTGCAGACACACTGGCTCAGATGTCTCCAAATGACCATATGCTACTCTAAAGACAACTGGCTCTAGATAGGGTAATTTGCATTTTTCTGCCTTCTTTCAGACTAGTGAAAAGAAAACATAAATATCCATTTACGTGTTTATTTTACTACTTTTGTGCCTGTACATTTCTCCACAATTCACCACGTCACCATTATTAGATAATGCCTAATTTGCATATTTAAACATACAATTTCAGAAAAGTTGTAATACATTTTTTTTTTTTTCTTAATGT
Organism: Ophiodon elongatus; assembly: GCA_016806645.1. Lineage (NCBI taxonomy): Eukaryota > Metazoa > Chordata > Actinopteri > Perciformes > Hexagrammidae > Ophiodon > Ophiodon elongatus. The sequence continues at coordinate 212,764 of JACSYO010000527.1, forward strand.
AAGTAATCAAATAGGGGAGTTTCATGGTGATATCTATAATTTTTTAACCCTATTCCCCTGTTGTCATGGCCGATCCTGGTGACAGTGCTTTGACCTCACTGGAGAACAATGGTGACATTGTAACCATCCATTCTCTATCCCAGGGGTTCACAACACAAACAGGAAATAAAAAGCACTTGGTTTCATGTGGCGGCCCTGTGGTGGCCTTTTTCTGTACAATGCCTTGAAGTAGTTTGAAATGATGGAAGCTATCAAAAGGCGTGTTCTACAGATCTGATCAGATACAGTGAAGAATGGATGACTTTCATACCATTATAGTATGATTGAGTCTGATGTCTGCGCGGCGCACCCCCACAACAAACGCCATGTTCCATCAGACGTTCACTCAGTCTCACAGCACATCTACTACAAGGACTGTTTTTGTGCTCAAGGCTGGGGATTTACATTTTAAAGGATTATTGATATGTTGTTTTTATAATGCGCACTCAAGTTGACTGCTCCTGCTAATGCTCTGGGGAATAGCACAAGGCCTGACAGTACTGTGCTCCGTTATCACGTCAAACCTCAGGGTGAATAAAGGAAGGCAACACTGCATGCAGACACCTCAAAGTATCTCTGTGAATCCAAAGGCAACGTTACAGAGCTGCTTGTCATGGACCATCCACCCATCCACTCATCCATCCATTTACCCATCCGTCTGCCCATCCATCCATCCAGCCACCATCCAATCATTCATCCATTCATCCGTCCGTCCGTCCATCCATCCATCCATCCTCCCATTCAATCATCCATCCATCCATCCACCATCTAATCATTCATCCATTCAGCCACCATCCAATCATTCATCCATCCATCCATCCATCCATCCATCCATCCATCCATCCATCCATCCATCCATCCATCCATCCATCCATCCATCCATCCTCCCATTCACCCATCCAACCATCCATCCATCCCTTCACCCATTGACCCATCCAGTCATCCATCCCACCTATGCTTCCATCCTTCCATCCATCCACCATCCAATCATCCATCCATCCAGCCACCATCCAATCATTCATCCATCCATCCATCCATTCACCTATCTATCCATCCTCCCATTCACCCATCCATCCATCCATCTATCCATCCATCCATCCTTCAATCCTTCCATTCACCCATCCATCCATCCATCCATCCATCCATCCAACCATCCATCCATCCCTTCACCCATTGACCCATCCAGTCATCCATCCCACCTATGCTTCCATCCTGCCATCCATCCACCATCCAATCATCCATCCATTCATCCAGCCGTCCATCCATCAATTCACCCATCCACTCAACCACTACCCATCCACTCAACCACTTAACCCCTCATCCATCAATGAAAATCAAGATGAGTGAATATGAAGCAGCAGGGAGAACAGCTGGAACTAACTGAGTCCCATAGTCAAATATTTAATCTCAACAAGCTGATAAGAATGCACTTAGTGGGATTTGAAAGGAAGTCACTCCTCACTGTGTAAATTTATCATTAGTGACCAAAGGACAGGGTGCACCTGCAGCATGCACGTGAATATGCAAAAGAAAATAAGTCAACGTTTGCAGGGTCAATTTATGCTTGTTTTCGACTGCACTTGTGGACAAACATTGCGCCAAAAGTTGCTTTAAATACTAAAGAAATAAAACTAGAAAACATGTACTTTTTATTTTGGGTGAAACTCCTTTCAAAAGAAAAGCAATTTTTTTATTTTCAATAAGAATTTAAATAATGGACACCGTAATTGTGAGCAGAAATCCTAACATAAGCTCATACTTGCGTGAAGTTCTTCCACCAACATTTTTCCGGTGACGTGAGGTACAGTTACAACTCCTCCTCATTTCCCTCCTCACCCAAAGTGGAGGTTTAGAGGCTGTAAACCATCAAGAACGCCCCTGCATTTATTGATAAAAGTTAACTTTCATGGAAACATATAATTTTTTTGTGCCTTCTGAGAGTTTTTACAGACCTGTGGCTATAACGATGACTCAAGCTCTGCTACTTTGTGGGGTTGCCAGAAGCGGACGAGTCATGGATCTTTATGTAAGCCTCTCTGTGGGGATATTTTGATGAATTTTATTGGAGACCCAGTGTGCATACTAAATACGCTTTTAATGCTCAACAAGACGATTAAATGTCACGCGATACTGTGAGAAGCGCTTGATTTGTAACGCCGTGATATTAGTTTCACCCTATCCATCAAATGAGGCAGGGATATTGCTTCGTTGAATTCAGAACAGCTGCTTGGAGAGTTTTATTGTCTCATTTGACCCGAACAAGTCCGCCATGTCCTAAACTACACGATTATTCAAATACTGAAACATAAAGGTGTTTTTTTTGGGGAGTTTTTTCTTATTTGATGCGAGGGTCCAAGGACAGAGTATATAGCATGCATAAGCCCTCTCTGGCAAATTTGTGATTTGTAATATTCTATACAAATAAAATGTAATTGAAAAATTTAACTGAATTACATATTTTCACCGTTTTTTTTTGTGTAATTTGATACAACCTAGACGACGTTTCATCATAATGGCAGACTTTGCACTTTTAAATAAGAAATATCAACGCTGATTGGAAACGTTTTTATGAGCACATTGATGCTCCCCAGAGGATGAACACCATCTGAACACCATCCTTTACTCTCAGGCCAAAACCTCATCTTCATAATATATCATAATATAATAGCCATCTAATAGCAACTCAAACTGTATGTTCTTTTTTTTATGATTGCGAGTCTCCATCCGCTACCAGGAGTGCATTAAGATAAACACTTGGTGTCATAAAATCATTGCAGAAGAAAACAGCGCAATAAAAATGTACCTTGAGCAACAAGTAAATCAAGTTTTACAGAAGTCGGTTTGCTTTTCCACCTCGGACAAGCGTAAAAGTTATGTTTTTTCTTTTGCAATATTTACGTTACCACTCCTCCCTTACCAAACAAAAACCTATGCCATCAGAATAATTTGAAAGATGCTCTGCACATAATCCCATACAAAGGGGCTTTACCTCAGGGTCATTCTGTGTTATCTTGCAATGCTGCAATAGCATCAGTTGCATCAGAGATCCATAGAAATAAGCGCTGAGCACTGAAGGCTTTTCTCAATCTGGTTGACTGGTCTTTGGTTGACAGATGGTTCATCCAACCACGTGCCAAGTATTTACTTTATTTTTTTAAATAAGCTGCCCTTTTCCAAACAGTTTCCTGCTTTTAAGATGGTTCTGTGTAACTAAACCACCAGGCAGTTCAGGTTAAATGTCACAGTTATAAATCTCTGAGAAATCAGGGCGAACAATACCAAAACATAAAAGAAATGTATCGAAAATATCAACTGCATATATCATTATAGTTGACCTTATTCCTTGCCTGAACTCAAAATGATAATATATGAAATTACCATGAAATAAATGAGATTTGTCTGTATCATTATCATAGTGTGATTAGAGATTAAAACCTTTAAGCCTGCAGTTGTCTGGAAACCATGTAGCAAGACAGACCTCCCCACCCCCCACTCCGAGGAAATCAAATCCACCTTCGCAGACAATATAGGAAACACACAAAACGCCCACGCGAGGAAATCCTCCCGCCTGGCTGGTATTTGTAGAGGTGAGCTCAGCGAGCATTCGCAGCCCAACGCTCCTCTCCGAGGCCAGACATCGTGGTCCGCGGTCCGTCTACAGTAGATCTGTATTGTACTACTCATTGAGTTCCCCCCCACCTCCCCGTGTGGGAGCAGCAACTGAAAGAGCAGAAGAAATACTAAGACGTGGCTTCCAGGAGTCCAAAAGAAGCAGGACACAGAGAGCTATTATCGATCCAGCTCCAGTGGGAGGCAGAAGCCTTGAAAGAACTTGAGTTCAGCATGTTCTCGGGGAGAATCAAGAGGAACTCGGAGGAAAGAAAGAAAGCCTTTTTGGCCGAGTAAGAAAAACTTGTGTCGGGGGCTCTGACTTACAAAAAGCTCCTCCGATCATAGCTGAGCTTACCCTCTGGGCCATTGAGGAAATCCAAACCAAGAAGTTTATTTATTTATATATCACAGACACATCTGTAGTAGTAAAAGCAAACACGCACAACTTAAATATTCCGATATTTTCAAACATTAAACAGTAAAGAATTTCAGATTGGGTCACCAGTTACAAATACACGATTTGTTTTTCGAAATTGTGGTGAAAAAAAAACTCATGTGGTGGTTTGAAGTGGTTTGAAGTGTTCTTCAGCGCTGCTTTCCAATCAAGAGGCCTTCCGGGATGCACAGGGGGAAATTCCAGGAACAATTGATTTCTGTCTGTTTTTAACCTGAAGTGCTCCGGTTGGAAGTGGTGGAGAGACGAGGCGGGCAGTGTTTCCCATCGGGTACAGTCAGCAGTAGCTTACTTAAACAAAAAGTTTGTTCTGCGGATTTTATTGGCTCTAAAATAAGTCTTCGATATTGTAATACTGTATATTCCAGACATGGATATGGTATGTGGTTCTGTTTATTCTGCAGATGGAGTCATTTTCTGCAGATTTTAAGACCTTCACGGCTTCGTGGGCTCAGAAAGGTTTTATTTGAGCTGATGCCACTGTGGCTAAATGCAGCGGGGCCTTATGCTGCAGTTCACCTAATGGCCACAAGGCGCTAGCTCCAAAAGATGTCTCAGCATCTTGCTCCAAATACATTGAAACAGTTGTGGGTAACATTGTGAAACTAACTATATATGTAAAAACTACATCCGTTGCTCTGAGAGTCTACTAATGACGCTGTTGGGTTTAAATTATAGTTAGTTGAAAGCCTGCTAACGGGTGCCTTGGTCGTTGGTATTAAGACACTGAGGGCCTCTGACCAAGTGTTGGTATGTGACCCCCTTGAGACCAGGCTGAGTAGAGGAATGACATTAATGTAGACGACAAAGTTTACAGTTTGTTTACATCAGTAATATTCAGCAATAATGATCAGAACACACAAAACAAAGATTTCACCATTGTTAAAGCTCCATCAACCAATTCTGGCCACTAGGGGGCAGAGGAATGCTCAAACAAGCTGGCGGACACACATTATACACACATTATAGCTAGCATGGTAGCAAACAGTTGCTCATACACACATCCAGCACAACTGAACATCAGTAGTCCAATATTTACTCTCCTTTACCAATTCCCATTAAAAAAAATCTTTCAAATTCTGTTTGAGTTTCTTCACCAGCTAGTTGATAAATATGTTCGTCAGTGTTTTGGTGCCTAGCAAGTAGCATGAAGTGGTTTTATCAGAACTTGAAAAAGTTGTAAATGAAATTGGCCCAGAGGTTTTAATAACCAGCAGCTGTCCTTGTCTAATCTCGACCCGAGCCACGTTCCTCCCCGTTAACGGAATTGAATGGATTCTTTAATGGAAGAGATAAACAAAAAACGTCATCACATATCTTTTGTCTGATATGGCATTTTCTTCACAGTTCCGTGAACTATAAGCCACCGGACTAACTAACGAAGTCATAAACTGTTCTTCATCTACACATGAAAATCAGATGTAACACTTTGAAAGCTCTGAACTTTTGTACCCACGTATCCTTTAATGTGTCCTCATTAAACTGCACACAGCACACTCACACACTTTACACCAAAGGACGAAGAGACGAGAGGCTAAAGAATCTAATGCTGGTGAACTGAGCTCTCTGTGGACAGGAGTGCCCACTCACTGCAGTTGTGCTTAAGTTAGTCAAGTTTTGATTCATCACATGGCGTGGGAAGAGAAATTATCAGCTTTAACATAGGCAAATGGAGTGACTTCCTCTAGGGGGATGAGGCACTCCGCGTGCATGTGGTGTAAACTAATAGGTGGATGTTGCATTTGCATTAATAAACCCACCCTGTATCAACCCCCAATATTTAAACACACTCCGTCAACAGAATGAGACAAACTGAAGCCCAAAAAAACGAAATTCCTCCCCACTGATGACGGCCCTAGAAGCCAAATGGATCTGTGTAATAGCTGGCATTATCATTACATAATGTGCTTAGCGGGATGAAGGGAGGGCAGAGGCGGAGTTTGGATCTGATGAAGCGGCGCTGCTGCTGCTAACTTATAAACACTCCTGTTGAGAGACGGTAGCAGCAACAATATCCCATAATGTGAGCAGGCTGAAACTGTGGCCCCCGCTTGGTTAGCGCCGCGGTTTATTCACAGGGAAAACATGGGACACTACAGTGAGTCATTACTACTGCATGACAGCCTGCAGATAGACTCTTAATAGGATGCTGCTGTGCTAAAAAAACCCTCTTTACATTGGACGGAGCGTTATGAGGCTCGGAGGATGTTTTCAAGTGGATGGATGCCGCCCCTCTGTTCAGCCGAGGTCTGGAAATGGCTTTTGGTCTGAGAGAGGCAACAGATGGCCCGACACACACACACTTCGTCCTCTTCTGCCCTTAAAGGAATACGCCGGGTTTTCAGGGGGATTATCCCATTGATCAGAGACACCGGAATCATCGGTGTTACGTATGTAACACGCTACAGAGTTCACATGTGTTGGTTCCTCAGCCTTTGATTTGGGGCTGCAGGTGTTGGCACTTGTGTTCCCCAGAAAAAACGTATTCTGACTGTAAATCAGGGTGGTGCATGCAGACATATTAAATTATTCCTCTCAGGGCTGCCGTTTCTTTTTCAGACATCGTCAGGTTTTTGTGGGTAGGTGCTCTCACCGGGCCACAGAACGGGAGGTGCTTTTAATAAAATCTATTTTGCGTGACAGGGATCTGAAGAGCGAGGGTGGAAAAATGTTGCCGGCACCTAGAATCAGCGGTGTGCTGCACCACCTTCAGCCCTCCTCCTTCCTGGGGAAGGCTCCTGCCTGTCTTAATCTGTAGCTATCGCTCTCTACACTTGTAATCTACGTTCATCTGAAAGTGTTCAACAAACCACGTTAATCATGGTTAGGCACCAATCAAATAAATCTGATAAATGACACATAGTTCAAAATGTTTGATAGCTTTTGATTCATGACTATATAGATGGTTTCTCATGAGGCTGCATTTTATTTTAACATAAAGGGATGCAGTTAAGGGATGCTTGTGCTGAAGAGGCTGCTTTATAGCTCGTATTGAAGACACGAGACGACGTAATATGGACACTTGTGAGGACGTGATTTAACTTTGAAATGAATCAATCGTTGGTAGATCCCCGTAGTAGCTCACGGTGGAGGACTTGCTTTGACACATCCTCCCTCTCTCATTCCTTCAACCACCTTCTTGGAAAGGTCGAAGTTATTTGCAAATCTCCAAAAACCTGTTGATATCCAAGTCTTTCATCACGTTCACACCGAGCTTTGTTTCTCCTTCCGACCAGAAGTGTGGGCTTTCCTTCTGGGCGTGAGTCTCTGCAAACTGTCGGCTGGTTGATTTGTGCGCGACGCACCGAGCTGACCATAAAACACAGGGAGGAGGGCGGTGCGTCGCACACCGCCGTAAAAACACCAATTGAGATGCATATTCTCAAATACTGCTGCTAAAACCTGAACAATATGGGCTTATCCCACACGGCTTAAGGAAAGAGGGAGTCACATTTAGGGGAATTTATTGTCAGAAATGGATTGTAATATTATTAAGTATGTTTTCTTTTAGTGCATAATCCCCTGAAAGTAAGAATCGTTGTGTTTCCTTAGACGGTACTCGTGTTAACGAGCCGTTCATATGTTTATGTTTATATGCTCCATGTTTCTACAGTAGCCCAGAATGGACAAACCAAACTCACGATAGGGACGTCTGCAGCCTCACCGCTAGATTCCGTCAGATCCTACACACATATTTATATAGATCCTACACACTGCCCCTTTAATCGGGAAAAAATGCTTTAATTGGATTAAGGTTTATCCGGGAATATCTAAACGGAATATGCATGTCAACATACTCATTTAATAATTAAAAAAAACAGGAAAATATGCTCGGAATAAATCGCCAGTTATCCTCAATAACAACCAATAATCTGAAATCTAGTTTTGTTGATTTTAGTGACTTCCTGTCTGCCGGATCAGCCTCCTTTGTTCCCCCTGCTCTCCCTGCTCTCTCCTCACCAGTCGACAAGTACAAGCAAACACTGCAGCTCCAGCCTTGTGCGGAGGAGACAGCAGTACGCTGCCAGAGCGAGAAGTCTCGGGGGAGACCTGCATGTGCATACATTACAAAACACCCCCCCCCCGCCTCCTCCCCCCACCCATCCCATCCAGTCCCGTCAACACACACATGGCTGTGAGGCTTATCTCTCCGAAACACAAGAGCCTGCTCCGTCACGTGGGTCACACCGGTCACTCCTCCCGGTCGCGGCGGGGACGAGGCCCTGCACACACCCACCACAAACAGCCATTCATTGTTGTGGCAGAGATCCGGATGTCCAATTGGTTTTGATCCCCTCCCCCACCCCCACCCCCACCTCCACCCTTCGCAGGGGAGCCGGGACACTTGGTGTGTGATGCACTTTTCTGCTTCAATTAAAATCAAGGTTGAGTCACAATGAATCATAAAATGCTGCTGCTATGCAGATTAGCCAGCAGGTTCTTAGTGAGGATTGATATCCCTGTGTGATTTGGTACATGAGGGAGAAGACTGCCACACCACTCCACCCTCCCACACTGCTACACCCTCCACTACCCTCCTTCCCCACAACCCCAAGAGGAAGCATGCAGATACTGGATCAAGTCCCGCAGGACCGGGAAGACTCAATTTGGGGCAGCGCTGGCTCTTTTAAATCACAAACAACAGGAGGAAGAGAGTTCCTTTCTCCTCCATTTAATGCAGCAACAGGGGGGAAAGTTACACTTTCTGAAAGTCAAATCAAACAGGTTCAAACTGGAGACGCTTTTATACCCATCGCTGCACCGCCGAGGGTGGTGGGGGTCGGGGGTGGGGGTGGAGGGGGGGTGAGTTTGTGACTCGTGTCTAAGAGGCCGATGAATGATCAGATCAGCCTCACGACAAGTGTGTTAAAACTTCACTAACCCTCCCGAGATGAGATGAAGTTGGAAACATACAGGAGCTAATCCGATAAGACAGGAGGAAAGTGGTTATGAAATCAGTTCCAATCGCCGGTATTCTCAGAAGCTCGTTGCCGGTAGGAACAGTTCCGTCTGCTCCGACGTGTTCCCGGCTGCTCGAGCGGGCTTTCATCAAACAGCCTTGGTTTCAGCCGTCCTTCGCAAAGTCTTTCTACACGGCTTGAATCTTAAAGAGGGAGAAATCCTTTCACAGTGTGAGTCTGTGATGCCTGCTGCATATGCCAGGACTCATCTGTCTCTCAGGTATTTAGAGAAATTCGAAAACCGAATTCTTTTCATTTTCTTCTTCTTTTTTTTTTTTTTTTTTTTACAAGCAAATGAAGAGCAATAGTGGAAGCTTCTCTTTGAACGAGACATTTGTCCTCAATCCAAAACAGATACAGACACAGCAGCGTACGCCTCTGACTGACACCAGGACCCGGTGACGAGCCACCTGTAGTGCTACATGACGTGCAGCCGGTCCTCATGAGTCTGTGGGGCCGTTCCTTAAAGCAGAGCGCTGCTGCAGTATTTTGTTGATACGCCTCATGTTTCCCCTTTCAAACTCCCTCAGCGGCGGCAGCAGCAGCTTGGGATTATTTGGGACGTTGCATCAGACCCAAACAGCCACTTGTTATTTACTCTTTATTTATTTATTTATCTTAGTGCCTGCCTTCATTAGTCACATCAGCTGGAGGTGATAAGCATGCAGATGACTCAGACTCTGGATAACCTATCTGATATTTCTTTAATTACAATTGATTGCTACCATGGTTACTAAGACGCTCCTTCCTCCTTTGGCCTCGTTTTTTGTGTGTGTGTATGTGTGTGTGTGTGTGTGTATGGGGGGGGGGAGTGGGTGGGGGGGTGTGCAAGGGAAGTTCACGTTGCAATCACCCTGCATCGCTGAGGCCTCTTCAGGTGATTGTAAAATCATTAATATGATGCTCCGGCAGATGTTTGTGTCTAATTGCCTTATTAGCAGGGAGGATCGAGACGAGCTGGGACGCTTTGACGTTTGCATAAACCTGACCGAGCCTCAACCGACGCCTCGAGAACAGGTAGGTTTAGTAGCCGTGCACCAATAGGATGAAGTTACAGGTGCCACAGCACACCTGTCGCACATAGACAACCACACTGACGCGTCACGTGACAGCTGACTGGACTGATGTTATCAAGAGTGTAGACGCGACCAAGAAGCAGAAGATTGACATGAAAGACGTCTTCTATCCAGATGTTTCAGAACTGTTTTCAAGTTGTGTGCGTGATGTTAAAAGACCGCAGGATGCTTCACTCTGGGAATGAATGGCTTCACTCAAAGGCAGCTACTGTTATTAATATTGTCATTTTTTTCTTGTATATTTATAGACTTTTAAAATTTTATTTTCATGTGAGTGAAATTTGTGAGTTTTTACTTTGCTGGAAATTCAGAGTTTTGTCTTTGAGTATTACGCAATCATTTAAATATAATTGTTTACCCTCGATGGCCCTGATACGTGGTCGTAGCTGTCCTCCAGATCGCATTCCCCAACGTCTGTCCATGAACTCTGTCTTGCCACGTCTTTGTGGTCTCTCACAAATGAAGACAATGGCGCACACTTTCGTTGAGTCTCAAAGGATTCGCGTTGTTGCACTTTGGTCTGTACGTAATAGTAAAAGTAAAACTTGGGAGCGATGTGCCAATTTTACACCTCCGCACACCTGACCGAACCAAAGCGGACGCGGTTGTCATGGTTGTTGGTTCTCAGACACTGTTGGAGGGTTTTGACAGGCACTTATAGGAATATTGAGCCCTTTACTCCGCCCATTCAGAACTACATCAGTAAGTGGTGCATCAAAGCAGCCACTTATGGGATCCTGTCCCCGCGGTGATGGCGGCCGAGGGTAAATGGACAGCACTTGCACAGTGTAGCGCGTTCCTGCCTTAAAGGGTGAAGCACTGCTTCGTTCAGCAGGCCGGACCATCGAGAACAATTTGGGGACACTTTGAGACGCGAGCCGGGATCGAACAGCCAGCCGGACGAAGTCCATTAGCTGCAGGGCTCCCGAGTCACAGCTGCCGGTGGCCATGCTGGGTTTTATCTGCTGCGTGCACATCAGAGCAACAGGTTGAGAGCAGCTCGTGGTTTCTTCCTCTCACCTCGTGGACGAGAGCGTGTAGCACTTCCTTCATGCTCAGCTCAGAGTAATCGAGCGTGTGTGAAATGCACAAGATTCCATCTTGAGTTTTAAAAGAGTGACAAAAAAAAAAAAAAAGAATAGCTGCTGTTTGTGGCCCTGGGTTTAGCAGTATGCTATTAGTCTGAGAGGGACCCAGAAGTGTCACTTTGCAGTTGATTACATAAATTCCCACGCACTTCACGCTGCACTAACAAAGGCATTCGGAAACACCATGTTGTGATTGCCGAAAAACAAATGAGCAAACACCCCGTAGGAAGCTCGTATCTGGCTACAGAAGTCAAGGACCGTGGGCACAGATTAGGAGAAGTCCTGGTCGCATGCCGGAGGTTATAGAGCAACATCTGCCTCTCTGCTCCCTACCATCCCCCCCACTTCCTGTCCAGTTCTGGATTAGAGATGGCCTAAGCCCCCCCCGTGCATGCCGCTCGGCATGGATTAACTCTGGGAGAAGCTGCACTGCTGTCGCACATTAACCTGCAATCACAAGTCTCTCGTGCAGAGGAGGCGAGCGACGAGCCTCTAGAAAAGGGCTACGAGTCGGACACGAACACATCGCCGAGCAGATGTTTGTTTGTTTGTGCGCGGTGAGGGCAACGCGTCACACCGGGACGAGTTCAGACTCCACCACACGCTGAAGCGGAGATTCCTTCTGAAGCGGAGATTCCTTCTGAAGCGGAGATTCCTTCTGAAGCAGAAATTCCTTCTGAAGCAGAGATTCCTTCTCTCCTTCTCCGCTTCACTGGTCCGATCTGGAGGTTTGTATGAAAACGATGCAGCTGGCAGCGGCAGCTTTAATCTACTCGAGTCCTCAGCAGTGAATCGTCGTATCGTCCGTCTGCAGAGATGTTTGCTGGGAGATGAAATGGTTTCGAAAGATGATGCAAAATCTTGTTCCGTCTCTCGGGATTGTTATTGCTCCCATAGCTGCGCTGTGTGCTATTAATTGCCATTATTATTATTCATCCGCTCAAACCTGTTAGATTAAAGGAATGACATTCAGCAAAGGAGCCTCCCCTCTGTGATGGAGACAGATATGGACACACACACACACACACACACACACACACACACACACACACACACACACACACACACACACACACACACACACACACACACACACACAGAGCAACACACAGAAAAACCAGACCGACAGACGAGCGACATGCTCGTACGACTGGAACTTGCCCGTCTCGCCACCAGACGAAACACGAGCTCTCAGCTGAGCGCAGAACTGCGACTAATGTGAAGCTTCACCAAGAAGCCATGAATCACTCAGCCCCATCGGCAGTGTCCACCGAGCACACACCGGGGGCATATGAAGAAATGCACACAGGTTGACACACACACACACACACACATGTAGTCATTTGCTCCAATGAAACGGCACATATCATCTCTTCAGTCGGAGGAGGGGGAGAAGAAGGGAGCTGTATTCTTTTCAGCAGCAACAGTTGGCTGTGTGTTCGACTGAGAGGGAAAGAGTTAGCTGCAGCGCGGAGACAACACACACACACACACACACACACACACACACACACACACACACACACACACACACACACACACGGCAGGTTATTGGAGATAGAAAGAGATGGACGGAGGAGCCGAGAGAAGAAAACGTGGCAGATAAAGCCACAAAGCCAGACGGCTGGAGGGATGCCTGGCAACCGGTGGCAAAAAAAAAGATAAATGGAGATTCAGTAATAAGAGAAAGGGAGAGGGAGAACTAAAAGGGATAGACACACACACACACACACACACACACACACACACACACACATGAAGACATGTTGGAAAACAGCGTGGTCAACAGTAGGATGGAGACGACTGGAAGGGGGTAACCGTCACTCACTGGAGTCGTCCGAGTCGTATCCCTCCACGTCGGGCTCCTCGTCCCTCTTGGTGGCCTGTACGGAGGCGGAGGCTCCGGCACAAGCCCGGTCCGGTTTATCCTCATTGGGGCGGTCACTTTCGGCGGCGGCGGCAGAGGCGGTGGCCGGGGTGGAGGTGGAGAGGGCCGGGCTCAGGGGCCTGGCGAGGCCCGCCTGGAGGGGCGCAACTGGGGGGAGGCCCCGCGGGTAACGGGGGAAGTAGTCTGAGATCTGCTTGATGGGCTGGATGGGGCCAGGGCACACGTCAATGGCCATGTGCTCCTGGATGCTGATGGTGGGTTTCTCGCCTTTGCGTTGTGTCATGCATGCGGTCCAGCCCGGAGCCTACTCCACAACCCCCCCAAAAAAAAAAAAAAAAAAAAAAGAAAGGTAAACAGACCCACCCCCCCCCTCGTCCTCGTCCTCCCTCTTCCTGTTGCTCCTCTGGTGTTGACCTGGGTGCTGAGGGCCGACAGGTCCAGGTGATCTGTGGACGTCACCACACCGGTCTACATGGAGATCTGGAGGCTGCTGCTGCTGCTGCTGCGTCTTCCAGAGCCGTCCTCAGACCCAGACCATGCTGTCTGACAGCCTCACACACTACTACCTACCCTCCCGCTCGCTCCTCTTCCTATACCCCCACACTCTGCCCACGTCTGCACCGCCTATCAGGGAGAGAGAGGGAGAGGGAGAGAGAGAGAGAGAGAGGAGTGTGAGGGAGAGGGATTAGAGAGGAGGAGGGAGGGATCAGCTGATGTCACTGCCTAGCAACCGAGCGGTAAACAGGAACCCGTCGGCCCGAAGGTGCTTAATTATGATATTAACCCCATCCATCTGTCGGTGTGAGGGAGGATCCGGGACTCGTGCGTCTGTGCGCGTTGTGTTTACCTCTGGTGAATGAAGTGATGCTTCGTGTTTGTGAATCTTCATCCAGGTTGGGTGGGGGTGGGGGGGGGGGGGGGGTGGTGGAGGGCACCCACCCCCCCACCCAACCGAGAACTTTTCAATTGCAAACATGCAAATGAACGATTTGAGTTGAGTTTGGATTCCTTAAATTTCTTTAATGCAACCACTTTAATAAAAACAAAAAAAACAACCACATCCTTGAGATCAGTGTTGTTAGACATCGGTGTAAAGGGGGCCACTCGAGGCTGACCCCCCCGCCCCGCCCCCCTCGCCCCTCCCTCGGGCTCCAAAACGGCTCATGCCGCCCCTGCCTGCCTCCTTACTTTTCTGCCATCACACCCTCATTTTCCTTCTTTTTTTCCCCCACTCACTTCATACACTAATAAACCCACTTCATTCATCATTTCGTTCACGCGCACGCGCCCGTTTAAATGCACCTGCTTCTCTCCCCGTGCGTCTGCGCGCGCTGATGTTGTCGCGCGTAATTCCTAATTGCGCAACAATCTGTTGCGACTTCGTGGGTGTCGCTGGAGATCTGCAACACTTTTCACACTCGTTCACCGTCACCACATCTCGTCACGGCGCGTGCACACATCAGGTTGACATCGAGACCGTCGTCATGCACCGTGACGCAACGACGTCTCGTTAAAGCTGCGCGTGCAGGTGAGACCTGTCCTCTCCACGAACATCAGCGTCCACGAGAATCACAAGGGTTTCTGGGTAAATTCCTTCTGTCTTTCTCTAAATCTGTAAACTGTTTTTCATGCTGCCGTTTGCGACCGCACCAACAGAGGAGGATCCTCTATCAGGATGGACAGAAGTACAACAGATGTGTACAGAATGAACAACATGACAGAGTCACTACACATTCAATGCATATGACAGAAATTATTCATACAATGAGAGTAGTAGGCGTGAAAATAACAGCAACAGTGGATATAGTAGAAAAATAATGATAATAGAAGCAGTAATGGTATCGGAAATATTAATAGCAATGCAACTAATAATGATAATAGCAGTAGGTGTCGGGCAGGACCAGGGTCCAGATAGAACCAGGACCAGGGTCCAGATAGAACCAAGACCAGGGTCCAGATAGAACTACGATCCATGGAAACCTGTGAGGAGAGAAAGCACAAAGACTTAGTGATGTGCATTAATGGGACATAAACTCATACAGAAGGAAACAGAGAAACATGGGTGTCAGCAGGGCCAGGGCAGGAGGCAGGAGGCAGGATGCAGGAGGCAGGATGCAGGAGGCAGGAGGCAGGAGGCAGGAGGCAGGAGGCAGGAGGCAATGGTTGATTGTGGCTGTCAAACAAGAGACGGATGCTTCCCCCTTTCATAAAATGTCATTATGGGAATGAAGTTATTTGAGTTTGCAGATGAAGGGCTCGTGTGCTCACGTACACGCCGGGGGCTTCGGAGAGGAGCAGTGAAGCCACGCTCGTCTGTGAACATGCATTACAATGCAGTGAGGGACTCGGGGCTTTCAGAGTAGCCCTCTCTCAATGCCCGGCCACTCGCGGGCAATTATCTCCAGTAAGCAGCGAGACAAGTCGACAGTAAACACGAGCGCTCACCATGTCAACAACAACACAAACAGCATCGAGGCTGAGGCCATTGAATGAGAACTCACATTTAGAGTCTTCATCGTCCCGGTTTGGTAGTTAATTGATTTTAGATTTAGATTTTGCAACAAAGCTTTAATGATCAGACTTTATAACAAAACATTAAGACACAGATAAGAGAATATTTAATGAGAGATGACAGTGGAAAGAAATAACAAACAACAACAACAGCAATGAAATATGTATGTATGTGTGTATCGATGGCCAAAGTGCAAAACCTTCCATCTGCAAAATGATCCAGGAAAAGTGGGAATAACCTGCTATCTGCACTTTGTATTTATTATTTTTTTGTATTTTGTATCATGTATTTTGTATCATGTATTTTGTATCCTTAACAAATAGCATTCTGCAAGAAAACAAGGGTTTTTTTGTATTCTCAAAAAAGTGCATTTTTCAGGTTTTGCTCCTCGGCCATCGATATGTTTATGTATACATACAGATACATGAATACACTCATAACTAGAAAGCTGCAGATCTCCACCAGATGCGTCTGCAACCACCTCTGCTGTGTCGTGTGATTGAAGGAACACGACCCACAAGTCCACCACAACAAGTTTTACAAACAGTTTGACCAGATATGTCTTCATAAAGCCTGCAGACCCTTTTTTAAATAATTGCTCTCCCACACGGGGAACTCATTGACAGTTCCATCATGGAGCGCCCCGACCGATCGCTCCCTAAAGGAAATGAATGTGCTCGAGGTCCTAAATGCTTCAATATGAAACCCCTGAAATATGAATACGCTGCACACTAAATGTACCACCCAGGGCGGAGGACGCCCCCTCTGAAGTTTATGTTTCTGGAAATACAAACAGCCTGGCGACCATGTTTTCTGCGGGTAATGATGCGCACCAAACGATCTCATTTTGGATACTGATGGCACCTCGGCACCTCATCGCAACTGAAGCTGTTGAATAACAGAAAGAAAAAAAAAAATGTCTTTGTTAGAAATAATGAGGCGTTCACAGTTTTGTACAGAACATTTCGTTCACAAAGTTGCATTCGGTTGTGCATTTCTATTCCCACTGTGATTGCATTGTTGGCAAAAACAAAAACTGTGAGATTTTACAAACTGGATGCTTTGTAATAATCCTGTTTACGTGACAGGATTACTGTTTACTGACGACTGGTAATCTGGGGGAAATTGTTGGAATTGCAGCTTAATTGGATTAACGAAACACACACATTTCCCTCTCCCTCCATACCAGCATCAGAAATCATCCGATACGGCCTAAATGCTGGATCGGGTATCGATACCCGTACTGCCCGAACCCTCAACAGAGATGAGACTCGCTCGTTAGCTGCTTCCATCGTCAGCTCTGGAAAAAGTCATCACCGCTGCGTCTGAAATCGATGACGTAAGTAGTTAACGAGTCATATCGCTTCTTTCTCTCCTCTGTTGAGAGTTCCACATGTGCGGTACCGATCTGATTTGGACCAAATCCCAATGTGGCCCCTGAGGCCTAAAGATCGGCTCCTCGTGGACTTAAGGGGAGACACTGCAGAGGATTGGGATAAAGAAATGTACTCATAGATATCACCAATAAAGTTCCCCAGTTGATTACTTACATTAAGACAATCATTTTTGGAATTGTGGGTTATTCCCTGCAGACTTGAGGACTCAAGGAAAATGTGCACGAAGGGTTAAAGAATCCACCCAAACGCACTTGAAGCTTTGACAGCGGGACAGCCCTCGTTCATCAGTGTGGAGCTCGGGTTTAGGCCTCCGTCTCCCCTCAAGTGTTCTTTGTAAGCAATGACACGGTGAACCATGTAATTACCAAATGGGGAATAAAATCCACTTGTGGCCAACAGAAATCCCCATGTTGCCAGTCTCAGGTCACTGCGCTTGTTCTGCAGCTGAAGAGGACCTTATTTCGTTAATGTGGCGTCCCATCAGATGATTGGTCTGTTCCCACGGCATCAGGACAGCATTCACACCTGCATATTTCTAACAATTTCAGCATATTTTCATCATAACTGATTGAAATGATGGGTAAAACTATGGAAATAAGATGCAAGTTGTAATAAATTTGAGAGGAAATGTATCTGGGTCAAAAACAAGAAAAGGTTTCTCCTCGTGTAATGACTTTGGTCACATTCAGTGAATAATTAATAGTAATAATAACCCAAGCAGACTTCCCTTTTCTGCAAGCCCCATGCATTTTTATTGCGAGCTTAATTTCCAATATAATGGGTCCATAATGCACCAGCCCCATGCTCTCTGATGTCTGACAGTCTGTGTCTGGTGGTGACTGAGCTGCTCCCACATCCTTGATCATTAGCTTCAGAGAGAGAGAGAGAGAGAGAGAGAGAGAGAGAGAGAGAAAGAGAGAGAGAGAGAGAGAGAGAGGTCCTCCTGGGCAGCTGACTTCCCTCAGCTAAATAACAGTTAGATATCTATTGGACTTAACAAGCAGCTGTTTACCTAAAGCAGTGTTTGTTTACACTGTTGTCATTCACAGCAGGAGAGTGAATGAAAAAAGAAAAAGAAAAAGGATCAACAATCTCTGTGAAGATGGAAGTCATGTCTGGAGACACCTGATTAATGATCTCCTAACGAGCGCTGCGAGGGCGGCTCGGCCCCTCGGCCCCTCGGCCCCTCCCATCAAGGGCCAGAGTGACCTTTACCAACACGGTGGTTCGTAGTGGCCGCTCGCTGACGGCTCTGCACAGTTGCGCAACACAGAATGAACTAACTTTTCTCAGGCTCGTGCATTTAGAGTTTCTGCCTTGCGATACGTCTCGGAGGTCAGACTGCTCTAGAGACATGAAGGGTCATGAGACCCATCCAGTCAACTAGGTCCACATTATGTCAAACATTGCGGTTCCATATCGATGTCTTTCAGGGACCCAGAGGCAACGGGCCTGTGGTGAATGAAGTATTGTGTGTTTTCAGACTTGCTTGAGGTCCGGTCGTGTTCTGGGTCGACCTTCTTCGCTCACGTGTTTCAAAAGGGCCGTTATTGGAGAGGAATGTTTGGGTGCCCTATACACATGGGCGGATAATGAGAAAATGTGCCTCCTCAGCACAAACATGGAAAGGGCCCCCAGCCCTCCCACACAAGAACAAGAGCCACAGAGTCAAAGAGACATTTTTGTGGTCCTTTTGTGTGTCTTTGTAGTCGTTTTGCGACTCTTTGATGTTATTTTGTGTGTATTTTGGGTCAGATTGAATGTCTTTGTTGTTGTTTTGCATCTTTTAGTTGTTGTTTTGCATCTTTTAGTTGTTGTTTTGCATCACTTTGTGGTCCTTTTGTAGTCCTTCTGTGTCTCTTTGTTGTTGTTTTGTGTGTCTTTGTTGTCGTTTTGCATCTTGTTGTTGTTGTTTTATATCTCTATTTTGCATCACTTTGTGGTTTTAAAGAAATGCATTTAAAAGAGGAAGTTGAAGACCTCAAGCCACAGTAAGCATGTCTCTCATATGTCGGCTGACCCTGCCCTCTGGTGGTCACAACCCAAAGATTCTGATTCAGTAAACAAATTAATTAATTTTATCGGTGGGTGGGGGGGCAAGGTGGGGGGGGGGGGCAACTGTGAATCTGTGACAACGAGCTCATGCTGCCTGTGATCCTGGAAAAAAAAAATTAATTATACATTTGAAATGTGGGAGACAGTGGCCCGTGACAACATCCGACTAATTGAGTAATCAGCTGCACACCTGCTCTTTATTAGCTGAGGTGTCGATGATGTCATTATGCCCTCTTTTGGACCTGAAGAAATTAACATATTTTCAGACAGAAAAGACCCAGGATAGAAAGTTGAGAGTATTTTTAAGTAAATCAAATGTATAGTATAGTAGTATTATGTATTGAATACTGTGTATTTATAGTGTACACCATACAGTGGCCTCTTATAGGTACACCTGTAAAATGTAATGTAATACAATTCAACAACTCAGCCATGAATTTGTCTTTACATAATTAAAATTTTTGATTGACATTGTTATTCGTTTAACAATATGTCAATTGTTGAGATTACAGTTGCCAGCGGTTGTATTATGTGTTTTTAATGTTTTGTTTTTTTCATTTGCATATTTAAACATAAATAGTCTTAATGTAAGTAATGAACTGTGGACGTTTCATGGTGACCTCTGTGAGTTAATTGTTTTACCCTGTTCACCTGCAGCGTCTCCCTCCTAACTGAGAGCAACAGGTTGCAGAGACATGTTGTCATCGTTGCAGAAAAACAGAGGTGTGACTAATTTCCTTAATCAGGGCTCATTTTCAATTCAGTTACCGTTCCATTAAACCAGCAGTAAGTGTTGTTGATTACACGTCTGCTTCTCCTGCCTTTCTGCAGGAGAGAGGCCGCTCAAGGCCGATGTGTAAACGACACAGAGTCACTGCAGGGTCGTGTGTGTGTGGGCGTTGGCTTTACTTCCTCCATTCTTTGGTATTTCATTCTCTAAGCCGCCTGTTCAGCTCTTTCTTTACGGTGTTGATGAGCGAGTACAGTGTGGGAGGGTCCGGCTGTGTTTTGGAGCCGCCTCCTTTGGCTCATATGTCTCTTTAAAAAGGGGGTGTTTCTGGTTTTCCCTATACACAGGGACGGATTGTGAGAGAATGGGCCTCCTGGGCAGTAAAGGGCCCCCACCCCACCCCACCCCACCCCACCCCACCTACTACTCCTTTATGGTCCTTTTATGTCTCTTTGTGGTCATGTTGCGTCTCTTTGTGGTCGTTTTGCATCTCTTTGTAGTCGTTTTGCATCTCTTTGTAGTCGTTGGTCTTCTTTGTAGCTCGCGTATTTTTGTAGTCGTTTTGTGTCTCTTTGTAGTCCTTTTGTGTGTCTTATATGTCGTTTTGCATCTTTTTGAATTGGTTTTGCGTCTGTTTGTGGTTGTTTTGTATCTCTTTGTTGTTTTGCTTTCTGTTCCTTTTGCGTCTCTTTCTGGTTGTTTTACTTTGTAGTCGTTTTCTGTCCCTTTGTGGTTGTGCGTCTCGTTTTCTGTCTCTAATTGGTAGTTTTGCATCTTTTTGTAGACGGTTTGTTTCTCTTTTTGGTCGTTATGTACCTATTTATTTTGTTTTGTCTTGTGTTGGTAGTTTTGCTTCTCTCTATTACTTCACAACAATAACTGTAGCAGTAACTTCAAACGGAGGCTGTGGCCTGAGCTCATTAGGCCCGTTCAGTAATCCATCCACCATAAAATAGTTGACAACTATTGTACTTTCTCACTTATTGTGTCTGTACTGTCTTCGAAACACCCTCCAACTGTTTTTTTTCCCGAGCAGGAGCTGTGATGACATATTAAAGTCTCTGGCTCAAAGGCTTTCCGTCTTTGTGGGATTTATGAGAATTTCCATCAGGATGTGATTTTGAATATTAATCACTCCATGCCTGCTGGCTTTCACAACACATTTCTGAGCCACATGAAGATTTAAAAATAATAACATTCAATATTCAGTTGGCTTCCACCAACCGATCTTGGTCCAGTATTGGAAGCAAACAGATGACGGATAATGACAGCGTCCTAATGTCCCTCCACCTCCTCTGGCTCCAACACAAACCTCCTGCATTGTCCGCACCGCTAAGTGGTTGATTAGTATTCAAGGGGCATCACTCTGAAACGACACCTATGAAGTTTATGGTTCATGAACAAAACCAGTCAAAAGATTATGTCATGATTACGCCAAAGCTTTGTTACCTACTGAAGACATAAATCTTTTTTTTTTTTTTTTTTTTTTTAAATGGCTCACAAATATGTAGGGGGTTAATCAAACAAAGTGTTCTGGTACACTGTACTTAAGAGATGTTTGTTGTCTCTGCCAGCTCCTGGATGAAAGTGAGGAGGAGGAGGACGAGGAGGAGGAGGAGGAGGAGCAGGAGAAGCAGGAGCGACACGTGCAGAGCTTCACAACACACAACCTTCTCTCAACCTTAAAGGATCCGACCAGTGGCGAGTGGCAGGTTCTCTAAAAGCATCATCAAATGAATAGAAGCCAGTCGCTGTCCACAAGGTACAAATATAAATATAAATAAAATAGCATGCCTTGGTTTAGCGTGCTAACATGCTCATATTTGCTAATTAGTACTAAAAACCAAGTGCAGACACGTAAAGGGCCTCTGTCTCTGATACATAAGAACCAGGGCCACAGATTCAAAGGCACATCATTTTAGTCATTTTGCATCTTTGTAGCCGTTTTTCTTTATCATTTTGCATGACTTTGTAGATATTTTGTGTCTCTTTGTGGTCGTTTTCAATCTTGTTTTGGTAGTTTTGCATATCATTGTAGTCGTTTTGTATCTTTTATGATCGTTTGGCCTCACTTTGTAGATGTTTTGTGTCTCTTTTGTATCTTTTCTTAGTCATTTTGCATCTTGGTTTTGTAGTTTTGCATCTCTTTGCGACAGTAACTTCAAACCGAGGTTCTGAGGCTCCGGCCCAGTGGCCCCTGGGCTAATAGGCCAGTTCAGGAATCCGTCTCTGAGTACAGCTGATGCTGATGGGAAAGTCATTCGTTTGGCAGGTTTATGACTTTGGTCATAAAGCAAAAATATTGGAAAAATAAAAATGTTTGCGTTAGATAATAATAATAATAATAATAATAATAATAAATTTAATTTATAACGCACTCTTCATTCATAAGAATCTCAGAGTGCACAGAGCCAGTACATAGTACATAGTTAAAACATAATTAAAACAGACTATATTTAAAAACATAGTTAAAACAGACTATAGTTAAAAACAGTTAAAAAAACAGACTATATTTAAAAACATAATTAAAACAGACTATATTTAAAAACATAGTTAAAACAGACTATAGTTAAAAACATAGTTAAAACAGACTATAATAAAGAAAGAAATAGCTGACAGATTTAACACAGAGTAAAAAACACCTTCCTGAATAAAAAGGCTTAAAAGAGTCCAGTGTCTGTGTTGCCCTCATGTGTTCAGGGAGACTGTTCCAAAGCCGCGGTGCTGCCGAGCAAAAGGCCCGGTCCCCCATGGTGGAGCTTGGTGTTGGGGACCCGAAGGAGCGATCTGTTTGTGGACCTGAGGGTGCGGGTGGAGGTTTGGGGAGTGATGAGTTCCTGTAGGTAGGGAGGTGCATGTCCGTTTATGCATTTCTGGGTGAGTAGTAGGACTTTGTAGTCAATCCGGAATGAGACAGGGAGCCAGTGTAGTGAGTGTAGGATGGGTGTTATGTGCTCATGTTTACGGACTCTCATCAGGATCCTGGCAGCGCTGTTTTGAATGTATTGTAGTTTTTTGATGTTCTTGGCAGTGACCCCGGTGAAAATTGAATTACAGTAGTCCAGTCTTGAGGAGATAAAGGCGTGGACGAGCTTCTCTGCATCTGACAGGGTTAAAGTTGGGCGGAGTTTGGAGATGTTTTTAAGATGATAAAAGGAGGTTTTGCATAGGTATTTTATATGGTCATTAAAGGTCAGGTGAGGGTCAAACCTAACTCCCAGATTGGTAACTGTGGAGGAGAGGGGTATGACCTGACCGTCAAAGGTGAGATGAGTTATGGAGGATGACTGAACCTGGTGTGGAGTGCCAACAAGGAGGGCTTCGGTTTTGTTTCTGTTTAACTGTAGGAAGTTGTTGCTCATCCACGCCTTTATCTCCCCAAGACAGGCGGTGAGACATGACATGGCTGTAGAGGGGCTTGGGGCAGTTTTTATGTAGAGCTGTGTGTCATCAGCATAACAGTGGAAGGGCATCCTATGTCTGCTGATGACACGACCGAGGGGGAGCATATAAATAATGAAGAGGATGGGGCCGAGGACCGACCCTTGCGGAACACCACAGGAGACAGGAAGTAGTCTGGACTTGCATCTTCCCAGTGAGACATATTCAGTTCTGCCAGAAGGGTAGGACTGAAACCACTTGAGTGCAGAGTCTGATAGTCCGATTGTGGTGTGGAGGCGCTCTAGGAGGATAGTGTGATCCACTGTGTCAAATGCAGCAGTCAGGTCCAGGAGGATGAGGAGTGAGGGTGATCCTGCATCGGCTGTCATCAGCAGGTCATTCGTAACCCTGAGCAAAGCTGTTTCAGTGCTGTGGGCTGAACCAAATCCTGACTGGAAGGTTTCAAATAAGTTGTTGTGTTTGAGGTGGTCCTGAAGTTGAGAAGCAACTACCTTCTCTAACACCTTGGACAGGAAGGCAAGGTTGGAGATAGGCCTGAAGTTGGCTAAAACCTCCGGGTCCAGGGTGGGCTTCTTGAGAAGGGGGCGGATGACAGCAACCTTGAGAGCAGCTGGTACACAGCCCGACTGAAGGGAAAGGTTAACAACTTTGGTGATGAAAGGACTCAGAGTGGGGATATGTGATTTGAGCAGAGCAGTGGGAATGGGGTCCAGGGTACAGGTACAGGATTTCATTTTTCTGAGGATTTCCTCAACATGGCTCTCCTGAACCTCAGCGAGATGTAGAGGAGACAGCACACTCGCAGATAAGGTGTTGGTGTCAGAGGGAAGCAGAGATGGAGAGGAGATAAGGTGATGGTGTCAGAGGGAAGCAGAGATGGAGATACGGTGATGGTGTCAGAGGGAAGCAGAGATGGAGATACGGTGATGGTGTCAGAGGGAAGCAGAGATGGAGATACGGTGATGGTGTCAGAGGGAAGCAGAGATGGAGATACGGTGTTGGTGTCAGAGGGAAGCAGAGATGGAGATAAGGTGTTGGTGTCAGAGGGAAGCAGAGATGGAGATAGGTGATGGTGTCAGAGGGAAGCAGAGATGGAGATACGGTGATGGTGTCAGAGGGAAGCAGAGATGGAGATACGGTGATGGTGTCAGAGGGAAGCAGAGATGGAGATACGGTGATGGTGTCAGAGGGAAGCAGAGATGGAGATACGGTGTTGGTGTCAGAGGGAAGCAGAGATGGAGATACGGTGTTGGTGTCAGAGGGAAGCAGAGATGGAGATACGGTGATGGTGTCAGAGGGAAGCAGAGATGGAGATACGGTGATGGTGTCAGAGGGAAGCAGAGATGGAGAGCTGGACATCAGAGAGCGAATGTTGTTGACTTTGGATTTGAAGAAGTCAATGAAGCTGTTGCATTGCTCCTCTGTAGCCTCAGGTGAAGAGGATGGTTGTGGCTTCAGGAGATGGTTTATGGTCGAAAAAAGCTGTTTAGAGTTGCCTGGGTTTTTATTGATTAAGCTGGAATAGAACTGTCTGTGTAGCCACAGCCTGATATAGCTAAAGCCCTTTGTGCATTATAACTACTTTATTGTCCAAAAAGCACATAAATAAGGCACATTGACATGTTTCTCCATCGTGATGATGATGGGGATTTGTAGTTTACTTTTGAATCAAACCACGTACACCGACCTTCTCACTACCGCAGATTAATCCACGGCTAAAAATGGCCCTTGGCAAATGCATTATTTATTGTCATTTGAGTAAAGTTTGCTTAACACAAGGAAATATATATTTTGTAAAATATAAATTTTAGATTTATTTGGCAGAAGTTGCTTGCTGGGAGCCAGGTTTTTGTTGCAAAGAACAAACAAAGCACATCACCATTTTTATTCTGTAACTCCGACATCAGACGGCCCGAGCCCCGGACTTCCAGCGTTTTAATATTTCCATGACATTTAACTTCCAGTCCCAGCAAATTAGTTCAATTAATTTCCACTGGCAGATCATAAATCTCCCTGTCGAAAACAGCGCCGGGCAGCAGAGAGAGAGAGAAAGGAGGCTCACGGACAAAGTGATGTTGAACTTTAGAGACAGTTTATTTAAACTTGAATTAATTTACAGCAGTTCCACTGGAGAGGAAAAAAGAAAAAGGGAGGGGGGAGTGGGGGGGTGATGGAGGAGGGGTTGAATGACGACCTAGCCACATTAAACCTATGGTCCTATCTACTGTATGTACAGGGAGGAGGGTGCAGCTCGGTAGTGCAGAAGGCACAGAGTTGGCTTAATACTTGCCTGTAAGCGCTGCGAACGGGACAGAAAGGACGAGGTGGTGAAATGGCCGCAGAGCGTCAGAGACTCTGTGTGTCGAGCCGAGAACACGAACGAGGCGACGAAGGAGAATATGGCTCCTTACTGATATAGTGGAGTAGATTTATACTACAACAGCTAGCATCTGCTCCTTTTTATTTTTATTTATCATTGTTAATAAATCCATTTCTCTAAATGTACAACGTGAGTCCTCCTGCGGAGTCACACGTGATGGAATGAGCGTCGTGTTTGGATTCATTCCCGCCAAGCTGGTGTGTTTTACAATATGCGATATGTGAACTGAAATTGAAACTGTACAGTGTTAAGGCATTTTTTTTTTTTTTTTTTTTTTGCACTTATAGAGATGCACTTCTAACCGAAGACGGAACAGAAGGGAGTCGCACGGGGGGGGGGAAGGAAGCGCACGAGGAGGGAAGCGCACGAGGAGGGAAGCGCACGAGGAGGGAGTCGAGGCGGGTAAATGAAGGTCGCCGACGTTAAACTGAGGGTTTGGCAATAAAAAAATGTCTTTCTTCATTCACATCTTTGACTTCCCATCACTCACACACAGCCTGCCAAACCCCACCCGCTTCCCATCCAACACTCCAATAAGAGGTGCCAGACCCCCCCCCTCCCTCCCTCCACCCCCTCCCTCCATCCACCCCCCCGCTGTGAAAGCAGAGAAGATGGTGCTGACAGCAGAAGCAACAGATCCATGCTCAAATATGACACGCCTCTAAATCAGGAAGACTTGTCCTCGCGTCGCTCAATACAGAACAAAACAAAAAAAAACAAAAGAAAAAGCTTCCACTCATTCGTGTTTGATAACAACAACGTGACAAAAGATTCATTTTCTGGCCGCAAACGGATAAAATATATGAAAACCACTCGGAACAGAAACACGATTCAAGTAAAGCCTTTTTTTTTTTTTTTTTTTAAACTGGAAAAAGATATTTAAAAAAATCGTAACTACGTTAAAATCACTTGGAATTCTTGCGTCTCAGATTTAGCTGATAAGATTATGCTGCTTGTAAAAAAGTACATTCAACAGGTAGGTCAATTATGGAACAAAATAAAAACACAGAGGTAAGTAAAAATCTGTAATGCTATGGAGGGGAGGGGGGAGTCACACATGACAAATATTAAAGGCGGAGTTAGACTGTTATTTATTCTCTTTTTATTTATGAAAGTTTGGATTTCACTCTGAATCGACGCGATTCATTTGATGACGATATATTTTACATTTGTGTCAAGCGCACAGGGGTCTGTGACTCAGGAGCTTAATCCAATTAGAGCACTTTTTTTATTTAACTTTTTTTTTACTTTATTGCAAATCTAATATGGGTTCATTTAGAATAATTGATGGTCAAAGTCAGCCGTGCTGTCGGAATATGACATTTCATCCTTGAGGCGAGTTGAGAGTTTCAGCACGACGCGATGAGTCACAACTATTTAATGTGAAAATGTTCCATTTCGGGGGAAAAGGTGCGCTTGTTTTGTTCCTCTGCCCGGTCAAGTCACCACAGACGCCTCCAGAGAATCAGTCTAAAGCCGCCTTTTATTCAGACAAACATTAAACTCGTTTTTTGCTGTACTACAAAATAATAAAAAATGAAAATGATTTAATCATCAATATATTATCACGGTTATGCAAATATAATTATATACTAATACATAATTATATTAATTTTTAAGTCTAACTGAAACAGAGTTTATATAGCTCAATAATCCAACTGTTTACATGTGACCTTGGACAAACAAATTAAAAACAAATCACAGGAGCAAATGACACAAAATGTGCAAAAAGAAAAAAAATCTAAAAAAAGGTGCACCGAGTATGCAAAACACGTGCGCGTGCGCGTGTGTGTGTGTGTGTGTGTGTGTGAGAGAGGTAAGGCAAGATAAGATAATGTTTCGCTTCATCCGGGTGTTGAACATTAAGTCGTGACAGGCAGCAAAAAAAAAATAAAACACGAGGCAGGTGAGCGATGAAGCCACAGAGTAAGGAAAACAAACAAAAAAAAAAGGCAGAAAATCATATTTTTAAGTGACAACTTTTCGAAACAAACAAACAAAAGTAAAACCTTTCCAACACAGACCACAGGAAGCTCACTGACGACCAGCGGAGGCCATGGCACTCATTAACTTCACCGTTGGCCGTTCATATATCAAATCAATTAATTCGTTTATCGACATTGCGGACACACGGGGGAAACGGAAATGGCGAATCAAAATATAAATTTGAGAGTTTGAAGTGAATAAACTCCTTTTTTGAACGGTGAAAACTCTGATCGGACGCAGAGAGAAGAGCTAAACTCTCTACGAGCAGATTTCAAGTGCCTGAACGCTGCGTTCCTCATCGAGGGAGATGACAGAACACGCCGTCTTTATTTTTTTTTAATTATTTCTACCTTGCTTGGTGAATGAGAGCGAGTGAGAAATGCCATAAAAATGCCTGCGTGGTTCTCGGGGTTCCGGGTCTTTCTGCTGCGTTTTATGTACTGCATGTTCTGAACGTGGCACAGAGGGGAGAAAGAAATAAACAAAAGAAGAAGAAGAAGAAGAAGAAGAAGAAGAAGAAGAATATCAGAGTTCCTACAAATATGTACACGACAGATACAGGCACTTGTATATCTTTGGTTGGAAAAACCCAACATTGCAAGAGTAATGCATTCACAGAGCTTTTGTGTCCCTTATTGTATTTCCAGGGTTCACTAGGCAACTGGGATGTTTATTTATATTTCTTCTGTTTCTTTGCGTTTTGTCCGTGTTACAGGTACGTTCTGACGTAACTCTCCTTTTTAACCCTCTGACAACGCCACCTGAAAGAAGAAGGAAGGGTTTTAGTGAACGCTTACGGACTCGTGACGGGGAACAACATCACTTAACCCTCGGAACCCCAAGCAGTTTCGGCTCCGGTCACATTTCCCTCGCTGTGGTCTTGATTTTCACGGTCATGTAGAAGTTCTGCACCTCTAAGGGAACAGAACAATCACGGCTACAAGGAGAGAACATGTGTAAACGTGTTACTAATGTTGGAAAGAAAGATGGAGGCTCTACGTGCTGTATACATTAAACTATTTACATGTTTACAGCCTCTCCTCTCCTCTCCTCTCCTCTCCTCTCCTCTCCTCTCCTCTCCTCTCCTCTCCTCTCCTCTCCTCTCCTCTCCTCTCCTCTCCTACAGGATCTGGTTAAAACAAAAGGTTTATTTGGGGCGAAATTTTAAATGAGACATTTAGAATCTTTTCTTCTTTTTTTTTTGATGAAATAATATTAATAAATATAAATATAAATATATATATATATAAATAAATAAATATATATATATATATATATATATATATATATATATATATTAATAAATAAATAAATATATATATATATTAATATATAAATAAATAAATAAATAAATAAATAAATAAATATATATATATCATAACTTTAATCTTCGTTTCGGTTGCTTTTTCTGCTTGAGGCGCTCGTCACACACGATGTGTTCAAGGACCGTCGGAAAGACGGAAATCTGACGATAACGAATCATTTTGCCGATTGTTTAAAGAAAACATGCTTTTCAAACCCGCCGGCAGGTTTTGGGGTTCAGAGGGTTAATGCAGGACATCAATGGTACAATCCTTCAGAGAAACACAGAGAGACACAATAACTGGAAATATTCATTAGATGAAGCCGACAGACGATTCATTCAGTTTGATCCGGTTTAAGAAGTTCTATCGTAAAATAAGACAATTTCTTATCCTAAATTGTAGTGGCATTAAATCTCCTCAGTAAGCCACTGCTGTGAGGAAATCACTAAATAAGTTACAATAAAGACAATAAAGCACCTAAAATGTCACATGATCAAAGTGAAGGACATCTCCCTTCAGTAAGTTACGGCCCTGCTGATGCAAAGCAAACACTTCCTGTTGAAGATGAGACGCGGTTATCACCGCTTTGATTTATGTAGCAGCTGTTTAATAAAAACAGATCTACACAAGGAAGAGAAGATGTTCTGAGCTATTAAGGCTCAGTTTTTAAATATGACAGGAATAAAGAAAACAAACAGACAAGCAGAGAGAGAGAGCAGCACAGATCATTCCACCCCATTATTCTGATTTAATCATCTTCTCTTAAACACTAACTAATGTAACTAAATAATAGAACCTATTTGTCAGACGCCTGATGAGACAAATATTGGGCCTCATGTATATTAAGGGATTGCTGAGGTTCGTCATAGCAACCCTTTACCTGAACTGGTGATTCAGTAGTTTTACTGAAGTAACTTAAAATGGCTTTATTGTTGTTTGTTTGTTGGCTACATCTTTGCACTACTGTTTCATTTTGTTAGTTAATTTAATATTCTATTCGATTTGTTATATATATTGTGCATTTTTCTTATTATTCTATTCTATTTTTTGTATATATTGTTCTTACCTGTATGTAAAAATGCTGCTGTAGCGAAATAATGTCCCCTTGCGGGATTAATAAAGTATCTATCTATCTATCTATCTATCTATCTATCTATCTATCTTATTTCATCACTGGAGTAATATGTAGTTAAGATAATCAAACTTAGTTTTGCATAAAAGTCAATCCAATTATATTTGTATTATATTTGTAATGCCTAAAAATAACAAATTCCTCCAATGCGTCTGAGGATTAGTATCCATCGAGGAGATGGCTCTCCACCTCTGACTTTTAATGGTTTCATAATATCTGTTTTAATAACTGAAATAACCTCTGGGAGCTACTTTTCTTTATGTGCCAAAAAGAAAACAACAACAACAACAACAACAACAACAACAGTCGCACACAGCGGTCCGTGTGCTGTGGGCGGAGAGCAGAGACACAGCGGTGTGATCGGGTCTGTACCCGATCCCCGGTCGGCCGGCGATGGAGCTACCTGTTCTCGTCACATAGCTCGGCTGGAGGCTGCTGTACCTTCTCGGGACAGAAGTCGGGGTTGGTCTGCCGCACTTTGCCGGGCCGCCCCTTGATGACCGCGTAGCAGAACATCGTGATGACCATGACGAACAGGAAGTAGCTCGTGTGCATCAGGTGCAGGTTGATGAGGGAGCGGTCGTCCTGGGGAGGGCGAGTCGGAAGGGGCAGAATTAGATTTAGACTCGTTTTCATTTTAATTCCCACCAAATGCATATTTTTTACGCTTCATATCTGTACGTGTGCAGATTAAACCGCCCTTCCTTAATAATTACATCACTAGGAGTCTTTTAAAGAGTCCTTTTTTTTAATGCGGAACACATTAAAGACTACTTTTAATTGTGCAATAAGCCTGAAGAGCAAAGAAGAAGAAAAGAAAAGGAGTGAGAATCAAAGCATTTCCAGACATTTTAATTCAGTCTCCCTAGAAGTAGGAATGAAACCCTCTGTGCTGCTTGGTGGAGGCCCCGCCCCCACGCAGATCAGGTGACTGCAGATATGATCAAATTGTTTTCAGGCTCAGTGGAGCGTTGGCCGGCCCCTTGTGGCCCCTCAATGGGGTCTTTTGTAATCCCGGAACAATCTCCCTCCGTCACTACAGAACGACGACTGAGCGGATTCAGTCACATTCACCTCGTTCATAGAGCCGTCCTATAATCACATGAATTATTATATCACACAATCATCCTGGTATTGTTGTGTTGTGCCGCCTGCAATTACTTTATATCTACAAGATTCTGGGGAGCAGCGAGTATGTGAGGGTGCTAAGTGACTGCACTACAGAACCTGCACTACAGAACCTGCACTACAGAACCCGCACTACAGAACCCGCACTACAGAACGTGCATTATAGAACCTGCACTACAGAACCTGCATTAGAGAACGTGCACTACAGAACGTGCACTACAGAACCTGCACTACAGAACCCGCACTACAGAACCCGCACTACAGAACTTTGCATTACAGAACCTGCACTACAGAACCCACATTAGAGAACGTGCACTACAGAACGTGCACTACAGAACGTGCACTACAGAACGTGCACTACAGAACCTGCATTACAGAACCTGCACTACAGAACCTGCTCAGCTCTTACATCTCGTCTGGAGAGATGCACCCATTGATATTGTCTAAGAACTAGAATTAACAGCAAGGCTTGAGACTATTTTCTTTTTATCCAACGTACCAAAACCTGAAAGAATAATTTTATAATAAATAAATTGAATAAACTGTCAAAAATTCTAATTTAATGTGATTATTTTAAATAAAAACATACAACTCAAATGATTAGGAAATAAAATATTGTATCTTGGCCTTAGTACTTTTAACTATACTGTACTGTTTAGAGACAGTAAGTTAAACGGGTCATAATTCCATCTGTAATATCTATTTTATTTTGCTGTGAAAACATCTCCTTCAAAAAACTGGATTAAGTTTCTCACCAAAAACAAAATTTGACTAATTTACATTTGAACACATCCTAATTAACCATCGCTTTATGCAAAAAAAAATTATTGAGTAGACCTTGAACGCATCATAATGCAACTCAATGCAACCTCCGTGAACGTTACCTGTTTAGCTCCGTGCTTTATCAATAACAACAATCAACAGGAACTCTAAAAACTGTGAGTCTGAATAATGTTTGCGGTGACAAAAGGAAAAAGGAGGCGGAGACTCACATCAGGGACGATGACCGTGAGCTTTGGGTTGAGCGCGTGGTACAGCTTGCCGATGGCTCCCTTGTAACACCAGAAGGGGTTGTAGTCCTGACCGTACTTGGTGTCCGAGTCGCGGGCCGTGGTGAACACCTTGTACCAAGACGTGGCGTTGGTGTACGTCTCCGGCACGCAGTGTGGCGGCTGCCTGCAGACCAGAACAGAGACCGTTGACAGGGAACGTGTGTGTGTGTGTGTGTGTGTGTGTGTGTGTGTGTGTGTGTGTGTGTGTGTGTCAACCTTTGGGCTCCCAGTGGAATCCAAAGCAGTATCTATGACGACCAATACCCCATAATATTTCCCGTTTAAACGAGATGCAGTGTGAATTATGGTGTGACATTAAAAGTGGTTGTCCACTCTGGAAGCGAAGACAAAATGAGCAATAACTACGTCCCGTCTGGCTCGTGATGAAGCTAAAGGACACGGGTGAAGCTCTCCGCCTCCACCTCATGGTGTCACAGACTGACCAGATATTGGAGGCTACCGCCCGCCCCCCACCCCCACCCCCCAATCAGACAGCATCGTGGTGCACACAGCAATCCCAACCATCTTAACAACCACCACCACTCCACCGCGACAAGAATAAAGAAATATGCTATTAAAAGTCTGTTATGGATTTGGGCTCCAAGACTAAACAGAAAAGATGTTGTCTTCTCAGAGACATTGTACGGAAGCACGAATAGTTCTCCTCAAAATACTGTCAGAAAGGATGTGAAGGTGTGGAGTCCAGAACGTTTGGAGAGCGTCTCTCCAAACGTTCTGGACTCCCGCGGCTGGAGGCGGAGCTACAAAGCGTGTTTCTGTGAGTCGGGCAGGAAGTCCAACTCACACTGTGACGGGGAAGATGTTGCTGGCCGCCGTGATGGTCATGCACGTGCTGAACACCACCTGCTCGCAGTGGCCGTGCAGCACACACTCGTCTGAGTTCCAGGAGACAGGCAGGGTGAAGGTGATGTTTATTTCTTCATGGGCTTCCCGGCCTACGCACAACAACAAAAAAAAGAAAGAAAACGTGAAAATACATTCATTTCTTTCCTCATTTCGTTCCCTTTCCAGGTTCCTTTTAGGCCGAAACCCACCAAAGAGCACGATTCACAGGCCCCTTACCGCTCATATCCACATTCCCTTCATGGTCATGTTTACGTGGGAATAATTGCCAGCCACGATCAGACTAAAACCACCTACAGGCCTGAGGAATGTGTCCTCGTAGCTCTGAGATGTTGAGCCTACAACAAGCTACACAACATGCACACGACCTCCCCCGTGTGATGCCACACCAAGCTGCTCCTCCGTTTGGAGGCTTACGCAATGTTTGTCCAACTGCAAAGGGAATTAGAAGATTATCAGGCAAACACTCCTGGGTGCGACTAAATAATGAAGCGGTTGAGTCAACACGAGTGTGAATCCAGGAGGGGACACGTGTGGACGACGAGCCTCCCGATTCTCACGAGCAAAGTCAAACTGACGGACGAGGAAAAGATCGGAAAAGATCGATTGATTTTCTCACAAAATGGAATTTGTGTCAAATTGATCTGAAGGCTAATAAGATGGGAAAAGTGTAACATCCAATCTTAGCAAAAACAATAACCTGTCTTTTCTATTAATGTGACTTTTATACACCACATGGTGTACAATGTCCATGTCAATTTGTTTTAAATAAATAGGAGGTATTGGTTTATTACCAACATAAAGGACACACATATAACAAAGGATTCAATAGACTTTATATTAAAAAATATTTGAAATGTTAGTGAAGCATATTTCTTAACATTAAATTATTTTCAAATTGTTAAAATGATCATTTATACAAAAAACAATATCAAAAATAATCTCTAATATACAGCATATACTGCTCTATTCAACAATAGAATTGTGTACAAATTCAGACAATGTTTTATTTAATACAACTCTTATTATTCTATCAATACTATGCACTATAATGTAAGGATAACGGATTTTTTTTTATTTCTTTGTTTTACGATTTATGGATTTATGAAAGAAGAAGCTGACATTTCCTCGGTCCGCTCTCTCCAGCTCTCCTACAGCGTGAGCTCTATTCAGAGAGGAATATGTAATACGGCATTCGCATCGCTCATTATTGACTTTGCTCATCCGGTCTATTGGGTTTAAAATTAAAGACACGCCTGCCTGTTGTTGGCAGACAGGTAATCCCGTTGCCGAGCCGACAGCGCTGTAAGGAGAAAGACAAACAAGGGCCTGAAACAAGGGAGAGATTATCTTCAGGAAAACTCGGTACATAAAAGTATTGAACGCTCAGTAAAGATATCGACCCGCGAAGGGGCGAGTTTATTTAGTTAGTTAGTTTATCAGAAACCTGAGCACTTTGCGTGACAGTTATAAGTAAATTTAAAGTATATACAGTATGTGAATATGACGTTATATTCATTTTCGATTCTAATAAAATAGTTTTGATTAACAAGTTGAGATTCGCTGCGCGTGTACGTTTTACAACCACCAGCTCCCTCTTAAACAAAGTGAGCGTGAAGATAAGAGGAACGGACCTATCTGTCGGTATCAGTCCAGCACCCACATTCCCTGTATAACAATAATAATAATAATAATAATAATAATAATAATAATAATAACTCTTATGTAAACAGTGGAGGCAGGGCCTTCCTTCACCGAGGACGCCCTGATTACAGTTTGTATAAAACGGTAGACGCTAACAATCTAAGTTGATTAAAAGGGGGTTTGTTCACACGTGTGTGTCTGTGTGTGTGTGTGTGTGTGTGTGTGTGTGTGTGTGTGTTCGGATGAGGGGTTGCGTCCTGCTGAGTATCTTTCTTCAGTGTTTGACAAATATTAGCACATTTTGATGACAGAACATATGAGGAATTGCATTTATCCTCATCAGACGGGCCAAAGCAGCGGTGGCAGCAACTCACAGATGTTTATGGACTCAACAATAATTAATTAGCTTTGTTTACATTGGGCTTTTTTTTTTTTACAGCAGAGGCCATCTCCAAGATGCAATGCAAGAAAAAAACTAAAATAAAAACGGGCAATATTGTCAGAGTAAAGGTTGCTTATATCAGTTAAATAAGTCAAACTAAACATTAAAGCATAATAGTCCTTTACAATAATTCAGTACATGTTTACTATGAAGTTGGCAAACTCATTCAGACATGCAGTAATTAAGATTAGTGTACATGACGGAAAGAAACAAACCCGATTTGGGCTTTTACAGCCAAAATAATTCTCCAGGGGGTCCCTGCCCCCCCAGGGCCCAACAGGCTGGCTAATCCACGTCCTCGTGGAAAACCGAGGAGCCGTTCTCGTGTTCGGGGCTGGAATGCCCTCGAAGGAAGGAGGTTAAAACCACAGATTAAAGCCAATCTGGACGGGATTAATATTAAATAAATAAATAAATAAATCACCTGACCTTTTCCTGGAGGATCTAATCCCGTCTGAACAGAGAGAGAGAAAGGTGCAACATTTTGACTTTGCTCACGTCACAAGGTCGTGGAATAGCATGTTGAAATACACCGTTCTACTTATTCCCTCAACAAGGAAGTCTGCGTGAGAAATATCTGGAGTGCAGTGAAGCAGGATCAACTAACCAAATATGACGACTCATTTCATTTCATTCAAATTGTTTCTCTGTGGATCGTTTATACTCAACACAAACCAGAGGACTGGATCAGAGGACTGGATCAGAGGACTGGAATAGAGGACTGGATGAGAGGACTAGATGAGAGGACTAGATGAGAGGACTGGATCAGAGTTCTGGATGAGAGGACTGGATCAGAGGACTGGAATAGAGGACTGGAATAGAGGACTAGAATAGAGGACTGGATGAGAGGACTAGAATAGAGGACTGGATGAGAGGACAGGATGAGAGGACTAGAATAGAGGACTGGATGAGAGGACTAGAATAGAGGACTGGATGAGAGGACAGGATGAGAGGACTGGATGAGGACTAGAATAGAGGACTAGAATAGAGGACTGGATGAGAGGACTGGATGAGAGGACTGGATGAGAGGACTAGAATAGAGGACTGGATGAGAGGACTGGATGAGAGGACTGGATGAGAGGACTGGATGAGAGGACTAGAATAGAGGACAGGATGAGAGGACAGGATGAGAGGACAGGATGAGAGGACAGGATGAGAGGACAGGATGAGAGGAGGACTGGATGAGAGGACTAGAATAGAGGACTGGATGAGAGGAGGACTGGATGAGAGGAGGACTAGATGAGAAGACTAGAATAGAGGACTGGATGAGAGGAGGACTGGATGAGAGGACTAGAATAGAGGACTGGATGAGAGGAGGACTGGATGAGAGGAGGACTGGATGAGAGGACTAGAATAGAGGACTGGATGAGAGGAGGACTGGATGAGAGGACGGACCAGATGAGAGCAGCTGGACGTTACACAACTCACCGCACAAAGAGGGAAGTTAAAACTCTTGAAGGGGACGAGCTCCCTCACGCAAAAGGGAGGGAATTACCTCCGTACAGCGAACACCTAAAACCGGTCCAGGCCGGCGACATACAGACTGCACACGCGTCTCACGAGGACAATAACAATGTTTGTGGGTCAATAACGTGCTGCATATGAATCAATAGTGCAGGTGAACGGAGGTTCTCTCCATCTGCAGAAGTCTAACTGTGTGAGAGTCAGTGACGTCTCGAGTGGATCTGAGAGATCTGATCTGCAGCACCAGCTGATCGGATGGATCCAGATGATCTGCTGGTCTCTACTCGCTTTAGCCGTCATGCAGGGGAAGTACATCTACATATCTGAGGCGGCAAGGAAAGATTTCTTTAAAAAAAAAATGTTCAGGCTTTAATTCAAAAGGTACATTTTTATGACACAATGACGTGTTGTGCAAACCACAACGGTTCTTGTGGACGTGGTGAGAGTCGTGACATTTTTCAGGAAGTGGAATGTTGTTACAGAGGTGTGTGATTGGGGAACTATGCTGGAGGATCTCAGACAGGTGTTTACACACACACACACACACACACACACACACACACACACACACACACACACACACACACACACACACACACACACACACACACACACACACACACACACACACACACACACACACACACACACACTTCTAAAAGACACATTTGCTTAAACTATTTTAATACCTATTTTTGCGCATTGTGTCCGTGACATCGTGTTTCATCTGGCCACCAGCAACGCAGCTCTGAACTTCGGTCACACGCCTATCAATGCCTCCTCATTTCACTACACAAACCTAAACCAGGAGGCAGCTGGCCGGAGGAAGAGCACCTGAACGTTTCCTCCGGGCTGTTGGATGGATTGTTTTTCATTTCCAGTAAATATCAGAATATAAAAATGGGTTTTCTGTTTAAAAAGTACAAACGGCTGAAGACCAACCCATCTTTTTAGTGATTATGTCTCCAGTCTGACCTCATAATTCTTCGCTCAGCTCGACGTAAAGTAAAATGTAATTTTCAAAATCGATGAACGTGACATCACTGAACTCATGTCGTGCGGTGCAGACGGTCGTGGTACTTCCCACAATCAAATTTACATTTTCATATCCGTGTATATTTGGTTTTTTTTACTATTTGAATATTTATTCACATTTTTTACATTTGTTGAAACCCCTAACACACCCCAAACAAATTCACATTCATTGAAAGTTCCCACTTGATGTAGTTGCATCTCTGATCCTTGTATTGATTTTTCTAAATATCTCTGTAAATCTCCACCAGATTTCCTTCCATACACAAAGTGTCTTACTCTGAACGCGGACTGCGAGGCGAGTACAACCCGAGGAGGCGGGGCACCTACCCGAGAGGCCCACCTGCTGCCCCAGCACCGTGGCGTACAGGTGGGTGATGTTGCGAGAGTAGCCTCCGAACGGGCGCTGGGGGTCCAGCGTGAGGGTGATGGGCACCGAGATGTTGACGGTGCCCGAGTCGTCCAGCAGGAGGGGCACCTGGGTGCTGGAGCGGGCCTGGCCGCTGGTCACCACCATGCTCTCCGGCGTGGTCGACTCGTTCAGGCCGTGCTTTATCGTCTCGTTCTCCGACACGCAGAGGTCCAGCTCGTTGAAGCGCAGCAGAAAGGTGTTCCAGTCCTGAGGGAGACGGGGGCGGTACCATGTGATCAACCACACAGCTGAGACTTGATTGACAACTCGGACTGACATCATACTGCCGCGCACAGAACTTTATGCTAACAGTTACCAACCAACTTACTTATTCCATCACGGGACGATACTGGGATGGTTTGTAGAACCCATCCCAGCATCGTCCTGTGAGGAAGATACTGGGATGGTTTGTAGAACCCATCCCAGTATCGTCCTGTGAGGAAGATACTGGGATGGTTTGTAGAACCCATCCCAGTATCGCCCTGTGAGGACGCCTCTAACATTCTCACAAGGGGTTAATAGAAATGTCGTACGCATTCTGTACACACAGGACAGCCAGAAATGACATTTCACGTCTCGTTTTTTTTAACCATATTATGTAATTATTGCTGTGAAAATAGATTCATCAGTTACCTTGAAATTCCTATTAAGATCCACAAGGTTATTCTGTTGTCATTGTACAATAGGGTTGCAGAACAACATTACAAAACACAAAAAAAAAAACGATATCTATCTGTCTATATCGATCTATATGTGGAGGGTGGAGGATACAAAGGGAATAAAGGAGTCTCGCAGCCAGAGGGAAGGAGCTGTTCTGAAGTCTGGTGGTCCGGCCGCTGATACTTGTGTATCCTTTGAGCTCTTCACAGGCACCCCTTGTCACCAATATTACCGATGCTTCGTCGATGGGTACCAATGCAACGGCACACTATAGTCACACTTTGACTGGTGTTCGTTTGACTTTTTGATCTCTCCAGTAATAATCTTTACAGTTGTGTGTTTGTGTATTAGAGGCAGATGGAAAAGGGGGTCCGATGTACTGCACAGTACATATATATAAAAAAAAAAAAATAAAAAAAAAAAAAAACTGGATTCCCTAATTCTTATAATCTAACAAGCTTCTGTTAGCCCCACAGACTGAGCTGGGGGAGACTTGAAAAGGTTGAATAGGTCATTGTGTTAATGCAACATTTGTTGCGCTAATGTAATTTTGGGCAAATGCATCCTTGTGGCATAAAGCCGCCCACTAAGGTCCTCAGCGGACACTTGGCATCAGCAGTGGCCACAGTTTTCTGGTACCTGAGAGATTCTTAATGGAGCAGGCAATCTAATTCCATCTCTCTTTTTTTTTTCTTTTTTTTTTTTTTAGAAGAACTCACCTCTGTGAACTCCGGAGACTTGATCTCCTTAATCTTGAAGAAATAACCGATGGTCAGGAAGGCGATGGCCACTGCACTGACGCTGATCATAAAAATGACCAGCGGTGGACGGTTGTTGATGTAGCTTCTCAGGTTCTCTATAGGGTTTAACAGGTACACCTGCGTAGGGGCAGAAACACAACGTGTCAACATGTGAGCGATGACCTCGTGTATCACAGGGGGGTTTTCTAAAGGCAGTGGTAAATAATTAGCCTCCACACAGACACTTTAAATGATTCATTTTCCGTTAGTGGTGCAGCGGATCATAAAACACTCGGCTTCGGATCGCTCAACACAGACGAAAAGGAGCAAATGGAACTTTTAGAGATCCCCGATCACGCTTTTTTTTTTGCCACCGATGCCCATTGCCGATCATTGATGATCATTATTGGCCAATACAGATTGTTTTTGTTGTTTTGTGTTATTATAGCAGCTGCTCTACGAGGCTCCAGATTACCATTTTTTTCGCCACCGCTCTGAAGTCAGTATGAACCATCATCACCATTATCCTTTTACTTCGTGTCATCTATAGTGTTTTTTGGGGGGGAATAAAATATTGTATTTTTATAAAAAAATCTTGGCTTTAGTAGTTTTAATGATTTGTTTTCGGGATTTAAAATCAGGCAAAAAAGGTAGTTAAGTTAGAAACTTAGAGCTAGTGTTAGGAAGTTAAACAGCTCACAATTCATCTCTAATATCTTTCATTTTACTGTGAAAACATCTCATTCAAACAACTGGATTTATTCAAGCTTTCCCACCGAAACTACATTTTACAATTATACAATATAAACATTATGATAACGTCATAATTTACCTTTGCTTCAGATCTACAAATCTGCCCGTAAACAACAGATCATCACTAGTGTCTGCAGCACTGCTATTCAAACTAGTTTCTGACTGGAAAACTATCAACTTTTAAGGGTGTTCATTGAATGTTAAATGATAGAATTTCAGTTTCGGCTTTTACTGTAACAGACTTCATTATGCAAAGATATTCTACACAACCACGGATCCCTTTTTTATTGTTTCTATTTTTGTTATTATAGTCATTGTAGGATATATATTTAATGGCATTTTATATATTCTATTCATTATCTTTCTTTTATGACGCACGGAGTGACAATAAACCTCTTGAATCTGTACTTCAGAGGGAGTGTTACATATTAATGGACAGAAGATAGGATTGTTAATCTCTACTGTTCCACAAACCAGAGTACTTTTGGTTGTTGTTGAGTTTGTCATGAACTCTGTCCACAGTTTTAGATTAGTTTTACTTTAACTTGTGTTTTTAAGTTTGTACTAAAGCGTAAAAGAAGCACCATGTTGTTGCCGGTAAATTCCCAATCATTCTCAATACAGCACCTTGCTCGTGTGGTATTTAACAATATTATACTTCAGGTAAAAAAAAAATTTAAAAAAATAAAAATGCAAGCAAAGCAAGTTTTCCAAGTTCTACTTGTGTCATTATGTTCCTGCAAAATACTAAGATGAGCTGCAGCATTTAGTAAGGACTCAAAAGTTGACATCTTTGGCAACAAAATAGGTTAGGGTTAGGCTTAACTTTTGGCTTTAAACAGGATAACTTTTGGCTTTAAACAGGATAACTTTTGGCTTTAGACAGGATAACTTTTGGCTTTAAACAGGATAACTTTTGGCTTTAAACAGGATAACTTTTGGCTTTAAACAGGATAACTTTTGGCTTTAAACAGGATAACTTTTGGCTTTAAACAGGATAACTTTTGGCTTTAAACAGGATAACTTTTGGCTTTAGACAGGATAACTTTTGGCTTTAAACAGGATAACTTTTGACTGTAAACAGGATAACTTTTGGCTTTAAACAGGATAACTTTTGGCTTTAAACAGGATAACAACATTAAACAGGACAACAACATTGAACAGGATAACAACATTAAACAGGATAACAACATTAAACAGGACAACAACATTGAACAGGATAACAACATTAAACAGGACAACAACATTAAACAGGATAACAACATTAAACAGGATAACAACATTAAACAGGACAACAACATTAAACAGGACAACATTAAACTGAAGGGGCGCTGTGCAGCCAGGTGACCCGAGCTGTCACCCTCCTCGTAGCTCGGTGAGCTCGGTTAGCTACCTGGCCCTTTGACAACAACTGTGACAACAACTGTGACAACAACTGTGACAAATGTGACAACAACAGTGACACATTAAGGATCAAACCGTCACGTTGCCAAAAACAGCTGGCTAACTGTTGACGTCACGAAACATTACTTACCATTTTTCCGACGGATGCTAAGCAGGGAGGATCGTCGCGAGCCAACAAAACAAGGCAGCAGCGGTTGTTGTTATTGTGTTTTTCTGTGTGTTGTTGTTGCTAGCAAGCTAACGCTGCTGCTTGCTAGCAAGGCTACTCCCTCCTGCGGATACCGCCGCGGAGCAGAAGTCGGTGTTGGGGGGAGACGACCAGGCTTTCAGCGTGAGGAGCACCGCGGAGCCTCCTTCCCATTCTTCGCTTTATAGTTTCGCTGCCGCCGTAATGAGAAATATCTCTCGCGTACAACGTCAACACCGTGTCTGGGTCCTCCCCTCCGACATCTCCTCCGCTGCGCATCCGTACTGCGCAGCTGCGCCCGCCTGAGCGGTATTTCCGTATAACGTGCGCCCGTAAAAGCGGTCGGCCGCGCGCGTCCGAGTGACGTTCACGCGTACGTTGTTTACGTAGTCAACGGGTGGCGCTTTGAGCGTGTAGGGCTTTTTGCTGCGTTTAGGTACCCTCGGAAATATGAATTGCAAGGAGGGTTTGCGCAACTGCCGTGTGGTATGATGTTTCTAACTTGGTGTTGATATTGTATGGAATGACATGGAAGTAACAATTACTCTCCCTAAGGTTTCTTCCCCTTTTTTCCCCGTTAAAGGGTTTTTGGGGGGAGTTTTTCCCGTATGTGTGATTTTGGGCAATACTAAATAAATTGAATTGAATGGAATTGAACAACAACAATAACAACGATTTTATTATTGATTTAAGTAAACTAAAAACAACCTACAGGATACAGTACATGTTTTCCAAAAGTCTAAATGTGTGAGTGATAGTGATTGAAGTCGGCTTGATCGACCACATTCGGGAGTCATTGAAGGCAGCATCAACTCTGACTTGCCAGTGCCAACTACAACTATATTTTAGTATTTAGCAAGGACACTTGTTAATGGGACTAGGGCAGGTTTGTTTTTTGTTTAACATTCAACTGCTCACAAACTATTATTATTATTATTATTATGAGAAAATTAAGGACACCAAAACCTCTGGGTGCACTTGTTATTAAATAGGATTCAGGGATTTATTATTATCATCATACAATACAGGATTGGACAACGCCATGTGGTGTACATTGGCTCTGAATGTGCCTTTTGTAAAACATTGTCATATACAAAATTGGTCGTACATTTATTGCAGAAATACTGTCAATTTCCCCACTGCGGGGACTAATAAAGGATTATCTTATCTTATCTTAATAGATGAATTAACAGATTATACAGTAAATAACACAAATCAGTGAGACATAACAAACAGAGGTTATGATGTTTATCATTTGGACTTTGTATATATTGTGTTTGTTTCTTTTGTTTTTAGTATTGTATGTTGTTTGCCTACACTGTACATTAAGCTGGAGAATGGTGGATCACAAGTGTGTGTTGTATTGTATTAGCATGCATGTATTAAAGTGTGTTGTGTATTCTTGTACCTATGGAGGAGTGTGTTGGTATGTGCGAGGCGTAAGAAAAAGAATTACGTAAATAAATATGTAATAATAATAGTAATAATAGTAATTCATCATCATGATTATAATGTTCATAAATAAATTAAATAAATTCTAAAAAAAAAAGGAATAGTGGGGAAAAATAAAATACCTATTTGTATTTCAGTATTTTAAAAATGCTGAAAATATTTTCCCTGCAACTGACTGTGTGATTACCTCACATATCAATGTGTGCCCAGTAATTTACCCGGGCTTATTTAAGAGAGGCATGAGAATGACCCATAAGGTGGGTAAAACTTAACGTTATAGATTTATCAAGAAGGCTATAGCTAAAAACCTAACTGTTTGCTTTCCGTTATATTCTAGTGTTAATCTTTAGTAGGCAATCGCCCCTTTTACCATTTTTGACATATTTTTCCAAGTGTTTGTTAGACCTATTCTTTAGATTTGTCATTTTACATTGTTAATTGTTATAAAGAAAATGTCTGAATTAACAAGGGGCTTCTACATACTTTCAGTTGCAATCGAGCCAAACCCCCAATAGGATGCTTGCTTTTATCCTACGTTTCTAAAGACATTTGTCTTAATAATACTTGTTCTTTTTGTTGTTGATATCACAGTTATGCAGTCAGATGGTAGAAGTTCACTGACTAATGCATCTACTGGGAGTGATATTTATTATCTGAAGTGCTCCAGTGCAGCAGATGGCGGTATACACCTCCTGCTACTCGTTTAAAGGTCCACCGTGTCTTATGAACCCATTCACCACGGGTGTAGAAAGGGAATCCAGTGGGCATTGTGCAGCCCATGCTGTAGACTAGTGTAGCCCCCTCGGTTATTACGTCAAGTTACCAGAGAACTACCGGAAAGGTGATGTGTATCCTTCAAAATAAAACAAAATAATCACCTTTTGGAATATAAATATACCCCTCGCATGATGTTCAAGGTGGGGAAACAGAATGTCTTCACTAGAATACGATTGTACACTTAATCAGTTATACTCTAAATCTAACAAATATTTATTTTCTAGTAATACAACTTTTATTTTGCAGACCCAAACCGGAAGTGTATCGCGTCTTTGTAGACTAACAGTTAACTTGACGCTGGTGAGCTCCTGGCTAACAACAATGAGAAGTGCCAGCTTTATAAACGTGCCATCCTCTTTGCCTAAGCTTCATTAAGGTAAC
Organism: Ophiodon elongatus; assembly: GCA_016806645.1. Lineage (NCBI taxonomy): Eukaryota > Metazoa > Chordata > Actinopteri > Perciformes > Hexagrammidae > Ophiodon > Ophiodon elongatus. The sequence goes on from JACSYO010000527.1 coordinate 257,172, forward strand.
TGCGGCAGAACACTTCCTTTACGTGCAGACATATTAGCGACATGGCGACTTGGTTGTGCAATATGTTGCAATATGTAGCAATATGTTGCGTGTAAGTGGAACAGAAGGAGTAACGTGGCCAAAGAAGACACACAATTGCCTTCGTCGTGTCACGTCAAACTTTATATTCACGTTTTAAATTATATTAAACGTTATTAATTGTGAATCTGTCCTCAAACAAACGGGCTGGGCTGCGTTTAAAGTTTAGTTTAAGGTAACAAAAAGCACTTTGTGTGTTTTTACGTGATGCTAAACCGAAGAGCCGCCATCTTTTTTTTAGTTAACAATGTTATTATGGTACTTTGCTTTCAATATATATATATATTAGTTATGCTAATCAGACCATAACTGACAGTTCTAGCTATGTTAATTCACTTTGTTTGTGGCTGTTAATGCATTAACATTTCTTGAACTATATATATATATATAAATATATATTGTTTTTTATGTTTTTTATATGTACATATATTTTCTTATATGTATTTATATATATATATTTTTATATATATATATATGTATTTATATATATATATATATATAAATATATATATATATATATACATATTTATATGGTATGTATATATGATATGTATATATATATCTATATATATATATATATATAGATATAGATATATATATATAGATATATATATAGATATATATATGGTTCAAGAAATGTTAATGCATTAACAGCTACAAAAAAAGGGAATTAACAATAGTGGATTAGCATAAATTGTACTGTTTTTAATTACCCAAGAGGCTGCAACACATTTTCATTATTATGTGACTTTGCTTTAAAATAAATAAATATGGTTCATGTAACGTTAAAGCATTAACAGCTACAAGCAAAGTGACTTACCAATAGCTAGAACTGTCAGTTATGGTCTGATTAGCATAAATTGCACTAGTCATTAAGCAAGAGGCTGTTTTCACCGGACTATTCGACCATGTCCTCGATTAATCAATTAGTTGTTTGGTCTTTAGAGTGTTCGGGAAATGGTGAAAAAAATCCCAAGATGACGTAAAATATATATAAAATATAAAATATAAATATATATAGTTTTGTACACAATTCAAAGATATTCAGTTTCCTGTCACAGAGTTAAGAAACTGGAATCAGAGAATTTTGACTTTTCATCTGAAGTAATTACTCAAACCCATTAGTCGATTATTTTAAAATAGTTGCCTATTAATTGAATGGTTTATTTAATCTAATTTAACTAATTTCTTAATTGTTGCAGCTGTAAATTGCACCGTCATGTTCTTCGTCATATTTAACTTCAATCCTCCACCAATAGACGTTTACCAAATTTCGAAAGCGCACAGGACTTGAACTATTTGTGTCACAATCTCTGGACTATTAGTGTGTTGTGTTAATGTGGCTCGCTGATCGTACTTACAGGAGTACATTTGTATGGTGTCTATGGAGAGATGAGTCCAGATTTGGGAGGAAGATACATTTATTGGTGAAAAAACAAATATAAATGTGACTTAACCTGATCAAGATATTGTGTTTTTAAAAACACGAGTGAAACGTGGTCCCAAACAGCTACAGGGGTCGCGTACAGTAAATCCCTTTCGGGCCCAGTTGTTGGCGCCGTCTTTGGCCCTTTTCAATGTTTATTGGGAGCCGTTTCTATCGGCAACGCAGTTAATCACGAATAAACCAAGTGTGTGAACGAGACCATGCTGAGCCCATTAGGTAGTTTACACCTTTACTCCAGCTGATTAATGTTTGATTTGTCAAAGCAACCCAAAATAATGATACCTTTTCTAATAGTCACCCCCCCTTTTGCTTCCTTTAGGTTGTACCTTGCCCACCGTCCCAACTGGATGCAGAGATCACTGGTTTTATCAGCACATAAGACGATCTGCGTCGGCCTCCAGCGTCAGCAACTCCGGAGCGCGTGCAGAGCCCTTTCTGTCGCTCCATGCTTTAAACCTCCGTCGCCAGCAGTTCACGCGCTGCACTTTTGCCGGCAAATCCACCGTTTCTCCTCGGCATCCAGACTCCACCGGAACAACCCTCCCCGGCTCTCCCTTCGTCAGTGTTTCTCCGACCAGCCGGACATGGCGGAACAGAGGTTCATCGTGGAGTACGCCAAACGCGGCACCGCGGGATGCAAGAAGTGCAAGGACAAAATCCCCAAGGAAGTGGTGCGCATCGGGAAGGTCGTGCCGAACCCCTTCAGCGAGTCGGCGGGGGAGATGAAGGAGTGGTATCACGTGAAGTGTATATTTGAGAAGCTGGAACGGGCGAGAGCCACCACCAAGAAGATTGAGGACATCACGGATCTGGAGGGCTGGGAGGAGCTGGAGGACCAGGACAAGGAGATCATTAATAAACATGTTTCAGGTACAGTCAGAATCCCCTTTTAATACGACTCAAAAGGCTGAAAGTTGTAGATCTGGTTGTCTTTCGTATGTGGATAACTTTTTTTTTTGTGGATTGACTAGCAGCACACGTCTTTGAGCACATTAAAAGGAAGATTTTTTTCCCCCAACTGATGTGATCGATCCGCCATGATATATTTAGAAAGTCAGCATTCAATGAAACGGACCAGAGGCTGCGGTGCTGATACAAACGTATCCGTCCGCAGAACCTCAACTTGCAATATTGCCCGACCAGTTAAAGAGCACCGGTCGATTGATTCACTCCTGCAAAGGGAGCTCCGTGTCACGGTCAAATCAATAACTGACCGATAATAAAACACGCGGCAGAGCGGATATCTCTCACTTTTCCCTGATTTGGAATTGCTGAGTCAACTATAAATGAGTAAATGTATTCCACTCAACGGTTGTGTGTCTCGTATTATTGCACCGAACGTCAGTTTACCAGTTAAACCAGTACAAGTAATTGGACGGCTTAACATTCCAGGAGGGCGTCATAGATGGGAACGTGTTCTCAGGATCGTAGAGGTGTGATGCTGCTCCCCCACGGGGAGCCTGTGCTGGTGTTGAAGCCCGATCTCAGGTTAGGCTTTAAAATATAAAATGGTCGCGTCCAGATGGTCAGATAGATGGAGATCGTTTGGGTCTGATAAGTTGTCGACTCAAAGTTCATTCAAAGTTCTCATCTTTCTTCCTGTTTAAGCCGTTTCCCTCGTGCATTGAACACTTGTATTGCTAACAGAGCTCATGGCTACTTTTGTAGACGTGGTTGCCGGGCCGACAACCAGGCATCAGCTGTGGTTGCTGAAACTGAAAATATGGTTTCCATTTTTAGTCGCCTTATACTTTGAGTAATTAAGCTATTATGCAGTGTTGCGTCTTGTCATGTTTATGTTGAACACTTTGCAGTATACTTTTCCATCCAGCTCAAAGACGCTAAGACTCTTTGCCCCCCCCCCCCCCCACACACTCCCCTCCCCCCCTCAAGACTTCTCAAATCCCCCTTTTGGTTTTTCATTGAGGTTCTTCTGGTTCTTTGTCAGTTGAATCAATTTCCACATTATTTTGTGATTTTGACGGGTTAGTCAAACTGTCACTAATGCAACATGTTGCAACATGTTTTGCTTATTTTGCTGTGCCAATCCCGAAGAATTTGTTGCCAATTTTTGTCGTCGAGTCCTGATGGGTGAGTTTGGTTCCACGTTTGTTCTGAAGCCATTCGTCTTGTCTTGCAGGCCTGATGGCCAAAGTCAGTGCCACTCCAAAGAAGAAGACTCCGGCCAAGATGAACACCTCCGGTCAGCTATTGGCTCCTCCTGCTGACCCGTCTGTCAACGCTCCGCGGAAGTTCTCAGGCTTCACCGGTAAGATGTGACATCTCGGGTCAAGCGGTCAGTCGCGTTCACAAAAGATGAAAAAAAAAAAATATGAAGCTGGTCAAAATGACAACAAAAGCAAAGAAACAAATAATTTGTTTTCATTTTGAAACGGCCAAAAGGAACATCTCGGATCAGAAAGGGTCAGAAAAATATAAACTTCTGCCTGATGATTCTCTCATGGATTAATGAGCCCTTTACGTGCCACACTTTTTCTGAAATAGCATTTACCTCTGCTTTAACCCTCTGAACCCCACAACCCGCCGGCAAGATTAAAAAGCACGTTTTCTTTTAAACAATCGATATATAGCAGCCAGAAGCTTTAAAAAACGTCATTGTCGTCAGATTTTCCTCTTTCCGACGGTCCTTGAACACGTCTCGTGTGACGAACGCTTCCATCAGAAAAAAGCAACTCAAACTAAGCCTTAAAAATGTGATATTTCATCATCAGCTGTGTCATATTGGTCTCATGGCGTGCACTCTTCCCCCTCACTGTCCCCTCAGCTGCGAAAGCCGGCGGCTCCGGCAGCCCGGGACCGTCCTCTTCCTCTTCCTCGTCCTCTTCCTCGGCCAATGGCAGCGGAGGCAGCCCCCTGTCCGCCCAGCTGTGCGACCCCAAGCACAAGGACTGCCTCTTCAGAGAGTTCCGCAAGCTGTGCGCCACGGTGGCCGAACACAACAGCTACAACACCAAGACGCAGATCATCGAGAAGTTCCTCAGGAAGGGCTCGGCCGGAGGTCGGTGTGCTACTCGGCCGTCCGTCCCCGCGTCCGCCGAACGTCTCTCCTCAAGCTGCTTTTCTTTTTCGTCCTAGATAAGTTCCACGGAGATCTTTACCTCACGGTGAAGCTGCTGCTGCCCGGCGTCGTGAAGAGCGTCTACAACCTCAACGACAAGCAGATCGTTAAACTCTTCAGCCGCATATTCGGAAGCAACCAGGACGACATGGTGCGCGATCTGGAGCAGGTGTGTGTCCACGCCTTCCCACTCGTGATCTGTGGTGCTCGGCGAATGTTCGAACGTATGCTGAATATTTACATTTTCAGAACTAAAGACTTTCTCCCCAGCGAATTTATTTATTTATATAAAACGCTGTTTTATTGATATTTTTTGTTTGAAAATAAGTTTTTCAGGGAGGTTTAATATGTGTATTAATATATATATATATATATATACATATTTATATATATATATATATATATATATATACGTATATATATATATACATATTTATATATATATATATATATATATATGTGTGTGTATATATATATATATATATATGTGTATATATGTGTGTATATGTGTATATATATGTATATATGTGTGTATATTTTTTATATATGTCTGTATATATATGTATATATGTGTGTATATATATGTATATATGTGTATATATATATATATATATGTATATATATATACATATATGTATATATATATACATATATATATATATATATATATATACATATATAGTAAAAATATATATATTATTTTAATTTTAATTTTTTTATTTTGAAGGGCGACGTGTCTGAAACGGTGAGGATGTTCTTCGAGGAGAGTAAAACATTCCCGGCGGCGACCAAGAGCCTCCTGACCATCCAGGAAGTGGACGCCTCTCTGACCCGCCTCGCCCAGCTGACCAAGGAGGACGAGCAGCAGACCGAGCTGGAGGAAATCACAAAAAAGTAAAGCAGTGTTTCATCTTTTTCACATCACCTGGGCTGGGGTAGTAAAACGGTACAGGTAAGGTAACTCGTAAGGTAACTCGTAAGGTAACTCGTAAGGTAACTCAGGGAAACGATGAGTAGTGCAGAGCTGCTGTGATTAAAACCGTTTCCACCAATCCAAAAACATGAACGTGAGACTTTACAAACAAAATGAACTGTGAAGAAGCTAAATACCACAAACAAACCTCCACAATAACCAAGAGGAATTGTAGTTGACTGTAAACTCGTATCTCATATTCATAGATGACTTTATTTCCTTTACACAAGACCTGAAAGAAAGAAGTTGAGTATTAAACGAAGGTTGAATGTCCCGTAAACAATTTTCTTTGGCTGTAAAATATTTACTCAAATGTAGATTTTTTTTTAGACGACCTGTTTCGTTTTTTTTTGCATTTAAAGAAACCCAAATAACAATATAATGATAATGTAACAATAATAATTTAGTTTTGTATCTTTTGTCCCGGTGCCGTAAATACTCATCAGTACCTCAAAGCTGAAAAATCCAGTAAAATGTGTAAAAGTCATGAAGACAGATGGTGTGATTTATTTTCACAGTATTTCTAAATCTTACCATTATTTGTCTCCGCCTGTTTCGTTTGCACTTCTTTTTTTTTGTTGTTGGTATTTGGGTTTTTTTTGCACGTTTTCTTTTTCCTCCTTCTTGTTTGTCTGCCTGAGGCATGTCTCACACACACACACACACACACACACACACACACACACACACACACACACACACACACACACACACACACACACAGAGACATCTGTATTTGACATTCTACCCTGCACAGTAGCAGATGCCAGAGTGGGACTATGTTTATTTGTCATAAATAACATCTTGCAGGCTGTAAACCAACAGAAGCAATATTTTGTGCCGTACTGGGGAGGTTTTTTTCTGGGAAATACAGTCATGTAATTATTTTATATTTTAGTACTTGTGTGGTTTTATAACCATCTAGATCTCTGCCTCATGTAATTCTGTAATTCTTTGGTATTTGCTTCACATTTCCCCCCCCGGTGATAATCTGCATTCTCTTTTGGCCGTAGATGCACCAGTAATGACCTGAAATGCATCATTCGGCTTATTAAACACGACTTGAAGATGAACTCCGGAGCAAAACACGTGTAAGTGTTTCCTGCCTCGAAGCAAAAATACACACTTTGAATAGAGATTGTATTCCCCCCCCCCCCTCCCACACACACACACACACACACACACACACACACCAATGTGTCTGTGGTCTGTGGTGCAGCTTGGATGCCGTGGATCCGAATGCGTACGATGCCTTCAAGGCCTCGCGTAATCTGGGCGACGTGGTTGAACGTGTGTTGAGGAACCAGCAGGACTCCAGTGGCTCCGGACCCAGGAAGCTCCTCACCGTGGAGGCCTTGCTCATGACCCCCGTTCAGCCCATGTTGGTGAGTTCCACCACGGACACGTTCAGTCTTCATGTGACTCAACGGGGGTGAGGGAATTATTCTTAAATAAGAGCCGGGAGGTTTTTATACACATTCAAATACCTCAATAAAGTCACCGAAGCATTTTAAAATCAGTTCTAGAGGAAAAAACTATCATTTTCTTTCAACAACTACGTGACCCCTGACCTTTCAGACCACATGATTACCTTATATACACATGCACATACAAAATACATCAAATGGACATGAGGTGTCCTCATGCCTTCATTTAGTTTCTAGTTTACTATATAAGTTCTGTATATCCAGCAGTAGAGGTATGTGGGTTATCTGTGGACATATAAATGACTAGATTTGCAATAAAAGACAGTAATTTGCTGCTTTCATTTTTTGGGTTCGCAAAAGAAGAAGAAAAAGGTTAGCGATAAAATATGACTTCTGAATTATTGAAGTGATTTAGTGGGACGTCTTTGTCCTGATACCAAAAGTCCCAAATAAATCTTTATAAATGTTAGATGAAAGGCTTCAAGGACGTCTTTTCACACTTCTATGCAAGAACAAAATATTTACCTGCAGCGTATACGGCCAGTAGCAGCAGCCCCTAAAGCATCCCCTGCTTTATGGTCTGTTTGACTCTAAATGGACCATAATTTACTAAATGAACATCATGCTGTATTGAAGAAGACTTGAAACTAGAGATTGAGACATAAACTCATGTTTACAATGTTTACTGAGGGAATAAATCAAGAGAGAAGTAGAGTCATTTTCTATAGACTTCTATACAACCAGAGGAGTCGCCCCCTGGTGGTCAGGAGAGAGAATGCAGCTTTAACACATGAAGCTTTGACTTCTATACAACCAGAGGAGTCGCCCCCTGGTGGTCAGGAGAGAGAATGCAGCTTTAACACATGAAGCTTTGACTTCTATACAACCAGAGGAGTCGCCCCCTGGTGGTCAGGAGAGTGAGGTCCCTAGATTCCTTCCCATAAGAGGAAAAATCCACAAGATGAAGAGAATATATTCAAACTTACTCTGAACACACCCCTGATCTTCTTTTTTTTCTGTAGGGTCCTTTACAGAACCTTGTCGGACACTCATATCAATCTGAGCCCGTCGGTGGCAAAAACCCACTTCTAGTGGACGATGCTTCACAGTGAAGCTCGTTTTGCAGCGTTATCCTTCAATATTGGAGCAATTTAAAAAGAACTGTTGTCCCCATTAGTCACTTTGACACAAAAACATGAGAGAGAGGGGTCCAGCAGGAAAAATGTATCAGAAATGTGTCCTATAAGGATGTGAAAGTTGAATTCATTTCCCTTTGTGATTCCAGGCGGAGGCGTGTAAATCCGTGGAGTACGCCATGAAGAAATGCCCCAACGGGATGTACTCGGAGATCAAGTACGACGGAGAACGGGTGCAGGTCCACAAGAACGGCGACAACTTTAGTTACTTCAGCCGCAGCCTCAAGCCCGTGTTACCCCACAAAGTCAGTCTGCTCACACACACACACACACACTTACAGTACAAATGCAAACACGCACACACACAGCCTGTGAGGCTGCACACCATTTAGTATGACAACATCAGAATAGAACCTCCTCAGGTCGGATTAGTAATTTAAAGGTATTTATCCAGCGTGAAATTGAGACATTTCTCACGGTGATTTTCCGCCATTGGCTCTCTCAGCGTGAGGCCGACAGCCTCGACACATGCAGAGATAAATAGCTCCACAACATGTTCACTAGCCCGTTCCAACCACTAGAGGCTGCTGCTGTACACAATACAAACCTCACGGCAACCGTCAACCCCGTAAACCTCAGTAAAGGACACCAGGCACTCACATTACACTTAGACTCACGAGGAAAAAAAGCATCTGAACCTGTAAAAACAAACGTAATTGTCAGATTTTCGTGACGGTCCTTGAACACATCATGTGTGACTAAAGAAGAGTCAGAAAAATCTGTTTTTTCTCCTCAAATAAACCGTTTTGCTCAAGCAAGATCATTTAAAAAGCATAAAATTCTGAGATCCTCAGTCACGTGACAAAGATTCTGTGAAACTTTGACTGAACTGCAGGCTGCTGAGCTCAGAGCATTGAGGAGGTGTTTACAGCACGGAGAGCCTCCATTTGTTTTTCTTACTTTGGTAAAACTTGTTGTCCAGTGTTTTCCAATTTTTGTAAAATAAATTTAATTTGCGTTTTTTTTTTTTTTTTATGATTTATGGCATAGTAACTGTTATTCTGCACTAAAGACATGGTTGAGTTCTCTCTACTTCTAGCCTTGGTTGTGCTGTTTCCATAGAGGTGCATTGAAAAGGGGTCAAACGTGACCGGAGCAAGAAAATTACCCGAAAGTGCTTCTCTCTCAGGGGGTTAATGCACGTTATGATTTAAATAGTTTGTTTTCCACCGTGTGGAGCCTCACCAGCCTGGGATGCCCGTCTGTGAGTTCTTTCTGTGATCGTCGTAATGCGTCTTGTTTCTGCTCGGGACCTAAGCCCCGTGTCCGTGTCCTTTAGGTGGCCCATTTCAAGAACTTCATCCCTCAGGCTTTCCCCGGAGGCCACAGCATGATACTGGATGCTGAAGTTCTTCTAATTGACACAAACACCAGTAAGCCCCTTCCCTTTGGGACTCTGGGTGTACACAAGGTGAGAACACGACAGCCAATTTGTACCTTGTTTATTTATTTTTTTGGGGGGGTGTGTGTGTGTGTGTGTGTGGGGGGGGGGGTCGTTGTTGTTGTCACGCCTCTCACACTTTCCTCTCTCTTCAGAAAGCCGCCTTTCAAGATGCCAACGTGTGCCTTTTTGTTTTCGACTGCATCTACTTCAACGGCGTGAGTCTCATGGAGAGGTAATGTGTTTTCATAATCATCATCTTTATTTGACACACAATAAAACAATTCATAAATCATCAGGCTTTAAAGAAAACGGATTAAATAAATAAATAATTTGTTGTATGAAAAAGCTAAGAATAGGAAAAGAAAACTATTAATAACCTAAAGGTGTTAAATTCGGCTCTCGACATGGCGACGGCTGAGCTAACGGCTGAGCTAAGGGCTGAGCTAACGGCTGAGCTAAGGGCTGAGCTAACGGCTGAGCTAACGGCTGAGCTAAGGGCTGAGCTAATGGCTGAGCTAAGGGCTGAGCTAAGGGCTGAGCTAAGGGCTGAGCTAAGGGCTGAGCTAACGGCTGAGCTAACGGTGCTGATAGAGGTCACGGTGTCGACCTGAGGAGCGACCTTGAGGGTGGGTGTGGACTCGCAGAGCAAATCGTTGTTTGCTGCTCTATAAAAGCTCTGAATATGTAATTTAGCTCCTTTTTTTTAAAGGAGAGCACTGACTGCTCGTTCCAGAGCCTCAGGAGGAAACACTCGCTCCCCTTTTAGTTCTTCTGAAACATACTGGGCGTCGCTGTAAAGAGATCACGGCTCTTGGTTCTGTTTTTTTTTTCTTTCTCCCATTTATCAGATAATACTTAAGCTGTTAAGTTAAGATGATAAAAACACGACCGCACAAGTTTTGTGGCTCAAAACTTAAATATCCGTCAACGAGACGCCAGGATTCTCTGCAGCAGGCTGCATTTGATCCAACAGGAAACCAGCAGCTGGCAGGAATAGATTTATTTGACAAACACGTGCTTTTGTATCTTCTGGTTGTGTGACAGATATGTTTGACATTAAGACCTATTGTTGTTAATAGTACAATCTGTCTTCATTCCTCCACAGGCCTCTGTGTGAACGCAGGAAGTTCCTGCATGACAACATGGTGGAGGTGACCAATAGGATCCTGTTCTCAGAGATGAAACACGTCACCGTAGGTTCAGCTCACAATGTGGCTTTATGTCCTGTGAATACATCTGTGACGGCTCACTGTGTGTGTGTGTGTGTGTGTGTGTGTGTGTGTGTGTGTGTGTGTGTGTGTGTGTGTGTGTTAGAGGGCAGGAGATCTGGCTGAAATGATAACTCGGGTCATCAGAGAGGGACTTGAAGGCCTGGTGCTGAAAGACTTAAAGGTTAGTGGCTTTTTTAATATATCTTAAACTCCAGATGGAAATAAGCTGATGGATTATGTATTTAATGTGCGTACAGTGGGACCAACGTGAACACGATGAGCATTTTATGCTGATTCTACACTATAAATAGTGATACAGTCATTTTAATTACAGATGTAGCTGAAACATGATGATGATGATGATGATGAAGCTGTGATTATGTCTCAGGGCTCCTATGAACCAGGGAAGCGTCACTGGCTGAAGGTGAAGAAAGACTATTTGAACGAAGGCGCCATGGCGGACACGGCTGACCTGGTGGTGCTGGGGGCTTTTTACGGGAAGGGCTCCAACGGTCAGTGAAGCCCTGAGCGTCCACGTCTTTATCCGCCTGTCAGACACTTCCTGTAAGATGAGGCGTGTGACTGGAGAGCCACAAATTAGCAATTTTAGAAGTCCTATTGGAAAGTGTCACTACGGCGTCATCAGATCGTCCTGTGTTGAACCTCGATGAGCTCGATGCTCTGAAGCGGAGACGACACGAGCTCTGCTTCTATTGTTCTTTACTTTTTATTGTCTCATGAGAGATGAGGACAGAAACCAGACTTCAACTTCTTTTCCTTTTTTATTGAAACAAAAACGGCTACAAATGTGCAACAATCCCATCAAATAAATTACAGCAATGGTCCGTAAAAACTAATTAGCTCATATGTAGGGCTGCAAACAAATGGATCAATAAATACACCCTGGCCAACGCCAACACATGAATATATAAAATACCTGGCTTTGTTGAGACCGATCTCCTCCGTGGAGCTTCGTTAGTAACTATTATTTAATAAAACAAGTCTTCTAATACTGCAGGGAGGAAGAGGAGGCAGCAAAAGGAAATTAAAAGTGTTCATCCACCTTGTTTAAATCCGCTTCTTTGACCATGAAATATATCCGATCAAGGTTCAAGGATTGTTTGTCATTCTGCAACACAGGATTCTACAAACCAAATGAATCTGCATCAATAAAAACAATTCTCTTAAAAACAACAAGTGGACATGAAATAACCAAGAGCAGGCTGGGTAGTTAGTGGAGTGGCATTAGGTTCTAGCTTAACATATTAAATGTGAGTACTGCCAGTTTTTCATTCTATGAAAAGACCCTTTTTTTAAGAATAATTAAGAATTAATAGAACAAAGAAATACAATGAGGTTGTGAGAAAGCACTCATAACTGTGTACTCTTGTAGATGACTGGGTCAAAATATAATCTGCATGAGCTAAATAAAACATGTGAAGATCCTGTATGTTTGCTCAGACAGGACGGTGACGTTAACGGTACAATTCTGTAAAAAGTGACACTACAAACCTCCAGAGGACAGAATCCAGCACGGTGGCTTTTCATGTGAGAAACATTCGGAGGAGAGGACGCCATCGGGCCGACGCACACAAGCAGAATATTTATACGGCTTGGTTAATGAGCATACAACACAATGGAAGCATAACAAATGCAAAAAACCATGGTGCAAATCTCAAAAGCACGGCTAATGAATGAATACGGCTCATGCAGCGAACAGAAACAACTAATCAGATGAAAAACACTGAATATGGGAAGTAGAGAAAAAATAAACCCTTACAAGTGGATTTAAGGAGGCTAATTTTGTGAAGTTAAGTGAAATTTGACTGTGTGGGAGTTCGTTATGTATCCTAATGCCGTGTGTGTGTGTGTGTGTGTGTGTGTGTGTGTTTTCTCTTCTCTTCTCTTCTGCCCACCAGGGGGCATCATGTCCAGTTTCCTAATGGGCTGTTACGACCCACACTCCAGGAAATGGTGCACAGTCACCAAGTGCTCCGGCGGCTACGACGACGCCACCCTGGCCCGCCTCCAGAAGGAGCTGGACGTGATCAAAATCAGCAAGGTCGGAGAGCTCCCACTTAGAGGCCCGTCGGTAGCACTGAGCTGATCTAATAAAACCCCAAGGTTAATCATCTGTCTGTGTGTGTGTGTGTCTGTGTGTGTGTCTTTGTGTAGGAACCAAGCAAAATCCCAGGCTGGCTGAAAATCATCAAGAACTATTATCCAGATTTCATTATTCGTGATCCTCAGGTGAGATTTCTCCGTCCAGTACATTTTGTATTTCTGTTCATGCTCAGCCATTTGCATCTCCGGGCACCGCAGACCCTTTTTTTTTTTTAAACGAAGCAATGAGGGGAAAGCATCTCTTGCATATACATCTTTCTGCAGAAATCCCATAAACGGCTCTCGGACGCATCGAGGTGATGATCACATCGCTGCGGAGCCGGGAGCCACCTGAATGCGTTTTGCATGAAAACACAACTTCAGAGATTGAAAGGACCCTTTCTGGCTTTAAAGTCTGAAAATAGAACTTAGTAATGAAATCCACAAACTTCTCTAGACATTGCTCACCCCCCCCTCATCCCCCCCCCGCCCCCCCTCACCTCCCCTCACACACACACCTTCATATTTGAGCAGAAGTTAAAATTGCTTTTTTCATGTATTTGCCTCGTCGCTTGTTTCCTCCGCTGCAGAAAGCCCCCGTCTGGGAGATCACAGGCGCAGAGTTTTCTAAATCCGAGATGCACACCGCCGACGGCATCTCCATCCGCTTCCCCCGAATGACGCGTATCCGTGACGACAAGGACTGGAAGACCGCCACAAACTTGGACCAGCTCAAAGTAGGAGATCACCGTTTCTAGTCCGATGCATGAGGCGTTAATAATTCACAGTTAGTCCGGAGTGCAGGAATTGTGGAGAAAAGTAAAACCTGTGACACCTTTTCTTTTGATGGGCTACTGCTCCTTCAAGGACCGGCCGTAACGTGGTTAACTGAAGGACCTCATGGCAAACGATTAGCTTTCAATGAGACGGAGACCAGTTCCTCATCTGTTACTGAATACCCAGAGCACGAGTCCTGGGGTTGTTTGTTGATTACTTTAAACAAACGTTGACATATTAATTGACGTATTGTCCGAGGCAGTGAAACACACCAGCACTCGAGCGGTTAAATGCCCCGCGGTACTTGAAGCTCACGTGGTCGTCCCATCTCTGTGCTCAGGAGCTGTTCCGCATCTCGAAGGAGAACTGTGACTTCCAAGTGACGGCGGGACCGTCCACAGCCAGCGAGGACAAGGGCTCCTCGGGGGGCGACAGCGGGGGCAGCTCCCCGTCGCCCTCCGCCCACAAACCTCCACCCAAGAAGAAGACCAGTAAGCACACAAACCAGTTTCACTAGTTTCATATTCAGCAGTTTTTTTTACTCTACACAATAGCAATATATATATATATATATTTATATATATATATTTATATATATATATATATATTTATATATATATATATATATTTATATATATATATTTATATATTTATATAAATATATATATATATATATATATTTATATATTTATATTTATATAAATATATATATATATATATTTATATATATATATAAATATATATTTATATATATATTTATATATATATATTTATATATATAAAAATATATATATTTTTATTTATATATATAAATATATATATATAAATATATATATATATAAATATATATATATAAATATATATATAAATATAAATATATATATATATATATATTTATATATATATTTATATATATATATAAAATATATATATTTTTATTTATATATATAAATATATATATATAAATATATATATATATAAATATATATATATAAATATATATATAAATATAAATATATATATATATATTTATATATATATTTTATATTTATATATATATAAAATATATATATTTTTATTTATATATATATATATATATATATATATAAATATATATATAAATATATATATATAAATATATATATATATATATATATATATATATAAATATATATATATATAAATATATATATAAATATATATATATATATAATATATATATATATATATATATATATATATATAAAAATATATATATATATATTATATATTATATATATATATATATATATATATATATATATATATATATATATATATATATATATATATATATATATATATATAAAAATATATAAAAATATATATATATATATATATATATATATAAAAATATATATATATATATATATATATATATATATATATATATATATATATATATATATATATATATATATATAAAAATATATATATATATATATATATATATATATATATATATATATATATATAAAAATATATATATATATATATATATATATATATATATATATATATATATATATATATATATTTATTTATTTAATCGTACAACACAATTGTCACGAGGCAGGATGTTTGCTATTCATTTTCTGTTTACGTCAGAATAGTGAGGAATGTCCATCACAGGTTGCCGTAGGAAAGTAGACGACCCAAAGATCTTCACTTCAGATACAGACCAGTTTCTGCATGCATTGTATTCTAATCATCTGCGGTCCATTTCAACTTTAAATAGGTCACATTTAATACATAACTCGGCTAATGCGCCCCATAACAAGTGTCAGGTTAAAAATGTTCAAGGAAGTCATAGCATGTCGAAAAAAGCCATAAAGAAAAAAGTAATGGGGTAATAGGTCGAAAGAAAGCCCCACAGTATACAGTAGTAGGTCATAAAAATACCATAAACAAGTCATAGTATTTTATGAGATACAATTGTCAGAGCGTGTTAGAACAGCAGACACCACGAGCCATGTTCCTGAACTTCAACTTGACCAGTAAAGCAGATAGATGGTTATTAAACAGGCAAAATGATCTCAGTGTTGCAAACGCCTCTTTATTTGTTCTCATTAACATGAACTCTCCTCTCAGATAGCACCACCACCACCACCACCACCACCACACCCAAAACTAAGGTGTTGAAGTCTCAGCCTCGCACTCCTCCTGCCTCAGAAGCACCCAGTGCCAAAAAGGTATTTACCACACACACACACACACTCTCTCTCTAGAGCTGCATGTTATGAGTCGACTGTTCTGTGCCCCGTCAGGTGAAGAAGAGTGAAAGCGTCCACAGTAATGGACGAAGCAAAGCGAAGCCAACTTCTTCACTACTGGAGCCAAGAAATGACAAGGTACGTCAACACGGGCGGTTTTCTGTAAACAAAGACTCGAGGTCATCGGGCTCTAAAGCCCTTTGTAGGGTCAGTGGCTCTTCATCCCTACAGCTGCTCACCGGTGTTCTTTGATCCTGACTCCAGTATTCTGGTCCCAGAACGGATGATTCTATAAAATAAAGGTCTACGACGAGTTGCTTGATGATGAGTTTAATAGTATAATTAGTATAACACAACGAGGGTTCTGCTGACTGTGCGCTTCCTGCAGACGCTGCTGGACATCTTCAGCGGGGTGAAGCTCTTCCTGCCCGTCTCGCTGCAGGACTTCGACAAGCTGCGGCGCTACGTGGTGGCGTACGACGGAGACTTGGTTCCGGATTACGACATTTCCTCCGCCACGCACACGCTGGCCACGCCCACGCTGGCCACGCCCGAGGACGACAGCAAGGCCCAGAGAGTCTCACCCGGGTGGATCTGGGAATGTATCCGCAAGAGGCGGCTCGTTCCTCCCTGTTAACGCGCATTAGTGCAGTCAAAGTTATGATTATGCTCTGGACCCAAAGGTCAGATCACAAACACTATTATGAAACGGTTTTGGGATATTGATGTGTCCGATTACACTCTGCTCTCAGGTCATTTTATGTATTCTTTCCCCTTTTTGTTTGTACACTTACAAACCAGCAGAGACGACGTACTGTACGGAGAAGTACTGTAAACGTGCATTACGGAGAAGTACTGTAAACGTAGAGCTTTTTGTTAAGGCAGCCGCAGGAGGACTGTAAATCATGAAATGTATTATTTTTAAGGACTTTGAGAACAAACTAATTTGTTTACCATTAGGAATAAACCATGTTGACAAAGATAATATGTGTAACGATTTATGATGCTATTTTGTTTGTCAAAAAACGTCAATAAAAATCAGCTCACTATGTCGGAAGAAAGCCACCATATAGTACGCTTAAAAAAAGTCAGTCAACTATGAGATATAAAAGTCACAATACATGTGATTAGTGTTATGGATGTGATGCATTTTGCCCAAACACTTGCATTTCCTCATTTTATAGGTCGTTTAACTCCCAGGAGTAACGGGAGCTCTGAGCAGCGTATTTAAGGAGAAGTCAGTCGGGGTTGTCCTTTTCTTACACAATTATTAAATTCACGTAAACCGATTATAAAACCTTTGGAAAATATAGATAACGAATGCGTCGGAGAGTGGCATTTGCATTGACGAGACTTTTTAACGGCCTTAATCGTGGCTAAATATTCTTTTTAAAATCAACATTCAATACTTATTCAGACTCTGATGTGACGAGCAGTTGTTTCGGGAGGCGGTCCTCTTAATTTAAGTCCGTTTCCCTTTGATCCGAGATCACGGGACTTGGTACGATCCGATGGGAAGCTGAAGTGTTTCTGCTCGGCCCCCCTGCATCTGGATGCTTTCAGGGAAAATGCGATTAGCCGCTTCAGGCTGTGAGGGGCTTTAATTAAATGTTTGAATGCATCGAAGCTCTGAGCCATATGAAGGCCTGGTGGATGCACACAAAAGGGACGTTTTGCCTCAATATTCTCCCTCTGAACAGTTAAAGGCCGATACGTCTCTATAACTAGTGTATTATCTCTGCGCTCACACAGGATACTACTCACTAACTCCCAGGATTCCACAGTACTGACGGCAACAAACCGAGGAGCTAGTGATTGTGGCATCATTTATAAATGTTGCAATCGTTCAAATATTTGCGTTGTGCTGTGTAGTTTTAAAAAAAGGAAATCAAACATTTCCTTGGAACACGGACGACCTCCGGTCAGAGACGCTGGTTCTCCTCAGGGATCCGTCTGGTCCAGTTTTCTCTTTCCCGAGGACTTCTCTTCAGAGCGACTCCACCACTGCAGGTCGAACTCCTCTCGGATGTGACACGGCTGAGAAGGAAAGCAGGAGTTCATTTACTAGCTTTATAAAATATAAAAACACACAACTTGGTTGCAATATAAAACATTCATTCTGAACGTGTTTTATCAAAGACCTCTTTTCTAACTCCAGAACAGAAAATGTATAATTAATGCTTTTTTTTTTTTTTTTTTACTGTTATTTATAGGAGGGGATTGGGGGGGGTAACACAGAACAGTATTCAGCAATACATGAGTACTCTAAAAGTCCACTAATGTATTTGCTCAACTCTACTGCAGGTTTGTCTCCAGTTATTCACAATAAATCATATCAAGGGGTCGTGGGGTCACGTTTTGTCCATACGTGACACAAACTGACGAGGCATCACCACGACTACGTCACCATGACTACGTCACCATGACTACGCCCCCTTCTTACAGTCTGGACAGACCCGACACTGAGCCGGAGGATGTGTGAGTCGGTGTTTCTGCCCGTACCCGTCTCGAGGACTTGATCAGTGTCGCCGAGCGAATGCTCGAGTGGGCGGCGCCGTCCGGGGCCCCGCCCACTCGCTCCAGCAGGACCCGGGTCCTGGGGACGGGATCCCACGACGCGCCGAGGCCCGGCTGCACCGCCCCGCCGTCACTCCTCGTGACGTGGTTCGTGACCTGCGGGCCCAGAAACCCCACCACGTTCAGTCTTCATCTATTATCACACCATTTCATCATCATCACCATCATCATCATCACCATCATCATCATCACCACCGTGTTGTCTGGGTTACCGGAGAGTAGAGAGACTTCAAGCTTTGGAAGAGAGAAATAAAAAAATAAAAATTGCCAGACTGTCCCACTTTTACTCAGAGGGAGCCATCAAACAGCCAATCAAATTATCTTCATCTCACTTCAAATAACTCCATAATTTGAGGCGACGGCAAGTTTTCTTTGGTGCATGTTAATGTGATTAGTTCATATTTTACATAATTATCACCTCAAGTCACACACCTGAACTAACAAATGGATATTTTTCTTCTTTTTCTTTTTACACATGTAATTATCAGTAATTAGGAACAATTTTGTTTTTACATAAATTTGGTTTTCTTATCCAAACACAGGTTTTCCTGTCGGGTCTCAGAGCGACACGAGGAAGTGAGGACGGGTTTGTTCAGAGTTCAGAGCGACTCTGGAGGACTGTCGCTCTCACCACAGCAGCCACGTTGAAGTCCTTCGCCATCGTCTTCAGAACTCCTGCCACTTGTATCATCAAGGACATGCCTGCAGGCGGAGGAAGACGAGTTCATGCACAGAATACACAAAGTCTTTCCATCGTACGTCCGGAGCCTCCAACACTCAGTCGGGTACAGATATTGTTTCTGGAGTCTTTGATGTTTTTGTTTCTAGCAGAGCCACTCGGACATGTCCACTACAGGACAGCCGCGAGACATCCAGGACTTTAATGACTTTGTTGATCACTTAACGGGGCTAAAGAACTATCTCCTCACAGTTGATGGACTGTGTTTCTCTGATGTTGAATTTCTTTTTAATGGTAATATGTCCGACATATTTCCCAGATAATTAGTTTGTTGATGCCGGAGCTCCTGACTCGTCCTGAAACGCAGATTCTTTTGGTCTTCAACCTCCAACGTGTAGAAATAGTCTTTTGTTATATTTGGACTTTTGTTTTTAGCCATTTGTTTTTTTCGGAGCTTTTCCAGTCGACCCGACCTGCTCGGGTGTGGAGAACAACAAACTGATGACGGGAATTAACAAACTTCTCAGAGCTCAAGCTGAGGTTGGTCATGCGTGAATTTAACCATAAAACATACTACATAAATCAGCGGTGTTTGCTTAAAGCGTCCATAATATTTAACAAAACACCTCACGAATCAGCTTTTCGTGCCGTGATTATTTTCAGATAAAGTTTAATTACATTGTTTGCCTTCTGCGATGTCTTTCCACAGGTGTTCGTGGTTTATTCCAGATCTGAACCCTTTGAACTCTGCTGTTATTGAGCGATTGTTTAATTAGATCACAGTTTGGGATCTTTCTTAAGAACCTATACTTTGCAATAAAAGTTGATTTAAGTTCACTTGGATTAAGAACTTTAATTATTTCGACTCTCAAGAGGTCGGAGTGAAGCGGGAGCTGCTCCGAGTTTAATGAAAACAGCTCCTGCTCCTAACAGATACCACAAATTTGAGCTTTTCCCTCTAAATGTCACGGTTCAGGGTTTAATGTGACGACAGGATCGTCTCCGTGTTATTCTCTCACGACCGGAACCTACTTACACGTCACGCTTGCAAAAAAAAAAAAAATGTGCGGGGACTCTGTTGTGATATTTAGTGTATTTTAGAGTTTCCAGGCTCGGGTGTGAACACAGCCTCAGGTACGATGATGCACGGCGATGGACTCGCAGAAAGAGATATCACCTTCATTTTGTTTGCCTCCCAGCAGAGGAGAGATAACAGCCGACACCGAGTCCACGATCACCGCCTTCACGGAGCCACCGCCGACGCACGCCTGGTACCAACGTGACAAAATTAGATTACTGAACATTTGATCCGTCTTTTCTCACACGTATGTTTCCCTGGGCACAACGGGGACGTTAGTATATAAATAAATAAATATATATATATATATATATATATATATTTTAAGGAAGTGCAAACGAACCTGCTGAAGCCTGCCAGCGCGCAGCCCGTGCAGACAGTCGAGTAGAGCGAAGACGTCGAACAAGCGGAAGACGTGGATCCTCTGGAGAGCCTCCATCTGTGAAGCGTGTTTCACGTTGGGTTACATTACGCATGGCGTGATGTTAGTTTGAAGCCCTTTCTATCTCCCTCCCTCCCTCCTCCCTCGGCTCACCTGCTCCTCCGCGTTACTCGTCTCGGCTCGCAGCATTTGCAGCAGGCGGCTGGCGGTGAGCCCTCCGGTCGTATCGATAAATATCACGCTCTGCTTGAGTTGGTAGGAAATGTGCACGGCGACGGCGAAACACACCTGGAAGACGAGACGGGCGCGCGGGGAATAGTTTAGGGTGCCACGGATAATTTGTGTTTGCTAAACTCCAAAGAGAATTATTTGAGCCAGAGTACAACTTCTCATTCTATAGGCGAAGAGGGAATAAAAAAATAAGAAGGGGGGATGGAGAGGAGAGGGGGATTTATGAGGCTGAAATGATCAGTGATGGAGAGCGAAGGCAGGAAAGGCTCACCTGAGATTTGCCACTTCCCGGGCCTCCCGACAGCTCCGTTATCTCTCCGGTATACAAGCCCGAATCCAGCAGTTTATCCAAGCTGCAAGAAACAAGGTGCAATTTATTACTCACAACTGCCATCCATCCGTTGTAATAAACAATTAAGTCAACAAACGCTGCAGTTTGGTGAGCAGAAAAGAAACAAGAGCTTCCAGACTATTCTTAAGGTGTTTGACTAAATCTTAATTTTAGTTGTTTCATTGCTTCTTATCGAGCTCAGACACTGAAGCTAATACTTAGTTAGCTTTTCATTAATCTGTGTGTGTGTGTGTGTGTGTGTGTGTGTGTGTGTGTGTGTGTCATTGTTTGTTAGTGTAATGGGAGTGTCTACTGAAGATATTTGGTACCAATTTACATACATTTCCAACAAAGAATAAAGCTAAAATACAACACATTGCTAAATGTAAAGTATATGCTTGTTTTATATTTACTGTTGTAATCAAGTAAACAACATAAGGAAAAGATACTTTTTGTTTGTTTGTATTTTAATCTGACTTCTGTTCCCATGACTAAATAATGTCATTTTGAACATACACAGTAATAACCCTGTGTCTATGATCTCTGACGCTCTGCTCGGCTCATTCCCATCTCACGTCCTGAGTCTGAAGCTCTCCCTTCAGGAGAGGAGCCCTGGACCTGATGGAGTCACGGGACTGGTTCTGGGTTCTCTGCAGCTGCGGGGGTAAATCTTCCCTGAGCTCCACCTTCATGCACCCCTGATCGTTTATACATGACCTCCACCTCTCTTCTTCCTTCTATGTGTTCTCACAGCAAGAAACTTGCGCAATAAACCCCGAGAGGCCCGGTGGTTTCCCCCTGAGCCGAGTGGACGGGGTTAGAAGTGGACCGCGGTTGCTGATGATCGCCGTGGTTACACATCTTGCTCAAATCATAAAGTCGGGCCTTTAAATCACGCCAAATATTTGCACATTAATTAAAGTAACTTAAATATGGTCTATGAAATATAAGTAATAGCTCAATATGTGCTTCATCATGATATCACAAACAAACTAGATCAAAGATGACCCGTTAGTCATCTGAAATACGCAGATTTATTTGGGTAGAGTTTTGGCCGTGTGTGCTGATGTTTCACACATCCACAATAAAGTTGAGAAGTCGGAGGAAGAATTTCAGGAGCTCCGATTATTATTATTTTATTCCCGGTTAAAATGTTTTTTGGGTTTTGGGTTTTTTTCCTTTTTTCTGATGCAAAAGCGTGCAATGAGAAACGCCGTATGCTGTACAGATAGTAACGCCCTCTATCGGGCTATAACAATTTAATCGGCCAATATTCGTTCTACATTTTTTTTTATTTTAAATCGGTGGTCATTTTGGATGCATTCAGGAACTATGGTGCATCATTTTGTTTCCAAATGCAAAAATGAATTGGCTACGAATCTTATGCAACATATAATATTGCTAAATTATTTTGAATACTCCCCGTGCGTCAATGTTGAGGAATGTTTACGATATTGTGACATAAAGACTTTGAAATGGGAATTTAGAGTGAGAAAGAAATACTTTCCCAAACTTTGGCTCCTGTTTCTGTTTACAATGAAAACAGAATTTAAGATCAGATGAGCCGTCAGTCATCCCCAGAGAGGATGTTGGTTTTACAACAGCACAAAGACACAATACGGACCGACACAAACAGAAAGTAAAACAAATAAAAACAATAAGAGGTTTTGAAAAACGAAAAATAACAGAAATAAAAAAATAGGAACTATACAAGAGCAATTTTGTTTTGAAGTGTATATTATATCAAAGCTCAAGTGTTAGTGAGTGTTGACCCAAATACGTCCATAACACAGAATACCTAAACACAGCTGCATCAACAACACGAAATAGTATGTGTAGTTATATTTGAGTTATTGTGGATTTATTTTTTTTACTTTAGTTATTTTTTTTTTACTATTACTTATTTATAATACTTGTTGATTTATTTTACTATGTCTCTCGTTTGTCTGCTGTAATCCTGTGAATGTCCCCACTGCGGGACTAATGAAGGATTATCTTATATCTTATTTTACTTCATCAAACTCTGATTTGTGTTTTACTGATTTAAGTAGTAATCTGGTTGAATTGTAGATTAATTTGCCCAGAATGCAGATGTTTCCGTTGTCACCAGCTCTAAAAGAGTGAGTTGCTCTCACATCTCTATCTGGATCATCACTAAGATAATGTTTTCTGTCCTAATGCTTTAACCGTCTCTTCCTTCAACACCGGAATGTTTTGATTTGTCAACGCTGACGTTCAGCGATCTGTGTGGTTTGTGGATTCTCATCACAGTGACGGACGTGACAGCGACGCAGTTAAGTCTACGTGGCCAAGGTCCCTCGGCCTGAAGGTCCCTCGGCCCGAAGGTCCCTCGGCCCGAAGGTCCCTCGGCCCGAAGGTCCCTCGGCCCGAAGGTCGAGCCTCTGGAAGCCGCGGCCGGTTAATGGCGGTTCTCATCGCCCGCGCCGTGATTGTGGAGAATCAACAACGTACTTCTCTGACGAGGGAGCAGGGAGCACCGCTGATGAAGCGGCAGGTTGTGTTCTGGTCAGAGCTCCGAAGGATGAAAGAGATTTTCTATGAAGAGCAAAAGATTCTGAAGTTCTCATGGGCTGCACAGACACCGACTCAAGCAGTTGGATCGGGACAATTCTATTATAAAATGATATACATTATAAACTGGAATTTGAATCACTTTTTATATTTTGACCACATTTATTATTAGCATTATTTTAATAATAAATAGCAAAATGTATACCTATGTATTTAATTATTACATTCTGTTTTACAAAGTCAAGCCTGATGTTGCCTTACACATAAAAAAATTATCCCAGTTTCTTCCACCCAGTGAGGCAACCTCCAGTTCTGAAGAGTGAAGTCAACGCTTCATGTCTTAAAGCTGCATTCTCTCTCCTGACCACCAGGGGGCGACTCCTCTGGTTGTATAGAAGTCAAAGCTTCATGTGTTAAAGCTGCATTCTCTCTCCTGACCACCAGGGGGCGACTCCTCTGGTTGTATAGAAGTCTATAGAAAATGACTCTACTTCTCTCTTGATTTATTCCCTCAGTAAACATTGTAAACATGAGTTTATGTCTCAATCTCTAGTTTCAAGTCTTCTTCAATACAGCATGATGTTCATTTAGTAAATTATGGTCCATTTAGAGTCAAACAGACCATAAAGCAGGGTATGCTTTAGGGGCGGGGCTACAAGGTGATTGACAGGTCTCTACCAGAGACGTATACTGTGTTTCTACGTCCTCCTCCTCAGTCCAGATATGGTCACTTCCTGTTCACTGGTTGCAAAAAGCCAAGATGGCGACGGACAAAACGCCGAATTCAAGGCTTCAAAACGGTAAACTGTAAACAAAAGGTGACATCACGATGACTACGTTCACTTCGTACATGCAGTCTGTGGGCATTCAGCTTATTGATCAAACACGGGGATCAGGCGTTTAACAAACTATATCAAAACATCCGTTTACAAACTCACATCTCGTGAAGCGGAATCCAACTCATTTATGAGTCGTATGTTCACTACTTCCTGAACACATGGATCTTTTGCTAAAACCAAACTGAACCTAAATCCCTTCGGACTAGTAACTTAAATAGTGAGGTTTTCTTCAAAAATTCAAGGTGACACGGTGAGTAATTGGCATAAAAATGGTAATTTATTTAAGTCTAGTTTTGTTTAGACAAATCTTTATTCCTGTTGACAGATATTTCCTTCCCGTTGCCATACCCAGAAACTCGGATAATAATTGAAACAAACAATGGCAATAAACAGCATCATACTTCTGCAGCTTCATAGTGAAGGTGGCTGCGGGCTCATGAGAATTTCTAACGAGAAGCTTTTGACAGAAGACATTATTTGCCATTTTTAACGATCTTTCAAGTGACTCAGGCTGAATGCTATCACTTGATCACACCCAAACATCTCTACAAGCAGCCTATCCACGGCATTATAATATCAATGTGTCATTATACAATCAGGTGTTGACAAAAATATGATGTAGGCTTCACGACACACAAGCTGATGACGGCAATAAACCGTTATCACTGCTTATCATCCAGCCTGTTGGTTTGACAAATCACCGCAGAGGCAGGGAATCTGATAAGGTTTGTTTAGTTTTTTTGTTGCTATCTTTCTGTTTGTCTTTGCACACTGTTGAACAAAATAAAATGAGTTCCATTTATCATTCGTTATTCATGATTATACTGCATCTGTTTGTGAGGACTTAGCTGCGATGGAGGTGTATGAAATGTGAGTTGCATTAGTGGGTTTTTGTGTTTTTGTGCCAGAGACGTCGTGATGATATTTAAGGAGACTGGTTAATTCATAATTAAGGAGAATGGTTAAGAGACTGGTTCATTCATAATTAAGGAGAATGGTTAATCTATAATTAGTTAAGAATTGAACAATATGACCGTTCAGGAAAGGTCCCCCTACCCATGGTACTGTGCATTTTAAAAAGTATTTGAGACTTAACCAGATAGAGAACTAAGTATCAAGGTTAAACAACAAATTTGTTTATTTTTTATTATGTTATGTTTGGAAGCTTTTCTTTGAGCTCTTTTGAGTTCGGGTTGACGTTTCTATTAGTTGGTTGAAATAAGAACAAAAACTTAAAAACCCCTACGTCCATCAACTTCTTTTTATTCCTCTATGGGCTCACGACTTTCATATACTCTGCATATATCAAAGAGCCGCTAGAAGAAAGGGAAACAGATATTAAAATAATATGCCAAAAAGGTGTCTGGCAGCCGACGTGACTGAAGAACCTGAAGAGAAGTCCAAACAGGGTTTCCAGCCTTCAGGGCTTCTGGCTTCATTTCATTCAGGCTACGTTCCCTCAGAGAAACGCTTGAAAAAATAAAAAAAAAACATCACAGTTATCTGCCGTTGTAATGAATATTGTTTTTCTACATCCAGTTCACCGATTCGGTTGCAGAGACGAGCGAGAGCCGATCACCCGAGAAAACTATTTCACACTAAGTAAAGCAGGAAATGTCATTCTGCATCAACAGATTACACAACTTCTACTCCACTAATATATATATATATATATATATATATAAAAAACATAGAATACACCCAGCTGAATCAGTGGTTCATGAGATACACCTGGCTAAAACTAACCCGGTCCACTAAAACAGCCCTGTTATGAATCATACTTTCATGACAGTTATAATGTTATAAAGGTTGAAGAGAGGTGTGAAATATAACGTATGGGTCATTTGGGAGGTTGCAGTTTGTGGTGCAGTTGAACTTGTGCAATAGCTCACGACAGGCCGCGGTGTATTGTGATTATATCACAGCTGAGCAGAGGTCAATAGCTTTCCATTAATAAATAATGAAGTTCACAACAAAAGGCCCTCTTGGGATGGCTGCGAGGTGGTTGCTATGGTGCGTAACCTACAGCATCAGCCAGCGTATTTCTAGTTGGGTTTTTTTTTGCATTGATCTCATTATTTGGCTCTTTATTTACATTAGTTGTATGTTGCCATTAATTATACAACCACAGAGAAACCGTCAGTAGGATGACTCTGATCGGGTGAATGTGGTGCGTTGCTCGGCGTGGCGAGGATGTTGCTCCGGTCCCTGACTTTTCGGTTGCCGATAGCTCTGGAGAGAGGCTTCACACTGGGGACCACTCAAGACCAGAATCTGTCTCTGGTGTCGAGACCCATCAGAATGTTAGTGAATCGTGGCGCTTGCTTCATATTTTGGGCGCCATTGTGGAAGCTCCTCTTGACGTAGCGCTACGTGTTGTTTCGCAGGTGGATTTGTTTTCTGGAGACGGGCAATGCTCAATCCACTCTGTAAAATGTAACCTGAAATGGTTCCATTTTGTTCCAGGTTTTAGGAGCTAACTTTGTTACCTTGTATCTCTGACCTGTTCCGTGTGTTCCGGTTCTGAGGAGTGAAGCCGATGCTTCATGTGTTAAAGCTGCATTCTCTCTACTGACCACCAGGGGGCGACTCCTCTGGTTGTATAGAAGTCAAAGCTTCATGCCTTAAAGCTGCATTCTCTCTCCTGACCACCAGGGGGCGACTCCTCTGGTTGTATAGAAGTCAAAGCTTCATTTGTTAAAGCTGCATTCTCTCTCCTGTCCACCAGGGGGCGACTCCTCTGTTTGTATAGAAGTCTATAGAAAATGACTCTACTTCTCTCTTGATTTATTCCCTCAGTAAACATTGTAAACATGAGTTTATGTCTCAATCTCTAGTTTCAAGTCTTCTTCAATACAGCATGATGTTCAGGAGTAAATATTTAGTCCAAATATGGTCACTTCCATTTACTGGATATGATGGCGACGGCCAAAATGCCAAACTCGAGGCTTCAAAGCAGCAGTCCACAAACCAATAGATGATGCCACGATGACAACGTCCACTTCCTAAACATTTATTCACAAAGAGATGAAGCCGAGCCGAGGTCTGTGCGTCGGGTCCGAGCGAGAGCCTGTGTATTCTGTATTCTGTCGCAGGGCGTCGTCGTGTAGTCGAGTGAGTGGCCCTCTTGTTAGCGATGTAATCCTTAGTGAGCATCCATAGAATCTTGTATATTGTTATCCTTGTTCTTCAGCAGAACACTGGACCCCCCCCCCCTCTCCCCCCCGATTGCAACCGGGAATTTCTCTCACTGCTGTACCTAATAAATGTGAAACTATGTGTTTTTTTATTCCGTCTCTGCATAAACCACAACCCCTACTGACTGCACAACGTGCGACACCACGGACGGCAAAGAGCAGCAGTTCATCTTCTCACCAGCAGAGCGCAGCCAAGACACACAGATCACAGCGCCTCGACTCACACGGCTGATTCACTTTCATATCACTAATCCAGAGCACTGACTAATTTATGAAAACCACTTAAAAGGAGCCACGGAGAGCAAAAAAACAAACACCTGTGGTCATTAATTATGCTGGAACAGTGAGTTTAAGTGTAGAAAAGATACCCTCCTATAAATTATGCCATGCTGGCCCATTTCACAGATCTGTGCGGGTCCGTGTCCCGGCTGAGGAATACTTCCCTTCTAAAAGTGGAGGATTTATCTGCTCCGCTTTGTGCTACGATGACTGCATACAGAGGACTGTGCGGTCAGCACACGTCTCCGTGCAACCTCTTCATCGGGAGGCTCCGTGTCGGAGCTCTGCTGGGACTCAATGCCAGTCTCATTTTAAGATGTAACGCGGAAAAAATGTTTTAAAAGGACTTGTCAGCGATGTTTTTTGGGGGGATTTTATTTTATTTTTTTTGTGGCAAGTAGTCTAATTTGAGATAAAGTTATTGCAGACGATACATCAGAAGCCACTTCAGGCTGTGTTTACGAGACAAATGGAAACAACCAGCGCGGAAGTCAGCGACACGTGCCAATTCTAAAACACTCTAGTGCTCCGCTGTGTTTTTTAAAATGCAGCCGCCATGCTCCACGTGCATATTCTACCTGCACAGCTCAATGCAAATTGGATTTTGAAAACACTGAGGAGATTTTAGTTTGATAAAAATGGATCGATGGAGAGGAATCTGGTTACGAAACATCTCGTAAAAGCACAATACTATTGATCGCACGCGTCGGCCTGTGACTGTGGACGGCCGGCGCTGGTCTGCAGAAATTGCAACAAAAAAAATGAATGCGCCGCCTGACTTAATGACATATAAATGCAGCCGTTGCTCCGACAACGGCAGGTTAAACACAAATGAATGAGGTGCAACGTGTAAATTGTTTTGTTTGCGTCAACTATGTCACACAAAATACAGCGAATACTCCGACTAATCAAATACTTTAATCTGAAGCGTCATCAGGCGGCACTGGAGCCACGACACGCTCCCTCTCGCCTCTCGCCTGAACACCGGGGGGGAAATGTTCTTTTAATTCAACGCGCGGAGAACCGTCCTGCAGAGCACTTATTTGATTGCGGAGGCGAATCTTCCTCTAAGCTCTGGAGGCACCGAGCCCGCCGTTAAATCCCCGAGGAAAAGCGGTGCGTGAGCAGGACGCTCCGTACCTGGGGCTTCCAGTGGAGAGGATGGCCGTGGAGCTCAAGAGTTCTTCGTACAGATCGGCGCCCGACACGGGGAACGCCGCGTGTTGGGCCAGCAGCACGCGGCGGATGGCAAACAGAGCCTGGAATAGAAAAAAAAAGGTAGAGCAGAGCATGAGGGTCACACAGCCAGGGATATACAGGACGATATCGCAGATACAAAATAAAATCGCAATGAGTCGATCGTGGTGAATTCCCATTAAAATCGGGATAATCAAGAATATTGTCACGTGACAATCGTGATGGAGAAGTGAAAAATAGAGCGGGATTTGAAAATGCAGGAATTATCATGTAGGAAATAACAGACTCACAATGTTGCTATTTTTTTTTCAAATATTTATCTTTCATTTATGCACAAGGACCTTCAAATTTATGATTACCGTATTGATAATATTTGTTACTTAGTGAAACGGTTCAAGTATGTTTAAATGCCATTTTCAAGAGTTAACCGTCACTACTTAGAACTGCACACCAGCAAATGAATAAAAAGCTTCACACCAAGTCACATACTTATTCCTTTAAGTATTTATTAGGGCTATAAGCACTGCATCCCACACGGCGATGGAACAGAAGAACAGTAGTCATTACCCCATCGGATTTATTTTAGTTGGCGTAAATGTTTTAGCTTGCACTGCAGCCGGATTCTCACAAAGAGAAGAACAAGAACAAGATGAAGAAGAACAAGAACAAGATGAAGAAGAACAAGAACAAGATGAAGAAGAACAAGAAGAACAAGAACAAGATGAAGAAGAACAAGAAGAAGAACAAGAAGAACAAGAAGAACAAGAAGAAGAACTTAAAACATCTTTTCGCTCTCTTCTCCCAATTGGCTTCGGCAAGAGTTTGATTTTCAGACGTTTCATCCAATCAGACGCCACGCAATCGTTGGATGTGAAGCCCGTTCTTTGAAACAGTTTCAAAGAACGGGCTTCACAGGGGCCGAACTAAAAACACGGGTTTTCACCCACATTCACGTTCTTTTTGAATAAGCTAGCAAACCGGTAAGCTAACAAGTTGTTTATTAACCTTAATGTGTCTCCAGGAGAAGGGACCTCAGGAATAAGAACAGATGGGGAGGTTGTATTCTGATATCAACATTGTATCGTGCATCAATAGAAAAACTACATGACAGATTACCAGTTTCCAATGGACATAGGCATGAGCCCATGTATAGAAATCAAAGGACAACATCATGAGTATTATACTATATATAGTACTATATTCTGAATGCATCATCAAATCAGCTGATCTCATACGCGTGTGTGTTATTCAGCTGAAGCGTGTGCTTCTTTAAAGAGGAGTCGTGGCTCCTCAGATGGTTCTGTGTAACAAACCATCTGAGGGCTTCAGGTTGAATACTAACAGTGAATGGTGAGAGCGGTACCGGAGTGGAACTGGAGCGGGAAAATAAGGCAACGCTACAATTGTTTTAAAAAAAAAAAGAAATCAGCTCTGAGCTCCATCCAAAATGCTTCTACTCTCACCTCCACTCACAGACTCTCACAAATAGTCTCTTTCTTTTTTTAAGATCTAGGCACAAAAAGAAGCTATTCCAGATATTGTTTGACTGGAGAAGTTTTCGATACCACTCGGTACCGGGTTATTAAAAAGGTAAGGAGTACCGATAATGAGCCCTGGCTTACGTTCACATTAGTGAAGGATTTCCTCCTGACGAGTTCATGTGCAACAGCGGTAACTTATTTTGGGTAAAAATAAGGAAAATCTGTTGGGTCTCAATTAGTGCGAACAATGTTGCCCCAATTCGGGACGCGGGCTCCGAAGATGGATGTGTTTCTACAACCTCGCCCTGAGCAGCTCCACCCGAAGGGAGGCCGGCTGCTCTCAGTCCGATGAGCGTGTCGGGGGCAGACGACCTCCTCGCCGGTATAGTGTGTGTGTGTGTGTGTGTGTGTGTGTGTGTGTGTGTGTGTGTGTGTGTGTGTATGCACAACAATGGTTCAGATCAACAGCAGGAGCCCGATGGACCAGAGGGATGCGGGTTATCAGCTCAGGGGAAGCCTGCAGGCTGAACAAGCTGGTCAGGGAGTCTGGCTCGGGCCACGAAGATGAACCTGAACCCGCTGCAGGCAGTGTTGGGGGAGGGGGGGGAAGAGGGGGGGGGGGTAATGATCTCATGATGGAGACGGTTGTGTTGTTATCTTTTGAGACTTTCAACTCAAATCACATCAATCCGATCATACGTAAGTCATGGGGGGGGGGGGGGCTCTGCAGTGACAGATGAGAGAGCTTTGATGGCCATCATGAAGAAGAAAAAGAACAAGCGCAGTGATGTAAGAGTCCAATATGCTTCACACTTTTCTGAAGTTTCTCCTCCATTACTTCCCTCCACGCGTACAGACGGAGGACGTGTTGCTAACTGAAGAGCTCTCACTCATCATTCCCACCCAGAACGCCCGGTCGGACCCCCGCGGCCCCGTCCACCCACACAATTATTCACCGATACACTTTTATCTGGGAGGCCCTTCTGGGTCACATTCCTGAAATAATTGCACTCTTGTATCTCTGAAAAAAAAAAAAAAAAAAAATTTAAAAAAAAAAAGTTTTGGTGGAAAACACTATTTATGATCTTAAAGAAAGAGAGAAAAGTTTGCTGTTATCTGTGAGGTCAGAACTGAGTTAGGCAGCGTTTCTTTGGTGATCTCTGCTCTCTCTCCGCGGTTCTCGCTGCAAAATCTACAAACCAGAGGAGCTGGCCTCCCCTCGCGGGTTCAGACTGATTATGGACGACCCAGAGAGCCTTTTTGTTTTTTTACTTTTGCCTTCCTGAGAGCCAGAAACTTTTCTATTGTTTACTGCTTACTATACAGGTACATCTATATTCAACTGTATAAAAAAATACTTATTTTACTTCTAAATAGATGCATTTCACTATTTTTGCCGTGCGAGTTCTGCTTTCTCTCAGAATCACCGTTATTGGACATAGTGCACGTGCAAAGAATTTAACTTTGCATCTCCCTCAATGTACTTACACAGAACTAGAAAGAAGGACGTGGTCAACAAAGCTGAACAAATATAAAAAGGTAAAGAACAGACAGGATTGTTACCTGCATAAGTACTGAAGAAACGGAGGTAAATATGGTATAAATATATATAAAAAACACCAATGACCAACGATTAAATAAGAAATAAAGCATATTTGTACAGGTCAAGTGTTCTGTAAGCTCTACATATAGTGCAAAGGAATCAATACTGTACGGATAATACAATGTACAATGACATGTACAATATACAGTACGTGCACTGTGTAGGATATATATATATATATATATATATATATAATATTCCTACTTTTATATGTTTCAGTATTTATTTTGTTTTCTGTCACTTTCATTCTTGATTGTATACACTTGATATGTTTTTATACTTTCCTCTATATATATATATATTTTACAACTAGAAACACTGTAGTCTAGTATACATTTTACAACTAGACTACAGTGTTTCCTGTATGTATGTAATGTTATGTTATGTTATGTTATGTTATGTATGTATATATATATATATATATATATATATATATATATATATATATATATATATATATATACACACACACACACACACACACACACACACAGGAAATTATAAAAAACATAAAGTGTAGACAATCACGAATGAAAGTGACAGAAAACAAAATAAATACTGAAAAATATAAAAGTAGGAATATTGTGTCCATATATATATAGTCCATGTATATCCGTACAGTATTGATTCCTTTGCACTATATGTAGAGCCTACAGAACACTTGACCTTTACAAATATGTTTTATTTCTTAATTTATCGTTGGTCATTAGTGCTTTTTATATATATTTATACCATATTTACCTCTGTTTCTTCAGTACTTACGCACGTAACAATCTAGCCTAGTTGTAAAGCGGAGTTGTAAAATACAATTAAAAAGTACAGTACAGAATAGAAGGCCAAGGTGATCTCGGGCCTCGAGGTGAACCGGTGCTGTGAAACTATTGGGCCCGGCTTGTTAACCGGGCGACCCGAGCTCAGTGGGAGGCGACTCTCAACACCACGGGTCGACGCTTCTTTTCTTAATTATAGCTCACCTAACTTGTGCCGCGCGTGGGTGAAATGTTTTTTCCGTGTGCAAAAGATCAACATCATACTAGTCAGAGCCTCCCACACGGCACCGTTTATGCCAAGAATAAAGTGTGGGTGTCTTTTGTTTTATATATTTTTATTCTTTCCAGCACTGCAAAAGAAAGCTACAGATTTGATTTCGTAAACCAGGAAGTGATGAGAAGTTTGTCTTCGGTGATGTCTGTGATATGTTCGAAGGAGGAAATGTGTTTGGATTAGAGGCTTAGTTGATGCAGTGCATGTTTTTTTTATTTTTATATACACTTCCTGGATTTAGTGTAATGAGTGTTTTTTTTTTTTTAATGGTTCAACTGGAAACTCACAATCCAATCTGTTAAGGCTGATTCCTGGATGTTTACTTACCGACATAAGAGAGGAGATAGAACTTTATTTATCCCCAAGGAAATTATTGTGCCGGAGTTTCATTAAAGGGTACAAGAGAAGAATAGCAACAAAACAAAACAAAAAAAAATAGAATAAAAATATAAACGTAGATGAACAACAGAATAACAATCATTCAGTGTAAAAATAAACAATACTGACAACGTTGCAAAATAGAACACAACGGCAAAAAGAGTAAGTTAAATAAATAAAGTTGAATAGAAAAAAGTAAAAATGTAACAAGAAAATGAAATGGAAACTAAAATAAAAAAGTAATATTGAGCATGATATTGAGAGATATTGTCAATAACATTAAAAAGAAGTAGCAGAAAGTTATATTGCACAAGGTAATGTTATTATTGTGTGTAGGATCCCTACATGCAGTATTTAA
Organism: Ophiodon elongatus; assembly: GCA_016806645.1. Taxonomy (NCBI): domain Eukaryota; kingdom Metazoa; phylum Chordata; class Actinopteri; order Perciformes; family Hexagrammidae; genus Ophiodon; species Ophiodon elongatus. The sequence goes on from JACSYO010000527.1 coordinate 291,285, forward strand.
TGAACGCATTGTATAAATACCGTGTATGACACCGAGCATCTCTGAGCAAGCTCCTCCACGTCGGATGAGACCAAGTCCTCCACTGGGAAGACAAGAAAACAGGCGTGTTGTTGTTGTTGTTGTTTGTTTATATATTTAAGATGAAGCTTTCTCAAAACAAGCAGCTCACCTGTTTTAATACCAGCAGCACGAAGGTCCCGAACCAGACCCTCATCCAGTCCGGGACACATTCCCTCTCTTAACACGACCATGCTGCTGCATGTTGTACCTGCAAAGGAGGAGGAGAAGAAGAAGAAGAAGGAAGGAGGAAGTGAGGAAGCTAGCTAGCTTGTTGGTTTTAGCTCAACTTGTTTAAATGTTCGTTGGAGACAGAAATGAACGACGTTCAGACACGAAACCGCATTTACTTTTGACAAACGAAACTTTTTCGACCAGCTTCACCGGCGCCGCAGCAGCAATCAATACGCGAAGGCTTCAACTTCCTCCTGCTGCTTGCCGTAGTAAAGCGCTCTCGCAGTGCATTTGGGGTAATGTAGTAAGAATACTTCTACACGGTTAATTCCCGTGTAAATGATCGTCATGCGCGCTTCCCCTTTATGTATTTAGTTATATTTTAGTTTAGAATGTTTACATTCCTTCTTCTATGCATTTTTTATTAATTAAAAGTGTGAAATAAAGTTGTGAGAAAATAAATAGTCATTAAATCAGAATCGGAACTGTTTATTGTTACACAAACAAGCAATTTGACTTGGTGAAAGGTGCATGCCAATAAACAAAAACAAAAAAAAACAGTGCAATAACACGAGACAAAATTTAAAGATAGAAACATATTTAAATACACAATAAAAATATGGTAAACAAACAAATAACAGTACTTTAAAACTACAAAAATAAATCTACAAGCACTGAAACATAATCATAAAACAATGATACATAACCCACATCAAACGCAATCTGACCAAATATGCACAAAAATACAGAAAATCAATGATAAAAAGAAGAACAAAAATCAACATATGACACATGCAACATACAATTAGAATAGAATAAAATAACTTTAAATAAAATGTAACACAAACAAGTGTCATTGTCCATCTAACTAACTAAGAAATGTTTCTAAATGGAGGTGTATATTAACTCATTCAGTATGTTTTCGTTTTCATAGACTCCCTGAAATAGATGTTGGTCCCTCAGTGCGTTATTGGCATTCCAGTCATCAATAAAACATGATTTTTGGGTTCACCTTGTCCCCTCTGCAAAAATCAGTCCTAGTGGAAGGGTGGAAGTGGGAAGTGCCCTTTGGGTGCTGATGACACTTGTCCTAAGAAAGACTTCTCGCTGGACAATGCAGCTTCAAATGAAACCCTGTCACACGTTTTGATCCTCAGCAGCTCAAAACGTCATTGACTTTGAGTCAGATTTTCACTCTTCAGACCAATTTCGGTTTGTAGTTCTTCTGTCAGCAGACATTTTTCAGCTGAAGTGCCCTCAAGCAAGACACTGAACCTTACTAGCCATCTATTTTTATTTTAACTTATAATGTCTTTATTGTTTTAATGTCCTATTCGCAGATGGATGTACTGCTTCTTCTGTTAAAGCGCTTTGACATTTTAATACGATTCCTCCTTTATGAATAGCGTCAGATTGATTTGATTAGATCCCCTGTGTAAGAAGGGGATACAAGCGAAAATATCTCAGGGATCAATAAAGAATCCTGTAATAACCATTAATATGTTAATATAATTCAATCCAAATGAATCAAATTAGAGTGATGGATAAAGAGCTGATATCGTGTTAATCATCTGACTGTGTCTGCATATATGAATAATGAAGTTGTACTCGGGTTTAGTGGGGTTTTGAATAAACGCCTGCTACTCTCTACTCTCCATTATTGAAGGCTTATTGTGAAAAGTTGTCCAGAATAGTCCCGCAGGTACGTCGCCCCACTGTGTGAAGACCCTCCACCTCACAATATGATGTAAAATAATACTGTGAATACTCTGCATATCAAGGTTTACAAAAAAGAAATGAAGGCAACATTTGAGTCAACATTAATAATATTATATTGGAGGAATTTGACAAAAGGTGTATTGGATTCCATTTTTAAGAACTTAACATTACATGTCATGTATGGTATTACTCGGTCATTAGTTGATGATGATGATAGTTCATAGAAGTATAGACTATATATAATATATCTATAGACTGATATATTTGAGGCTACTTTGTCGTCTTGGAACCAGGCGGCAACCTCCAGTTCTCTCTAATGACCACCAGGGGGCGACTCCTCTGGTTGTATAGAAGTCAAAGCTTCATGTGTTAAAGCTGCATTCTCTCTCCTGACCACCAGGGGGCGACTCCTCTGGTTGTATAGAAGTCAAAGCTTCATGTGTTAAAGCTGCATTCTCTCTCCTGACCACCAGGGGGCGACTCCTCTGGTTGTATAGAAGTCAAAGCTTCATGTGTTAAAGCTGCATTCTCTCTCCTGACCACCAGGGGGCGACTCCTCTGGTTGTATAGAAGTCAAAGCTTCATGTGTTAAAGCTGCATTCTCTCTCCTGACCACCAGGGGCGACTCCTCTGGTTGTATAGAAGTCTATAGAAAATGACTCTACTTCTCTCTTGATTTATTCCCTCAGTAAACATTGTAAACATGAGTTTATGTCTCAATCTCTAGTTTCAAGTCTTCTTCAATACAGCATGATGTTCATTTAGTAAATTATGGTCCATTTAGAGTCAAACAGACCATAAAGCAGGGGATGCTTTAGGGGCGGGGCTACAAGGTGATTGACAGGTCTACAACAGCGTCACTCCTTCGCAGTCCAAATATTGTCACTTCCATTCACTGGTTGGTGACTGCCAAAATCCAAGATGGCGACGGCTAAAATGTCAAACCCAAGGCAAACCAGTGTGTGACGTCACGACATCTACGTCCACTTCTTTTTTAAAACAGAATTCCTTGATATATTCAACAATCATTGGACACTTTACAATAAACATTTTTTTGTTTTATAACTTATATGCAATTAAATGCTTGAAACAAGATGATAGAAAAACCCAGTGGTTCAGTGCTTTGGACATTGTTTTGGACCGTTTGTGAGACAAACAGAGTCCAATAGGGACGAAGCCCAGACGATGGATGTTAGGTTGACAGTATGTATGGTATGTTTAGATTTTGTACCACCTTGTCATTTGCAAGTGCCTTCATCATTTCAAGTGTTGATTGTAAAAATAAATGGTATTTCTTTGAGCACGGCCTTGATGAGGAGGAATATATCTCCTAAATAGATAATAAATCTCCTAAACTCACAATTGTTATTGTTATCACCCAGCCCTAATTAAGATAAGGGGAAACAGAGCTCAACTTGTATCTCATGTTCATATAAACATGAAAGAAAATGAATCCCATCACCACTTCTTACATTGTGTCTGTCCCATGCTTACTTGCTTATCTATCCATTATGGCCTTCTTAAAAACCTATCGTATATCCGAAACATTTCACTTTGTAAAATGAAGGGTAAACACAAGGAAGAACATAGTACCGAAGTGTCATAAGGTTGTTAAAAGTTCAGGTTTTGGAAAGCCACAGGTCACAGATTGTTAATTTCTTACTTTTGTAGCAGGAAGCAGCGGTTATGGTGAGATGGAGATCTGTGGGAGATGCAATCATGAATCATCGGGTTGAATCTGGATGAACTTCCATGTGATTCCAGTGATGATTTCGCTGACGTTGTCGAAATATGTAAAATTACCATGTATGACAAAAAGGCTCACAAAAAGGATTGCTCAATAGGACTGCAGAACATGCTGTACAATCTACTTCACCGAACAAAATAACTTGAAAAAAGCCTGAGTGGTTAAAGCAGTGGAGAAAAAAATAAAGGTCCAGATGAATCATCCCTTTCACCCTGTTCTCAACACGCTGAATAGGAACATATGGTTAAATCAAATCTGTTGACTTGGCTATTAGCAGAGTAAAAGGTTTTGATGTCGGCTGTTTTGTAAAGTCCATTTTCCTGGTATGGTTTGTCCTCCCACAAAATGAGGTTCCCACACTGCATTCTAATAGATTACAGTTACTGTTTTAGATTTAAACACATGGTTAACATTGTAGATTGAAACGAAACACAACAACAACAACAACAACAAAACACTTCAAAACTACTTGGTTAGGTTAAATATAAAATTATTGTTTGGCTTGAAATTACTGGGAAATTGAAACAAAACCAAAAAGCAAAAAAAGAACTTGTTAATGTTGAGACAACAGAACTACTTGATGATGTTGCTGATCACCTTTAAACAACTTCATGGTTCAGCCCCGAGCTACATTACTGGATTTCTGCTCCCCTATGAGGACGAAGCCTAAGGCAACATCTAAGTGACATCTTTTAAATTACTTCTCAAAATCTTAAAAAAAAAGAAAGCCTTTTATTAATTTTAGCACATTGTTTTATTTGAAAAAAATGTCTTATTTGTTTATTTGCCTGCTTTCATTTGTCCTGAAATAATTTAATCTCGGTAAAAAAAAAAGAAGCTTTATAAAAAACTGTTTATTATTATTATTATGTTACGTTTTTTAGCCTTGTGTTTTTTCACTCATCCACCACCCGGCATCCTCCCTACGAGGACTTCCACTGACTCATTTTAAAGTTATTTGTCAAAAAAAAGAAGTAATCCACAACAAAATATGCTTCCCTCGAAACTCAATTCACAATGCAGCTTTGTTGCGTGGGAACGTAATATTTTTAAGTGGCCAGAGCTTTGACTGTGATGCTGTTACTCTGAGGGAATATGTCAAAGTGTGACTGAATTCTGGAAATCTCACATGGGAAAGGATCTTGTTTTGATTAAAATAAAAGCCCCTTTCCCACTGGACCAAAAACCCAATAAAACCCACCAACGTCTGGCTTTTGTCTTCTGTGGGAAAACAATCGGCATACATTCCCTCACAGGACAACATGGGCTCCAGCTCCGATCGGCCGCGGTGGAAACGTGACACCCAGATGACAATATGTTCTTTCCTACGATGGTGCATGCACGTTTTCACCCTTTTCCCAGTAATATGTTGAGGTCTGTTAAAATGAGAGCTGCCCCTCACAGGTGGTTAAATGTTTAATATCTTTTTTCCTAGTGGGACACGGGCGAAGACTGACTGACTGCTCGCCATCTGTGTATATGTTTTCTTTTTTTTCCAAATTCTTTTATCGAGTTATGAATAAATTTGACTTTGAAATGTTGCCCCCGTTTATTTCCTGTTTTGCAGTCTTATGTTTGAATTCTTCTTATCTCATCTCCCTCCAGATGGAGTTGATTGACTCCTAATTGATCCCCCAGTGGTTTGGTTAGGTCAGAGCTAGCGTCTAAAGTGCCATTACCACTTCCACACTTCCAGCATTGTTCCCAATTAGTGAGAATGAATAAGTAACAGATATATATTACATTTTCACCAACCTCCATGTTGCTTTCTAGTGTTTACTAACGCTGTTTTCTGCCATTTTTGTGAAATCAAACCTGTCTAACCATAAAACAAACCAACAGAAAAGCTACTCGTCTATTGGCAATGAAGGGGTCTATCGTTCGTGGCTTGCTTTCCAACGTTTCAAAATCCTGCATATATACGCGGCCATTTTGGAGGAAAAATATCTTAAGTCATGTCTTCTCAAAGAGTTTGATGCTCTCTAGGTTTTCAGGTCGATAACATATTGAGAAAAGTGAAGAGGCAGCACCATCTCAGCTCTACCTCCACCATCTCTAGTGGGTAAGGATTAATAATGCATACTGCAGTTTGAGAAAAAAAACTTCAAATGGCTTCAACATTTGATGTAGCTACGCTGCTCAAAAAAAGATGCAGAACCCTGCCATTCGTCAACACATCAAGCCCACAGAGAAAACAATGGCTCAGTTCCATTTTTAAACTAAATGGAAGATACGTTGCCAAAGTCAACCTCACTCACGCAGAGCTTGTCTTTCACAAACATACTCCGCAGCCTTTCTAGTCATCACATTTCAAACCAATTTCACGGGTATGGGTGAGTCCAGATTGGTGTCTGATACAGTGTCAGCTACCATCAGCAAACCTTCAAGTGAGGGAATGTTTGGCATGGGAATGGTGTCAAGTATCTCTAGTAGGACACCAGACACTTATCTATGACAGGATTCTGTGAAGCCAAGAATATGGAAGGGGTTTGCTTTCTCCTGAGGTTCAGGCAGCAAACCTACTTGGCTGGGTTTCGTAAATGATTATGTTTTGGATTGAAATATACCTTTGAAGAAAAACTTTCGTGCGCTGAAGCCTGTTTCAATTTGGTAGTTGGGACGTCTTACTCAAACTTTTTTTTACTTGTCCTTATAAGAAAACTATTTTGGCTTGTTAGACTTTGAGGTTATAATAACTCAAAACTATGAGCAAAGGTACATTAAGTGGTCATTTCAGGGAGGATTTCAACAAGATCTCTGTCAGATTATCTAAGTTCTTGAAATGGGCTGCTTTGAAGAGCAGTTTCATTTCATTTTTTATTTTTTATATTATCCGGAAAATGAAGAGTGAAGCCAATGCAGAACTGTTGTAAACTTCCATTCTTTCAAATGACCATCAGAGGTTGATTCCTCCAGGTGCAAAAAGAAGTCTGATTGTATAGAAGCCTATGAGAAAATGACTCTACTTCTCTCTTGATTTATTACCTCAGTAAACATTGTGAACATGAGTTTATGGTCTCAATCTCCAGTTTCAGGTCTTTTGGTTCTGGTCGATTTAGATTCAAATAGACCATAAACCTTGTGATACAGCGTATCACAAGGTTTATCACTGTTACGCATTCCAACTATGGTCACTTCCGTTTACTGGTTGCAACGTCAGTTGCACCCAATGGGTGTCGTCACGACGACTACGTTCACTTTTCATATACAGTCTATGAGCAAATGCCAATAACATAATAATGAGACTAAGGGTTTTTAATCGTGCAAGCGCAATGACAAATGTTCAAGGTCAGGAAAACACCACACAGCCACCTTCTCAGCTCTTTGAGCTTATCATTTATTGTAAAGAAAGCCAAACCAGAAAGATAGACCAAAGTGTTGGAGAATAAATTAGTAAATTAGGATTATCAATCAACAATCAGGATCACCAGAGTTTGCAGAGATCATGAGCATCTGCATCAAATTGCATGATAGTCAAGACATTTCTCTCTGAACCACAAATGTCAACTTGCTGTTGGTGCCAGAGGTGTCAGGGAGTCACCAAAATCACTACGATTCATCCTCGAGCAAACATGAATGTCTGTACCAATCTTTGTGCAAGTCCATCTAGTAGGTGTAAGGATATTTCACTGGATACGTGGAAATCATGACCTGCTGGTCAAATGGCCTGTTTGATCTTCCGAAAGCCACCAAATAACTTCTGGTGGATGACTTTATCCGGTTTTGGTCAGCTGATGTCTGTTTCTAGTGTTTGTTCAGTCTCTTGTTCAGGGTCATTTGATGGCAAATATCATTCTGAGACATGGGTTGACATCTCCACCCCACATAGACCCTTTTTTTAGAGCCCAAAAACATATTTGTGCGCATGTTGGCAACGGAAGGGGCATTTTGCTTCATCCATCCAGACGAGTTATCAAGCTTTAAACATTCAATTCAAACTGTTATCAGCTTACAAATGTCTGGTTGTTGTATGTTCGGTTATCAGAATTGATATTCCAACAGCAAAATCAAGTTCTACACAATTCAGAAAAGATCACGACTGTTTCAGAGCAACAGGTGTTTCAGTTTAACAAGTGACCGCGTTAACTGGGGACTTTCAGATGAATGCGTACGTGATTGCTCGTAGTCACTTATGTTTTGTATAGATAATAAACACAGATGAGTCTGTATTTAAAATAGATTGAAGGCTTTTACGAGGACTCCGACATGTTCTGTTGGCGTTTTCAACAACCATCGAGCAACCATGACGCATTTGTCCGAAAGTCACCAAATAACACGGTGACTAGTTAAACCTAAACACTGGCTGCGTCTATGGCTGCAAGCTATTATATGTCGACTCCCATAGTGCCTATTTTAAAACTGAACAGAGTCAAACCTTTCTGTTTGAGTTTGAGTTTCTGTCATTGACATTCTGTACTTGAAGGGTCAAGACTGAACACCCACGCTTAAGTCATCAGGTTGTTTTGTGACGAAATGATTCTGTAGCAGGAAGTACAAAGCTTCTACTAAAGCGGGCTCTTAAGCAGATTGGGGACTTGCAACAACGTGTTCCTGGGCGTATGTTCTCTGCTTGTAACGGCTTTGTAGAGGTCAAAATCCAGATGCTTCAGGAAGCTCTGTGAATGATACCGTCGAGTTTGTTCTTGTAAGAGACACTGCGCAATTTCATGAAGGCATCTGTTTTTATTACGACCTCTGACCAATGACAAAGAATGTGGAGAGCTTCTTTAAATGTAAGAAGCAATTCCTTAAACGTAAGAAGCAATACATCAGCAGTCTAACTGCTGTTCGGGTTACGTACTTCAGATTGTCTGTTGTAAAGAACTATTGTAAATAGTTATTGCTAATTTTCACTACAACATAAGAGATGTAAAAAAGCATGCCTTGCATCCACTACAAGAAACTGGTCATGGTGGGATGAATGAGTAATGGTCACCATGAAATAGGAGGGAGGGGGGTTGGGGGTGGGGGGGGGGGGTGGTGGCTCACATTAGGAAACATCAATGCAGCTCAATGTTAAAATGATCACAATCTGGTGTTTGAAATGAAGAAACTGTCTGTCTGTCTGAAGTTCAAGTGACACAGAACTTCTTAAAGTAGCAATCTCAAAGATTTTAATTCAAATAAATGTCTGTTAAGTCACTATCTATGACACAATGGTGGCTGAGCCTACGGTCCACTGATTAAAGGATTCCAATATATATATTTGCAGTATTACGAACTGAGTGTGTCTGTGGCGATATTCACGTAAAATAAAAAAATGCTGTATTAAAGTTTTTCTCCATTTTATACACACGAAATATGCATATATGTGCACACAATTCTGATGCTCACATACAGGCAAGGCCTCAGACTGCTAAACTCAATAGGTTTTACATAAATAGAAATTTATTCTAAATCTTAACGACTTCCACTTAAAGAATGAAAGGAAGATGAATAACAGAAACCACCAAAAAAGAATTGTGAAAAAATAAAATAAACCATCTTTCCATTTATCACACAAGTTTTGAGGGAACTATTTATCTCGTTTCACATTGATCGTTTCTCCTTTTCAGCATGGTACATCGCCATAGTAACACATCAGCAAATCGATCCCAGCAGGCTTCATTCAGGCTATCGAGCCTAAATGTTTAAAAAAGCCTCGGCATTCATTGGACCCCGTGGCCATCTTAAAATAACCACCTTTGTTGCAGCAATTTCATCTCCAAAACAGATTACTTGTCTCATTCGAAACAAATGATACAAGTAATAATAAGAACTGCACAGTGGGGTGGTTTGGATTAACAGATGAAGTACACGGACCTTATTTCAAGGCAGCCACTTCACCTTCAGTGATGATTTATTATATCAAACATAATGGATGTTTGTAGCCTTTCCAGGCCACTAAAGCTCCTCTTTAACTAGCAGATAGCGTGCATTATTTGATAATCGTTATCAATAATTAATAAAAATGTACTGCTGCATATTAAGAGTGCTGAAATTATTCATTGGAATCCCAAGAGTGATTGATGTAGTTAAATGCAGTCGTCGTCCATCACCTCAGCGTGAGCCTGACGCGCTCAGTGTGAAGACACGGTGACGTCTCAAAGGAATCCTTGGTGATCAATTAGACTTGAGTTCTGCCAGCAGGAGAAACAATGCTCATTTTCTAAAGTTTTATGTCCTGCTCATTATGTTTTGTTGTTTTAATCTTATCTACTTTCCCATAGCCACTTCTACGTCCCGGTACAGCTTTGTTAAGACATTGTAAGCTGCCGGTTAGAAGAAACAAAACAAGCATGACATGAAGTTGGATGATTTCCACATTTAGGAAAAATGAAGGATTACATGATTATTCTGTAGTTTAAGAGGATTATTTTTTTTCACTGAAACAAAATACAGGCAGCAATATTATTATTCATTTCATTAATTTAATTTCATATTTATTTGGTAGGGATAAATACATACACATATCCACTGTGGTATATTACAGCATTTTTAGCTACTGCCAATTTCCAATGCACGTCCCTAAAAGGGCCTTTAAAATAACATATAAAACTAAGTGGCATATTTTGTTGTATTGTTCTAATAAATACTATTCACTGTTACTTCACTTCTGTTTCTTTACGGAGGCCCTGAGAGGCAAGGTGACTTTGGTTTTTCAGTCTTGGCCAAAACCTGTATTGTAAATAAATTGTATTGCACTTTACAATACGATTATTTTGTTTTGCCATTGCAACAACCTCATTTCCGACACAGTAGAGCAGGCTAATCAATACCGCTCATCTAGAGTCGCCCATGTTGCATGAAATTGGCTATTTGCAACAAACCGTGCCATTTAATATATTTATATACAAAATCACAAACAACCCCTGTCTGTAAGCACTCAAACATACAGTAGATAAGGATGGGACTAATCACATCAGCTACTTGTTAGTAATTTAGAAAGCTTGAAAACATCACAGAGACAGATGGAGTTACATGTTCTCCAAAGCATCATTTCGACTGTTTCTCGGAGCCTGTCTTTCTTCTATCGCTAAACATAAATCATGCATGAAGAATAAATAATAAAAAAAAACATGTCCTCGATGGTCCTGTACCATGATGGGTTCTTATAAAGCGGCGCCCCTTTTAATGTTTTATTATTAATCTTGTTTTACACAAGCGTTCTCATATAGTGTCTCAAACACTGTAAATCTCCCTCCGATGGTTGCCGTGGTTCCCTTCAGCCCAGAAGTGGGACGCAGCTACGGATTGATGTCTGAAGGCACACAATGCTCCTTAATAATGCCTGGTGTTGCCATTTATAGGTTGCTCAATAGAGACTATAGACAGGAAAATCATTATTGATAAAAAAAATGTTTTGCCATTGGTCTATAATCTTCATTAAAAAATAAATGGATTGCAGCAACTCTTTAAATGGCTTTGGCTCTTTTCCCCTGCAAGAACCCTTTGATTTACAATGGTGAAGCTCCAGATTTATTTGTAGCTTGACTATTTAATAGAGTATAATTACATATGATATGCTACACCTCATTAGCCTTTGCGTAGTTGAGAAAAGGATTATGCTATCAATCACGTGTTTCTACGTTTCTGGGGCACAGTTTTGCTGAAGCCTTCCGCTGAAGAAAATGTCCGTCCAACTGTTCTGATAATTCAAAACCTCAGTGTGAAGTCCTAAAATAGTGTCGCCATTTATGCAGTTAATAGAGGTTCTTATACTACCAGTATGTTCGACTGGATGAATTTCAAGAAAATAGAAGGAAATGTCACGAAAGAAATTGTCACTTGTCGTGCGAATTTACATAAAGATGCGGTTTGTTTGTTGTGGTTGAGGGTCTGTATTTGCTTTCTTTGCATTCCCTCTACTAGGTCAGGCTCTTACTGATGATTACGTTGGACACGTCGGCTGAAAAAGAAGGCTCGGGGTTATCGCCCTCTTGCAGAGGGCTTTCATGCCGATGGACCCTGACAAGATGTCGACTCCCACAGAGGCAGTAAACCCTCCCTTTCTCAGCCATTTAAGGAAGCCTGCCAAAAGTTCCTATTAAGTCTGTCAGTGTGTGTGTGTGTGTGTGTGTGCTTCTACCATCTGTGTAAAGCATCTTACAACATGGAGGTGTCCAGAATGAAAGATGTCCAAATCAGGCTGAATAAAAAGGTGCATTACATAAAAAAATAAATAAAAAAAAAGCACTTGAAAGAGTTCACATGAATGCAACCTGACTTTACTAAAAATGTTGTATCCGTGACTTTAAAGTCAACCGCGGAGAAGCCACAGCTGAAATTGCTTAACATAAATAAAATCAGTTGCATTCAGATGATCAAAACAGATGACTTTTAGCATCGTGTACGCCAGAATCGGTGGATCCGGTGCCATGCTTGCTGCTTGTGATAACACCTCTTCTACAATTCGTGACACTAAGTGGGTGACACTGGAGCCTACGCAGACTTCGAATGACACGAACGCATCATGAGCCCGGCTCCAACATCAAAGTGGGCTGAGCTTCCCAGGCCCGCTGTAAAGGTGGCAATAGTCTAAAAACACATTTTGCACCATCTGAGGGACACATTTGCATTCCATTACACGGAGATCGCTGCGCCGGCCCAATCAGAAATGGGTTTTTTTTCTCCAGCCCCCGAAGGGAAGTGAAAAATGGCCAACCACACAGCAGCCCACAGCACACGGTTTAAAAACAGTCACCTGTTTCTAGTCTTTCAAATCAGGCTCAGAGACCAGGGTCCACACAGGAGACCTGAGAGGAAAACAAAGAGACCTCACATAATAAACTTTTGCTGTTGTTGGGTCACGTCTTCCCAGAGGGCCCGCATACATACATGTGAGTTGTGGTCTGAGCACACAACCTCACACTCATCACAGCAGGTGTCAGTCTGTAGCCAAAAGCTATGTTCCTAAGCTTTGACTTTTGTTTCCATGAGCACCGGAGCGGGAGCCAAACAGACTCCCACACATTCATGCAATCGTTCACCGGCATCGCTCCGAAAACGCACTCAGACCGAGCGACTCTGGATGGATGTCAGGATGTGACGGCATGAGCTGTCAACACTGTTGTTGTTGTTGTTGCTGTGCATACACTAAGCTCAAATAAATAATGACTGAACCGTCTCCTCTAAGTTATGATTTCAGGCCGTTACAGGAGGACAAGATGAAGATCTATTGTGTTTGGGGAAGACAATTGAATTTCTATCATGGGCATAGTGTGTTCATAAAACATGCGATTGTTTGGCGTGTTGCTTAGAGACGTCACCCGTTGGTTTGTGCCGTTATGAAGCCTGGAGTTCGGCGATTTGGTCGTCGCCATCTTGGCTTTTTGCAACCAGTAAACGAAAGTGACCATATTTTGACTGCGGAGGAGTGGCGTAGAGACGCCGTATAAGGCTCTGGAAGCAGCAGTGACCTGTCAATCACAATAAGCCCCGCCCTAAAGCATACTCTGCTTTATGGTCTATATGACTCTAAATGTACCATAATTATATTGTTGAGAGGAAAATGTCAAAACGAGCAGGACAAGGAGCAAAACAGAGAACATCGCATTTATCTTAGCAGACGAACCAACACAGACACAGCTTTAAATACACTGGGGAGGTACAGGTGATTAGACACAGGACAATCACAAAGGCGGGAAAACATACAAAGGCAGGAAGTGAAGTGAACACAGGACACAAGAGGCAGGGGATTTCAAAATAAAACAGGAAACCTACTAAAGAAAACCCAAGACCGTGACAAGAAGACTTGAAACTAGAGATTGAGACATAAACTCATGTTTACAATGTTTACTGAGGGAATAAATCAAGAGAGAAGTAGAGTCATTTTCTCATAGACTTCTATACAACCAGAGGAGTCGCCCGCAGATAAAAAGAAGTTGCTTACACAAGGGCTTGAAAACACATCCATTATTCCTTTTGTGTGTATACTCTATGATTAAAAAAATATATTTTCATGCATTTACAGCTGCACACACAAGAAAACCTATAAACTATGATTATAAAATCAGGTTTGTTTATATTTGCTGACACTTTGTGATGTAAAAAGCCAACACAAAGAACTTGTTAAAAAAAACTATGGTTATCAAGAAAAAAAGAAACCACCATAAGGCTAACTTGCCAATTTTCTTGGCTTTCATTGGCCAAGGTTGAAGAGGAGACATGCTTACAAAGGCACACCTTGAGCCTCCATAAAACTTTAAACTGCTGTCTTGCCCACCGTGATGAATAATGGTTTTGTTGTCCTTGGTTGCAAAATCATCGTGCCTCAGAAAACAGAAAAGCATCCAGATAGATTTATTTAAAAGCCACTAGAAGCTGCACTCAGTCTGCACAGCCATCCTCTCTGATAAAGAAAAAGGAGATCCATGCTGGAATTATGCAAGTTGAGCAGTTGGAGGACACATTGCTTTGGCGAGCGTTCGCCAAACACTCCAGCTACTGATTACACAGCATTTAAAGTGAAAGGTTTGGACAGAAAGGCCGCCGCTGGCACAGCAAATCAACCTGGCTGAGAGATGTCAACATGTGTCAGTGAATGCTGCTTGTTTTAATGCCGCCTCTTTATTGGCAACCCCTCTCTGTGTTTTAGTATTAGCCCAACAAACAAATTGATTTCTTTCCCCCGAAGCGCAACGTCGCTGTGTCAAAGTAAGTTCTAATTGTGCTCTATTTAGGATTCCTTCCAGACCATCTGTACTTGGCCCTAAAGGTTTAAAAGACAACTTAATAATTGGGTAGAGGCTGCAAAGCTGACCTTGTGTAGTTCATTTTTTTATAATTGTCAACAAATTCAACAAAAGTCCATTTTGTAAAGAGTTCACACCAGCTGCAATGGCAGATTGGGCCAGGAGCGTAAAGTAGGGGACCAATTGAAACTAGAGATTACAATGTTTACTGAGGCACTCAAGTGAGAAGTAGAGTCATTTTATTATAGACTTCGATACAATCAGACTTCTTTTTGCAACCGGAGGAGTCGCCTCCTTCTGGCCATTAGAAAGAATGCAAGTTTAAGACACTTCAGCATTGGCTTCCCTGAGTCCGACCAATCCATGATGATGTGTTGCGATGGGCCTCGGGATATTCAAACGTAACTGGTATGTTGAAATTCAGCGATCATTATTTATTAATGTGAGTTCTCTAGCACATTTAGATATAAAGAATAACTAGCTTTGTAAATTACAACTTACTTTGTAAATATAATCTTTTTTTAATTAAACCTAACTATTTAGCAGTACCGTTGCGACCCAGTAGATGGCGCACACGGGTCCCGGCCAAGTGCTTGAGAATAGCTGAACTGTACGTTTAATGACCACATTTTGCGATGCTATCACGATCACCGTTACCACCGTCGCTGCTGCTGCTGGCAACGAAAAGACAAAAATGAACGGATCTTACTAGCTCGTATTATCTGTCTTCCGTCATTTCCACGAATGCGACAACAAATGTGTATTAATCCACAGCCGAAAGTAGTCCCCAACAACTGCACTATTTACTTTTGTTTGAGTAGTGCCTGCTAAAAACTGGAGTCCCCAGATATTTAAGGACATTATTTTGTCTGGGGCTGAGTGCTACACACAGGGTAAGAACATTGGAAAGTTTTGAGAGACGTACTAACAAACTGGAATTTTCTGACAATATCAGATATGTATAATATTGCTACTAAGACCCTTTTCCATTCTGTGAGAAACACACACGAAAATCCATCCACCTCCATTGCATTGGGGTGGAGTCAGGAATCATTGAACATCACTGTTGATCATTAAAATCGAGTTTGATTGTCTCTACTCGAGAAGTTTAAATGTTTACAAAATCATGTACTTCGTTCAACTTTACCTCATCTTATCCGTCGGCTTCTATTTCAGGCAGCGATTTCTCACCTCGTCTCTCCAGAGGAGGAACGTACAGGAATGTGTTCACATGTGAAGAGAAAAAACAGACAGCACAACTAGAGCGAGAGTTTTTTTTTTTTTTTTTTTTTTTTACCAATCACATGAAGAGTTGTAGCCCTCACCGAAAAAAATGCAACATGTCTCAGCGTTGCATTCTGGTCTATGGAGGCAGCTGTCAGTGTGAGGCTGTTATCGCTGCCTCTCCGTGATGGATTCCTCCCTGTATGATCGCTGAACGCCTGTGAAAATAGTTAGTCTGGAAAGAAGCCGCTCCTCTTTGATTCGGAGGGGCTGACGCCGAGACCTGACATTTACTGTTGATGTTATATATAGTTGAAGATATTTCTGCTGTCAGGCTTCATTGTAGCTGCTCTGGAAATATCTTGACATGAGATCATAGTCTCCATGACTGGCCCTGTTATCCATAGAAATAAAATAAAAAAACATTGCATAACAATGGGACCAGATATGTAGGCTACATTAGATGCTTTGGGTGTTTTTTTACCCCCTTTTTGTTTTCAGCATTTCCTGTATAAAATGTATAAAAATGTCATTGAATTCAAGTCAGTGGGGCTCCTGCTGAGCAGTTTGATGTGAATACTGGTTTCGGAGGAGCACCAGTGCAGAAGTGACCCTTCACTACAGGGTAGATATGACATAAATGGCTGGTGTGATCACAGAGGGCCTGCAGATTGATCCACTCTGAGTCACCCCTGCACTCCACGTTGAAACCAATTACCACTGAGGCGGAATGTATTCCAGTGCTGAAATGCCACTGACATACGGCATCAGAGAAATAATATGTTAAACCAGACAAGTCCTGTTGTTACCAGAGGTGCACTCATACTGTTGGTCTGAGCATCACATGTGTAAGTTAAGTGGATCAGCCGAGACAGATAACCACCGCAGTATGAAATGACATGATGACATGATTGCATGCTCTGGGTACTGTATGGCTTTCCACAAGAGTAAATACAACAGTATTTGTGTTGCGGCTTGACAAGTTGAATGTATTTAGATTATAAATGCACAGTGAACTTCAGTGGAAGGTGTTTATTGCCTTGATGGGGAACAGTACAGGTGAATAGAGTTAAAGAAATGACTGAAAGATGTCACCATTAAACCTCCCCAGTTAATTACTTACATTGTATTACAAGTTTTCTAAAAATGTTTCTTAAAATATGCAAATCAAGCATTAACTTATTATGCTAATTCTCCCGAACATAAATCTGAACAATGGATAAAGCCAGGTACAAAATGTCTGTTTCATTTTGTCATTTTTACAGAGGGGTATTTTAGATATCTCTTTGTATCACTCCAGAAATCAGAAAATACTGTGAAGAGCCATAAAAAACAGTGTTCTCCATGTTTTTAGTAATAAAATGTTGTATAAATGAGGCTGTGAATAATGTATGAACAAACCCCTCTGTAGAAACCTTCAGAATATATGTAGGAATGAAAGTGTAAAGTTTGGTGGATGTAAGAGCTACTGAAGTGGAGATTTCTGGATCAGAGTCTGAGAACAAACTCATTTAGAGGAAACGGCCTTTAAAGAGATGTTTAGTTAAATTACAGACATGAAGAAGACTCTACAGGTGAATAGGGTCAAATAATTAACGAATAGATATCAACATGAAACTTCACCAGTTCATTACTGACATTAAGACTGTCATTTTTTGTATTACACGTTTTCTTAAATTTCATATACAAATATGCAAATGAGGCATTATCTAATAACTTTTGGTGAATTTAGGAGAAATTAACATGTTATGGAAGTAAAATAGCCCAAAATAAAAAAGCTTACCAGTGCATGAAAAAATTTGGTGTCTCGCCTTGAAGTTCATGCATGGGTCATACAGTACTAAGTGAAATTTATTTTCCAATTTTAGTTGTTACTGATTCGTGTATTTTGCATATGAAAATAAAATGCAACATTTTACCTGTTTGAGAAGTTTTGCTGCCATTTACGGTTTACTAGAATCTCCATGGAGATATAAATCCCTGTTACATTGTGACCTTTTCATGTTTCATGTGTGAGATTGGCTATGACTGCGTGCCTTTATATTTTCATTTTTATTCCAGACCTCCAGGACAAGAGATGCATTCGTTGAACCCGGCACTGAACTGGAGGAGGTTTACAGAAGCACATACCCCCCCTGAATTTTTAATTATATTGATAAAGATGAAAGTATCTTAACTGAGAGAATGAAGAATGATTATTGTAATTTCATTTTTCCTATATCAATCTTTATGTTTTGACATACACAGTTTGTTTCAATAAAACTGAACGTGGCCCAGACAATGACTCATCACTTTTTAAGATGTTTGGATATAAGCCTCATTTGTTTTTGGATGCAAATAAGCCCCGAAGACATACATCATTGTATTCTTGTATTCTTGTGTTCTTCTTTTTTTGAATTTCACACATAATTCTTAAAATAATGAAAAAAAAAAGTGTTTTATTGCAGCTGATAATATTTTAATTAGATATTATTTGTGATTTCTGTCATTAGATAAATAACGTTTCCCCAGACAAGACTATGAGTGTGAAGATCTTTGCCAGCGGCTATCAGCTGCAAGCATCTGTCTCCTCAGTCCCACAAACCCACTAAACCTTTCCTAATGACCCGTGTGCCTTACCTGAGTTCAAAAGGCTTTGATCCCAGCTGCCCAAATGCAGTGAACTGAAGGAATAAACACTCCAGACTTCAAGCAAACGGCTCCAAGTATGGATTTTGTGGACGAGAGCTGCTGGATGAGTAGACTCGCGGTGCGGCACATACACCCGTCTCTCAGCAGGATCCGTACGCTGCTGCAGGAGTGTTGCCAGGGAATGTGATGAGGGGGCGTTCAGACCCGGCACAGCGAGGGGCGAGCAGCAGCGATCCACGGACTTCAAACACTCGTAGGACTCAAGCCAGCGGCTGATCAACCGCGGCAGGGACACATGCATAGGCAAAGGCGTCAGATGTTAGCTGCATACTGGAGTTAAAGGTACACGTGTGATGACTAGACACCTGCTCCAGACAGAAAGAGGGCAGCATGTCACCTCTCCTACCGGGTCCATACAATCTACATTTACAGTCATCAGTTATAAATATATATATATATATGTATATATATATATATACATATATATATATTTTTGTTTTTACTAACAGCAGGGGAAGAATACGCAAATTCAACCAAACTGCCGAAACTTGAAAAATAAAATGTTTTCATGTTGTTTTTTGGATTGAATCTTAAGTGGCAGAAACATGAAAACAACCCAAAACTTCATCTTTTCCTCCCCGAGGCCCCCCGAGACCCCCGGGATCAGACCCCCGGGATCAGACCGCTAACTGTCTTCGTCTTCTGACTCACTATCGTCTCTCGACATTTTTTACATTGCCTCCACGCAGCTCTCAACATGGCGACGGCTTAGCTCACAGCTAACGGCAAACAGTGCTGACAGAGCTACCGGCGTTCACCTGAGGGGAAGCCGGAGAGCGGCTGCTACGTCTCCACCGTGTAATCGGCTGTATAAACCGTATAAGCCCAGCGCGAAGCGGCGAACGTGAGCTAACTGGTGGGTCACGCTCGAATGCTCTAAAATGCACACTCGGCGAGCAGAGAACAGAGAAGCTCAGATTATAAGAAGGAGAGCGACTTCATTCCCTGCTCAGGTGGACATTACTTCACTGTATCTTTACTCAGCTACTCGTTGCTGCTTTATTTATGTTCTCAATCCCTTATAGTGCACTTTTAAAATTCCCCAAAAATGAAATACGTTATAAACCTCCTCTCGTGTCTTGATGTCCTTGTCTCTGAATTCTCCAGCAATGTTTACATATCTTGTGACGAGTGGAAGTTTAAATAAACCGGCAATTGTAATCATTATATTCATATACTGTATAAATCCGACATGTTTGTGATTTTTGGGCCAGTCCTCTTGTGACGTGTCCAAGTTGAAATGCTATGAAAGAAAATCCTTACAGTAGACGTCATACTGAAGCACAAAACATGGCTGCAAAATGCATAAAACTCAAGATGAAGTAAAAATGACACAATGTCATTTTGTGTATTGCATTTTCTTTAGTACTTTACATATAACGGGAAAATACAAGGGTTTATTTTCAAGAGAATACAGGAAATTTAACAGTGCTCTGTACATTAACATATTATTGTCAGTGTTGTGGTAACTTGGCACAGCCGACTGAGCCGTGCACATCGTGCACAGTTTTCCATGGGGGTGGGGTGGGGATGGGGGGGATGGGAGGAGAGGGGGTAGGGGGGGGGCAGAAAGGTACAATTCAAGAAGTTCAGTTACATGTTGTAAAAAGACTAAGTTTCTATTAGCAGCTTGAAGAAAATACAAAATGAGCAATATGTGCACCACACCTTCACCAAAGCAGCGTTACAAAAAAGACTTAGAATGCACAGAGGAAAGGGGAAGTAGGATGTCAAAATTCTGTGAAAAATAAAATGTTTTTTTTTTTTTTTAGACGTGGGCGACATATTTACATACTGTGTCAGTAAATCAACGGGAAAAAGATAAAACCCCTATCGAAACAGTGTGTGAAGCTGCTATTAGATACTTAATCTGTCATAGTAGCGTCACCAGGTTGGGCTCGACCACATTAACGCTAAACAGCCAGGTTTAGTTTATAATCCGACATTCATCCTGAGAAACCATCATTTAAGGTTAAAATTTTAGCTGCTGCTACTCTTAATTTCATGGCAAGTCATGTTGATGCTGTGGCTGAAGGACGGGCTTGGACTGTCCAAATTAAAGTCTCATCTTGTCTTTAGATGTTAACACAGATTGAATATTATTAAACACTAGAATCAGGTCATTATTCATTTCAACCACATGGAACAAAGAGAGGGCATGCAGTAAACCAAATCCTTAAAGTCCCAATCCAGGATCAAATGTGGATCTATATACATGTAGAATATTCAATGTAGTTATGGTTTACTGATGGAAAAATAATCTCATTGCAACTTCCAGATAAGTGAAAAATGAAATCCCGCTTCGCTCCCGTATTTACAATGTTGCTGCGAGCAAAGCATTTCCATCTTCAGATCATATTTAACACCTGTATCTTGCAGTCACACATGGCCAGTTGATGAATAAGGAGCTGAGAAAACAGATTTTCACATTAAATATATAACACGTCTCTAACTCAGTGTTGTTTTGTCAAATATAAAGCTGTTTTTTTTTGTCTAACAGCGCTGCCTCGAGGAGAACAATTCTGGATTGGGTCTTTAATGTGGCTGTGGGGGCTGACGAAGCAGGAAGGATGGTGGATGGCTGTTTGAGTGACAGTTTTGAGTGACATACCAGAGCTTACGCTCATTATCACCACAGAGGGAGCGAGTTAGTTTTCTCATAGGATCTCCAAAATCAGTCAGTTAACATAAAAGAAAAAAATCCAAGCCCTTAGATGCAGTACAGTATTAAATGAAAGTGACACGGAAACTAATTTCTTATCACTTGGTTGCTTCATTAGTCCTGAAAATAACTTGTTTTATATGAGATCAGAGCTTGAATAACATCGACCTTCAAAAATTACCTCCAATCGTCTACTAAAAAGCATACACTTCGCTAACAGGGCAACCGTAATTAAAAAATACTAGTAGCTCTGCTGTCATCATGCTCTCAGTTAATATGTTTCTGGCTGCCTCGCAATGTTTTGGTTGAAATCCCACTTGAGATATTCTACACTCTTTCTAAAACCGCCAGCTCGTTCTCGCTTCTGCTTCAGCGTCGTGTAAAACCCTCAAATCAGTAAACCTTCAAATCAGTAAACCCTCAAACTCCCAAGACACAACAACTAACAATTGCTGCACACCCAAACCTGCAAAAGACATCTGCTGCCTCGCTGTGCTGTTTCCAATCACTTTGATTTGCCAGTGAAGCCAATCAGCATCCTGAGATACTTTTAACGCGTCGTCACAACCAGCAGCAACACAACTGACTTCTTTGCTACAGGTCTGTTGCCCCGCCCAAGCAAAATCTGTGACCTCCAGATGTGAGTTCACTGGTTCAACAAAATAGGGACGACATACGTAGTAGAGTGTGTTTCAAAAGCAACATCAAAACATGGGATGGCCATGGTTTAAAAGGATGGAGCAAAATCAATAATTTATTCAGTGATATTCTCCTCGGGTGAGTGACATTGGCTGGAGAGGGTCTTTCCAGCTGGTACATTTTAAGCTTTGAATTGTCCCAAAGGCTAGAGGGCAACCGAATTTGAAGAGGAGAAATATATCATCAAAAGATGAGATCTGTTACAATTCTGATGCATAGCAAAATCCTCATGTTCAACAGTCAAATGTGACACCACTTTGTTAAAAAGCTACAGCTCTGCCTTGACGTTGCCGAGGAGAACCGTCTACTCACCACGGGACTATAACACTTTCGAGACTTCCACTGGTTTCCCGCTCTTCTAGCTCGAGTGAGCAACTCGTTGAACGTCCGTCGCTCGATACGGTATATACACATACTAGAGAGGAATGTCTGCATGTATGTAGGCCCGACATGGCATGCGTGAAATGCATGATAACATATTTACTTTAGTCATGTGTATGAATGATTATATAATTACGATACAAACATTTACAAATTTGGAAAAAAAGTTGATTGTGCCTCAAGATCCCCTTCCATGCAAAGGACATTAGAGATCCTCACAATACACGAGCTCTTTTCTAATTGTACCTCATGCTGGAGATCAGTTGTAGCACTTTACATCCTACTACACTGTCTCGAGCCGTAGTGAGAAAACAGGGTGTCCGCGCTGATATAAGAAGTGACCTGTGACCATTTTTATAAGGCATTAGATTTGTTCAGGACCAAGAGGACTAGTAGTAGGGCACTGCTTTTTGACTACCTATGAAATGTAGAAAAATGTAAGGAATGAACATGAGTACAAATCATGAGTGAGCTGCACCAAGAACAACAATGAAGAAAGTTTCGCCATTAAAAGAACGCTTTTTCTACTTTGGCAAAAAACAAAATGATTTTTTTTTCTTTTTTTTTTAAGTAGCTTCCATGAGAGTCTTTGACAGTTTTTTGTTCATCAAAGGCATCTTTGTTTGGAGTAGGAACAGTACTACAGAGTCCCACTGAGCCAGCGAAAACACAGCCAATACCAAACCTCTTTTACATTCCTGTCCATATCAGGCTTTCTCGAAAATACAATCCTGAAAGTAAGAGAGCTGGAGCAGCTTTCACCTCTGGCTGTGACTCAGATTCCCAGTGGAACACGTTTCCTTTAGCCAAGATTTACAGATTTCTCTAGTGATTGAGATCCTCTGGTCAAGTCTTTGGCGTCCTCGCATTCTCCTCTGTGTGAGCGTGTATGAGATTACAGCACTGTGCAAACTAAATGGAACACACCCTAAACCAAAACAACAATTGGCCTTTTAGTCTGTGAAAAATTATCTTTCACTTAGGTGAAAAAGAGAAAAATAGAAAGGAACGTTTCTTTAGAATGCTGAGAGCTGTGCTTCACGCTGCACCGCCTATCTCAGGCTATTTCTTTTATTCTGCGCATGTAATCATGCAGTTCCTCGGGGTCTTGAAAGCCCATATCCTGGCAAACCCACTGAATGTCCTCTTCATCTGCAATGGGGATGGAGTTATAGGGCAGCTCCTCTGTGGGAAGGGTGGTGAAGGTGGTAAACTTGACTCTCTTGCGCTTGGAGGTGGGTGAACTGGCCTCCTCGCCGTTCTCCTTTGTAGAGCCCCCAGAGCTGCCGTCGCCCCGCCCGTGCACCTGGCTTTGAACGCTCGTCTGGGAGCTGCCACTGCTGTGGTGGTCCCCATGGCAGCAAGTCTGTACGCTCTCCAGAGGGTTACTGGGACTCTCTACCTGCTGTGGTGACAGATCACACTGGGCCCTCAGTGGCTGGCCGTTTCCCAGGAACACCCAGTGGTGGGAATGGTCCATGTTGGCTTGACCCTCGGGCGGGATCCGCTTGTGGCGGTATTTGAGCACGAAGACGATGCAGTTGATGAGAAAGACTAAGATGGCCAGACAGAAGACTCCCAGGAGAGCATACATGCCGATCTCAAGGTCAGTCATGTTACGAGGCGAATGCACAAAGTCGTCTTCCTCCTCCTCATCACTCTCAGTCGGTCTCTCCTGGTTGCTGCTGGTGGGGAAATTGGTGTAATCGATGGGAACACTGGCAGGCTGCTCATTAGACGTCTCATAAATTCTTCCACTGATGTTTGGATCAATAATTGGACGCCTGGTGATGGGGACCTCCTCTATCTCGCCCTCGGTGGTTGCCTCTTCCTCAGAATCTTCCTCTGGGCCAAAGCGGACCTTGACATAAACTGCAGCAGATGCAATGACGCTTTTGCGTTTGGTCTTCTGGCAGGCCTCACAGATGGTCATCTCTAAACGCACCAGCTCACCGTTGCCCTCCCCTTCTGCCACCAGCACAGGCCAGCGTTGCTGAGGCTCCTGGGATACCGACACAACTCTGTCATCCAGTGTGGAGGCATTAAGGTTGTAGTCTTTAGGATCAAAGTAAGTTAGAGTGGCAGCTGTGTTGTCACTGAACAGCATCCAGACCGACAAACTGGCCTCCTGTCAGACAAAAAGAGAAAAATACAGTTTAGATTTGCTGGTAAATAGAGGGGAAGAAATAACCAATTTGTGACTGATTATGAGGCTCAGAACAGAATATTGGTACTGTTCGTACTCAACATAATGAAATAGCTATGACTATTCTTTAAAAGGGTAAGCAATGAAAAATTATCTCGACCTTTATGAACATTTTTTGCAATTGGAGTGGGTTGATTACTTTATTAATACAGTTAAAATGATGATCGTTAAGGATTTTGCCGAGCATTAATTGCTTCCCGAGCTTTGAAAGAAAGAGAAAATCTAATTAGTGTGTGTGCCCAAAAAATACTGATGGAGAAAATTATGCCCACTAAGGAGAAACAAGTTCAACATGTCTTTAATTTAACTGTAGTGCGTTTCAAAGGTCTACCAGTATTGGTACAGCACAGGTTTACCCTTAGACTTCAAAGGCTTAAAATAGTGTCTAGCTTACGTGGATGGATTATTGAAAGCCCCACACCCCCATACAACATAAAACGACGACAAAGGCGGGAGCCTTTGGCATGACGGTGCCCAGGGTCCCATCGTCTCATAATCATATCAGATTGAGAGACAAATGTCGTGCAGGAAACTGATGAATAGCGTGAAGGAGATGTAGGAAAGGTGATAATAATACAATGTCTCCCTCAAACAGAAAAATCTATTTTTTGATTATTTCTGAAAGTAAATAACATTTTCTGTTAGTAAAAAAACGAGCCACAAATCTGTGCCTTTGCTTTGTGTTTATATCCATCCCGAGAATATTTCAATGATTCAGATGGCATTCTTTCATGGCATTGACCGCGATTTGAATATCTGTTCCCAACTGAGCCTTTGAAGATGTGGACTTTCTCCAATACCTAAATCTCCAGAGCATTCGTGAACATCCGCAGTACCCCGTGCTCGGTACAAGCTGTGACGCCTCTGATGTGCACACCAGCAAACCACTTTCACGCGCGGCGGCAGGAGTGAATGAGTTGTCCTGAAGGCTACAGCTCCGCTCCGCTCCGCAGCACAGACGGATAACGCAGCGGCGTGCTTCGAATGACGAGCTCACGTCCAGTCTCTTTGTGTTTGTTGTGTGTGATCTCCTCATTTTCTATTTTCTATCACTCTCCACCGTCTAGAGTCCCCTTATGATACCGGACAAAATGTATTCATGCGCGGCGGTTTTTTGATAACATTCATCTGCCGCAGAGTAAAACCGGCTCCACTGGCGTCCATGTAATCAAGGCTGCATTTGTTCACAGCTTGCTTAAACACAGGCGACCAACCATGAGGAGAGCAGACTAAGAGGGAACGTTTTCTTTCCAAAACACAGTCGGACAATTTGTGGCTCCTTTTTTCTTTGCAAAGAGCAGACGCACACACAGACTTCTCAGGACGAAACCCCACTTCGGTCCAGTTAGGGAGAAGCCAACTCTGTTGTGCCGCTATCCCACTGAGACCCAAACCTCTATCATCTCAGCATGAAGACGGCCTTTGATATGGATGATTTAAATAATACATTGAATATGACATATCTGTTTCCATGAGCTGACTCCGCTACGAAAGAGCTGATGTAGGGGGACACTAGAATTACTCTACACCAACCAGTCATGTTGCACTTTACATCCATGTCGGTCCAAAACATGTGAAATCGTCATAATTAGCATATACTTTCTTGAGTTACGAACAAAAAATTGTCTTGCGATTTCACAGCGACCTTTGACCACCAAATTATAAACAGTTCATCCTCAAGTCTAATTGGACGTTTATGCCAAAGTTGAAGAAATTCCCTTCAGGTGTTCCTGAGATATCCCATTAACGGACCAGATAGACAGACAACCATACAACAGAAGGTATAAAAAGAGGCATGAAAAGGCAAAGAACGGGTGTATTTTTTTCAATGATGATCCAATGCAGGAAAGCTATACATGTTCGGAAGGGGATCTTGTTTATTTTGAGTCAAAGCATTGCTAGAAAGAGAAGCTATTTCACAGAAGAAAAAGGCGAGCGGGGCATCAAAGGGCTGATGAGATCCAGAGGGATCCGCCTGTATCGTTTTATGCATCTAGTTTCCCAAACCATCGGCTCACGGTTTCCACGGTAATCTGTGCATTTCCATGAAGTAATGCGCATTAGAAGGAAATTTCCTACATTTGATTTCTCTCTGATTTGTGCTTTATGACATCAGGGAACGTACATGTGGATGTAAATTGAACATTAAACAGCTTGCATTATAAATCATGCATATGCATAAAAACACTCCCCTGGAAATATTATCCTGAGAAATTTGCATCAAACTTGAGACGAAATAATACAATCCAGATTCATAAATACCTGATTAAGTCGCTAATTTAAGCAGTGGCAGTGAGTAAGTCACAGCAACAGAAAAAGGTCCGTGTTAAACCGTCAAGTACTGAAGCCTTTGAGCTCTGAAAGACTTGGACTTTGTCATGTGGAATAGAGAATAATGCAACAGGACCTTGATTGTCCAACTCCCACTGTCCGTAGTTTATGTGTTTCATTCATTTCTAGAGTAATAGAGGACATTTGGAAAGTTTTCCTGCGAAACAGAATCAAATGGCTTGAAATAGCTCCAGCACTCCTCTGAGAGCTTCGCCGGCGGAGGAATTGGCTGCCTTTTATGGCCCGGCCTCGGAGAGCACTTAGGACAATACATTACAATAATTAAATTTCAAGGTGGCCAAGAAGCGGAAAGCAAGAAAAATTGGAATTTAATGCTCGCTTCTCCCTCACTGATGCTTGATGTGGTTGTCGTTGCATTTTGAGCAAGTTGCGGGCCAATGAAAGGGCAATGTAGGGAAAGGACTCAGACGCACACACATTTCTCCCTCGGTGAAGCCGGGCTGCCAATTAATTCCCTGCTGAGAATCGAAGAGATCCTCCCTCCTGTGTGGAGACACGGTGGCAACGAAAAAGCACAGATTCTGCCTTTTTTTTTTTTTTTTCTTTTTTTGCCCAGACATCTTCCTCGCCTCGCGATAAAATCAATTCAGAGAAATGCATTTGGAAGTATTAGAAGTATTTACACCAGGCCTGGCTAATATGAAGGTTGTAATAAAAAAGCACCACGAATACTTATTAGTTCACTGTAGCGGCTTTTATCCGGCGTCCTTGCTAACAACGCTGGCTGCCTGGAGCTTAAAAGATTTAGCTCGGAAATAATTGTATTACTTAGAAGGGAAACTAGTGCCTGTTTGTTGATATAGAGACACTGAAGGGATTTGCAAATAAACTTCATCTTACCACTCTGGAGACAGAAAAATGGAAGCACACCGAGTACTAAGTATAAGTAAGGCATACAGAGCCACAGTACTACATGTACACGCTACTGCACTTGGTGATAAGTGGTTGAATGTATTTAAAGGTTCAATATCAATGGTTTTTTTATGGTTTTGAATGGCCCGCAGTGAATTTGATCAAATATAATTAATGAATCAATAATGTATTAATGCATCTTTCTAATAATTTGCATCGTATGTACATTAAAGATCCTAAATACTAAATGTCGGTTAAAATGAAGTGAAATTATCTCTTTCTTAACCTCTTGGCACAGAAACCAATATTTTACCACTTCTGCCTGTTTTGTTTGTTACATCTTAAATATATGAATTACCAATTTACATCCTACATTTACATTTGTGTCTTCATTCTTTTGAGGCGAGACACTACAGGCAAAAACTAGATTATTTTCATGCTTTGGGAACATTTTTGATTTTGTATTATTTCGCTTCCATAACATGTCTGCTTTTGCCTCATTTGCATATTTAACATTACATTTTCAGAACACTTGTAATACAAAAAATAATCAGTAGCTCTTACATCTACCAAACCATTTCATTGGTTTCATTCCTCTCGATATTCTGAAGGTTTTGTTATTTCAACACAATGAAACAATAATTTTGAACCTGGCTTTATCCATTGTTCAGATGTATGTTCTGGAAATGTATGAAAATGTGCACGTTTGATAAGTTAATGCGTCATTTGCATATTTCAGAAAACCTTTTAATACAAAAAATGATTGTCTTAATGTAAATAATCAACATCAAAGTTTCATGGTGATATCGATAAGTTAATTGTTTAACCCCATTCATCTGGTTAATCTCCCCATTAATTTCAGAGCAGCAGATACAGACATACTTTTTATAATATGTGGTAATACTAATAAACTCCTGTAAACAATAAACTGTATGGCATTGTAATTATTTTTGGTAGAAAAGGAATTTTCTTATGGCACATATGGCAGAATATTATTGCAGTGCAACTGTTTGAAAACTACGTATTCATTATTGTTTGTCCCCTGCTATTTTTCTGCATACGGTCGACAATCAAAACAGTTTAACCACCAACTTTAAGAAGGATTTTCAAAACATTTGATACAATTATTGTTCATTGGATTCAGCTGCTGAGATTCACAAAAAAAGCTTTGATGTGTTGTTTCATGTCCAGAATCAGAAAAGATCTTGAACAATATGTATATTGCCAGACCAGCAACAGTAAACACAGGCGGTGACGCACTAGCTAACTTTTTTAGCTAAAGTCCCCAATTAGGATGCGTTTTTCAGTGAAATGCAGCCGACTGGGCTCCAGCGTCGTTATCATCCATCTGAGCGTGTGCTTTGAAAGTAGCCCGAGCGCTTGTTATTTACCTGAGCTAGACTCCTGCTAACTTTACCATCAGCACACAGAGCCTTCATAAATATGGAGCAAGGGTTGTTGTGCCACCTGCATATTTTTACGATACTGAGTTGTGTGTTTTGCCGACTACCAAAGCTGCCTGGAATGGAGTGAGTCTGACATTTCTTTATTTATTATGGGAATTTGAAAAGAAGGACACACATGAAAGCTTTTTTGCATTGCATTGATCTACATCCCTGGAGACTTAACCCTTACCTCAACCGTAACCTCTATACGCCCAACCCTAAATACACACAGCTAGAGGCACAGGAGCACCGAGAAAGAGTTCACTTTGTGTGGCTGCAGCAAATGTAGCTGTATCCACGGTGAATAGGGTAATATTTTTAACTACATGATATCTCTATGAAACTTCCCCAGTTGATTACTTACATTAAGACAATTCTTTTGTGTATTACAAGTTTTCTGAAATGTATGTTTTAATATGCTAATGAGCCATTAACTTATCAATCGTGCTAATTTTCATACATTTCCAGAACAGAAGTCTAAACATTGGATAAAGCCAGGTTCAAAGTTCTTGTTTCAGTTTGTTGATATATAAGATTCAATGGTTTTTACAGAGGGGATTTTGGATATCTCTTTGTGTCACTACATAAATCAGAAAATACTGTCAACATTAAAAATCTATTTTCTCCATGTTTTTAGCAATAAAATGTTGTATAAATCAGACTGTGAATGATGTGTGAACAAACCCCTCTGTAGAAACCTTCAGAATATATGTAGGAATGAAAGTGTAAAGTTTGGTGGATGTAAGAGCTACTGAAGTGGAGATTTCTGGATCAGAGTCTGAGAACAAACTCATTTAGAGAAAACGGTCTTAAAAGAGATGTTTTGTTAAATGAATGAATAGGGTAAAAACAATTAACTAATAGATATCATGATGAAACTTCCCCAGTTGATCACTGACATTAAGACAATTATTTTTTGTATTACAAGTTCTCTGAAATGTTATGTTTGAATATGCAAATGAGGCGTTATCTAACGGTAACTTTTGGTGAATTTAGGCGAAATCGCAAATAGACAAAGTGGTGAAATAAATCTTTCCACGAGTCTGAAAGAAGACGTGTTCTGGAAGCAAAACAGCCAAAAATATCAAAATTGATCAGTGCATGATGATGTCTTCCCCTTTTTTAACACTTCAGTTAATCTTTCCACCACTAATGCGAAGCAGCACGTGAACATGAATGAAACACTGACTGGATAAATAAAATATCCCCGTGTGATGATGAGTCATACCTGCTTGGGAGCCGTGAGCGTCTGGACGCCGGTTGCCTTGGCCACCATGGTGTGGCTGTTGCCGGGGCTGGGCTGCAGCGACAGGGTCAGGCCGGAGATGCCGTGAACCCGCATCTCCGTGATGGAAACCTTGTCGTCCGTGACGGAGAACGCAGACTCTCCCAATATCGCGTCCACTGCCAGCGGAGACTCCACCTGCAGAGAGAAGACGCTCTTTTATTGTCTCTCCACCTGACCTGACGGAGGGGACATCTTTTGAGTCCAGAATAGACAACAGCTTTATTGTTTTTCTTCTGAAGCTCATAAAGCCGATGACAAGCCCATTCTGGATTAAAGTGCTCTGCGCTGTTGTTTGTTCCAGCGCGTCTCGGATCCACACGCCAGTGCTTCTCCGTCTATCATCGTGAAAAACAAACACTCGAGATGGAATCCATCAGCGACCGGACAACGAGCTCCAATCTGAAGCCGCCGCCACGAGCTTTCAAAGTGACGGTTGGGCAGGAACATTTGTGCCCATCTAAGTGTCACCACATGAAATACCAGAACCATTTAAAGCCGCTCTCACCTCTCCTCCCCGGTCTTTTGCCGGGCCTCTCTGCACCCGGCACTTTGAGCACTTTTAAAAGATCATCGTTTCACTTCGCCGTTGGCAACCAGAGGTCACGACGGGCTTGAACAAAGCGGAGAGCCATTCAGCGAGTGGCCGTGTCCTCAGAGTCGGGCGGAGGAAATCTTTTACGTCTTCTTCTCAAAAAACTTTTACAGCTGGTCCCGAACGAAGAACGCTCGGCCGGAGCAGTGAAGGGTCTGACGAGCTTCCCCAACCATCGTATAGCGAAACCTTAAAATAACAGTTATGCTTACAAACTACCAAAATTATTACATATAAATTAACAGGAAACGAGGTAGAAAATAAAACTGCAAATAAAATGACATGGTTCTTAAAGCCTGTAATCTCATAATAACATCATTAATAAATGGTAAATTGGTAGTTAATTAAACTATGTTATTTTACTGTTAACAAACAATGCAATAGTAATCAATAATGTATAATAATGATTAGTAATGGTAATAATTTATGTTATTTTAGCATTAGTTTGGGTAATATGAAATAATTACAATTCTGATTACATAAATGAACAGTTTATTGTTGCACACGTTATAACATTTTATATCCTATATTAAGTATTTGTTTAATGATTACCAAATCACTTGTAAACATCTATAAACATTACATAGATAGATGGAGAGGCAACCATTTATTAACCATTTAACAATGTATTAACTATCAATCTAAATAATGTTTATAGATGCTTTACAAAGTATTTGTTAACCATTTAACAAATCATCAAATTATAATATAATCATCAGTTGTAACTTTATGATAGCGTTCAAATAATGTTGATAGATTGTTTATGAATCAATTATTAACCATTAACAGATTGTTTAAAAATATCTATTGATGTGATGTTTATAAAATATTTCCAAAAAGGTTTACAAATAATTTGGTAATCATTAACAAATACTTAATATAGTTTATACAACGTTATAATGTGTGCTGCAATAAACTGTTGAAAATGATAGCATTACTATTAATTTGTAAACTTGATCAATTACAGTTTCATTGTTTCTTAAAAGTAAAATAACTATGAACTAAATGTTTGTCCATGATGGTTATTATAGTAACGATAGGTTATTTTAAGTTTGAGCCTCTATCTTAACTCTGTATATGGAGCCTCGCTGTGACAGAAACCCGGTTGCTATGACTGCTACATTTTGTCATCTAATATGTTTTTCTTCTCCGTTTGGCTCGGATCAACGTGTCACATACTTTGCTGCGATAATTTGTTGTGTAGATTAGCGCAATGTAATTTGTCACGTACATGCTGGAGCCAAACATATGCAGCTGCAGGTTTGTATTCATTTAGTGTTGATACGTTTTGATTTTCATTGTGCTCAAAATAACCCCTCTAATGACCCCCCCACCCCACACACACACACACACACACACACACACACAGAGTGCCTGCCAATCTCCATTTATTAGATCTCCTGTAGCTCGATCTCTTGTTCACGCTGTTTAGTAAGTCAGAGACGGATGAACTTCATGTGGTGACGGAAGAAATTAAATACAACTGAACTGCAACATTCCGCTGTAGCGCGCACGCTTCTGTTCATTGTATGTCGGAGATTTGTATGCAACTTTTTCTATTAAAGCTCTAATTGTTGTTCAAGAAATAATCCTTTTTCGTTAGTCCTCATCAGCATCTCGAGGTGCTTATCAGCGTTGGAGTTCGCTCCTCCAAACTCCTCCACGTGCATTTCATTCTTGACACGTTGCATTTGTAATTCTGAACTCAAGGCACACTCACTGGCTTTTCCTGGAGCTCCACTTCAGACACCTTCGCTTAAAGTGCACTGTCGTACATTATAAACCGAGCTTTATTGTGGAAGAGCAGCTTTATTGAAGGCTCTTTATTACAGGAAATGGCACTTCCAGGGGTTAATTAGCCCGAATGAAGCGCTTCCTGTCATACCTCCACTTGTCTGGGACTAATCTTGCACCTCCACTTTAAACTATAACTATGTTCCCATGGCTGCGGGGCTGAGATCCAGTTGTCTAAGTTTCTGAATTAAAAGGTGTGGCTGAAGAGTGTTGAAAGCAGAGCTCAAATCAATAAAAAGCAGCCGAGCAGAAGATCTCCTGTCCTCAAGATGGTTGGAAAACCAAGTGCATAACGGCAGTAATCTGCCGTTGGTTACAACTTGATGGCTCGCACTAATTAGATGGCTCGACGGCTGTTGTCAACCTTTGTGTTGCGCAGATACGAGAATGGCATAATGCTCCTTGCTAATGTCCTCTTTGTCTGCAGAGGTTAATGGATGCAAGGAAACAATTAAACAGCGGCGTTGTCTGAGTGAACGCCTCTCTCTAGCCGTGTGTGAATGTGGCTCCTCCACAACACCCACAGGGGCCGAAGCAAACTCATTCTCAAACTGTCCTCAAAGGGTGGAGGAATGCACCCGGCGTCTCGGGGCTCCTGTGCTGTTCGTACGTATTGAAATGAAGTAATATGCAGACTTTCGGTGCAAAATTTGGACCCTTTCTATGCAAATGAGCCCCCAGTCACAACGCAGTTATTAACGGTAACTGACCTCTCTTCTTTTCCCCCGTGTGAAACGAGAAGTCAACGTTCATGTCTTTGTCCCGTACGTGTACATTTCATTCAGCTGACGCTTTTATCCAAAGCGACTCACATTCACTTTTCATCATACTTGGCTACTGTTTACTGTCCATCAGGATGGTGAACAATTTGTGAACAATTATGGGTTCAGTGTCTTGCCCGAGGACACGTCGACATGGACTAGCGTAGCCGGGGATCGAACAACCGATCCTCTGATTGAGGGACGACCCTGCTCTACTACTGAGCCACAGTCGTAACTTGCGTACCTCAGTAACGGCACCACAGTTATTTCTTTGAGCCCGAACGACGATCTTTTCCAAAAAACCTAACTAACTAGTTTTAGTGCCTAAACCTAACTGGGAGAAAAAAGAAAAAAATAATACATGTAACAGGCGGAAACTGTCACGTGTTGCAGGCTTGTTGAGGAGTAACCATTTGTCGCGTTGTAATCGCACGTTAAATGACAGTTCATACGCCATCCGGTGAGACCGGTCTGAGACCTGGAGACGGGCGGAGAGCGGTGGTGAAGCGAGGTCCGCGGTGCCGTCAGGCTGCAATCCATTCTTTATAAGTGCGTCGCTGTCCAGGCGCTGCATTAACATCAGAGTGGTTTAAAAGTTACCGGAGTTCAAAGCATTGTTTGGAGATGTTACAAAGCAAGAAGAAAGTAAGCCTCCATGCTGGTGAACGCTGCGGGACTAAAAATAGGAGAACAAACTTTCTTGCCGCAACAAACATTCTGCAGTCAGGTTCCACTTTTATATGCATATTGTTTGGATGTGATGGATTAATGTGCCAGAAAGGAGAGTTATGGTTCACTGGGCTCCACACTCGCACACGCAAACACACACGTACACACACACACACACACACACACACACACACACACACACACACACACACACACACACACACACACCCACATACATACAAGTGTGCATGCTGAGCCCTAAGGCATGATAGTAAAAGGATGCATAAATAAACTTTTAAAGTTTCATGAGGACAACTCAGTTGCGTGATGGATCACTCGTACAGTACTACGGGAGCTTTTCTCTGCGAGGACTTTGCATTAGCTTGATTGTGGAACTTCTTTTTTTTTTTGGGGGGGGGGCCGAGGGGATGAGGAGGGGGTAGAAGTAAAGTGACCAGAATTGAGACAGAGAGATATGTCCTCAGCAAAAATAAGTCAGTTTCTCCATAAAAACATGTCTCAACGTAAATCCGATGAGGTCCGACCGAGAGAGAAAACTGTTTGCTTACCATTGATTTTCTGCTGTTTCACATTCCATTCCACTGTGGCTGATATTTTCACAGGCCAATTAAACTAAAGCGGCTAAAAAGAAAAATCTAATACTATTAAAATCAATACTGGCGACTATGTACCAAATGTCAAAACACGATTCAAAAACAAACCCCGTTGTACCTTGATTGTCTAAATAAAAAGATGTAATCACAGAAACCAATCTTGTTCTGGGTTATGATCCCTGATGGAAACATATTAAATTGTGCCGGCGTTTATTCCTCAGCTGTCGTGGATCCAATTTCAGGGATAGTTAAGAAAGATCAAAACAGATCGGGTGCTGAAGTGCAAGTTTGGTATCAGAGCTTGAAGTCTCCGCTCACATAGACCCTCAGACGTCACACAAAGCTGTTTCATGCCCCGACATCTTTCAAATCCAACAGGCTCTATTATAGAAATATAGAATTATGATATTCCAAAAAGTGTGTTACCCAGTGATATTTATAGATATGTTGGCTACAATTGCCAAAATACAAAAAAAGAGGCTTGAATGCAAAAAGACTGAAAGAAAACATGATGGGTGTGCAGAATGATTCTTTCCTTCATATGACGTGCAAGTTCAAAGGATGCACATCTCCTTATAGATGCTGAATTGCAAAAATTAATTTACACTCAACTGTTGGAATTGCACCCGCCAAGACTTGATAATGTGACAATGTGACGTTCAGTCGTATTGCCTGAGCCATGCTGCTGCTATTGGTGATGTTGAAAATGGACTTATCGCCTGGACTCTTCTCTCCACTCAGAGAGTTTGTATTTAGGGACAAATTATTGGTCGTTGTTTTGAAGAAAAGTGTTCATTTGTAGGATATGACTGATGATTGAGACTGAGCTTTAAGTTCACCGAGCGTGTGTTTTGCATAATGTTCAACTGTCGCTTCTTACCCCGCCGTCCTGGTTGCTTTAGAGTTTCTATTGGAGTGAAATCAATAGAATTGAGCTCAGAGCTGAGCAGTGTTGTCTTTTTGATGATTCCAGTTTTCAGAATTGGTGAGCATAATTTCATTTTGTGTGCGTATATAGCGGAGAAATACATAAATATTGCAATACTTAATAATCAACGGGGAACAGGCTCAACCGCCGTTGTGTTTCCTCCTTCGGCGACAGATAGCGACTTAAAAGACATTCATTGAAATGAAAAAAACGTCCCACTTTAAGGCTATTAATATTTGGCAAAAACACGAGTCGCAGATGCTTCGGTCCAGAGCACAGAGAGGTCCGTGTGTATCACAAGTACTATGTCTCAAAATAACTATCTAAATAACTATTTATTCTACTGGCACTGATGCAGTCTTCTGGTTTGAAAGCATTACTTGGGGGAGAAGCACTGCTGGCACTCGCAGAAAGAAATAAAGCTTCAAACCAGCGTTTGTCACATTAAAAATGAAAACCCAGGAGGAAAGATTTCCTCCCCAGACTGTTATCAATTTGTGATGTTTGTGATGTATTCCAGGGTGTATTTGCTGATGAAGTGCTGCAATTTACTTTTTCATTTTTCTCTCAGATTGCCTCATTTTCTTTTACCACAGTTACTGATTGCCATGTTGCCACGCTGCGAGCGCGGCTAAATATACGTGCAATCTGACAGCGGTTTGTCCGGAGATGATTCAAAATGGCAATAACCTGCTGTGGAGATTTGCTTTACACAAACACTCGCTCTTTTTGAAGTTTCAGGTACATCTTCAAGTTTTACTTTAAGTAACTAATAGATATCCATATGAAACTTCCCCAGTTGATCGCTTACATTAAGACAGTTATTTCTTTTTTGTTACAAGTTTTCTGAAATGTTGTGTTTAAGTATGCAAATGTCGCATTATCTTATCAAATATATGCTAATTTGCATCTATTTCCAGAACAGAAATGTGAAAATTGGATAAATCCAGGTTCTTATTTCATGTTTTTGACATATTAGAGTCAAAGGTTTTGTACAGAGAGAATTTAGGATGCAGAGTCTCCGTTTGATTTCATTTACTGTATTGATAATTTCTCTTCTTTAGTTATATTTCCACATGTTCACACTTAGACCATTACAGACCAGACACACACACACACACACACACACACACACACACATACGCACACACACACATACGCATGCACACACGCACGCACACACACCGTGTCAATGTGACTTTTAAGAAAGAAAAACATGCCGTCTCATTCATCAAGCCAATTTCAACTATTTGAATTTTGTATCAGGGTTTATTTAAAAATCCTAATTGGGACGGGGACAAAGCTGGTGGAAGAAGAAAAGAATATCCCTGAACTAAATCTATTCCTTTCTTTGCTTCCATCCTCTGATGGCGGGGAGATGATTAACATAAAAGCCAGCGCCTCCCGGCTGAAAGTAAACACAGCTATTCTGACCAAAATGTAACAATGCGGGATGAATATTGATTCACCGCTACACCAAAGTGATGAATGATGAATGTGTTCCATGTCTGCGTTTCTGTCTGCCAGCGAGGAGGTGAGGTCAGCTGTAGTTGTGTCGCTGCTTCCGGCCAAGCTCCCGGTTGGGTTTGTCACCGGCGCTGCAGGCGCACGGAGGTGAAGCCAAGCACGAAAAGTAGTTACACTTTACACTTTACATGCTCCTCACTCGGAGCTCCTCTATCAGTCACCGCCACGCGCCCCGTTGAGGGTAGCCGTGCGCGGTGTCGTGCCGGTGGCACTAATTCACTGGCGCTTAAAGGGCCAGCTCACCCCAAAAACATTTAAAAACACCCCCCCCTCCTGACCCCCTTCTTACCTGTCAAGCTACTTCCACCTGATAGCAGACAGGATTGTCCACTCGTTCCGCTCTGGTTCCGTCTTCGGCCTGACTTCAAATTAAATCGATATTCATGGAGGGTTTTTCGAGAGACGAATCGTATTCCGCGTGAATCTGAATGCCGTTTTCTTTTTTTAAGTCGACATGCAATGTGTTGCCATGACAACACAGTCTGTGCCGGTGTTTTAAGAGTGGAGAGAAAGTTACGAGCCAACGGTGATTGGGCGACATTGAGAAGACATACATTTGTGAATCAAGAAGGTCATATATAAAATAAAAGACTATAATTAACCCAAACAGCAAAGGGAGGTCGATGAGTGAACGATTCAGGGATGTCGGGGGTGATACGCCCACATGAACTCAGCGTCTAGATTGTGCAAATGTTTTAGATTTCTTGGGAAGGTTGAAGATTCACAATGCGTTGTGAAGAGGAGGCGGTCACGAAGAAGGCTCCAGAAGAAAAAAAGAAGAGACGCCAACAAAGACGCCGCGGAAAAAAGAAGCTGTGCCCGAGACTCAATCAGCGTCTCGTAGCAGTACGACAGAGGTGAGTAATAAATGTTTCCAGACATCAACGCAGAGCGCTGTTCGGTTCTGTTAATGGACTTATAGCGGCCTCGATAGCGGCATCGGTGGCTTTAGTCCCGCCCCTCGCGCTTCAATTACTTTTTAATCGAGGAAACCGCTGTTTCCTGTCAAGATGCCAGACGAGTCGGCCCACTTGACCTCGGTGGAGTCAAAGGTCGGGGTCCAAGGGAAGAGCTTTTCGTCAATCTGGATTGTTTTGGTGTGAGTTGCCTAGTTTCGGAGATATCAGCCGCAGAGACGTCCCATGAATATAATGGAACGATATGGATCTCGGCTTGTGGAGCTTAGAGAGCAAAAAAAAAAAAAAAACATAAAAAAGAATCTACAGCAACGTCTCTTTCCAGAAACCATGACCCGGTTACTAAAGATAATCCACAGACCTTGTCGTGAGCAGTTTCATGTATAAACTATTTTTTAAACTATAGTTCCTACATGAACCTGCTCACAACTAAAAACTAGGCAACTCACACCAAACCAATCCAGACTGATAAACAGGAAAAATATGTAAATAAGTTTGGCTTTCGGGGTGAACTGTCCCTTTAAGGCCAACAGGAGATCAATGATGATTGGCCCTCTGACCAGCAGAGTTTCTCCACTAAGCACTGATCCTTGAGCAGAGCACTCGCCTCACACTACATCATCTCCTCCCTAATACACTCCACGCTTTCCCTCTCAAACCTTCCATTCGATGCATCACACTTTTGCCGTGCAGGGCCACAGAATGTCAGGTGAGGATTTATTCACGCGAGCTCTCGATTTCACGGGTGCGTTGCACTTGTTTCCTGTGGTGGAAACACACCTGAGAAAAACACGGCAGGCAACGCAGCATCCTCACACAGCCACAGAACATTTTTGTGCCGCTTTTTCTCCATTATGTTTTAATGCACGGGTCTGCAAAAGGCAATTTGAAATCATCTCAATTATGCATTTATTTTTCAAAATCATAAAAAGAAACTTTTCTTTTCAACGCTATAGTTGAACGTTGAAGTTGCACTTCATGCGTTATGTAATGTAGTTAAAATATATGGAAGTAAATCTATATCACAAAGTTGAGCAGCGGTAAGAGCACGCCATCCCCACTAATTGGGAGATTAGTAGAAAATATTATCAAACAGCATGAACCCAGCTGCATATTGAAAGCATTTCACATTTTTTGGGAAATTCAAACATTTTTTTTCTTGCTGCCGCTTGGGACAGCCAAAGTGTGAAGAGGCATAATGTAGTTTTATTTTTGAGGAATATAGACACATAACAAGAAAATAACACACTACGAGTATGTTTTTGTTCCACCGAGTAAAGTCAAACATGTTCCTTGTGCATTCAATAAAAATAGATGTTTTTCTTACTTTTGGAAGTATAGATGAAGGCCAACAGTCAATTTTGAGCAGTACGATATAATACTAAATAATTCATGTAAGGGGAGACACCACAGGTAAATAGGATGTTTTATCATCATTTTAGCTAATGGATAACCATGAAACATCCCCAGTTGTTGACTTACATTAGGACAATTATTTTTTGTATTTTTATGTAAGTTTTCTAAAAGGTAATGTTAAATTATGACAAATAAAGGCATTATCTTATTAACATGTGCTGATTTATACACATTTCCGGAACAGAAATCTGAACATTGAATAAAGACAGGTTAAACATTTTTGTTTCATTTTGTTGACATATTAGAGTCAAAGGTTTTTAAATTTATCTTTGTATCACTCTGTAAATCAGCTATATATATATATATATATATATATATATATATATATATATATATATATATATATATATATTTGTTTCTTCTTTTTAAATAAATCCCTTTTCTCCATGTTTTTCGTAATAAAATGTTTTATAAATCAGGCTCTGAATGATGTATGAACAAACCCCTCTGTAGAAACCTTCAGAATATATTTCAGAATGAAAGTGTAAAGTTTGGTGGATGTAAGAGCTGCTGAAGTGGAGATTTCTGGATCAGAGTCTGAGAACAAACTCATTTAGAGAAAACGGCCTTTAAAGAGATGTTTAGTTAAATTACAGACATGAAGAAGACTCTTCAGGTGAATAGGGTCAAAAGATTAACTAATAGATATCATCATGAAACTTCACCAGTTCATTACTGACACTAAGATGATTATATTTTGTATTACAAGTTTTCTGAAATGTTATATTTAAATATGCAAATGAGGCGTTATCTAATGGTAACGTTTGGTGAATTTAGGAGAAATCTACATATGCAAATAGACCAAGTAGTAAAATAAATATTTCCACTAGTCAGAAAGAAGACGTGCTGTAGAAGTAAAATTGCACAAAATCTCAAATATGATAAGTGCATGAAAAACTGTGATTTTGCCTGTGGTGTCTTGCATTAATATACAATATTAAATTGCATTCACAGTCAAATGCATAAAAACAGTTCACCTTGACGGCTTTGCCCCCGGTTGTTTTTGGATAACCTTTTTGCTGATGGATTTAATATTCAGCACACATGAAGTATAGTAACAGGCAGCATCAGAGAGTGCACAACATCATTGAAGAAAACAATTCAATATTGATGAAGAGCTCCAGCAAAAAATTCAAAAAACATGATGTATTTTTTTGTGATCTTACAGTAATTGACAGAATATATCGCAGAAATTATGTCCAATTTTCATTAAACCGTCCATCAGTGTAATTAACATTGACGAGCACCGACATGTTTAGTGCCTCTTTATGCTTGTTTGCACAAAACACAAAAGTGCTTCTCTTCCAAGAGGATGAACTGATGAAATACGGACGTAATACCTCTCCAAACGCAGCGGGAAAAAAGGAAAACATGACCCCTGCTTTCAACTTCTACCGTCCTGTAAACTTTCAGGCAATTACACAGCTTCCCACGTTAAAAAGTAAGTGGGTGCAAAAGCTGCAAAATAAACCTCCGCAAGGCGAGGGTTCCCTCGACAGCTCCCGAGGCCTGAAGCAGCAGCAGAGTCCCTCAGTCGCTCCAATAAAACGTTGACTTTCTTGAGGGATATATTCCACTTTAATAGGCAGATCAAAGTATGGAGAGACCTTTCTGTCTCTCCATACTTTGATCTGCCTATTAAAGTGGAAGGACACGAGACAAAATGTCCTAGGTCGTAAGACATTGCTCTCGCTTATGCGACTGGTTGGGATCAAAGCTGGGATGTGGGAGTTTGTTTGGGCATTTCGATGCATTTATTATGTTCGCATATAGAGTTTGAGAGATTATAGAAGTCTCTCTGTTTTCAAAATGATGTGATGATATTTGTCCGAGCATTGTATATCATTTCAATAAAGTTGTGGGAGAAACTTGTTGTACTTATACACTTAACAAACTTCTAGCTCGTGTTTTTTTTTTTTTATGTGACAACATTTCACCAATAAAATAAATCACCAATCAATTCGCTAGAATAAAACTTTGACATTGTAAGTTTCTGCAACCTACGGATACCGAGCATTGCTTCGGGAACTCGCAGAAAGAAATACGACTTTGTGATCGTCTCTGTGGTATTGTGTCTCTTTGTAGTTGTTTTGAGTCTCTTTGTAGTTTATTTGTGTCTTTTTCTGGTCATTTTGTTTCACTTTGTAGATGTTTTGGATTTTCTGTTACAGTCATTATTTTTGTGCGTTGTTGTTTTTCCCCTTTTTGTAGATGTTTTAAGTCTCTTTGTAGTTGTTTTGTGTCTCATTGTGGTCATTTTGTGTCTCTTTGTAGTCATTTTGTGTCCCTTAGTGTGTTTTTTTGCCATTTTTATAGTCGTTGAGAGTCTCTTAGTGGTCTTTTTGTCTCTCTTTGTATTCGTTTTATGAATCTTTGTGGTCATTTTGAGTCTCTTCCCTGTGTCTTCCCTACTATTCAGTTATCCATCCATGGTTGAGATACATACTCTACAGTTTGACATCATATAGTAAATATTGGACTATAATTTTCCAGTGAGATTAACAATTCTGTCGATTAGACTCCAATCTATTTCCATTCTGATGTGTTTCTTTGGACGAGTGGTTGGTGTTTGCAGATATTAATGAAATAATCTCTGATCAGTGAATGAACAGTGAATTCTGTCCAAGTCTGGCTCTTCACTTTGAGAAGCAGCTATTGTTCAGTAATCCTCTGGATTAAACCCCCAACTCCCTCCAGGTTTGCTGAATTCTTATAAAAGTCATCACTCTGCCATGTAATCACGGGACGTAAACAACGCCTTCACGGAAGATCTTCTATCTTTAGAGTTTTACCTTTTCAACCGCAGACATTTTCGCTTTCGTGTCTTCAATTAAACATGCCTGTCACATCTAACACCGGCACTTAATTCACGCAGTAATCCTCAACTGTCCTTCCAAAGAGAGAGGAATCAAATGACTGTCTCGAATATTGCACAAAGTGAACAAAAGCTGCCCCTTTTCTGTGTTTATATTCATGAGCTGCTGGATCATTTGAATCAGACTCCAAAGACTAATTCAAATCCTCTGAAAGACTGAAAATCTCAATAGAGAGACTATTGTTGAGATCTTTACAGTTCACTTTCAGAAAATCTGCATAATAATATCTTGGTTCTTTATAAAATAGACTCTGCAAACTGGAGCTATTTCACTGTAACCACCTCGTAATTTGGTCTTTTTAATCCATCAATAATTCATCTCTCAGGGATCTCATTTCTGTTTCCTTCGCGGTGTTTAAAAGATGAGGCTTTTTAAGTTGCCGTGCACATTCCATTCATTCCTTCACACCTACAGCGGCGGAGCTGCAGGTGTGAAGGACGCAGCTGGAGTTTCTGTTTGGCCTCAGTGACCAGCGATCACTATAGAAAATATTGAATATGGCGATATTCTGTATACTGTATGCAAACACTGTCTGGATTTTTTTATTAATAGTTTACATGCAAAGTAATGCTGTGATGTTGGCTGTTACAGGGACTTAAATAAATGCACATGCTGAACCCACTGTTCTTCTCATTTTATGTATATGGTGGAATAGTCTTTATACTATGACAGCTTTTCTAAAATTAGATTCTTTTTTTAATCGCAATATATCGCCTAACTCACATTATCGCAATATATTGCAATATGTTGAATCGTAACTCGTGTATCGTGATATGTATTATATAGCCCGATTTTTTCAGCCCTAACAATCACTTGACTTCGACATAATGAAGTGATGCCATGTCGGGAACTTTGACTTGTGAGTAAATGAGGGATCCACCTGTAAATAATGCATAATTGAAAATCTGTATAACATAAACATGATCGGGGCATCTCTA
The DNA here is from genome assembly GCA_016806645.1 of Ophiodon elongatus. Taxonomy (NCBI): domain Eukaryota; kingdom Metazoa; phylum Chordata; class Actinopteri; order Perciformes; family Hexagrammidae; genus Ophiodon; species Ophiodon elongatus. The sequence goes on from JACSYO010000527.1 coordinate 334,487, forward strand.
CAAGTTATTTTTGCTCCCTTTATTTTCTCCTGATCGGATCAGTGACTCAAAACTGTGATACGATCGGAACCGTGAGTTTGTTATCTGTTGCACTGCTACAGGTAAATATGCATCGACTGCCCTTATTTGTGTTTGCCATGTTAGCAGCATGGCTCTGTGGTAATGTTGGTGACTGAAATATCACTAAGTCAACAACTATCAGATGGATTGCTATGAAATGTTGTCCCAACACTCTAAACTAAGAGGGTGAATATGGCATCAGCGTTGTCATAGCTTCATTGTTGTGAGCCCGTTAGCATGCCGACATTAGCATTTAGCTCAGAAATCAACTCTAGCATGTTGTTCTGGATCAATTCATATTCTTTTAAGATGTTAGGGGGATTTATTTATTTACAATTGCTATGAGTCAGCGTGGCAGATTACGTCTGGTGTTAAATTGATGTATAATTATTCATACCCTTCAACAGATTACAAATGATCCATTGCGCATTTAAAATGATGGATTGGCAACATATCTTTTCTCCCGACTTTGCCATCATTGGGCGCATCCATCAGGTAACCATTCTTTCGATGACAGGCTGAAACTGTGATCCTTCATGGCGATCAAAACTCTCGCCAACCGTTACCTCTCTCCGTCCCCATAAATGACCAGCGGAGCATCGGTAAATCACCGCCCAGGAGTCATAACTTGTGCCGCTTCCTTTTTTTAAAGACCTCTGGACCTGCATCGGCCGGCGCATTTATACACACTTAACACACATCTCTTCCACTTGAGGCAAGTGGATATCAAAAGCATAATATACTTACAGGGAGACCAAAAGTTTTTTTTTTGTACTTTAGAAACTTACAACTTCTGTGTTGTTTTCATAGTTTAAGCCAGAGGTATTCACTTAAAATTCAAAAGAGAGAATTTCCGAAAGCAAAAGTCTTGAACACAATAATGTCAAACTTGCTTTATGAGTCAGTGGCATGCAAATTAAAGTAGCTGCTTAGATCATTTATTTTCTGTGCCCTCAGTTCAGGTTTGAGTGGGTAAGTTTGCTCAAAAGATTTGTGCTTTCTCTCATAGTGGCGCTTCACATTGCCGAATTTAATAATTGCCAAGGTCTGGGAACATATGATATTTACAGTTTTGGAACTGCCTGTGGGAAGAATGAACATGTATGAGTCCGTTCATTCTTGATTAAAAGCTCTGTTATTCGCTGTCTACTTTTGAGAGCACGACATGAGAAATATCTTTTCTTTGACTCATTCATTCCTCCAACTATTGTCTCTGGTCTCGTCTTTCCCCCTGTGTCTCACTCAATGACTCAAGTCACAACACTAATGGGCGGGAGTGGCATCACGTGGGATGAGCAGTAGAGATGACCCTGAGTTGTTATTTAACTAATCAAATCAAAGTCGACTAAAGCTTCTTTAGCTGATATGTTTTTGATGCTGAATTACTTAATTCCCAGACATTTATGAACACAATATTTAAAGAGGTGTTTTGTGTGATTCTTTATGGACAAACTCCAAAGACCAAATTAACTAATCAAATAGTCGACAACATTGTTTGAGTAACTAAGACATTCTTTGGCTGAGGACAGACCTACAACGCATGCAATCGCTGTGAGTTTCCTGGGCCACGAAGCCATAAAGGCTAGAAAAGCTGTCGTAAAAAATGTAATAATAATAATGTACTTGTAAAAATGTATCGGTTATAGGTCCTCGTCCAGATAGGACGGCGTCTGGGACTGGACCCAAACCGCGCTCCGCCTATTGGGGCCCTCTGGTTCAGGCCATCTCTCCCAATGATAATTACAACATTGTACTCTGAGCACTCGTGCACTCTGAGATTCTTATGAATGAAGAGTGCGTTATAAATTCAATTTATTATTATTATTATTATTACTCCTCAAATTAATTCCTAAGATCTGAAAAATGTGGCAAAAAGAAGTCAATCGATTGTTCCCAAATTCAGCATTATAATTTGGGTGAGTGCAATGTCATCATAACCAATCGAAGTGATGATGAAAACTGAAAGTAAAAACCCAAGTTGTAATGAACCTGATTTTACCTTAAAGCGATGCATCAACAATCTCTGAGAGAAAGCAGCTTCTTTATCCCCCGACAGCTGCTGTAAACTCAGAGAGAGTAATGAGCTCTAACTTTTAAATCGTCCTTCCTCACCTCTTTAACTCAACCTGTGTTTTGTGTGTGGAAGCTGCCGTGGGCGCGTTGGAGGAACAGCGTGCCCGCTTCTCACTCAGACGCGTCATTTGGCATTCATAACACACTTCATTTTTACCTGCTGATTTATGTGAGTTTGCAGCAATGAGGCGTAAAAAGGCGACCCGTTTACCTTCAGCACAGTGGATCCGAGCTCCAGGCCCACCAGCACCGTCCTGTCCACCAGCTCAGCTATCCTGGGGTCGGCCACCTTTAGCGAGTCCTGGACCAGGTCCGTGACGTCCACCTGCCAGTCGGGCCCCAGCATGGTGATGACCTGGTCGGTGCCCTCCGTGGAGGTGGTGTGGAACTGGGTCAGCACCTTGACCAGGGCCCGCTGGTACTGCAGGGTGCAGCCTCGGCTCACCCGGCGCTCGTCGTCTTCGTCGTCTGCGTCGCTGTCTCTGGTGCTCCTTGGATTGGGAGAAAAGGGGGGCGGGGGGAATAATTGAAATAGAGAACGCACTAAACATTCCTCTATGGCGTCATGGACGAGGTAAATAAAGTAGCAGCTATCCTGAACCACCCGTGAACATTGTGGGTGCCAATGTTAGGCAGCAGAGTTTCCTGCAAAATGAGGCAATGAGTTGAAAAACTTGAGAAGCCATAATCGATGCCCGGAATCTGGCCAAGTGTGTCTGCAATCTGCCACCAAAGAGATTGAGAACCCCTCATGAAAACATTAAAAGCTTAAAACCATCACCGATCATAACCAGCCGCTTCTCTAAACCGAGCAGCTGCTGCTAAATGATGCTCAGTGCTGCGCCGCGACGCCACGTCTCGATGTGTGCCGCCTGCTCCTGAGGGGTCTCTACTCATTTTATAATTTGACATCACAACAGAGAAAACTCGGCACCGCTCCACACAAATCCATCACATGATGTCTTCTGATGTAACGGCGGTGGGGTGAGAGAAAACTCCTCCGAGCCAGCGGGGAGGGGAATGATAGGCACCAAAAAGCAAGAGTTTTGGACCGATGCCCTTCTTATTTCACAGGAGCCCTGGGCAGAGGGGTTCAACATGCCAGGTGGATCCCCCCACCGAGCACAATCTGCTCGACAACAAGACGTATGAGTTGCTCGACTACGCTCAGCAGGCTTGACAAGTCTGCCAGTTCCTCCTTATAAAGCACTCTTCTGCTTAATCTTGGCTTTGACTTAACTATCTGAGCGACTTGAGATTCAGGAGCAGCAGCGGGGCTGTCAGCCACCGACAGAGTACACATCCCGCCCGCCGATTCAGGGAACAGGTCCGCTCCTGTGCCGAGGTCTCACAGGCGCTCAGCGTACACTCGGTCCACAGCTAAGTGCATTGTTGCGTGAACCTCTCCACCTGTCCCACCTCCCGGGTCTGATTATTAATTCATCTCTGCATGCTTCCTCTCGACACCTCATGCTTGCCCCCGATGCAACTTCTTTGCACTTTCATTGTTCCAATGCGATTGTATTGGTTCCTCTGGGTTTAGGGTTAGTAGCGTTAGAACCAATGGAGGATTTTTGGGAACATTCAGCAGCTCCCCTGCGGCGATCGGATGGTTTAACCAAGCTTGGTTTTCACAAAGCCAAATTCCTTGTGTGTTCAAACGTACTTGGAAATAAACCGATTCTGATTCTGGTATCTCATCCATCAGCCATCAGCGACTGGTAGGACGAAATCACATATTTTTAATTACTTTGTAGCGCCTCTTGGTTTAGATGGCTCCGCTATGAGGACCGAAGCACATCGGTACACTTCGGAATATAAAAGCACATCACAATGGTTTTGTAATTACTCTCACTGCCAGGATGGTAGACAAAGGTCTGTCTATTGCCAAATTAGTTATTATTTCTTTATACCCCACGGTTGAACATGGAGGGCAGATCTGTGTCTACCTCTTCTGGCAGTGAGCGTGATTACAAAAATACTGCTGACGTGGGCTTTTTGGTTTCACACGGCCAGCAGCTCCTCAAAGCTCCAAAAAAACGTTGGCATGAATTTCCCTAAATAGGCGTTATTAAGATAAAATGTTCATATGCTGGGAATTTTACTGGATACTTTGCTTAAAGCTTAAACTTAAAAAAACAAATTTTGGCAAGTAAAAAATGATAAACCTGGCTATGCTAAGCAAAGTAATAGCACTTCTGCTCTAAAACGGAAGTGATATCACAAAATGACGCAATGCAGAAGCGCCATGGTTTAGGCAGAAAATTATGTAATAACTCTGCGCTGGCAGTTTATATGATTTGTAGGAATAAAGGGGCTTCAAATAAGGATCTCATGGATCATTGGAGGTACATGCATGTAGTAGTTCATTTAAGCAACTTCACGTCATGAACCTCTTTCCCTCCGACTCTTCTCGGGTCATGGACTTATCACTTCTGTGTCGGTTGGTTGAATGTGTTACTTTGAAATGAATAAAAAATGCAAAGCTCCTTCACAGTCACCGTGTGATTTCTGTAACAATGCGGCAAAGCCACTATGAATTGAATACCATGGAAACGATTGCCTCGGCAGGTAAAGAGCTACAGGCTTTTTATTATTCAGTGCATTGATGCAGAGCATCAGTTCAAGCTGCATCTACGCGTTCTGACAAACAATAGAAAGACATACAACATAAAAACAGCACGTAGCTGCAACAACTCGGCCATGTTGGGGGGTTACAATAATCTTGCATGTGGATTCTGTCTCAAATATTATTCGCAAAACTATATTCGTTTTATTATTAAAAAAATGAATTAGACGATATGCATCATTCCAGTTGAGACTGGACCATTTGGTGCATTTGCATTCATGGTAAGTCAAATTAAAGTAAAAAAATGCAACAAAATGGTAATTTAGTAATCACAAAATCAGGATCAGCAGAAAAAAACTGAAAGAAATACCCTGAAAGTGAATTGTGTTTAATGAGTAGTCGCTATGGCACTTCACAACAGCAAAGTTGGTTCTTTTTCTGTTGACATTTTTTTGTCAAAATGAAGAATCAAAAATATCCTAGATCAGAAAAGAACATCTGAAAATCTTAAAAAGTAAACTCTTTTCAATTTAAAGGGGATTCCCACCCATTGTACACAAGAGTGTAAGAGTACACTCAGCCTCTGAAAACAGTTGTAGAATATCTTCTGTGGCTCTCATGTCACACTTTCAGACCTACAAATGTATGACATAATTTATCTGATCTTATTTATTCTTATTTTATCTTCACTTATTTTAACTAATCTAATACTGTCTTATCGTATCTTGTCTTGTTTGATCTTATCGTATCTAACCCTATTCTATCTAATCTAATCAAATTTTATCGAATCTTATTTTATTTTATCTTATCTAATCTAATCTTGTCTTATCTTTTCTAATCTTGTCTTATCTTGTCTGATCTGATCTTAAAAAGTAACGTAATACAAGAAGACCCTGAGCTAGAAAACTGGAATCTAAAACAGATTTGACGTATGATGCAATATTTCTTCCAGCTTATGTTGGCTCTCTGGCCTGGTTTCCATCTGGACCTCACACTGTGGTCCGCTGTGCAGCTTCAGATCGTGAAGCTGCTGTCGTACTTTGGTAAGTGAGTTAACTCCACAGCAGAGGCTGCGACCGCACGCTCAGTTAAAAGTAGAGGAAGAATCCGAAGAGACGGAGAGACGCTCTACGTCTCTGTCAAAGAGTTCGTAACTCTTGGCTCAGGTCAGAGAAAGTTTACCTTCCTGAGTCTGTACCTGAAAATAAGGTTGATATTTTTTTCTCTCCCCCAGAAGAATATTGTCTGTTCTTATTAGAGTCTCTGATACAACCGTACAAGCTGAAGCTTCAGTGCACACGGACTGCCCGCCCGATTACACTTTCTTTCCTTTTTTAGAGCATGTTGCTGGATAATGCAGCCAGTGAGCAATTCTGCTGCACTGTAGCAAAGGCCCACTGCAGGCCAAGAGACCTCGCTGCGCATGAAGGTACAGAATGTGTCACGTTGCAGAAGTGAAGCAACGTGGGATGGAAAGACCGCAACAGGAAGGAAAATAAAAGAGCTAAGGAGGCGAGGGGAACGAGTGTGGGAGGTTAGAGGTTGCGTAAAGGAGAGCCAGAGCCCTTATGAGAGGAAGCGAGGGAGACTGAGCGATGGGAGGATGTTAATGAAAAGACAATAATTAATTCTAACAATCACAAAATGATGCAGCTTTAGCAAAGTCCGATGCCGATAAGCATCACGATGCAGTGTGTGTTTGAGATGACTAACGAGCTACATTTGAGTTCTATCTTTGAGGTATTATTTACAGTGCCTTGTGAGGCCTGTGCAAACATCATCTAATTCATTATCGCGGCACTCCATAATGACTGTAAACAAACACGACCAAGGTCGAGACAAATAGATCCCGCTATCTCACGCGAGTGCTGTTGTAAGTGCTGGCGTTCCTCAGAATTAAGATGATTTGTCGTAAATCCTGTTGCGCCCTCGGCCCGTTCTCTGCCTCGTACAGAGGCGCCTGATCGTCTCGTTGGCCGTGGCCTTGTTTGGTTAATGGCAGATGTCCAGTCTGTCACAAAGACGTCTCGAGTCTTGACACGCAGGTTCAATCCCAAGTTCTAAACTTTAGGTTTGAGTCTTAAACAAGTGGAAATGTAAAGAACAATTCTATAATAGTAGTGTGTCAAATGACAACGTATCCTCAGACAGGAGTTCGTACGATATCTGAAGAAAAAGTTACTCTTCATTTTTTGTGCTTTTTTCCAACAAAAGTCCAGCAACATGTGTCAATTTCTGCTCGGAAAATACATTTCCATCTTTTTAGTTTTGTTTAGGCAACAAGCGATGGTTTTTGATTAGACCTTGGAAAAAAGGTCGTGGTTTGGGTTAAAAAAAAAGTACGGACGTTAGGTGACAAATAAATCAACGTTGACATCTCGTTTCACACAAACAACGTGGTATCCTCGGGGAAAACCTGATTCAGTTTGGTTCATGAGCACGATGATTACATATAGATTGACTTTGTGGTATATCTACGCATTACAGTGCAATCATTCTCATTGGTATAGTTATATGAATGCTGTATGATGGGGTCACGGATGTTTTGAAAAGCCCTTCCCTTCCTTCACAATATGCCACGGCAACATTAATTCATCAGAACAGCGACAAATAGTAAAAGTAGTAAACACAATATGAAATAAGTCTGTACAAAATACATCAACGCCTCATTCATAACGCTTAACGTTTACGTTCTAAATCGATATTCAAATGCTACGCAGGTTGTGTTTTTTGCATGTCTATTCACTGAGATTAGAGCTGGTATTTTTGAACAGTTGCAGATAAAGATCAGGCCACACTAATACTATTAGCATTATATTATTTGTAGAATTATTAGTGGTAAAATTTTTGGACTTGTGTGATACAAAATTTCAAATAACCCCAAAGCTTTGTAAAGTCCAAAAGTCAACATAAACGTTTTTATTTAACTAAATATTCTGGTTCAATCAATATTGAATAAGCCTTTAAAAAAAACATATTCTACTGCCAGCCCGTGCATTCGGCACCATTGTGCTTCGGATTATTTCTGACTTGGGTTGATGCAAAATATCAAATAAATAAAAGAAATGCACATATGGTGCAGACAAGATAACGGCCACCAGCGCCACTGATATTGGGGATCAAGAATAAACTGACAAACTCTACTTTTTTTGTTAACATGGATGAGAAGTCCTGGAGGTGCTCAGAATCGTGGAAACATCTGTATTTCCGTGGCAACAAAGCAAACTCAATTTACTAATGGTGACCATGTGATGGAGTCGAAAGCTCCGGAACAAGAGGGTGGACTCTGATTGATTCAACATCAGGACATGTGATAAATGTAATGAATACATGTGCTTCTTTGAGAGGAACTCGTTCCACAGTGATTCATGGACGGCCTTGGCATCATCGACCCTTTAACAAGAACAATTACCCTGCAGTAAGACGTAGGCTGTTTTTTAAACTAAACAAATGCTACTGAATCGATCAATCAAGAGGCGCAAACGTAAGGAGGGATTGATCTATTTCCTGTCAAGTAAAATATATTTTTAGTGTTAATTACACTAAGACCTAAACCCTGCCTGCTACAACTATGGATCAGGCAACAGAAAAACAAAAAATGCTGTATCGCATACATCAAAAGATATGTCCAAAAACTCCCACCAGAAACATCACTGAAAAGAGAAAGTCCTGTGGGACGGCCAGTCTAGTCGGTATCAGCAGCTTCAATGGGCTGCATGGGGCCCCATTCAGAATGATGGGAGCTGTCTTTGTCTGCAGTGGCCTGATGCTGCAAAAAAACTACAGAGAAAAGTAAAGACGATGACGCACCCTGGGCGAGTCCCAATGACAGCACGCAAGTACGAAAAGCTTCACCTGCAGTGGAATGAAGTCTCGGCCCGGCTGTGTGGTCGGGCGTAGCGAGCCTGAAACAGCTCACAAGGGGTCTTTGATTCTTTGTTTACATGACTGCACAACACAGGGTTGTAGAGATTAATACTTTAGAGAATCACACATTAAAAAACAGCTATTCGTTTGAAACAACCAGGCCAACTATTGCAACACCGTCTCCCTCCCGACTCGTGAAACACAGCAGGTTGTTCAGCGTGTGAAACTGTGACGCTCCAGCTTCCCTTCTTTCGGCAGTTTTCACACGTGTCAATTTTCCGCTCGTTACCTGCATACGCTGTCTTTTGAAAATGAACTTCCGTTTTCACAGGAAACAACTTAGTTGGGTTGAGGCAACAAAACTACCTGGTCAGGTTTAGGAAACGATTGTGGTTTGGGTTAAATTTGTATATTTGTTACATTTCGTAAAGTTATTTATATTACGCAACGTTGTGTTGCACAAGTGGCTATGCTACTTTACATTAAGCTTAGTTTATACTCGCTGTATTGAAGCCGGCGCTTGGTGCAGAGCTTTTCAGACATCACAAATAGTTCACTGATAAAAGCACTATTTACATGTTTAGGGTTCATACAAAGAAGGACAATTCATTTTTAAATACTTTTGACATACTTTTTAGATACCTAAAAATCTACATTTGAGAAAATGTTTTGGAGCCAAATCAAATAGTTTTCAGGATATTCAAACTTTGTTTCTTTATAATGCATTTAATACTTGATTTTTTCTTTTCTTTTTACACGGTTTGTATAAAGGCAATGAAGTAGTCCATGAATATGAGATATGAGTTTACAGATAATTAAAATCCATCCTCGTCATTGTGGAGGTTGGTTTTCGGCTTTTGGCCGGTTCCACCTTCACTCTATGGGCATATCTGTGAGTTTAACTGGTTGTCTTTTTTGATTCTTCACAGTTCATTTTGTTTGTACGCCCTCTGGCTCTTTGAAGAATAATGCAACGAACAGCGCAGAGACTACAAAACGCCTCCGTTCATGCTCGGAGCTCACGTGCAGTCTGTGCTACGGAGCCAAGCGCGAGTATAAGTCAAGCTTTAGTGATGTAGTGACATTACGTAATAATAGGTAGCTTAAAATAAGACAATGTTGACTTTTAGTGTCACGCGGGACACAAACACTGGTCTCCTGTGGGAACCGTCCATCGTCTCTGCGACCCTAAGTGGAACTTGTCACTCTGTGTACTACGTACCCTGACTTTCCATAATTAAAGCATCGTAGAGAATCACATTTTGATGCGTAAGGCCACTGACCAAGTTTTGACGAGCTGAGAGTGAGTACAGGCTGACTTCTGATATTCAGGGGACGTTGAATAACAAAGGAAGTATCTTTATACAAGAAAACTTACCGTGTGAGACCTCCGGCAAACCCTTGTGTCTGGTAAATACTGGACAAACGATCATCACCATTCAAAATAACAAGGTCTGAATATCTCATAAATCTGATAGAAGCAAATGTATGATTCCTCATTTGCAGGATTCTACTTTAATAAGCTGGTCCTTTTACAAAAAAGGAAATGAATGGTGCTGAAGTGGGAATACAAGACCCATTTTCCGTGTGAAAAAAATAATATACAACCTATAGCGCATCACGGCCCATTGGGGATCTTTGAAAAATGAGGCTATGCAAGATGTTTTCCAAGCTCTCTAGGTCATTTGCAATACCTTAATTCTTCAAACAACTCCTTAAACACGCCATTTGCATTCAGCTCGGGTAGAAATGGATTTGGTCTACCGTGATGAACTCCAGCAGCGACGACAGCAGCCGCCCGCGTGAGTTTTAATGCTCCCATTAAACATTTCCTAAATGGAGGGTTGTGGGCCTGTTTGTTACTGCTCCGTGCATGACAAGAATGCTGGAATATTTTAATGAGTCCAGGTTCCTCAACCCAAGACCACTTTTTTTTCTTCGGGGTCCTGGGTCAAACACTCTTAATGTCCCACTGGTGCCATCTTTTCCACATCCAATGGTGTCATATTTCAAACAGCTCATTAATATTTTAATTTTCTATTTCTATTGACAAAAGCTTCTGCTGTGTAATATTGACATAAAAGCCAAGCTGTCTGATTCCTTATGTCATTGTAGAGAATCGTATCATAATGTTTAAAAGATGTATTATTCACTGACATTTAGTCTAAATACTTCACTCACAATATCCTAATGAAGTAAATATACTACATGTTACAAGTTACATGTACTACATGGCTGTGCTTCTTCTTGGACCATCATTTTGAGTCCTGAGCAACAACCTAAATTACCTGCTTGTTAGTCCAAAAACATAATTATCTCTCTGAAGGTACAACCAACATGCGTTCAGAAAGCTTTCTGTGTTTTTGCCAAAGTCAAATTAGGTCTGTTTCTTGGACTTGTTGTCTAAAATGGGTTCAGATAGGCACGACACAGACATGACAGCCTCTTGATCAAATTTGCACTCGAGAGCCTCATTTTGTGGGCTACATTTCTACTCTGTACCTGAGCCGGAGGATCTAATTGGAGCAAAACAAGCGACTACATATGAAATCCTGAGTATCAGAGAGAGAGAGAGAGAAGGCCGGGCAGCATTTTAGTTTCCAATGTTTAACACTGCTCCATGCTCTTAGGATAATGAGTTCTACAGTAATCATGGACAAAAGTAAGAAGAAAAAACAAATTACACTGCACCAATTGCTTTCTGGCTCTGTTGGCTTTTACCACAAGGTATACTTAGGAAGAAGAATGCTCCCTTGAAACATACGATTACTGTAAAAGAATGTAGTTGCTCTCCTTCTGTGTTTGCTTTTAGCGCGTGTTCACGGCCGCCGCTCCGCTCTGCTCACATACGGTGGTTATTGCTGAGAACGCCGTCGCAACAGACGGCATCATCACAAAAGTGTAGCAATCGCCCTCCGTTCCCCCTCAGGCAAACACGGTTATTGTGCAGGTTTTCTGTAATCACTGCCCGTCATTATGAGTCCATATTTAATGTATCCATGGTCATATTTCTTCACAACAAGCTCTGAAGCTTTTAATGCCGCAGCGTTGTCTCCCACATCCCTTTTTCCATGAAACATTAGCTAGCTAACGAACACTGTTAGTCTCTATGTGATGATGTGTCACGCTTGGTGTGGTGTTACTCAAACATACCTGATCATTGAAATTATGCAACAATATTTACGTGTGAATTCTTGAGCACATCTAGTTGTTTTTTTACACCCCCAATTTTTTGGGGGGAAATGTCATTCTAATCATTTCCCGCTGTACGGCCCACCACAGCAGGTCTAAAACCCTTCATTTTGAGCAACGTTTGAAAGTGAGCATATCATCCCTTATTGGACGGGAAAACTGTCTGCGCAAAACTACGGTTAGCCACAGTCAGAGCTGAGGCAGGAAGTCGGCCTGTGAGCTGTAATGAATGGACACTTTAGGGAATAATTTCACAGTTGACCTTTGATTTCCCTTAATAGGTGTGGCCTCTCTGTGTTTACAACCTGTCTGATCTCATGTTTTTTGCCCCGTCTTCAGTGATGTTGCCGCGTTCCCAATCCTAGTTCAATTGGAGATGTAAATTTTTTACAGATGGGAACGTAGAAAATATGACCATAGTCAAAGAAAAAAACGTAATTTCCCTATAACATTGCATGCGTTCTCACGGTATCTGTTTGGATCTGAGCCTCACCTTCGGTCGGGCAGGATGGGAACCCTCCAGCCTTTGATGAAGCTGAGATTGTTGTCAGAGAGTTCCACCAGCAGGGGAAGTTTGGGCACCCAGACGGTGAGCTCCAGCGGTGCGCTCAGGTGCTCGTAGCTGAAGATCACCCTCGCACTCATGGATCCCCTCGTCTCCTTCCCGTTGACGAACACGTAGTCGCAATTCATGGACACCTAGGATGGATCAGGGTCAGAAGTCAGAGACCATCTATATGTTAATGGTCACGCCGGTGGCAGAGGTTCTAAGTGATATGTGATGATTTACAGCACAGTATGGCTGCAGCTGTCCGCACCACAATTCATCACAGAGCATTTCAAGGTTGACATTTTCAGCAGAGCAAATATAAAGCCGGGATCTCTCAGGTATTTGAACGTGATGTGAAAGTTTAGGGCACATTAACCATCTCTGCCAACACTTTCATTTAGTCCTAAAGTAAATGTTAGAAGGGACAAATTATGGGAAAAACTTTTCCCAGTACGTGCATTTGGGTATCTCGAGTGCCTACCAACCTACAAACTGTGAAATAAGACGACCCAGTCGTTTCTTTTGTGGGCTGCTTTGATCAGAAAACATGTGATTCAACAAGCCAATATTTGACATCTTGAGATAGCAAACAAACAATATAATACAGGAGTTATGTGTCCAGATGATGATTCTTCTGGAGTCCTGTTTCTGGCCAAGTGGTGAATATAAGTCCAATATCTGAGTATCTCCACCCACGGCTTGAGAACTACGTTTGCAAAGGCTGGGCTACCGAATGAAGGCTGGGACGCGGTCTTGAGTGATGGAGAATGACACATTCTGGATTCTGGAACTGGATCTGTGATGTTGTACGGTTACCTCTGATCAGGTGCTGTTTGGATTGTACATTATAATTACCTCTCATAAAGTAGGATACTATGTCATCCTCCCTGCAAACGCTTCAGTGTAACATCAATCATCCTCGTTTTTCTCTGATCGCGCGCCAGCTAGCAGCCATTTAGCGAGTGCAGACCAGATCTTCCTGGACACGTGTTGTACCCCAATGAATTGACGCCATATGAAGCTGTGACAAAAGGAACCATATTTCTTCTATCAGAGCAGACTGGTTTTTTTTTCGGGAGGTGGGGCTTAAAGAGACAGAAAGTGAATAGAGGTCTATTCAGACAAAAATAAAGTAATGTAAGCATGAACACGTAACACAAGTGTGAATCTGACAATGAGCACGACATGTCCCCTTTAATATTCATCGCGCTGTAGGCCGCTGCTTCTCAGCCGTGTGCCACTGACTCTGCAGCTTTTCAATCCATCCAAACACTCCGGCAGCTGATTCCGGCAGCTTTTAACCACAGACGTGGAACGAATCAGTGGAAATCAGCTGCTGCTGTGTTTGGTCAGAATAAAAAAAACAAAAACACCGGCTCTCCAGCTCTGATGGCACAGTACTGAGAGCCACTGCTGTACACAATGCTTGCTGGCTGCCTGCTGCTGATGCAGTCAAATTAGTGCTTCTTAGTAACCCAGTTACGCATGTAGAGCATGGGTAGCAAATTAGACATGCAAACCGCGTCCTAACCCCACCACCTCTCAGCATAATGATCTATGAACAATTGCACAGACACATAAAATATCAACAAAAGCTTTTAGCCAAACACATAATTTATAATATGAAGGCTGACAGCAGTGTGACATTTCCTGTGAACTTTAGTTCATAACATCTACATGGAACATTAATTAACATATTCACCCTTCCCGAGACATTCGTGTAGTGTTATATCATTTGTGTCACACGGCAATGAAACCGAATATGAATTCAATATATGGACATTTCTAAATTTAAGTCTTGGCAAGTGCCATTTTTAACTTAAACCCATTCTTTAGTTTCCCCGTCTAGTCAAAAATCTCCAGCTCCATTTGAATTATCATAAATACTTGTCCCGCTCTAACACTAAATTATTAAGTGCAATGGAACTAGAGGGCTTTGCTTTTGGGCTCCCATTGAAGATTTATCTAGTGGTGGGAGGTAGCTGGCATTGTAATCAGAGGACCTAATCTCCCGCAAATGGAGGTCGGGCTGGCCAGTCTTCTCAGGGCTGCGGATTCATCATAACTGGGAGGAGGTCTGGGTAATATAATTCCCCCATCCATGCACAGGATGGAGTGGTGGTGGTGGGTGGTGGTGGTAGAGGGGGGGGGGAGACGGACTTCTCAAGATGACAGTCTTTCCCTCTGGTTCCGTTAATGCAATTTTGCAGGGCTCGACCTCATGGGCGTCCATGGCGTCCAGTTGTTTTGTTTTTTTGCTTTTTTTTTGCATGTTATTGTTCTGTCTGCTTGTGTGCAGTCTTATCGGTTTGAAGCGAGTTACAAAAGGCATGAGGGAAGAAGTAACTCAACACAATGACCCCAGCCACCTTGATTAATCACAGCACGGCTGGCTGTGTGCAGAGTCGAGAACATCTGCCTGACATGTACTCACTTCTACCCTAAAGCCACACACACACACACACACACACACACACACACACACACACACACACACACACACACACAAACACTGAAAAAAGGTGCCCTCGCTGCAGTGCCGCTTCAGCTCCTGCGGCTATTGCTGCTGATAAACTTGGCCGGCTAATTGCAAGTCAAAAGCTGTTAGCAACTCCGGGTATCAGTGGCCCTGTGGGGGCTCTCTGAGGAGGGCTTTCACACACTGAGCCGCCACATGCCGTCACACTGCCGCTAATGCGCTGTGGCATCCTCCCCGGTGCCAGCAGATTGCCTGGGCGGAGACGGATCGTCTGGACAAGTGCAAGTGCTTCCTGCATCTGGTCGTGTACCAGTCACATGGTGCAGAGCGTCAGACCGGCTAGGTTAATAAAGGTGAGGACACCTAAGGAGCCGTCACACGTTCATTCTGTTTCATTATGATGCGACTGTCCTCTGGTCAACCACATTCTCAAAGCAATAGCAGTCAAACACATTTGTTCTCATAATAAAGTGTGAAGCGTCGGGTTGTACCGGTATACCGCGGTATAACATGTATGGTTATTATACTGTGTTATTTTGCTTATAAAAACAGAGTGTGTGTGTATTAAAGGTACAGGCAGGAGCAGTCTGGCTGCTCTGTCGCACACCTACAGTATATTTAAGGAATAGCTCAGGACAGGCTGGGTATGTTGTGATTATATTAGGCCATAAGGTTTTTTGTTTAATCCCGCTCCACTATATGGGGCCCTAAATTATTTCAACTTCATTATTAAAAAGATCTGTTGGTCAAAAATCAACATTGAATCAAAGTGTGAGGATTGGCAACTGCAGATGCTGATATATATATATATATATATATATATATATATATATATATATATATATACTAACATACTATATGAATTAAATATATATATATATATATATATTTAATTCATATTAATTCTCGTGATAGTACGTGTTGCAGATCTACAAGCAACCTGGTCACAGCGAAGCACAAAAAGGTCTTTACAGAGAATGGTAAAGAGAAAGAAAAGAAAAGAAAGAAACCAGATGCAGAGCAAGGATCCAAAAATAGTTTCCATGTTGGGAGTTGCAATTATTCTAAAGGTGGCGAGAAATGAACACTGGTTTGGAAGCTAAAAATTCACAAACAGGGCTTTTGTTCCAGTTCTGTCAAACAGACTACGTATGGAAAGACAAGTGATCGTCTCACCCACGTCTCAAAGTCAAAGACACCACATAACAAAGAATCAATCGCCACAGAAGGAAAAATGGAGCCATCTTGATGACATTCACATAATCAGGTTGCTTGGCATGCGTTTTCCAACAGAAACCGCAATTACCCCGGATTTCATTTTCAAATTTAAATATTCGCTGAATTAATTGCCACAATATTCTGCCAAATGGAGTTTCCATTTAGGGATAACATATGTATTAAATGAGCTCTAAATGAAAGCTGACGTATGGCTAGCATTACTGGGATTGTGTCTTGGAGCTGTTATGAAGCTTTTCATCATGTGATGGATGTACACTGGCTTCAAGAGCAGTGCAACCAATGAGTTCATTTAGCTCTGTTAGCTAAATGAGCCAGCCCCCATTAGCCTGTTGTTGGTAGGATTAATGATGTTGAGGGTGAACATGATCTGTTGTTCTGGAAAGCTGGGACACTGGAGCCTTTTGGAAACAGTTTGGATGTAATTAAAAAACAAAAAAAATCATCTTTTCATTTATTTCACATTGCAAAGCAGCGATTTGTATACTTTAAATTGTTGTTTGTCCAAATTATATATAGAAAACGTACCTCTACTGGCACCTAGCCAATGGCACCTCCATTGTAAGGTGGAGGTAGAACTCTCTTTTGTAATTGTTGCAGATCTCATTCCAAAACCATTGGCATTATTATGCTGCGACAAAAGGCCCTTGTGGAAATGCTTTCCACAAGATTTGGGAACCTGGCTGCATGGCTTTGCTCCAATGCAGCCACAAGAGCATCAGTAAGGGTTGGCCACGAAGGCCTCGCTCATAGTTGGCATTCCAGTTTATCCTCAGTGCTCTGTCCAGGCCAGTCAGTTCTTACACACCAAACTGGGAAAACTATTTCTTTAAGGACCTGACTTTGCACACTGGGGCACTGTAATGTTGAAACAGGAAAGGACCTTCCCCAAACTGTTGCCACAAAGTTGGAGGCACAATAATATCAAGGTATGGTGAAGCATTAAAGCCTTGGACATACTTTCCACCTTTGCGAACAGCTGCTGACGCGCTCAAGTTTCCATTGATACTACAGTTGAGGGTTGAGGGTCACACTGAGGCTATGTACACATGTGGCCCAAATCCAATGTGTCACGGATCAGATGTTTTCTTTGTTGCAGACGAGCATAATCTGGGAAACCTCACTTTTATTCACTTTACATTGAGCTAAAATGAATACAGAATAATTTGAAGTCATGTACGCCAAGTGAGTTAGTGTCTGTTCATGGGTTGTGAGGGATCATTAAAGATCTTTTAGAAGTCGTAGATGTTTACTTAGCTCAGCGCCGAAGGTTTTCCTTTGTAGGAAACAGTTGATGACTTTATTTGCCTAGTCATCAGTCATTTCAAATATAAATTATTTTATCAAACAGACCTTTTATGATTCACTCGGTTCCTTCATTAAAAAGATCTAATAGTCAAAAATCAACATGGAATCAAAGTGTGAGACATGAAGACCAGCATTATGACTCAATGAAATTATGTTATAGAAGTTGCGTGGGCGTGCTGATTGGCAGTGTTTGGGGATATCAAACAGTTAAGTCACACGCACCTTACTTTAAATATTTATTT
Source organism: Ophiodon elongatus (assembly GCA_016806645.1). Taxonomy (NCBI): domain Eukaryota; kingdom Metazoa; phylum Chordata; class Actinopteri; order Perciformes; family Hexagrammidae; genus Ophiodon; species Ophiodon elongatus. The sequence goes on from JACSYO010000527.1 coordinate 352,063, forward strand.
ATCTGTTAAATTGGGCAATATGTTAATGGGGTCTGGATGTCATTGGACTTCAACACCTCCAGTGGGTATCTTTGGAAAAATGGGCCTTTGGAAAAGTGGGCTTTTCTTTACCGCATAATGGGCCGTTGGACTAATGGCTGTTGGACTAATGGGACATTTTTCGGACTATTGGGATTTCGGAATTATTGCCCATTGGACGAATAGGCGGTACACCATGTGTGGCGTTTCAAGGTGGAGATCCTTTCACACTGATGTCCGATATGAGTCACCTCAGACATAAATGTTAACCGCCGAGGCAGAAAGATCAGATCTGGGAGAAAAAGTAAATTGGAAATGAGAATTAAACCCTATAATGTGTACATAGCCTCCTATAAAAGTGTGGCAAGGAGGAAGGCGCCTTCAGCTAGGAACAGTATGTGTGCAGGATGACACGGATGTAATGTGCAGACACAAGGGCTTATCTCTGCCTTCAGATGGGTTCTATGAGTCACATTGCCAGGGGGGAGGATGATGAGTGGGGGGGGATGGGGTTTTGGTTTCTGTTAGTTATGGTGCCCTCTGACACACTCACAGTCTTTTTCCTGTATCTTTTCTCAGCTTGTACAACTGTGGTGCATTAATAAAGTCTCCTGCACACGCACACACACACACACAATGTGAACACGCAGGATTGGCTTATCTGCTATAGCCTCATGATGCACACTGCAGATATTCCCAAAGAAGGAAGCACTAAATAAATAAGTAAATAAATAAATAAAAGTACCAGTCAAGAGAAATGACAGCCTCTCACCTATTATTACTTTCAAAGTTGAACCCCCCCCCCCCCCGACCCCCCCGCTCCCCCCAAAAACAGTCTGTGGGTTTGCAAATATCCAAAGTAGAAAAAAGTCATAATAAAAAATATTTTTTGTTTGAATGTTGTTAAACTTGACGTCTCAAGTCAAGAGGCTAGCAGGAGCTGTGGAAAGGTGCTGGAAAGCTTCGTGGCGTCTGTATTTTGTACCGTTCATCTGTCTGGCCACCATGCCACAGCTAAAACAATTAAATCTGACTACAATAGATCGGCGTGACTTTTGGCATGGAAGTAATGTGTTTGGTTTAGAAAAAACTGGTGCACTCCACCTTTTTCTGTCTGACTGTGAATCCTTAATTTCTGTGTTCTGGGGACGCTTTATTGAACTGTCATGACTCATGCATTTCCTGGGCCTGAAGGGCTCATTTTAAATTAGCCTCGAATGTTCAACGGCAGAGGCACTGAAGCAAGCCCACTCAATATCACATGGCCCAGTGCCTTGTCTTTAATGGATAATGAAATATGATAAACGATGTGCTGATGCCAGCCATTCCAATGCAACACCTGTTATTTTCTATTGACAGCACAATACAACTCACAAACAACTGGAACCCCTCCCACATTAAACCCAATGGACCCGTTGACGTTACCGTCACCCCTTGGGCGTAGTAACAACAAAGTCACCATGGAAGACGGCATATTTATAGAATATATGCGTGTGTTTTGAAAATATGGGGTCTTTCAGAGTCCGTAAAGCAACTGTATGTTGTCCAAACTACGTCTTATTTCAAAGTATTTTAACAATAAAGCCAAGCAAATGCAACTTTCTTAACTATAAGAACAAGTTTGGTATCGTTGGAAACTAGAAATTCCAAGCTTTCTACTGCACCTTAACACACATCGGCTCGAAACACAAAGCGCCCAGCTATAAACGAGGACACAAAGCAGTCAGACTTTACATTTCACAGTCACACTGACACTAATCTATGTTCTTGACTAAATATTTCACCAAAGCCGATGTTATAATTGCTTAAAAACATCAGATTTGTGTTATTTTAGGTGTTTTCCCCCCCAAGATAGAGCTTTACAGGTTAGAGAAACACATCTATACCAGAAACCCATTGACTGCCATGAGTTTAATTGATAGTTTAATTTGTTTTCCCTCTGGTATCTATTCATTTGATTTAAAAGATAGTGTGAGGCAGCAACCATTAGGGCCAGTCCAGTATATTAAAGTGAAAATATATTGGACAAAAACTGATCTTTTTATAAGAACACATACTGGCTACATCCGATATGATTAAAGTCAGTGTCTGATTTGGCCTCAGTCTGTAAAATCTACAATCAAGCCTCTCTCGACCTGAAGGAGCTGCTAAACCCCAGATAAGGATTCCATTAGTCTTTCTTGATATAATAGTTTTACTACTCAGTGAACAAAAAGCTTTTCCACTCAGACTGGATTCAGCATTCAAAGTGAACAACACCAGAATCCCAGAAGGTCAATGGAAGATATAAAAAGTTTGACAGAAACCAGAGGATCTGCAACGTTTAACAATCTGTATCAATCGCTTTGGAGACGAGTGCCATGTTTTGATTGTAAGAATAATAATAATAATAATTATAGAGAAATGTATCTGCCAAATAGTTATTGTTATTGTTTAGACTGCCCATCTATGTTTGAATTAATTCTGTTATGACAATCAGATAAGCCAAAAGTCATTTTTAGTGTGGGTGCTTTTTTGAAGAATTAATATATTAAATGACTGATTTCTGTTTTTGGGAGACAAGCCTGACAAATTAAAGTTGATCACATCTGTCCTCTCCTTGAGGGCTGTTTCCCTCTGAGTGCAGTGCATTAACATGCAGCTCTTACTGGAGTCAGAGTTTTTCAATATGAGATGTATTGGTTGGAGAATTGGATAAAGTATAAGCTGCTATCGTTTGTCAGATTCTCTGGTTAAAACCATCTATATCCAGGAGAAGTAGCTTGAAACCCCAGATCAAATAAAATATATGGACATAGTCTCCATGACGTCATGTAAATTTCCCCGCAGCGGGACTAATAAGGGATTATCATATCATATCTTATCTTATGTTATGCCTGGGTTTCTGAAGAGCCGCTGTGACGCTCAAAGTAGGTGGCTACAGGAGTGCTGACACAGTCTAACTACAAATGGATAAAGAGGTGGATCGTCGGTGGCGCTGAGGTGGTCATGAACGGGGAAATTAGCTATGGAGACTGGGAACGATTTTTTGTTCCAGTTGGGCATTTTAACATAGAGGTCTATGGGGAAAGACTCGCTTTGGGGCCTCAAGTGGCCACTTGAGGAGCCGCAGTTTTTGGGCCGCTTGGTTAAAACTTTCTTATAGACAGTCGGAGACGGCGTACACTTTGGGACGTCTCGCTGCTGGCAGCATTTCTTTGTTCACAGAGCACATACTTGGACGGCTAGCTTCAAACTCCTGGTAATTAGAAAGTGTGCGTGGGAGAGCGGAAACAATATGCACAATCAGCATCCTCCTCGTCTTCATGCCGCCATTGTTACCCTTTGTGTCCAACATTGGTAGATGTTGAAAAAACAGTGATGACAACTTGTTTGGTCAGCATGTGAGACAAATAGTATTGTTCGTCTCACAAAACTAAACAAAGACTAAAACTTGCTGTAACTGTATTTTAGAGTCAAAATTTAAGTTACCTATTTTAGCTTTCTTTATAAAAGTAAATAAAAAGCAAACCTTTCATCATTCCCCCCTCTCTCTTTATGGGATCCCCTTATTTTCTGCTTTTGGAGACTACTAGACAGTACAAGGAAAGGTTATTATATGAGTATTATTATTGGTTGCATGAGAGGAAACGGAGGGTTTGTTTGTTTTATATTTCAATAAAGGACACCGAGTACACGCTGTTTACGTCATCTAAGGTCATATCTCCCGTTACACCGTAACTTAACGGTGCAAAACGACACTGCAAAACTTCAATTTGCTTCCTGTGCAATTATGCAATCTGCCTATAGTACAATCTATTATGATTGTAATTGACTGGGGAAAATAATAACGGCGTAATCACAGACTCTAATGTGCCCTGCAAGTTGTTGTGATCCCACTTTAATTTATTTAATCAACCGACGAGCCTTGCTATTGTACTCTCTCTCTCTCTCAGCTTGGATTCCCACGTGAGCCGGAGAGGTGATAACGGACACTGGTGTTATGTCTGCCCGCATCTCACTTACAGTCGCCGAGCAACGGGAGATGCTGGGCTTGTCACTGCAGCACATCAGGTGAGCAAGGTGTCTCTTTGACAAGCAGTGGGTGCGGCGCTTCAAAGGGCGTATAACGGAGCTTTTACTGCTCCCTTGTAGCCATATTGATTCATATGCAGAGTTTTTATGAACATCCATTGATTTTATCCGAGGCAAGAGGGGATAATCGAATCACGAGTACATATGGAGCGGCCCAGAAAATGACGTTTTTATGCTTTCCTGATGTTGTGACTGTGGCGCTGGGCCACTCTCCAGTATTACTGGAAGAGTAAAGGGATTACATTTTCTAAATTGACATCTTGAGATTGAGGAAATCAGGTTTACTGTACCTTAACAATGTCTTCGTTGGAGGACTTGCACTGCACAAAGGCTGAGACGTCGGTAACTGCTCCATTCATCTCTATGGAGACCATTTTGACGGGAATGGCCACGGTGCGTCCGGTCAGGATGGCCGTGTTGATAATCTCAGTGTCCTACGGGGAGATTAAAAAACAAAAAGACATGATATTCATGAAACAGTGAGAGGTAGAGAGTGATTTTCCTTGATATTTCATCAGCATTCACTGATGTCCACTTTCAAAACCATTTCCATCGAGCCTCACAGGTGAACCTCTCAGTGGCAACTCATTTTACTGAGACACCTTTCATTGGATTTCATCAACCGACATTTTCAGTTCAAGTACTCTGTTCTTCCGGGGAGCAGCTGGACGTAACTGAAATGGGACATAATTTCGTGGAAAGGTAATAATCTTAACCTTAATCATTCACGGAAACGCATTTTCTAATGTGGTGAATAATAGCAGCGAGCCGGATTTTTCAGGCCTCATAAAAGATGTGACATTTACGATTCAAAAGGCGTGATGCAACTTTTCATTGTGCAATTTTAAGTTGAGCACATAAGTGGAAATTTGACTTGGATGTGAGAGGAGATGTTTTTTTTGTCACAGCTGGAATCTCATTAGGGATGGATACCTCTCGTTAAAAATGTCTTCAATGACTCCAGAAATGCAACAGGAAGGGTTGCTGTCACCATGATATATAAGAGCAACGTAAAATATCGAAGATTCGGTTTTTTTCTTACGATTTTCAATCACGTATGCTTTATAACTTTGGTTTTAATTGGACCAAATAAGCGCAAAGATAATTTCTCAGTTACTCACATTAATGGATCTCTCAATAATTACTGAACTGCTGTTCAGCAGTTTGGGGTTTGGTAATAAATTTGCTCATGAACAACCAATATATGACAATTATTTTAAATGAGGAAAACTATGCATGAAAGACAAAGCCTACTTTTTGTGATAATGTGTGGAGGACCTTACACTTACATGTTGCTCTGTTTTTCCCTGTAGTACGTAGTTAAACCTCTAAATATCAACAGGGATCAAATGGTGATGAATCCGGTTAGTTGTAAGCACTAATAAATATAATCCTTGAATTCTGATGAACAAGGCGAACATTGTCATCCCATCTGCATTTTTATTTTGAATGCACTGGTATGCAAACAGCCAATTAAAATACACACCAAGTCTTCAGTTGCAGCTTGTATCAGTTCATTATTTATTTTACAAATCATGTAAGCTGCAAGAGGTTTAACAAGTTTTCTCATTTGTGGCACCAGAGTAGCCAGCAGAGAGACCATGTATATTTACAAAAATATCTATCAAAATAGCATATTTAAATATCTGCCACCCAACACTTATCTTAAAGTCTTAATGAGGGTCGAGAATATGTGACTGTCTTCTCCCACCAGTTTTTCATGGGCTTTCTTTTTGTTTATAAATTGAGAGAATATTATACACAGACTCAGCATTTGTGTACCCTTAAAGGTTCTCCATTTGATATTCAGGGCATTAATACAAGTATTATAATAACTATTTGCTGTGTAAAGATAACGAGAAAGAAGTCACTCTCCCTCTGTGTCGGTTGTATTCCGAACTCCTGTGCTTCCTTGACGTAGGTGGGACGGCCGCGCCGTGGCTTTTAGTGCATGTTTGTGCACGTGAGCGCGGCCTTCTGGTTAGCACTGCTTTTAAACAGTGGTTACAGCTGATAACGCCGTTACGACTGATGGCGTAGTTGCGGAAGCGTAGCGCCCACCCTTCTTTTGCCATCGTTGGCTATTTTTGGCACCATTGGCCGGTTCAGCCATCGCCATGTCGAGATCTGGGAGGAACGCTCGGCATAGGTGGAAAACTTGGTGTATCTATAAAAGCCAAATGGGACTAAGTGCAATGAAAAATTGTTAAGCAGGAATAAGGAAAATAAAGGAGGACCCAGTATAGAACCTTGGGGAACTCCATTTAGTACAGTAAGATAGCTGGAGCTGTTCATTTTCACACATTGAGACTTGCATAGAAAAAGCAATGCACACTAATGATTCATCAGACATTCCTTTGTTAATGATCCTCTGTTTGACCCTGAGACAGATCAATACATAAGGATGCAGAGCTCTGCTTTTTGTAGAGGGAATCAATAATATCAATTACTACGATTACTATCATTATGAAAATAATAGCATTAGTACATGAAATATCTTTGAACCAGTCAGCTATATATTCCACACCGACAAGTTTTAGAAATATGGTTGTAATTATTGAGAAACATGATATCTCTTGCTGTAGGACATATTGAAGGAATCTCATTATTGGGTAGGGTGACGTTAAACATATGTGTCGTGGAGAATTGAAATATGCAGCTACTTTCAGATAATAAGGATCTAATCTGTCAGGGCCAGTAGGTGATTGTGTATCTAGTTTTGACGACATTAGCAGGAACCTTCTGAAACTTTAAACATGCCCTCCATATTGCATGATCTGGGATAGAAAATAAAAAAATGTTAAGCTTTCTAAACCCCTATCATAACTCCAACAGAGCTCCTCTCAGCAAATCCAATCAGAGCCTCACACGGCCGCATACTATGTTTCTGTATAATAATCCATGCTTTATGAATCCTTTGAAAATGGTCAGAAACATCAGTGTGCTTTACGCCAATCACATCACCCACAATTGTTTGTTTTTTTCCTCAGCAAATAAATTTATTCTGACTGAATGCTGTGAGTCTTTTATTTGAAATCATAAAGCAAAATCTGTTCAACAAAGTCAGTTAAATCTGTTTTTGGTACTTAAGATAGGCAGAGCAGCTTTGCTTCTTTTTTTTTTTTTGGAAGGTTTATGAAACATGGCAAATTTATGAGATGCAAAGCACAGCAGACCTCTGTGGATAATTGACTGGACTCTGGGGCGAAATCCTAATTGAAAGACATCATCCCGAAGCTATACTTGCTGTTTTGGCATCTGGTAAGCATTACTACACAAAACACCTTGCAATTACATGTGTGCTACTAAGGGAGCACTAATTATGCTTACCTGAATGCAGCTTGGAACAAAAAACCGTCATCACTGCACAGAGCTATCATTTTCACATAATTATTATCTTCTCTGTGAAGCAGTAACACAGATGTTAGATACTGTGTTTGATTGTTATTCAAACGTTTATTTAGGCTACATTGAATGTATTTTATTATTTTCCTTTTTAGCAGACCTCTAACCTACTCAAATCAATGTTTTCATTCAACATAAATTTCCTTTTTGATTTTGTAGTACATCCAACAGGACTAACGTCTACAATAGACAATGGGAAAATGTGTATCCCAAGAAAAGAAAACTCAGATATAGTTTGACTATTCGAGTTGAGTCTATTTAATACAAAAGAGTTCAAAATGTGTTCCCTAATCATCGAAATAGCTATGTATATAATGTATGTATATATATTTACGTGTATATATCATTACTTTTGTTGTTTTATTTTAAAGTTAATGTAGCTTTTATAATTTCTATCATATATGTCCCTGCTGTGTATTTATACCTGCTGTTTTGCGCTTTTCATCAATTACGTATTTTTACGTGATTATGTATTACGTATATTCATATACAAATTGTTTTAAATATATATATATATATTGTATATATATTGTAAATAGTCATCTGTAAAACACAGGCTGCCTGTATATCTGTGAAGGTAACAATAAAAAAACACAATTGAAGATATGTGTGAGTGATCTCAGTTTAACCATCTCCGCTCGTTCCCAGGGTTTATTAGACCTCTCTAAACTGTGTTTACACATTACAGTTAGTTAACTCACTTGTGGTTCTTGTAATCCACTGAGGTTACTTAACGCGTGACATGCTATTTCACGCTCAGTTGAACTTCTACAATTTGCACCCGCTTGTGAATAATGTAAACAACACATTTTGCCAGATGTGTATCTTAATGACTGCACAAGGATATACGTGTACAAATGTGATGCGTGACCTCGAGCTGCGGGGTTCGTGCAACACAAAAACACAATTTCTTATTTAACATCTTGTAGCTAGTGATGTGGCACAGAGCAGCTAATGGAGTTGGGAAAATCTGGCATAACCACTCTGCATCATGCTCCCATGTGTTCCTCCCTCTTTAGCTCTCTTCTCCCTCCAAAGAATATCATGGGGAAGAGGGCTTTGGCTGCCTTGTGTTAACAGGGGTCTAAACTATATAAGGCCAGCCTCAGGGTTGATTTAACCTCTCCATTCCTTTCACATTGTAAATTCACTGGCAATCCCACCCTTCTCTTCCCCCTTTCCTCCCCTATCTGCAGCGGGTCAACTGCAGCTGGCGCACAATCTGTGGTCCGCCAACCAGAAAACCCTCTTCTTCGTTCTCCTTACTGTCGATTTACGAGTTCTTTTTTCATTTCTCGCTCCTTCATCGCAAAGTTTCAGAAGGAACCGCGGGGGTCCATCCTAGCCCAACTTCTCGGTTGCTTTGTTGCACACAATGCATCCTGTTTATATTTTGGAGTATGAACCACCTCCCATCTCTTTATATCAGCAGTTTCTGAAAAAGTGCTGATTTGTTTTACACGCTCACAGTGGGTGTAAAGCAGCGACTGACTGAAGAGCCGGATGGTTTGCAGCTACCGCTGACCTTAAAAAGGAAGATATTCCACAGAAGAAGTTAAAAGGAAGTCCGGCTTGAGATTCAGTCTTTTGTTACAATGTTTTTTACATTTCACTTGATTCATTTCAGTTTGAAAGGCTTTATTTCCTCGACCTGAGCAGCCCATTAAAAAGCCCTTGAGACAGATTGGTTGATTTATGACTGCACGGTGGTCATCGTCTCTATGCTGATTAAATTCTGAAGTTAGACATAAAAAAAAATCACTTTTGTGTTTCAGGGCCATTTTGTGTTCTTGTTAAGGGCTGAGAGATAAGCACCAGCTGCAGGGTCCAATCCTCAACTTTTATAGCAGCGGTTATCACTGTTCTTTCATTTAACAATCCATCATAGTTATTAAATCATTCATTTCACACAAAAATAGCCTCCAGGACTGTTCAAAGCACAATATGCAGGAGAGGTTAAACACAACTGCAAGTAAGCGGAGCAGAAAAGCATTACTGTCGGTATTCATTTTCTCCCCCTAGATATTGTTAACGCTGAAGTCACGCTTTAAATTTGGAAAACAAACAGTTATTAACTGTGATGGGACGCAGGCGGTTCTCAGCCTGCATTCGTAGCTATACCTACAAACTATAATGTGGCCGTAATTTGTAAGTATCCCACGGAACGTGTTCGCCAGGTGATCCTGAACGAGGACGTATAAAAACCACAACAGGGCCGGAGAGGAGGAGGATGGGTCCAACAACACGCTCCCCGTGTGAAACCAGAAGTCAATGGTGATGGTTTCTTCCACCCAACTTGTGTAATGTAGTTACGGCACTTCTGTGGTTATTTTAACACAAACGACGATCTTTTCCTGAACCTAACTCAGAAGTTTTTGTTGCCTAAACCCAACTAAGTAGTTTCCTGTGAAGACGGAAGTTTATTTTGAAAAGAGCGTATGAACGTAACGAGCAGACATTGACTCGTGTTGCTGGACTTTTGTAGGAAAACACACTAATTGAGGAGTACTTTTCTGTAAGATATCACATGAACCTGTTAAATGAGGATACGTTGCGTTATATGAAGAGAAACTCCGGTGGGTGATAATTAAAAGGCAAACAAACACCAACAAAAAAGTATTTTAGAAGAAGGCATTCGTTCGTGCTATTCATAATTTACATGAATTTCGATACGGCTCAGAATGATTATTAACTTACTGTGATTGAAACTGATCTGAGGTGAGTGAGTGAAGTCATTACTTGATTACCTGATTATACATCACACAACCTTGACACTACACACCATCCCATTAAGCCCCTCAACAAGCTGCCATGATGATGAAGTTGGTCTGTTTGCTCTGATAAGACCGACTGTTTTCAGTTCATCAATCATGAATAATGGGGTGTTACCATTGTTTAACTGTGTCACTTCTCCAGGTGTGTGTGTGTGTGTGTGTGTGAGAGTGTGTGTGTGTGTGTGTGTGTGTGTGTGTGTGTGTGTGTGTGTGTGTGTGTGTGTGTGTGTGTGTGTGTGGAGTGGCGGGGGGGTTCTGAGATGTCCACTTTTTGTTTGGATATAATTTACAATCCAATTAGTCACTGAAACTGAAGTGATGAATTAAACTTCATCTTCCCAGGTGACCGACCTGCGTGACTCCTTCAGATTTTAAAATCCATAAATGTTGCTGGATGGTGAATGTTTGAGGGTTAGTCGGACTCAGAATTCCTCTCTTTTTGCCTGTTTCCTGTTCTGTTCAACAACTGAGCCGCCCGAGTTGATCTGAGATGGTCTTAAATTTAGTTTTGAAGTGAAATGTGACTATTTATATCACTGAACAATCTCAGTGCTACTTGATAGACTAATTGGAAGCATCGTGGGGATTCCCAGGGTGTGAAAACTTTCTGAAATGATCAAGCCCGACTGGTCTTTTCCTCTTCTCTCCATTTCAAAACAAATGGAGCCAAATCTTCTTTTTACAGCGACACGGAGGACTTCTAATGTCCTCGAAATTCTCTGTCAACTAAAAATATTGGAGATGATAACAATACCAGTCCATTTTTACTGCTCCGTCTAGTTGCAACATGAATCCGGCGCTTTGAGACTGCAGCTAAAAAGCATTAAAACCATACAGCAACACTAACTACCAAGTAGTACAGAGTAGCGAGGTGGCAGGCGGCTTCGCATAAAGCACCCAGAGTTCCTGCCATCTCGCTTCAGAATGTACATTTTTACAAGGGAAAGTCACACAGGCAGAAATCTAATTTTGGGATGCAGCTAAACACACCTGGGTACCAGGGTGCAAGCTATTTCTAAGGGACCAGAGATAAGAAGTGAACCTTATGTTGCAACAGATGTACACTATGAGCAAAGTCAGAACTGCAGCTCAAGTATATTTAATGGAGCTTTAGATAAAGAACTGTTGTAATTATGCAAATTGTGGCGGGGAAAGTTCTTACTGAAGAGTCTCAGAGCTGCCCCTCTGGTGAATCCTAAAGAGTCTAAATGAGAGGAGTAAGCGTCCTCACTAGGACACTAGTCCTCCTTCAGCTCAGTGGTGGAGACGTGAGGTCATGTGACCGTGGTGGAGTTACTTTGTAGCCGAATGTTAGCGTCTTACTTTTGCTGATTGTATTCAGGCTTCAAACATCACAAAAGTGGAGCGCATTTGTGAAGATTATCTTGCCGAACAAAAACATGTCAGTATCATAAACGTTTGTTTGCCACGGAGGTTATTTTCTGAAATAATCCAAAATCCCGTTGGCTTTTTGTCGAGGGGAACCGGAGCGATGCTAATTTACGGGGTTGCCCTACAAAAATACGTCATCCCTGGAGCTCTTTACCATGAACACTGCAAAGCGGTTGTCCTCATTCAGCAACTGCTGGACATCTACTCCGACACCACTTAGATCTACTCTTCTATATTATTTACTATGCACGGGACATTTTAATGAGCAAATATCACGAGGGTTTGGACATTTTTCTGTCAAACGGGTGAGCGACGCAAACCCACAAAAGAGGAAGAAGGCCGGGAAGACGTAGCCAGAGTTACAACAAAAGGGAAATTAATCAAGCAAGAGGTGCTTGCTTGATTAATTTCCCTTTGTTCCCGTAATCTATTTACTACCTTCCCTAATTGCACCTTTCACAAGGCGAGGAGAAGAGAGCCAATTAAAAGAGTAATAGATACCCAAGTGTTCCAGGAACGGTCGACTTTCTCAACAATCAGCAAGTCAAGACGTTGATTCCATTCACGTGTAATTACGATCCGCCTGTATTATGTCGGCTACGTCATATTTTTATTATTTACAAGTACGTGCATTTATAAAGGAAGATATTTAAAGCTACAGCGCTGGCAGCAGATAAAGTGTCCCTCAGGATTCATGATGAAAAGAGAACGAGTGGAAGCATCATTAGCGGGACTGAATAACCCGGGAAGATCACACAGATCTGTGATTACGAGAAACAAAGTGCAGAAACAGTTTCCGCTCACAATCTGCAGGACGTCCTGAGCTGGTACAAAGGTTGCAGCCTGATCCATTTGTTTTATGAAGGACCACTAACAGATATTCCACCGCTTCTCTTTTCAAGGTTCCTGAAGGCTGCTCTCAGTTTTTATGGCCCTAAACTGTGAAACACTCTCCACCTGGATCTTAGAGCAGCAAACTCCCATGGAATTTTAAAACAAATACATTTAAGACCCATTTACATTTTAGGTTGACTTTAATGATATCATTATTTATGTTCTTTTATAATGCGATTGTATAGTGCTATTGTTGTTTTGCTGCTTTGTTAAGCACTTTGGGCAGCATCTTTGCATGTAATGTGGAATCATTTGAATTATTTTGTATTAATTTGAATTATTGTTAATTGTGCCATTACTATCCATTATTATTAATTATTATTATTATCATTATTATTTCTATTATATTGTTTGGCGTTCAACACACCCAAACCTTTTTACATATTTTAGTGAAAGACGACTGTAGGAGTTGTGCACTCTGCAGTCGAGTAAGAAAAACATTGTATATGTAGAAAAAAAACAGTATCTTATAAATAATAATCTCACGTCAGCCTGAAGACTAACATTTCTCTGTACCACTGAGTCATGACAGAGATTTAAGCTTTAAAGAAACCAACCAGGTGTACCCACTGTGTACTGTGTCGCCACACAATGGGTAGTGTATTATTTAACAAGGAACTAGGTTTATATGAGATTAAACCTCCTCAAGATATCCAGAGTGAAACGATGCCATTATGCATTCTGATCACCTATGTAGGGCAAAAATGTTAATGGAACAATTTCTTTAAAACAAGGCATTTTAGTTCTGGTATTTTGGTTTCTCCAACAAAGCATAACACGATCAAGCAGTTAGTCAGATAACTTGAAATCATTTAAATGTTTCTGACTTGAATGATAATCACGTCCACTCACCATGGCCAGAGGAATGATGGCCTGAATGTCTCGCTGCACCACCGTCAGCTCCGTCACGACCTTCTCTGAGTCGGGAGGCGGGTTCTGCCCCTTGTAGTCGATGTTCCAGTTGATTCTTCTGGTCACCGAGAGGCTGGTGAAGTTCTCCATCTCGAAATCCAACTGCATGACCTCGACGTTGCCCAGAACATCCCTGACAGACCATAAAAAATAAGAAAAATCACACATAAAGCAGAATTAAAACAAAGTCAGCAGCAACATATTCATGAAAAAGACGAACGAAGTAACTCTGGTAATGAAATTGTTGACTGGATAGTTTTTAATTATTAAATATGCCAATTCGTGAACTGTCGACACCGTGTAGTTATTTTTAACGTTTTCCTCGAGTTGAATAAAGGGATAATGTATTCATGAAGGCTTCAACGTGTGAAGAGCCAAGTAGATACTTTTCAGATGACGTCTTTTAGTACTTCTTCTTAACTCAAAGTTAGATTCTACTTCTGTGTATATGAAGGGAATGTCACAAAGGGGCTGTGAGTAATATGCATTAAAATAATATCACAGCTTTATTGTTTTGGACGGAAAAGACAGAAATGACTTATAACACAGTTTTTAGATTGATCACAGTATTCTGAATCAATATCCAATGACAAATGAAAGCCATTAGCTTAACTTCCGGAGTTGTGTAATCAATGCTACGCATTCAGCGAAGCCTCAGTTACGTGCATCGATGAAATGATTGTCATAACATTTCACTCTCACCAGCTCCCTCGGTGTGATGGGAGATCTCACACTGACAGAGACACGGCTGTCGGATCTGAAAGGTCACAGCGTGCCGTTTACAACCTGACGACCGACTTCCCTCTTGAAATGTGACCGTTCTTCACTCGTACATACGTTTTGTATTTCATTACTTGATGTGAAAAACAATGATGTTCAGGTTTTTGACGCGAACACAAACGCTTTAAAGATCCACCATCACTGCTAGTGCATTTGGTTAATATGATTTTGTTGTCCAGCAATTATGATAAGAGGTTTCGGTTTACACCTTTCTTGATTAAATGAAGTCAAGGTGAAGAAGCTGAAACTCGGCGAAAGCCTTTTACAATCTAATAATTTAATTTAATACCTTTAGTGCCATAATCCCTGTTTGGTTGTTGTCTGGTCACAAACCCTGAATACAAATCCTTCTGTCAAACTTAAAGGATTTTAGGCTCATGGATTGAGCCGTGATAATGTATAAATGCACCAAGACAATATGTATCTTCATCTCATTGTGTGGAGTTTGCACGTTCTCCCCGTGGCATCGTGGGTTCTCTCCAGGTTCTCCGGCTTCCTCCCACAGTCCAAAGACAAGCAGCTCAGGTTAATTGGACTCTAAACTGCTCGTAGGTGTGAATGTGAGTGTGAACGGTTGTCTGTCTCTATGTGTGCCCTGAGATAAACTGTAGACCTGTCCATGGTGAACCCTGCCTTCGCCCAATGTCAGCTGGGATCGGCTCCAGCGCCCCCGACCCTGAATAGGATAAACGGTTTGGATAATAGAATGGAATCTCATTTTTCCCTGCTGAAAACAAACAAACCTCCTGTCTTCCACGGAGATTTATCTGAACCACCTTTCTTTTCATTAACATTGGTAGAAAAAAACCCACAAGGACCAACTGTGAAACATGATTTTCACAACAAGAATATGTTCAAAGTGTGTAATGTCGAAAATGTATTTCCGACTCATAATGATGAGTAAATTCTCAACTCAGTCGCAAGAAAAACTGTTGGTGTTTTTAACCAAAAATGTATTTAATAAATACATTTCCGATCAGGCTTGATAGAAACGCACAATGCCACATGGTTAGCTTTAGGGGAAAAACGACTTTGTTAAGGTTAGAAAAAAGATCCTGGTTTGTATTCAAATAATAATGTAATTTAACGGCCATGACAACTTAACTACCGCAAATAAATGAACCGCGACCCTTCAGTGGACTTTCTTGCGTAACGTTACATAACAAAACACAAAGTTTTGTGTTGGTTTGGTGTTGTTAGTGGACTTTCTTGCTTGTTATACTCGTTATTAAACCACCTGACTTCCACACACGGGCGCTCGATACAGAACATCACTTGTTCTGACCGAATAAAAAAAACGTCCTCATTCAAAGTATCCGTGGTTTGCAGAAACGTACGATGCCAACCTTTGTCCTTGTCGATTCTTCGCACTGAATTCTTCACACTTTAAAGTAAACTTTTGCTCTCAGAAAAAGTTGTTTAACAAAAAACATTTGACTCAAGGCCACTTACTCGCTTCTGCTACGGCTTGCCTTTGACAGCTCCAGAAAAATGGACCTTGAGCTAAGATTATTTTCTGTTTTTATTTGTCATGTTATTTGAATTATATGTTGTCAAACCATCTGTACTCTTAATTTATTCAATTTGCTTTCTAACAAACTCTCCTGGCAATTAAAGTATGATGAAGGTTTTTAATGGTTATGTGCACTGTTTACCTTACTAGTATTTTCAAGCATATTTTTTTTACTTTCTAAACTGGATGGATGATGCTGTAATGTTTTATGTATGATAACATTGTAAGATTTATGGTAAATTGACATTTCTGTCCTTGAAAAGGTCAACATTGACAAACCAAAGCCGCCATCTTTCCTCAACCATAACCAAGTGTTTTAAAAACAAGAACAACTAGATCATTACTAGAATGTCACACTTTCCTCTTAGGAAATCTTTTTTTTCCAGGATTGCAGTGGTCACATTTCCACCAAGAATATTTTGCATAAGTCGCATACATATGTGGTTCATAAGAGACTGGGTTCAGCCGTCAGCCGTCTTGCTGATGCAACAGATGAAGCTTCATCATGTCAGACATCTCCCCTGATAACCACTTAGTTGTTCATTACTAGAACAAAATGTGACCTGACGTTGGACTTATTTATGTTCCTATAGGTTTCATCACTCGTGCTGTTGAGAGAGACGTACGGCTCATGAGGAGTGACAGGTTTCTAATGGCATTCCTGCTTACTTAGACGGAGTTATCATACGAATTAATCAGTGATTGTCTCGGACTGAAACAAGTGTGCAGGTCTTGTCAATAAACAATCACTGCTCACTAATCTTGCTAGCTAGCGCCTATCTTCAGGCCCGAGCGTGGAGCTTGTTGCGAGGGGATTGCAAATTTGGATCGGCCTCCAACTTTCAAATAACCGTAATTGCCGCGGCTGCAGATTCGCTCCCGGCCAATCAATAGTCGTTGGTCGGTAACCTGATTGCTCGGGTGGCCGTGCACAAGAAATATTTGAGTGCTATCACTTTTGGTCCTCTCTGAAGGGTATGAAGTTACCGAAGGCCTCGGCTGGGATCTCCGTTTTAACTGTTGCAAACATGCCAGCGATGCAGAGGTGATAACAGCTTTTTATGTTATGAAAATCCTGCCTGTTGGGTTTGTAATCCTCGAGTTCAACAAGCCTGACGTGAAACTGTCTCACCGGTGGCGAAGGGGCAAATTAAATCTCTCTCAACCCGTGACGGGAAGCATCCCGCCTTAAAGCTCACCTTTAGCTGAGAGTGAAGCGCTCATCGTCTGTCCTTCACAAAAGCACAAGAACCCGTCCCCCCTTTCAGCCCTGAGAGCCCTTTAATGAAAGCTGGATCAAACTATCTGAACGAGCCTCCGCCCACAAACGGCTCCTCTCAGGGAACACCGTGATGAGATCTCGGCCTATTTGTCTCGACATCACTCACTGAAAACAAACACCCCCGTCTGTCTGTGACTCGCTAAAGCTGTCATCAATTACGGCCCACTGGAGTGAGTGCATGTACCGCCGCTCAATACAGTGTCGGCTGCCACCTCGCCGGAGGGAAGGAAAAATGATGTTCACAATGAACCGATTTGGGTTACAGAGAATGTTTCGGAGGGAAAGAGAGTAAATTGAAAAAGAATGTAAGTGGAGGGGAAAAAAGGAAGAAAAATGGCATTTGTCCTTCACATTTCAAGCAATGAGCCGCAGTTGCACTTGACATTTTGACACAGTTTCTGAGATCAGTGATGCGGCACACGCCCTGATCAGGTTTCTATCTCGTCATGAGCGTATTTACTGTAGTTAGTGAGCGTTTCTTCTCTCCACAGCCCCAGTAGCTGCTGTGTTACAGTATGTCTTATTACATGTCCTTAGGGCATGTCAATGGGATTATAGGGTGACCTTTTCATCAGAATACTAAATTATGCATGTGTTAGCTAATTAATGTCACGAGCCGCTAAGGTTTCAGAGCAGAAAAGGGAATTATCACTCCACAAGGAAATGTGTTTCTACGAGCTTCACTGTACTCTGTTATCCATTATTTTCCATTATTAAAATGAACAATGTAAATACATCAGGTAACCATTCCTTTCAGATCATATATATATATATATATATATATATATATATATACAGAGAGAGAGAGAGATATTGGGCACATGTAAATTCAACATAAAGGCATTTCTAAAAGTAAAAACTTGAATGAGTGATTTCACACCAGAAGAGGTGAGGAAGTAGGAGGACGGAGGAGGAAGGAGGAGGAAGGAGGAGGAAGGAAGTAAACGTGGCTCAAAAAAGGTCCGGCCTTGTTTCTATTAAGCTAACGATGCACTGTCTATCTGCATAGCACAAAGTATATATTTTAAAAGCTGTAGCTTGGGGCTTTTCTCGAGCTCAGGAGGATTTCATTCTTTGATCAGAGGTCTGTTTGAACTGATTAACAGGGAAGAGTTCATAGGATCAAAGCACCGCGAGGCAGAGCTACAACAGCGATGGAGAACAGAGGGCTCAGAACGGTCCACGCGTAAGCCGGGGGATACACAAGGTTTTTAACCACGTAGCGCATCGCGTTGACTTCTGAGAACGCTCCAACAGACGCAGGACTCACATGGCAGCACCGTGAGTCAAACGCTCACTTTTAAAAGCATTTATAGCAAAGTGCAGGGATGTTTTATCGAGGCAAAGTTAGAATTTAAAGGAATATTTATTTTCTTACTGAGAGTGAGATACATTTTTATTCTGTGTGTTGAGCTGAAGTCAGTTAGCCTAGCTTAGCATAAAGCCTGGAGGCAAGGGGAAACAGCTAGCCTGGTTCTGCCCATTGCAACATAAAGCTCACCACTGACCATGTATGTTCAGTTCAGTCAAGTATGTTTGTGTAATCTATCCTCTGTGAAAACTATTCTCTGTGAAAACTACATATTCTGTTTTTAGAGGGATTTACGTGCCGGAACTGTTTTTCTGATGAACAACAGCTTTGTGCTGTGAAGGTGCGTAGCTTCTCAGCTTCATTACGTCATTACAGTGAGGTTGCCAGGAGTGGTACCACTGTGCCAAGGCAAAGACGGACTGGGCAGAAAAATAAACTGTTTCGAGTCGATTTTCTTCCATTTACCACGACAACTGCCACTACAGGGTCCGTGTATTGGGCTCTGAGGACTGCCAGCACCAATCCTGGGCCTGAATGCATGATGAGTCGACAGACGACGGACTGAAGCTGCTACTCTGCTCACGTGCTGTTCGGACAAATTGTGCAAATAATACAGTTTTAGTGTTTTAGTGGTGTTGGTTGACCGAGTAGTCAGAATAAAACATCGGCATTGTATGTTTCTGCAAACCACGGATACGTTGAGTCTCAACGTCTATGAAGCAAAAATATGTTTTCATGTCAACATTTCTACAATTATGGTGAAGTTTAGGCAACAAAAGTACTTTAGTACTTTAGTTTAGTAAATTATCTTGGTTTGGGTTCAAATTGGGACGCAAGTTTTGGTCTCACACGGGATTCAAACAGCGGCCTTCTGGGTAAAAAGTCACATGTTTGACCCAACCATCCACCACATCCTCGAAACGTAATTAACGATGCAGTTTCATAATATGGGAATGTAGTGTTCAGGAGACCAGGCTGTGTTGGTTGAGGTCTTTTTCACTTTGGACAGAGTCAGGAGTTTTATGCTAAGCTAGGTTAATTGATGATCTTCTCATCTCACCGGCAGAACGCAAGTAAATGCAATTCCCCCAAGTGCTTAAACTAATGAACAAGCAAATACATACCAGAGGTTTCCATTTTTTGGCCTACATTACTTACCTACAGAATGAAATGTAAATTTTGATAAAAGACTTTCCCTTGAGTGTGGAAACAGTAAACTCCCCTAAAATCCCCTAGAGAACACCCCCCCGCCCAAAAAAAAGATCTAAGCTACTCCAAGATGGGGGTGATGGAGTAGCTTAGATACCAGATGAAAAAATAAAAGAACACTTTTCAGTCTAAAGCCACTTTTACACCGAGATTACGCAATACTGCCATCAAGAAGATATTCCATTACAATATTAAATTTGCCTCTGTGGGTTGAGGGAACGGCGTTAAGTAACCGCGGTCTGAGCGATCAGCTAGCCACACACAGCTTCCATTCTCATGACGGGGATCGAATGAAGGACCCTATTCGTATTGGCATCACTTTAAGGATGCTGGCATTGGTATTGGCACTGCCCTCATAATTATTATTTACCCAGCCCTACGTGTAACATGTGGTGTTAGTGGTGTGTAGCGGTGCCATGCCGGCTGTTACACACACTTGGGCTCGGCTCTTTGTCTACCTCTGCTGCCGGCTTAATGGAGGAATGAGCCTGACTTTCAATTCCCTGTTCGTACCTTTTTTATGCAGAATAACGGCGCAGCATTGAAAGGGGCTTATGTCAGTCCTGCAGAAGTTTTTGTTCAGAGTCATTATTGGCACTTCAAAATGTGCTCTGAGTCTTTTTTTCTTCTTTCATCCGTTATTCAACACTGAATTATTCAGAGCAAAGAACACCTCGTCTTATAAATGAGATTGTTATGTCTGTTGTCCTCATCGCGACGGTGGTCATGCCACAGCGTTTGCAGGATCATTATTCACGTGAAAGCCATTGACCGCAATCAATAATGCATCGGCTCGTGTGGCGTTATCAACGAGCTGCTGTTGGAATGTGAGTGGGAACCAGATGGACGGTTACAGACGAATAAATACGGTGAATAATTCCCAGCAATGACTAAAGAGTGATCAGATGGAGAGACACAAGATATAGAGAGAGCATAATAAAGAGAGGCGAGGGATGAAGAGATCAACGATACGCCCCCAAGGGAAAACATTCTCACCTCATTTCCTCGGTTTCAGGTGATTTTGAGTAAACAAAACCAGATGTACAAACAGAAGCGGTACTCAGATGTACTCAGCAATGAGGAGCAACGTGATGCTGGTGTATTTGTCTTCTTTTGCTTTTGCCCAGTGGGGCGAGTGGAGTGTCTGTGAGGAGTGAGGGTGCTTTAAATAGTGTGCAGTTACTTATTTGCTGCTTAAATCTAGCACAAAAATACTTATGAATGAGAACAATTATTGAACTTAAAAAACATATTAGAATTATGCGTATTACTGAATTGAACTGGGTAATGAGGAGAAGAATTGTCTCGAGAATTCATGTATTTTGGGGCTCATTACTGCAAAGTCCCGGAGTCTGGGGCGGCTGCACATAGTTTCCTCCTGCAGTACGAGCTCCGTGCCCTCAAACAAGAGAGAGAGTAGGGCTGTATATTCTTTGTAGATAAAACAAATGAGGTGATAAAAGGGTGATAACTAAACTGAACTATTAAAATACATAAAAGAGTTTATAGTGTGGCAGGGATGAGGTACTTTTAAAGTCCAACAGGAAGTTAGCATCACTGGTTCCCTAAACAAAAAGCCAATGGGATTCTTCCAATGGATTTTTAATTATTGAAGAAAATTATCTCTGTAGCAAACACAAGTTTATGATACTTGCACGTTTTGTTCATCAAGATAATCTTCCTAAATTAACTCCACTTTAATGATGTTTGAAGTGTAAAGTAAGAAGCTAACACTAGGCTATAAAGGAACTCCACCACGGTCACATGACTTCACGTCTCCTCCACTAAGCTGAAGGAGGACTAGTGTCCTAGTGAGGACACTTAGTCGTCTCCTTCAGACTCTTTTTTAAGACACGTAAAAGCTTCTAAATTTACCAGAGGGGTGTTTACTGACTATTTTATATCCTAAAACAAAACGTTAAAATCTCTTCAGCTTTTGTTAAACACAGACCTGATTTCATATCTAACCAAAAACACATTAAAATAAAACATTGACTTCGAGACAAGGGAACTAAAAGTGCAAAAATGCTGATTTCTGGGTTTTAAGACCCATTCCCTCAGGACTCTATTTTTGAATAATTACAGAAGCAATTCAAATGATTCACCTTTTCGTGGCTCCTTTATATTCTGGTGTGTTTTTGTGATTAAATTGGTAGAAAATACATATTTTGGGATATTTAAGCCTGAAAATACATGCAGAACATTATCCGAGTTATGTAGGAATTTAGGAAAGTTTGTTATTAGGAATTGAAAAGAGTAATATTGTTCTAACACTGCCTTAAGGCAACAAGGTCTCACATTTAAAAGACTGGTATTAAAAGAAACACTGACAGAATGCAGTGCATGTATAGATGATGAGAAACAAGCCCAGATTTTTACTTGCATTGACTTATTTCTCTGCAAACACCAACTTTTAATATAATTTACATAAAAATATTCATAGAGCCATTTGAAATTCAAGCAACCAACACCCCCTCAGGTCAGGAACATAAGCAGCTGCATCGTGCCCGCATTACTTTTCTGGTGAAGTCAGTTCCTACAACAATGAAAAGCATTGAATGTTTTCGCCACTGACACAAAAGCACACCACAAATCACTGGGCGATACGTTATTGATATTTATTACTTAAACCTTTTTGAATTTCGACACCATTTTGATCCAAATAAAGACTTCAATCCGGACCTCCAAACCACCTAAAGTGCCAGCTTCACAACACTGCTGTACATTTCCACAAGGGAATCCTCAGAGGCTCGGGTGCTTTATTTTCTGTAAAGAGATTTTACGCTCACATTCAATCAATTTGATGTGAATGAAGCATCAAAACATGAAGCGGCCCGTGACTTTATGACTTTAGATGGCTATTGTTCGGCTGTTTGGCTTGAGGTGGTCACAGAATTGACTGGGTTCTTGACAAAATCGAGCATGACACGTTGTTTCTCTATCCGAGCTTGACCCCCTACTGGACATTTCACACGCGGTGACAGGGTGGCAAAGATTACATGACACGGGTCACTAAATATAGCAAGAAAGGCTGCCACCAAGGCGCTAGGAGGTAAACAAGAGTGGAATGGTGGATTTCTTTTCTCAGGTGAGGCCACTCTGCCTTCTTCCTCCCTGTCCTGTTTCCCCACCAGCCACGAGGGAGTCCACAGGGATGCCAACAGTCAGACCAGCAGTCGCTAATGTCTCCAAGGCTTGCTGATGACCAGCCTAACTCCCGGGCTGCGGCTCTGGATGAATTGAACGCAACACATATTGCGATTTATGGTTGTACGTTTTTTGGTCGCTTTCTCTCGGTGGAACTAGCTCAAAGGCGGGCCAAACTGCACCCATACAAAAAAAATTAAAAAAAGCCGTGAACAAAATGTGATTGATGTTGACTGTGTTAATGTGCAAGCAGCTGTTGAAAAGCATCAGTTCACTCTAATTCCAGAAACAAAAATGAGAAACTTATTTTCTCACCTGCCCACGGTGGCCTCCATGCAGATGGTCTTGTTTTGAGATTTTTTTTGCCCACAACTTCTATACAATTTAGATGAATGTAATTATAGGTGTGGCTTGAATCAATCATCAGTGGTATTTTAAAAAAAAAATCTAACAACAAAATTAAATTGCTTCTTGGTTTTTCTGTATAACCCATAAACCTTACTGTCAACAGTTTTCATAGGAAACACTTTCTACCAAAGAAAAGTGAGGAAAGAGAATATGGAAATTAAAATGTTTCACTGCTCTGAGCATCAAAAGTTTCCATCACATTTCCAATTCACCTTAATTGTACCGCAGTGGAGGCAGATATGCTAAAATCAAAGGTTACGATATTGTAACCACAGTTCTATAAGCACAAAGTTGCCCCTTTTAAACTGCATCTTCATGTTCAGGCCTAAAATAACTAGTCACATCATTTAGGTTGTACTCTTTAAAGCAGGCTACCAAATGCATTAATAGGCTGTACGCCATTTAGACTACATTGAACTTGCAAATCACTGAGCAACTCTAGTTTCATTATTACCATAAAGTTGCATTTACCGTAGAATCGGCCCAGACAGAGTCCATTACGGTCCCGTCAGACACTACAGGGCTGTGATTAGGTGTTTTTAGTCCTTTGAGGAACTTGGCATAATTACTGCTCTT
The DNA here is from genome assembly GCA_016806645.1 of Ophiodon elongatus. Taxonomy (NCBI): domain Eukaryota; kingdom Metazoa; phylum Chordata; class Actinopteri; order Perciformes; family Hexagrammidae; genus Ophiodon; species Ophiodon elongatus. The sequence goes on from JACSYO010000527.1 coordinate 375,759, forward strand.
AGACAAGATCTCATCTCAAAGGTATTTTAATGCCCGCAGTCAAAACGGTCTACCTCATCAGTCCAGCGTGGACTGAATTAACAGCAGATGTAGTGAGACTAAGCAGATAACATCTCCGTTCATTTAACGTTGTGCTATAAAGCAGAGGGTGCTTTAGTCACTCTGCTGTGGGCCAAAGCCGTATTTTATCTGCTGGAGCTCCCGGGGCATTTACAGAGAACGGTGTGTGCTTTTAAAAGCTGCCTTTAATCAGAGAGTGAACTATGACTGTTACGCGCGAGGAAACCTTTTCGGAGACCTTTTGTTCATTGTTAAGGAAGACGAATATCAGCGAGGGCAGGAATCAACAGCTCGGCTCCTGCAGTCGGTTGGAGAGGCGCAGTGTGTTGAGGCCCGGGGCCGTTGACTTACCCCTGTTTGACTGCTCTGTTCTTGTTCACATCGATGGTGGTGATGGAGTGCTTGGCGCCGGACTGAATCTCCCAGTCCACTTTCCACTGGGCGTTCTTCGACTTGGTCTCCAGCAGGTTCACCCCTTTCTTCGCTTTGACCCTGCAGGAAACAGCAAGGGGAAAAGAATGGGACCAGTCAATTTTTATTAGAGGTTGATTTATGGGCAAGGTCAGAGGTGAGCGCCCTCCGCGTGCATCAGTCCTCCTCCTTGTATTGCGTCATTGGCAAAAGCAATTCCAGAGATGAATCAATAACAGAGATGAATGAAGATGATGCATGAGACCAGGAGGCGAGGACTAAGTCAGGTCACAGTGTCCACTAACGCTTCTGAAATCTAGTCTGCCATGCTTTCTTACTGCATTAACCACTGACATCCGAACGCTTCCAAATTCAACATTCTAGACACAAAACTAATGAGGCATTACATATAATAAACAGATTCAATAATGTTGGATTTTCCATACAAGGATACTGTATCGACTCCCTCAGCTCCTCGGGGGAAAACGTACTCCACAGGGAGGGTCAGGGTCAGCTATTCTTTGCTCAATGACTCTTGAGCAGAGAGGGTGTTTGAACCTTGAACCCCCTCATGCTCCATGCAGTCTCTTAAAAACTCAGGTGTTCACATCAAATAGACCCGACACCGAGGGCACAATTATGAGTGCTGCAATGACGTCTTCAAAATGTTATGTTTAGATTTAATTTCACCCATTTTCCCATGAATAAATACACATTAATCACATGTAGATGGGCAACACGTCGCTCGATACTTGAAGAGATAATTAAAGAGTCGAGCCTTCTCTTTCAGCATATATCCAGGGAATAAACACCAACAGTGAAGCTAATATACATATGGGTAATCTTACAAACACGTACATTCATAACTGTACGGTGCCCTGCAATGATTTTGCACGTTCACATGCTGAACATACAAAAACACCCAAAACAAACACGGAGATGCACAAATCTGCAGAATCACATACATGTTCCACCCACGTGTTCCCAAACCCGTCTGCTGAGCGAGGATAAGCTAAATCAATACAATAAATACATAAACTGCTTAAATATGCTGCACGATAGATACTTTCCTCATTTCTTAAAGACTGAAGATATATTTAGCTGGACCTGAAACATCACACGTAAAATATAAAAAAAGATGTAAATAGTGATTGTGACACTAAGCAGGGTTTTATTGTGTATATTGATGACAGTGCACCTTAAAGCGAGAGGCTATTTGAAATGTTCTGTCAGCTGGATAACAAACCAGCTCTGGCAGCTGTCCTTTGTGACTTCACCCAGACGTGCTATTAAGGTGTCCGCTGACAGAATACCAAACAGCCCAGAGGAAAAAGCCCAAACAAAAGCACTCAGTTATTATTGTGATTCTGTTTATTTGACCACAGAGCCACGCCCAACTCCCGCCCCCTGATGCACGGTGGAGACAAGCGGCCCGTCCGCAGACGTGCGGAGCAATTGGAGATTATTGATCCGATGGTCTCGTTTTCATGAAATACAAGACGGGGATGAAATATTAACATATCTGGCTTTTGTTGGTCTGCCTTGTTGCCTTCAGGACAATTAATACAAAAAAACAGACTGGAAGCTAACGTTAAAGGTCACATGTCACGCTCAATTTCAGGTTCGTATTTGTGTTTTGGGTTTCTAGTAGAACATGTTTACATGCTTTAATGTTCGAAAAACATGATATTTTTCTCACAGCGTCTCTCTGAATAAACCATTATTCGCCTTCGGTCTGAAACGCTCCGTTTGTGCGCCTGTCTTTTTAAGCCCTCCTCTCGAAAAAAGCCCAGTGTGCTTTGATTGGTCAGCATTTCCGTCTCCACAGCGTCACAGCAGCCGGGGACTCCTCGACTACTCTGGGTTTAACGACACATCTACACAACTTTATGGAAGTCCTGACGGCTCGTTCAAAAGAAGAAGTCTTTCCAACCCCGTCTCTACAAAGTAACGTTCCCACACAACTAAACTGTACTCTCAGTTACGTTTTGAGGGAAAAGTATTTTCTCCCGTATTACTGTTGCAGTTTTAACTGTTTGAAACACAACAAAAACCCTTCATTGTTCGGATTAAACTGACTACGAAATGGAGGCAAAACACAACAACAACAACAACAACAACAACAACGAAACCAAATTGTTTGGTTACGTTTAGGCCCAAAAAGTGTTTTTGGTTCACATGGGAGACAACCAGCAGTCTGCTGGGGAAAGCCCTGTGTATTTTGACCAATCCACCACTTTAATCCTCCTCCCTACGTGGACTTCCACGGACTAGTTTGATACACGAAAAGTAAATGTAATCCACGACAAAATACGTTTTCCTCAAAAATATTTCCAATGCCGTTTCATTGTAACCGGTTTCTTAAAATGGGCTGTGTGCATTTCCCTGTGAATTGGGCTACTTCATATGTCCAGTGTATTCATAAAGCACGTAGACCTGCAGACATGGAAATCACACTTTCTACATTGGTGAAATATGTGAAAAAATCATTTTAAATACTGTACTGGACGCTACATGATACTGATATGGAGAGTAACAGACAGTGTTCTCCAGAAAGTCACGTTTCCAGCCAAAACTCTGGGGAGCTTAATGATTTTTTCCTTTACAGGAAAACACAGTGTGGTTTTTTTTTCTCTTCCAGCCATCAGATTACTCGCCAGTGTCTCATTTACATTCGGCTGAAAGTCTGAGGCCCCCTCACCACCCCCACCCCTCTACCCCCACCCCTTGCGACATCTTCCAGATCGTTCCATTTATTTCTTTGACAGATAAAAATTCTGAAGTCCCGCTGAGGTGTTTCCATTTGCTACGCTAACCTGCGCTCAGTGCATCGACCACTCATCCATGATTTGTGAAAGCAATTGACTTTCAGCCGAAGCCGTCTCTCCTTCTTCAGCCGGAATAGGCTCACGGCCCAAACTGCATTTTAATGTCAGCGCCGCAAATCTCAGTTTGCTGCTGAAGGAATCGAACAAGTGAATAAGAAAAAGCCAAACTAAAAATATGTAAAATTGTACTTCTTGCATTCTAGGAACCTACAATTTGACAAACTCCCATATGAACGTGATCTGAGAGAATTACCATGTGAAACCAACGACAACTTTGTAGATTAAATCTATAAATACTGAACCTCGTGAAAGTTTTCTCCTAAACGTGCCATGTGGGCCTCAAATCCTTTTCCAATTTGTGTGAAACAAACAGACGAAGCCGATCTCACAGGTTTTCAGCCTCTGAAACCCTGTTTCTTGTTATTGCAGCTCTTATTGTCTTCTTTCATCAAATCCCCCTCCACCCCCCACATTAGAGAAAATACAGTAATCATCTCGCACAGCTCCGTCAAAGGGGAGATGAAACAGAAATATGTAATGTTTAAGAAATCACCCTGATCAAGCGTGTCGCCTTTGATGCGAGTTGAAAAGGGGAAACGTAACACCCTCAGACTCTCACTAAACGAGGTGACCCAGTTGCTGCTTGATCACTGTAGCTCGTGAAAAAAAAAAAAAATACTGATCATAAGAGATGATAATCACGCATTATTGTGGGGCCCAACCGTTTACTGGTAAGGATGCAACCCTGGTGAGTAATACTTGTATTTATATTCATTACCTACACTCAACAGCAGCTTTCAAAGCCACTACATATCCGTCATCATCTTTCTTTCTTTTCAGAGAGCCAGCATGTTGCACAGAACCAATGCTTTTAATCAGAATGTGGTTACATTTTTTTTTTTTTTTTTGCACCACTAACGAGAGGGGATGAAGCATTACTCACGGGAGGGCCACATGAATCGGGCTCCCCATTGAACAGTGTTAATGCTGATTAATGAAAGAGCATCGCAAATGGAAAAGCCGTGCAACAGTAACCGGCAATAATACACGTCCAAATTCTCAGAATCTCTGATGCTGCTGCTGCTGCTGCTGCTGCTGCTGCTGCTGCTGCTGCTGCTGCTGCACGGGAAAGTGGAGAGGCAGTGTGAGCCACTTCAGCTAAGACAGAGCTATTACTTACTCATTCCACACAGATGCCTTCTGCCATGGCAACACCTATTAGACTCCGAGTTGGCAGGCGGACTGCTAAACAGGAGAGCTTTTGGTCAACACGTTCCAGGGCCAGATTTCTGAGCTGCCTGTGTCTGAGCTTCCCCTGGGTTATCGGATTTAGTCTTGTATTTAGAGGGAAAGCAAACACTGACCCACAGCATGAAATGACGAAAACACCATCATCAACACCACAATTACTGCATCAGCTTCTATGATTTGTGCAGTCTGTCATCTATTCTAATAAGACATTTTCAGCCAGCGCAGAGTTTGGATCTATTCGTCCAATAAATGCATTTTTAGCTGCTTGTCACAGATGTGCAACTGGTGTTAAAGGTGCAACGTATCAGATTTGGTGTTAAAGGTGCAACGTGTCAGATTTGGTTTTAAAAGGTGCAATGTGTCAGATCTGGTTTTAAAAGGTGCAATGTGTCAGATTTGGTGTTAAAAGGTGCAACGTGTCAGATTTGGTGTTAAAAGGTGCAACGTGTCAGATCTGGTGTTAAAAGGTGCAACGTGTCAGATTTGGTGTTAAAGGTGCAACGTGTCAGATCTGGCCATATGTTCCAATCAGATATAGGGGGCAGAATTTCACCTCTAATTCCTGGGTGCATATGATCTAAATTTACAGTCATCAGTTAAAGAAAATAAACTAACAACAACAAGAATACGCAAAATTGGACGTGTAGTTCACGTTAGCCGTCTGCGTTGTTGGCTGCGCCACTAACCTTAAACTTAATTACACTGGCCAGATACATACAGGTGCATTAGGGGTGGGTACCGCCAGAAGCCCCACGATACGATATTATCGCGATACTCATGTCACGATACGATGTTTTAGACAACAATTTTAAACATTTTGCGATATGCTGAATAGAACATATATTGTGATTTATTACCATTTGTCAACTTCTGTTATATCTAATAAGATAGTTTTCACTCAGTTCAACCAACTTTTTATCACTTGCAGCAAAAGTCAAGCAGACAATCTGAATTGGGCGGAAAAAGCAATTGTTATCAAAAGGTTTACTTTGTATTTGCATTATTAATAGTTTATACAATAAAAGATTGATACTTGGCGTCCATGTAAAGATACAAAATTGCAACGCAAAATATTGTGATTCTTTGTCGATTTTTTCCCCAATCCCTAAGGTAGATACATGACATGTGACCTCTGCATTGAACCCTACCTCAACATTTTAGGAGCAGTGGGCTGCTGTAAAATGCTCTACAAGTGGTATAAGAAGACAGGACGGGTCGGGGCTAGCTGGTTAGCATGCTCGCCACTACATATATATATATATAGAAACATTTTAAATCCTTCTCTTCATTAAGCAGCTCCCTTGTCTCGTCCCTGTAGCCGGCTGCGTCTCCATGGTGTGCTCGTACTCTACTCGAGCGCTTGGATTGCTGTCCGCTGGGCACAGAGGCCGACGTCCTCATGACCCATTTATGACTGCTGCCAGAAATCATGTCAGTTGCCATGCCACATGCTGTAATTTAGTACAACTGTCATCTTTTAATAAATAAAATATGCAAACCAGAATTAAATCAAATCAAAGCTCCCAAGTCTTTAATTTTTCCTTAATGGCCCTTTTAAAGAGTATTTATTGAGCACATTTGAGGACGTCCCCACAGGCACAGCACTCACAAAACTGGAATTTTTCCACGACATAATGAGACTGACTATAAAAAATGCCTTTTTAGACTTTAATCACTTTAAATCTCGCCAATGAAACAAGTTTAATAGTGTAGATTTCATATGTGTACTTTATAAGATTAATCTGAATGTCTTTTCATTATAAAAAAGGGCTGTTTGACAAGCTGAGGGTTGAAGTCAGGTGACACAAGCTGGAACGTGCCAACTCGAGGAAGCTGGAACACGGCGACGTATCCTGGTGCACGCCGTCGATGGCTGACGTGTTCAAAGGCCTTTTGTGAGCTCGCGTGGTTTGATGCGCGGGGAAACCACCAGTTTGACATATGCCTTGGTAATGTCTCAGGACGGACTTGAGGAGTCTGGAAAGATGCCCATTGTTGAAGACTTGAACAACCGCCTTGTGCCCGGCAGCAATATGTTGGGTATTTTTAGATTTGGATATTTATTTATATTTCGTGAGGGTCTGGGGCAATCAAACATGTGAAATGATGTGACGCAATACGTTCGAGTTTTGCTTTCCGTGTTAAGATGAACAACTATAGACTGTATATAAGAAGTGGACGTCGTCATGGTGACGTCACCCGCTGGTTTGTGGATGTTTTGAAGCCTCGTGTTTGACGTTTTGGACGTAGCCATCTTGGCTTTTTGCATCCAGTGAACAGGAAGTGACCATATTTGGACTGAGGAGGAGTGACGTAGAGACCCTGTCAATCACAAGGTAGTCATGATATATTATTGGTTGAGATTGGTGGTACTTTCTTATTGTTGGAACACGTCATATTTAGTTTTCCAGGAAGAAAAGAATTATCGGATTTTGAAATAAAAATACATAGAAATAGATTTTAAGTATTTTTTGTTGTTGCACATGTTGTGCACAATTTGAGCGGGGATGTGATCTAAGGGGTTTAAAAAAAAAAAAAAGCATTTTTTATTTCATCTCAACTTAACTCCAAATTAAGTCTAATGTGTTCATATGTGAAAATAATTATAATTGTAAAAGCATGTTTGAGACTACAGTTTCCTCAGTAAGTTCATCTTCCTCACACGGTCCGCTGCCGGGGCCGCTCATCGAACCCGGTCTCCCTGAAAACGTCACTAAACCACGGACAGATCCCCCTGGCACTGTACCGGTTTCCTCGGCAGCTCTCGAGTGACAGACACGGCTTCGCCCCCGGATCACAAGCAGCAATCATATCCATCATCTCGAGCACTCTGATATCTGTGGTGTTTATCCTCACAAGCAAACAGCTTTGAGGTTTTTGACGTGCAGCTGGAAAGCCGGAGAGTGAATCTGCCAGGGACAGACTTTTTAATGGGAGCCTACGAAAATTAAAATATGAGAAGCTGGGGAAATATCACAGAGCAGATTAAAAATTTGAAACTGCAGCTGCTGGTTTGCACATGTTGGAACTGATTTATTTCTTGGTGAAAATGAGCAACGCGGTGGAGTGATAAATGTGTCTTCTCCACAGTACGACACTGTTAACGACAGCACATTCCTAGTTATTAACACCCCACGTTTCCCGAGGAAACCACCAGACGTAGCCTACCAACCATGACGGCTTGGTTTTAAAGTAACATCAACAGAGCTTTGTTCCAGCTTACACTGCTCTGTAATTAATACAAATAAGAAAGTCACATTCCAACAGAAGAGATGAGTAAGCCAGATAATTATAGCAGAGATACACCAAAAACATCTAATGCTGAGGTAAGATAATATCATGCAAAACACTTTAATTATAAAACTTTTTATCTGAGACTGATGTTTTTTTTATCATGCTGGATATGCTGCTCTGTCCTCCAGTTTTAAACGTTTGATAATGCTTGTAGGCGACGGTTATTCTTGGAGGGAATAAGGGGGCCGCAACAGTTTGAAGTTCAGGTTTAAAGGGTGAGTTGGCGTCATTGTTGTTTTCACGCTGGTTCTTACCAAAGATGCAAATCTTTAGAAGGAAAAAAAACTGGCCACAAATATGTTGGGTAGTTTTTTTAACTAACTAAATAGAGAATTCTTTGGGGACTATTCTCAGGCGGATTAATACACAGCAGGAAAGCAATGTTTGTGGGAGTGACTCAAATAAAAATAAAAATGACAGTGTCCATGTTTACTGTAATGAAGGAATGTTTTTGTCACATTGTTTAGATAAGTTTTTGTGTTTTAATAGTTTTCTGCTGCTATTCAAAATCAAGTCAACTCCTTTCACCTTAGTTCTGTTACGCCACTGATGTACTTAACTAACACCAGTTACACACACACACACACACACACACACACATATTATTGACTATATTGTTATTTTATTGAACAAAAGTACTTATTTTAACCCAAAACAGAATGATTTCCAAAACCGTAACCTTTACTTTTGTTGCGTAAGTAAGTAAACCTATGTTGGAAGTTTATTTTGAAAAGACGGAACCTGACATGTACAAAACTAACGTTAGAGGAGAAAAACTAGAGCGTCAGTTTAAATCCTCGTGAGTTGGGAGTGAGAACGTGTTGCAGCGTCAGAGGGAAAGCCCACTAACACTTGTTTGTTGGATCAATTCTCTGATGGGTTTGACCTTCAACGGCAGCTTCATCTCGTTAAAAACCAAATGTTTAAAAGCCAGAAATCTGAGCATCTGATGAAATCATCTTTGAATCCCTGGCATTGATCAATAAAGCCATGAAAGCCCGCAGACAGACTGTATAATCATGATGAGGTGGAGAAAGCCGTACCGCCCTCCCCCTTTAAAGAAGTATTTAACGGCTGAGGTTCTGGTTGGCTGAGGCCTCGGGGAGCGCAGGAGCGGGAAATGAAGTATATTGTGACGCTACATGCCTGAACACGGGCATTATCTCTTGGTTTCTTCATCACAATCAAAGGCTGCCCAGACATGTGTGACAGAAATGCACTGAGGGAGGACTTTTGGTTTTTTTTCTTCCTCTGGAGCAACCAGCGGCTGGTTTTCAAACATCTTCTCTCTCCGACTGTGAACTACAGAGATGCTCCCACTGCTCTCACCTTATAAAGCTCGGGCCTTTTTTTTTCTTCTTCTTTTTACTCTGAGGACCTAGTTGTGATGAATAGCTGCGGTGCCTCGTAATCTCGGCCTCAGTTCACCGTTATCTCCTCCCCACCTCTAAGTGCGAAAAAACCCAAATATAAATAATAAATCATCGGTGATGTGTGATATTGTAACCTCTCGAATGTGAATAATAGTGAGTCAGGGATTTTATCAGTTAATTAGGAGTTCATGCCAAGGGGTTGGAGTGTAGTAAACAACGCGAGCTCCACACTCAGATGGGATTACTTTCGCCATGCATCAAAAGCATCATCTCGTCCGACCCTCTCACTTTTCCATTAGCTTCGTAAATAGCATCAAACATTAAAGCGGTGCTTTTCAACCCCAGCCTGTAATGCGTTCATAATAGCAAATTAAAAACCATGGCTGAAAAAATATTGCAAGATCTTCATAACTGTTTAACGGACAAACGGACCGGATTATCTTGGTTTTCTTATGCCGCTGATATTTCGTACGGATTGAAACTGAAATGGAAACTCTTCACAACGTGTTGCTCCGTTAAACTGGGTCTTATTTCTGAAGCTTTGGCAATCACTCCGGCGTGTGGTGACAAAGAGAGAAGGATTATCACATTGCGATTGGGCATTTATCACATTTTTCCCAGGTCGCACGTCAAAACGAGCTCAGCCTACAAAGGTTCTGTCAGAAACGAACAACACCGATGGCACCAACACGTAAAAAATAAAGTGTTTTTGGTCATTTTTGCCAATTCATTTGGAACATTTTTTACAGCGCTTATACAAGATAACTAATGCCAGAATCATAAAAAATGTCCTTCCCTTTGGGGTGAATATCCGTTACTAATTACAACCCTTCTCCTTCACTCACCGTGAAAGGTCAAACTAGATCCAGGACTTTGCCAGCACACCAACAAAAGGGATTTTGATGAGAACTTGATTATGGCCCGACCACTCCTTCAATTCTCACCAAATACTCCCTCTTCTGGTTTTGTGCATTTCATCAGGGCCCGACCACATTTCCCTCGTGAAATTATCAAACGAAACGACCAAGACCTTCCTCTCCGGCTGCCAGCTCCAGACAGATTGGACTCCGGTTATTTGGCATCCACGAGCGGCGTGTTAGGCGGCCGAGTGGGACGTCGTAAACAAACATTTGATCGCGGGCGGCGGTGACAACAGCCCCGTGGAAAGCGCAAAAACCCTGATGGATGGAGTCGTGCTTCACGGTTGTCCCTTTAGCGATGCCCGGTCGAAAGCAGAAAAGTAAATAAACAACTAAAATGTCAGCACTTGAATGTCTCAGAGGCATTGGCTGCACTCCCTTTTGCATTACAGCAGAAACGGGGCCCTCGACCCAACAGCTAAATTTGGCCAGCAAAGCCCTTTTTCTCCCCCCCGCCACTCATCCGTAGGCAGAAGCTCCATTAGTTCCTCCGAGGGGGCACTTTACAGACAACCTGACCGCTTGTGCTACTGCAGACACAACAAATCCCATTCCATGACGATATGTATAATTCAGAACAAAAGTGCCGATTTTTGTATTTGTCCTTGGCCAGCTGTGGACGTGGTGCTCTTGTGTGCGCAGTGACATGTGATTCAATTACATACTCCGCTGTGCACGATGTCTCGGCCTCAGCGTGTTACGTTATGTTCATAAGGGCCACTTTAAATGCAGAAAAGGCTCGACGCTTGTTTTCAGAAGGTCACTGAACCGCTCACCTCACAAAACAAATGCTGAATAATTTCCCACCCGCCAGCCAAAACAGGAATAATTACGCTGGTAACAAGGTATCATCTAATGTATGACAGCGGCCAGGTTCAGTCAGGGAGGATTCACTCTCACTGACCCTCCTGCTGATGATGCAACAATAGTCACACTGGACCTGTAGTACAGCAGTGGCACTTAACTAGCACACCTTAATGAGCCAATGCAGGGTTTCTGTCCAGTGGTGGAGAGGAGCCAGAGCTGCCCGCAGAGTTTTGTGCTGCTTGGTCGGCCAATCAGAGAGCAGGGAAAGACGACGGATCTCCTCTGAGATTTGTGTTTCCTAGTCGGCCACTCAAATGTGTGTAAAGGGCTGCAAATAACAATTATTTTCACTGTTGATAGATCTGTCAAGATTAATCGATTAGTTGTTTGGCTTATAAAAATGTCATAAAATGGTAAAAAAAAAAAGAAAGAAAAGAGTCTATCAGTGTTTCCCAAAGTCCAAGATGACGTCCTCAAACGCGTTCTCATCCAAACCTTTCACACACTGACACTTAGTCTGGACCCTCGGCGTCACTTCTTACCGCTTTGGGTAGCGTCACACGATGACGCAGTAAACACAGGGTTAACGTTGTGAACTCAAACAAAAACACATAGTTAAGTTTAGAAAGAACATCATGGTTTGGCTTCAAACAACACGAGCACAGAACACATTAACGTGACTTCTGAATGACACAACAACACTTTGGGACACGAACACAGGCGTCCTGGTTGAGGGTCCTGGGTTTGTTTCACCAGTCCGCCGTGTGGGAGGGTTTGTTTAGGTCTTTTTACGACATCATCCCACTCCTGGAGCATTTTCTCTGAGTCTAATAACGGTGGTTTTATATTATAGTTACTTGAAATCCCGGTGAGTTTCATGCAGAAGCTAAAGGAAGCCTCGTGAGTCGGCATCAAGACACCGGAGGGAGCGACACAACTTCGATAGTTGATGCCCTGAGAATGAGAACGAGCTGTTCAAATGTCTTTTTTCAAAGATTTTCAGTTTACTGTCACAGAGGCGTAACGAAACCAGAAAATATTTACACGTAAGAAGCTGGAATGAGAGGTTTCTTTTTCTTAAATAAATTACTCAAACGATTAAATTATTATCAAAACAGTTGCCAACTAATTTCATGGTTGACAACAAATTGATTAACCAATTAATCATTGCAGATCTACCTCCCAGGCTTCGGCTAGATCCAGTTCACAGTTCATTTGGGATAAGTAGAAAAAACACGGTGTGGTGGTTAGAGTGAAAATAGTCCCCAAAAAAAAAACGACGATCAATTGAAAATTCAAAAATAAAGATGTCACAGTGATTGCCACAGTGTTGTGACACCTCGACAAGTTTGACAGTTGACATGTTTGCAGTGCGGAGACTCTGCTGTAATGAGCGCCTGACACCGATGTTGATGCCGAATGCGAAACAAAAAGTTTTATCCTCTACTGTTTTACTGTAAAGCTCCACAATTCCATCTCCATTATGTGTGTGCATGATGACAAACCCCAGCACCTCATGGGTCCCTGAGATCCCATAACCGCCTCACCAGCTTCAACATGAGCACACAGCTCAGTAATGCTCGGCCTCAGCAAAAAAAAAAAAAAACAACAACTAAACAACAAAACATCTCATGCAATGTGCCCGTCATTATGGCCCTGAGACTAGAGGGGTGTCAGTGTCAACGCGAGGGCCGCGCAGTGGGTCATGGAGAGCCGGAGCGGCCATCATCCCAGATGTTCACTTGGCGGAGTGATGCAAAAAGACATAACGCTCATTACGGGAGTCGGACGACAGAACGGCCATCTGACAGTAAGCAGAGCGGCCATGCGAGAGGCCTCGGCCAATGGGGACAGAGATCCGCTCGTTTCTGACTGTGAAAAAAAAACAGAAAAAGGAAAAAAGGGCAACACTGTGTGGCCCAGTGGTCAGGATTCAGGATTCAGGATTCAGGATTCAGGATTCAGGATTCAGCCCCATCTGACAATCCACTGGAGGAGAGAGAGGGAGAGTGGAAAACCATTTAGTTGTTTTGATGAGAGGTTTTTTTTTTCTCCTGGAGCTGCATGGATAGATACTTATAACCACTGAGCTAACGAGGCAACATTTAGACATTTGTCTTTTGTTATTGTGCAACGATAGCAACAGAGACAGAGCACGGAAATGTTTTGAAAATTAAAAGGAAAAGCTAAACAAATATTTGCAGACACCCCCTCTGCACCCAGTACAGTGATGTCTGTTGCTATGGAAAATATGGAGACAATATAATTACAGTGTGCAGGAGAGGGGGTTTAAAAGAGGATCAACGTTTTCTTCTTAACTTTGGTTTATCTTAGAAGTTTAAATGTCAGTTGTGTTCCTACTTGCTTTCTGGCTTCTTACGCCGAAACTCAATTACAGGCCTTAAGACAGAGGCTGTTTGTCTCCGCAGCAGATGAAAAGGGTCTTGTGGGTCTTGTGTCGGGTTTTAGCTTAAAAGGGTTGAGGGGTTTACAAAGTCTCCCCCGGGCATTCACAAGCTGCTGTGTGCAATCCACGCATATGGACCAAAGGCAGTGTGGCCATTCATTTGCAGCCTTCGGCACCACTGATTTGGGGGAAAAGTGTATTTTGGTGAATGTATCGAACAAACAAATGCAAATGAGAGAAACAAGTGACACCAGGAGACACAACACTGAACATTTCTTATCTTTTTCATATATATTTGTCTCTAACACATTCAAACGATGTGATTCTATTACCATGAGATTGATATGGGATGGCAGGCAACCCAGAAGATGAAAGAAATACCTGAAACCGCCAAAATAAATGGGCGGTCTAGATTTAACAAAGCTGCAAGCTGACAATCAATAAGCACGAGTAAGAAATGTCAGCGTGAGGAGGATGGAAAGCTCCACACACAAGATGGAGGAGAAATCTGAGAGTTGAGGATCTAGATGGGTCACTACACTTCGGGATTGGAGGGAATTCTGTCAGATTCAAAAACTATCTGAAGATTTAATCATTTTCAAAGACACTTCCCAGCTGACCAGACATTTTAAATGTGGGCCTCTAAAGGTTTATGTAACAACAATATGCTCTTCCCAATTCTCAAAATGAATGTCGATGTGCAATGTAAATGGAATGGAAAATGAACCCTCATGCATATATATATATATATATATATATATATATATATATATATATATATATATATATATCCTCAGCTGATTGGGAACAAATGTGCAAAAAACAATTACTTCAAACTATTGAAAAGAATACATATTGAAGAATATAATTGCATATTTTAAGACACCGCGAATTCAACGTAACATATTTTTTGGTCACATAAAACTATAAGTGGCTCCTGGGAAAGATAAATTCTTTGGTATTTCTCTAAATAAAAAGTCTCTCATCTTACTACTAAATAATACAAAGAGAGTTCAAGAGGAAAGATTCTCACTTATGTCTAGGAAATGACGGTAGCAATTAAACTAATTACAAGTAGTAACGGAAGGATCTTGTACATGAAACATATGGAATAAAAAAAAATAACAATGACAATCAGAAATCAAGTTCATATCTTTGAAGAAAGATGGTAGAACTGGATGAGGCATACAAATACATTTTTATCTAGTCAGGTATTATTACTTTTCTTTCCTCACTTGTTTTTCTTATTTTATTTCTTCTCATCTGGTCTTTTTACCACATGGTCTGTACGTATCGAATTTATTAAAATGCGTGGTTCCCTTGAACCAGAAGACTCTGTAGCGTGGGGCAGCCGATGACATCACATTTACTTGCATCATTGGAGCCGTTATGTTTAGTATATAAAGCCATGAAAAAAAAAAAAATCACTCTGAGGGCAAACTACCTGATCACCAGACACCAACTTACTTCAGATAACATCAGTGGATTGTAGTCAAAAGGCGTTATTTATGAATATTTCATCAACCTCCGCACATTCACACCTTCTAATGTGCAGCTCAAAGTCAAGGCTGCTACATTCTGTTCCTGCTGCCGAGGCAAAAAACAAAATGTTTCACTCGCGGCACAACAAATACATCTGACCTTACCTCTCGGTGCCAGAAGTGAACACGTTGAGCACAGATCCTGACACATAACCTTAGAACCTCTCTCTCACACACACACACACACACACACACACACACACACACACACACACACACACACACACACACACAGGATGCACATGCAGCAGCATGAAGGCGACAGTGTTGGCCGGGACTGCGTCCTCTTTGGAGGACAATTATTCTAAGTAGTTTTCCCATCAGCCAAAGCCATGAGCAGAAGACCCTCGGGTGAGCCAGAACCTTTCTGAGGAGGCAATCGGGGAAATAGCCACTGTCCAATTTATTTGATAAGGCGTGTCGAGCTCAGACCCGCCAACAGATGCAGAGGGGAAGAAGAACTGGAGCCGTGCTGCAGCCTAGTTGCTGACATTTTCAGAGTTCGTGCATACACAGTGATTAAAATAATATTTCAGCCAGGGGTCAAGGGTGGATATTCAAAGTTCAGGGTGCAATCGACGACCGTTAGCTTTCAGTTTACGGCACTGAGTAAGTGATCAAGCAAAAAGAGGGTTACTGCGACTCATCGGAGTGTGAGATGGCGCAGGCTGCTGCCTACGAACCGCTGTGATTACTATACAGTGAAAGTGGGCGACTGAGCCTCCCTTCAAGTTACCGACAATAGGAGATTAAATTCAAAGATCTTTTCAGGCAGGGGGTGGTGTCAGCGCCCTTGATGTTTTCCACTTTTCCCCCGAGGAACTTCTATTTCAAATTGGACAGCTCTGAGTAAAACTAGCTCTCTCTGGGGATCCTCACCCACACAGAAGCCAGGGTAGAAGAAATACTATCCCTCCCTGGGGAAACACACACACACACACACACACACACACACACACACACACGCACACACACGCACACACACACACACACACACACACACACGCACGCACACACACACACACACACACAACATTCTGTCATAGAAATTTGCTTTGAAATGTTCATACTGTACAAAGATCCAACAAATAAATAGAAACACATGTTGCGGGCTGCTACGCTAACTTTGAGACATACAGACAGATCACTGCAAAACAAATGTGACAATAGTGCTGAATGAGAAATGGATTGCTAGATCAAAAGAAAAATAGATAATGTATTCATTCTAAGTAATAACACTAAACGTCAATGGAAGATATATGCAGGTTCAAGCTGTGAACGTTGCAGTGTTTGGGATCTCATATTAATAGTAACTGAAATATCTACAGTACGAGTTATTTCTATCTTACATTTTGGGCTCTGACAACTTACAACGGGCCTTTCTGAATATATTTGTCTTTGCGTGTATATTTTATTGATAAAACAATTGATTCAGTGTTACACAAAATAATCGACATATTCATGAATAATAAAAATAATCCTTAGTTGCAGCTTTAAATGACGTAAAGACGGAAGCCGCCACACCACATTCCATGTGGCATGTTACCTGATTCTGGCTGGTCTCATCCAGCATTCGCATCAATACCTATATACAAAAAATAATGCGCCGTAATTCGTAGGTATCCCACGAAATAGTTTCTGTATGTTACCCACGTAATCTTGAACAAGCACATTTAAAGACGTCTAAATCTACATAGCTAAGTTTCCCGTGAAGACGGAAGTTTATTTTAAAGATACTTTATTCATTTAACGAGTGGAAATTGTCAGGTGTTGCAGGAGTTAGCACAAAATATGAGGAGTAACTTTTTGTAGGATATTGTACGAATCGTTGTAGGAGGATATGTTGCCTGATTGGACAAGATACAAAACATAAATGTTAGTTTTGCTTCACGGCACAAAACAGGAAAAAGGATGCTAATCTTTAAAGTTACTTAGTTTAGGGATTGAAAATGTCATTAAAGCAGCCGACAGAAGAAAAGAGCAACAGACACTTCCATCTCTCATTTGTATGTTCGCCATAATTATGTCGCGAATGAAAGCGAGGGATTACTGCCAAAGATCAAACATGCAGGACCCTCTTGAAAATGATATGAGGCAGCTCAAGAGATGTATCTTATAAGTGAAGTTGTTCAAATAGCCATGCCTCCCTTTGCGTTTCTCATGTTGCATAATTCACGACAGGCAAACTGTGCAAAGAATACACATCAAAAGTTTGCAATCCTTGAGAGTTATGGATGCTGAAGTCGCACTGAAGGACGCCCTGCACAGAAGGATAACTACCTGTCATGTGAGCAAATTTAGGCCATTTAAAATGGAAAATGTAATTTAAACTGAAAACATTAAGAGGACATTTAGATGTGACGAAAAGTGGACTGCAGCTGTATTCTCAATGAGCATAAAATCTGAAAGGTGTTCTGGACTCCAAAGATCATGCATTATCAGTCTATATACCAGGGGCTGGGTGAATACTCTATTCCTATTGGTCGCAGGGTGTCCATTCATTTCAGATAGTGAACACCTACGAAGTAGCTCAAGTTAAACTGGCCATATTAAACGACTGTGACGAGTAAGTAAGTTACACTGCTTTGTAGTAACTGGCGCTATATTATTATTCACATTTCAACAGGCTGCAGCCGACCGTACACATGGCCGCTCATTTGTTTGGGAAAATATGTAATTGATTTGAGGACAATGAAATGGCTGGGTAGCGAGCTAGTCTGGTTGTTAAAGATACCGTCAGATACTGTTTATCAAATGATTGACCTTGGATTTTGCTCGCATAACCTTGGCCTCCACATCGTCCATTAATTCCTGATAATGGAGACGTTGGCGGTCATTATTCTTTATTTGAATACCGTTAAAGACAGTCCATGAGAGCTCTTAAGTATAGGCTGATACCATGTACAGTAAATTACAATGTACGATACACATATCCTTTATGGAGCCCAGAAAAAAAAAGCCAATAAACCAAGAAACCTCCATGATGTGTCTGTCGGCTCTGTGAGGGTCTTTAGAGTTACTTTGCTCTTTATGGCTCTCTTTCAACTGGAGAATCTCAGAGAAAGCTAACTCCGCTAGATGATCGGTGTACCAGACAGGTCATGTTGCAGACAGGATGAAAAGCAGACGGAGCAAGAAGAACCCCCGCAGATTCCGATTGGACCTGCAGCTCGACCTGCAGCCAAAAGAACCCATCCGCCTGTGAATCACACAGCAACCGCAGCCAGCTTTCCTGGGCCTCTCCTACAATCGATTTTAAAAACATCTTCAGCAATCCAAGGCAAACAGAAATGCTCTGACACACCGCTGGCAGCGGCCTTATGAATGATGTCAATTATCCTGCAACAAATGACAGCAATCCACCTGAGAACAGCTCGGAGCTACCCAACATACCCTTACCTTGCAGATCTAGCTCTTTCAAATGCAAATCTGCCTTTATTTCCCTCTCGGCACAGGAATTCCTCCCTGTACACCTACTGTATATCAAATTGGTGGAGCGACAGAGAGAGAGAGAGACATCCCTCAAGGAAGAAGCATGAATATACAGAATAAAGTAGCCAATAATCTGCCTGAGACGGAGAGAGGCTCCACCTGAACGTCACCGAGATGTCTTTGAGCTAATTCAGAGCTGCCGGCGCTCTGAATGCTCAGGGAGATGAGTGAAACCTTGCAGACGTCTCTCCTCGTGGCGTTTAAAGGGAAAATGGGAGACACCTTGAAGAGGTATTTCGAGAAAGATGACATTACAAAGAAATCACATACCCATATAGCTGTCATTATCCGCAAAAAAGTATAAGCTGGCCTGCATCCCGATAGACTGGTAGTCTGGAGGAGTACTTTCCTGGCAGAGGATGCATCTGCCTTGATTTCTTTTAAAGCCTTGTAAATTTATCATCTCTTCCATAACATCCCACAGACTGCATCACGGTCTTGCACCATCTCAGAGAGGAGACTGTACAGAACATGTCCTCCACGACCTTGACTAGAACTTCACCAGAGGGTTGTTCAGTTATCCAGACTTTCTACCAGGCGGCAACCCCTGGTGCTGAAAAGTAAAGCCAACACAAGTGTGTTAAAACCTGCATTCTCTCTCCTGACCACCAGGGGGCGACTCCTCTGGTTGTATAGAAGTCTATAGAAAATGACTCTACTTCTCTCTTGATTTATTCCCTCAGTAAACATTGTAAACATGAGTTTATGTCTCAATCTCTAGTTTCAAGTCTTCTTCAATACAGCATGATGTTCATTTAGTAAATTATGGTCCATTTAGAGTCAAACAGACCATAAAGCAGGGGATGCTTTAGGGGCGGGGCTACAGGACGTGAGCGGCGTCTCTACGTCATTCCTCCGCAGTCCAAATATGGTCACTCCCGTTCCCGGGTTGCAAAAGTCAAGATGTTGACGGTCAAAACGCAGAGTCCACAAACCAGTGAGTGACGTCACAGAGTCCACGCCCACATCTTATATATTCATATACAGTGCTTTGGAACCCTTATCACTTCAACGTATTTATTATTGCCACAGGACCGAGATATCATTACGTTTGCCCGCTGCACTAACGAGACTACATTCCTATTCCTGAACATAATCCTGAACAATAATTTTTTTTTTCCAAACCAAAAGGCATATGTGATATATTTGTACTTTTTTCTTCTTCTCTAGTGTCCTTGGCTTTTGCAATTTTTTTGTCAGCCATGTGAACACATTCCAGGACATGTTTGTTATTCCACATCACATCAGACTGCCGTCTGGCCTTCACAGAAAATCCACAGGTTTTTTTTTTTTTTTTTTGCTTTCCTTCTCATTTCCTTCTGGTCGGAGCTACCAGTCATCGCCCTCCAAAACAGCACTCCTGATCAGGCAGTTTAATCAGGCTCGCTATTTATTTGGTTCAAACGCATTCCTAAAAGAACACAAAGCTTTGGGAAATTGATTGAAGCAAACGTAAGGTGAGGTGTGGAATGGATGAAAACTACCCTGCGGCATTTTTAGAGAGATGACTAAGAATACCTGAAAAATCAAAAGAGGGAAAAAATGAACCAAACAACTGACAACAATGTCAAACAGCGTTTCATCCCACTCTGCCGCGTTGACATGCAGTTCCACTGCATCATTAGCAAACAGCTGGCATGTTCTCTTTACAGACTGCTGTCTGAACTATTGGTGCTGCTTTTCTTCAGGTACTGTGCAAACTTTAAACTGAAAAAATCTGTGCTGCAAAAGATTGACTCTTTGCATTCCAAACTTTCATTTTAAATAAAAAAAATTCAAAATGCATGTGGATCAGACGAAACACCGGGAAAATAACAGAACTGGGAAAGAACGGAGTCGACATGGACTGCAGAAATTAAATCAAACACTTGAAAAGGTACAACCGCAGCACCCAACTATCCATCCACCCTAGGACTGCATCCCTGTTTGCCACAAAGGCAGTGTGACAGTTGTAATTGCCTCTCACATGGCCGCCGCTGCCAAGGCAATGGCTGTGAAACCAAGAGCACACTTTCCTGAGTGCATTCAAAAATGACCCTTTGAAAAGTCACATTTTGAACCAAAAAACAAAAACAATACACAAAGATGTTATGTTCATGTCGGCCCAGCACAGCCGGAGAAAGACTAATCCTCATACCTTATTGACGCCCACAGAAGGAAGTTGCAGTCGTAATTGGATACAGTTGTTTTTCAGCCACCAGGCTTGGATTAATCATCGATTTCTTTCATACAACCGTGGTATTATGTTCTGTTCAATCACGACATAGTAAACTACACTGACACTGGTGCTGAGGTCATAGTTATGTGAGTGGTAGCACAGGCAATGTAACCTAATATATTTACTATTAAAAACAACCACGATACAGTTCACAAGTAACATAATAATTAGGTGTAAAAAAAAAAAAAAGGAACATTTGATAGCCAAAGAGCATCTATCTATGCTTCCTGCTGTTCCTGTATAAGCCACCAACACTGTTAACTCTACCCATAATGACTCAGTGAAATTAGCTAATATTTGATCAGCATGCTGTATTTAAATGCACCTAAACTGTTTGCTAATCAGCTGAATGACAATCACCTTCCTTAATTACAGTACATTCATAATGTTCACTTAGTGGACTTAAATACTCATTTATAATGATTCAGACTTATGAATTGGATAATAAAGTTTTGAGGAACACAATCCAGACTTACTAAGTATCCAAATTAAATGTATAAGTAATACAGTGATAACTAGTTTTTGCATGGAGAGACCTCGCTATATAAGACTATCTCTGTTTCCTGGTGTTTTTGGAAGTAATCCATAACTTCCAACTTCCAAAGTCAATTAGGGACAAAGCAGTTCCCACATACAGTACGCAGCCTGCTTTGGAGACTCGCTGTGGGCATCTCATTAAAATGCAAATAGTGTGATTGTGTACCGCTATCTCTTAAAAAAAGGCATCATTCCTTTCCTCTCTTCTCTCCTATGCGTTTCCTTATCAGGAATCATGCATAATGATAAAAAATTATCTAGATGCTAGCTAGATCCATGCAATGAAGATACGGGAAAGATTGATGCCACAAAGGCCTTTAGGTCCGCAACAGACACAACTCTGAAGTAATCTATTTTGGGTCACATAAGCAGCTGCTCGGAGCAAACAGGCCTCTGCTGCTCGTCACTAGCGTCTTCAAAGTAGAACCACGGACAGCTCTGCTGATGGAGTTGAGTCCTGTTGCTTTGCTCAAGTGCAACACGACTTCCTCACTTCCACCCCACCGGCCAACCTTCTGGACACAAATCCACCTGTTTGATCTTTACCTTAGTTTGGTCACACAATTTAGGGATTCATTAACAACAGTGCATCACTGAATGTCCTGAACTTAGGAGCATTTATTGATACATTAAGAAACTGTGAACGACAAAAAGAGCAACAGTGATGAGATGTACATTCATCTCATAGGATGTTTTTGTAGACACAATGCTGAGTGTGCATAGAAAAATATACATAAACATACTTTAGTGTAGTCATAGAAATAGAATAGGAATAGAACGGACATTCCCATTGAAATCAATGTAGCAGGATGGTCGGAGTGGCGGACATCTTTTTGTGTAGCGCTGCCATTGCAATCGTTGTAGCGAAGCCCCCAGGAAGAACACTGGGCTCTGAAGCCGGTTCACATGGTGGGATTATAACTTTCGGGGTAGTCAAAAATACTTTTTTCCCATAGACTTTAATTGGGAAAGAGACGTCTGTAACTCAGTAGATACATTTTAGGTATGAACACTTGGAAAGCCCTTCTTTAAATCATTGTGTCCGAATAGTTGTTAAATTCACTATTATCTGAATTATTTTCCTTTCTTTGTTCATTTGAATGAGCCCGAGAACGAGAGATGGGAAGTTAAACTTTGTTTTAAACTCTTTTGGCCACTGAGCAACTTTCCTAGGAATTAAAGAGGCCCCGCCTCCAACACAGCATCCCATTCTCTTTATAAATCCACGGTTGTAACGGGCTCACTTCCCTATAAAGTCGTGGACTCACCCAATCTGGTGAGAGGTGTAAAACAACAGCGTCGGCTTCTAGTGTGTGTGTGTGTGTGTGTGTGTGTGTGTGTGTGTGTGTGCATGTAGTTCCGCCATGCCAGCTGTTCCTTTTATAAGTAAGTAAGAAACAAAGTATGATTTGGCTTTAACAGATGTTGGTTCAGCTGCTGGCCCAGCGGTGGAGCGACACACTTCAAGGCCCCGTTGACGTATGTTGTCACCGTCACAACAGCCAACGCCATTTTCTTTTTGTACTAGTCAAATGACCACAGAAAACACGAGTTGATGCTTTCTAAATTAGAAATATTAAAACAAATGTACAGAAAGGTGCATCTGTGTCACTTTCATAGAATGTTATCACGGAAAAGAAAAGACGAAGCGAAGTCCCCATATTCCATATTCCATAAACCCTGTTGCTTCCTCTCACAGACACGTCTCTCCCCATTTATGGGCCTGAAGCTTTCTCCTTGTTTTTACTGAAAAGGCTAAATGTTTAAAGTGGCTCCTCGATTGGCTTTTTGGTCCTTCCACCTTCTGGCATTGTGAGAAACTGACACGTTTAGCTCCGTTTGCAGTGAAAGAACAGTATCATTTTCCTTAGTGCCTCAAATCAATGTCTCTTTCTCTCTAAAAGACATCCAGTAGACGTCCCACCAAGCCCGACTGGCACAAAAAGGCCTAAAATACAGAGTAGAGGCTGGCAATGTACTGCAATGGGCTCGAGTGTTTGCAATAATTACGCGCGCATTTCTCAACCTAAAAATGGCCATTGAGTTATTGATGGTGAAATCCTATATGCGGCAGTAAGTACACGTATTTATTCTTCAAGAAATCTGTGCATCAATTATCTTCTAAATGGACGCCTCCACTCGATCTGGATGCTCTTTCTCACCGTCTCATATCGCGATCTAAAGTGAGAGAAATAATTCTGAAGCTGCTGTTGACAGCTGAGGACATGAGGGGGGCTGCTTTCCTGAGGAAGTTAGCGCTGATGAAAACTGGATTATATTTGTGCACTCTGTATAACTTCTCCATCCATCTTTGTGTGTCTTTCTCTGCCAACAGCAGAAACAATGATAGCGGATTTATTTTGAGAAGATATTAATGTCAGGTAGAGCAATGAAGCATATGATGCTCATCTCTGTGTATTGAGAGTTCAGTTCTTCTTCTTCTTCTCCTTCTTCTCATTCTTCTTCTTCTCATTCTTCTTCTTCTTCTTCTTAAAAGGCCAAAAGGCCAGGAGTGAAGTGAATAATTTCCCGTCACACCGAGCGTGTCATCATTACGGCCTTACCACTTTCACCTCTTCACGCCGAGTCCAATACTCACCAGCCTGTCCTCACGTCAACCCCACCTTAATGTACTTCCCCAGGCTCCATTTAAATCACTCCGCTCCAGTTTCCCCCCCCCCCCGTTCCCGGCCTCCAGACTCTCCCCTCCACTCCTCTTAGTCTTCTTCTCGTTCGCTCGCTCTTTCCTCTTCTGTCTCCTCACCCCGGCCACTCTAATTGCCTTCCTTTGCCAAATGAGCCGACCAATTGCGCCTCCAGTTAAAAGCTGATGAGTAGTCTGCCTCATCCGGCCCTCACTGTCGTCAGGCTTGGGGAAGCTAAATAAAGGGGGGCGGGGGGGTTTGGAGAGGGGGAGACGAATAAAGCTCGTTCCTGAATGCAGACGCCATCTCATCGGCACTGACAGCCATTGCCGGCGACAGGCAACACGCAGTCTCATCGCGGCGTCCCACGAGAGTCAGTTTCCTGGCACCCACGTCTTTGCCGCTTCGAACCCTCACGTCAGCGTTGTTTTCGTGGATCAACTGATGTGCATACTGGGTTTACTGATACTTTGGGGAAAAAGAAACTCTCTCTGCCTTTTTACACGAGTCAAAAAAAAAAAGAATACAATAAATGCAACCGTCTCAAACGGTATCGGAAACTTTGCTGAAGGGTAAACAGTGAAAGTGTGTGTGTGTGTGTGTGTGTGTGTGTGTGTGTGTGTGGGGGGGGAAGCAAAGGACACAGTTTGACACCGTTAAAGGTGCAAATGCTGAAATTCATGGAGATGGAGAAGCTATGTGATAAACAACCCGGTGCTGCTATCGTCATCCAGGCTCAGCGGCTGCCTGACTCCCTTCACACATTCAGTTATGTCTGGCAGGAAGTAATAACAAAATACAGTTTATTCATGGCTGCTTCGGAGCTGCTGGTTCTTGCCTCGGAAGAATAAGAAAGTAAACATGAGCGCCGGGCTTCCAGTCCGTTTAGTTCATTTATTGACGGAAAGTCATCTTCACTTTCCCCACCAACTGTTGGCCTCTGCTCTCGCTCATTCGCTGCGCTGCCTGGATGTCACTCGGTCTCCAAGAGGAAATTACTTCGCTCGACAGTTCATGTGTTACAAATTTGGCAAGAGGTGCCAATTAACCAAATGCTGAAATGCTGTATGTATTAGTGCTGTTGTTGTTGCAGAAATGATAAAAAAAATCAGCAATTAATACTTGCATCAGCTAACATCATGTTCGCAAAACTAATCAAATCAAAAGGTGCGTGAACTATGACTTCCAGTCAGTAATCATTATATGAACAACAATCACTTTCAGAATTGCTTTAATTTACCTCGCAGCTACTGAAGCAGCACAACAAGTCACTCTCTGTGGGTCTCTTTAAAAAGTGACAGCCATTTAGTATTGTGCTTCCATGAAGTTTTTTTTTTTTGGGGGGGGGGGGGGTGAAAGAGACAATTAAAAGGTAAAAACTAAAGCAGGAGAAGCCCGAGATTTCTCCACAGTTAATCACCCCAAAAAATGTGTTCCTACGTTACCCATAATGCAACTTGATAGCATCTTTCATCACTGTAACATGTTAAATGTTGTCATACCATATTAACAATGTTAACAAGTTTTAAGACGAAAAAAAGAACAGACATCTACCAAATCTGATATGATCTGGTAGAAACCTGTCAATCACCTTGTAGCCCCGCCCTAAAGCATCCCCTGCTTTATGGTCTGTCTGACTCTAAATGGACCATAATTTACTAAATGAATATCATGCTGTATTGAAGAAGACTTGAAACTAGAGATTGAGACATAAACTCATGTTTACAATGTTTACTGAGGGAATAAATCAAGAGAGAAGTAGAGTCATTTTCTATAGACTTCTATATAATCAGAGGAATTGGGCCCTAGAGACCATTAGAGAGAATGCAGGTTTAAGACACTTAGGCATTGACACATTTCATGCATATTTGGTGCAAAACAGAGTATTATGTAGCAGCCTCAATACCCCCAAAAATCCCCCCAAAAAAACTTGTTCCTAACTTACCCATAATGCACTTTGATAGCATGTTTCATTAAGAAAACTCACTTTTTCATGTAAAATTGGTTTCCTGTTAACTGCAAACACAATAAATATATGTTGCCACATCACATTAATTGTGTATAAGGATTTAATTAATGAAAATAAACCATTAAGTTAAATATAAAATCAAGTATCTTAGGTAAAACGCTGTAATAGCCATCAATAATAAATTGCTATTGTCAGCTATGATACAACTAATGATAGTAAACATGATTACTTATCATTTCATTGTTTGTTAACAGTAAAATAACTTATTAACGTAAGTTTAATTACCTATAAATTTACCATTTATTTAAATATATAAATATATTACAATGGTTATTATAAAGTGTTCTTTTATCTCCTTTAAATATCAGTTGGAGCATGTTTCTGGCTTGTTATAAGTATTTTTATGGTCTATTTTATTCACACACAAGCTGCAGCTGCAGCTGTGCTGCTCGCCCACTTCACCCTACAGAGGCAACCTCCTTTATAGAGTCAAGCTGGTGGCAACCCCAACGCTCCCGAGTAGCTACTGAACATAGATTTTTAAGATGAGACTATTAAAAACAATAGGAGGACATCTCCAGAGAACGTTTTGACCAGCTCAGACAGAAAGAGAGAGAATGCCTCACCGAGTATTTCCCGCTTGCCTCTGAGCTCAGATCAGTTAAATACGCTGGCGTATTGCTGATGCGGCACTCAAGCGAGGGTTTAAAGATCCTCCTACATTTGTTCCTTTGATTTTTACATGATGCATTTTTGCAGATATAGGACAGTATAGAAATGGAAGAGAGAGAGAATCGAACCCGAGGACCTTGTGGTACAGACTGGTCCTCATGTGTGAGGATACGTTGTGTGGTTCTGTGGCGTGCACTGAGACCACTATCATGATCTTTTAACACCGCACTAATATGAGCGATGTTCTGTGGTGATCTGATAAATACTATCCACCCACTACTCTACTTCCCCTGCATTACATGATGGCATATATTCATAATGCTGCTGCCACATGGATCTAAATGCAAACATGCATACCGGAAATGTTACATATCTTATACAAAGACCCCCGTGACCTGTCTTAATGTAGGAACAACTTCCAGAGCCCTAAACACTGCGCAGCAATAACCACAAGAGAGAGGCTCAATCCATTCTATTTATTTTGCGTCGCTCAAATTTGCCTCAGAGGGCTTTACAATCTGTACACACTCATATCACATCCTCTGTGCCAGCACCCTCGGTACGGGAACCCCCGATCAGCAATCACAACAGCGGCGCAATTACAGCCGAACTGCGGCCGCGTGCTGGACCATAATCACGGTTGTGTTATGGAAGTCTATCGAGGCCACTCTGGGTAATGTGTGCATCCTCACGCTGAGCGAGAGCGCGGCAGCGTCGCGCTCACGGCCCGGGGAGCAGATTATACAAAGTAAAGTGTTCGACAACCTCGAGCTTGACTTTCGCAGCAGGATGCACGCGGCCGGCAAACGCTAACTCATTATTCATACCCCCGCCCCCACCACCCAAACATCCCCCCGGTTTGTTCCCAAACCAAATGCATGTGAATGTGTTGGGATGTTGCTGCCAAAGGAAGTGATTCAGTCCGGCTCTGGTGTCAAAATATCTGTAGTGTGTGTTTGTTTTGCCATGTGGAGAGGAGAGGAGGCGATTACTGGATAGATTACAGGAGAGGGGAGGAGGTGGGGGAGATGATGGAGGTGAGGACGAGTGGGAAACTGATGTGGTGAGTCAGGTGAGGAGTGATGAGCAGCACAATGATATATATAAAAAAAAGAAACGTTTTAGTGTGGTGGGGGAATAAAACACGATTTCCAGAAAAAGCCTTTCCAAAATGTCCCTTTAAAAAAATAAATGTAATAACTCAACAACACGCTCTAGATTAATTTGTCCTTCTGCTAAAAACCACCTCCATCGGCTGCCTTTCCCCGATTCTGTGCAGACTTTAAGCTAATTTAGGGGGCTTCTAATTCTCAATAAACAGCTATGGTCATTGAAGACACATCGACCACGCTCGAACATGAAAACAAAGTCATTAAATTGAGAGAGAGAGAGAGAGAGAGAGAGAGAGAGAGAGAGAGAGAGAGAGAGAGAGAGAGAGAGAGAGCGTTGACTTCCACACGTTGTTTAATTCATAGAGGACGGTGATGCGGGGGGTTTGTTCCAACTGCTCATATCATCCAGTAGCGAGCGAGAGTGGCTCCAGTACGAATCCAGAGAGCTCACGAACGAGCAAAGTGAGTCGGACGAAATATCCGGAGGCGGTTGGGGTTTTCGAATATCTGGACTTTAATCTTTCTTTATAATTTCTAATCTATAGTCATAGCACATTTAGTGAGCACTGGAATCCTAAACCAAGAGAATCCCAGAGGCTGCAAACTAAGTTGCATTTGCTTGAGCAGAGGCAAAGTGGATGTAATTGCAGCTGACCCTGATGATGGGAGCGATTGCTGGTCATTAAACCGTAAAATACCAGCCAGGGTAGGAGATAATAAATCTCAGGGAGGAACGTGGAACTCAGCAAAAACCAGCCAAGGCCCGGGACTGTAACAGTCATGGGGAGCTCAGTGAAGGGCCCGGGACTGTAACAGCCATGGGGGAGCTCCGTGAAGGGCCCGGGACTGTAACAGCCATGGGGGAGCTCCGTGAAGGGCCCGGGACTGTAACAGCCATGGGGGAGCTCCGTGAAGGGCCCGGGACAGAATCCCAATGGTATCCGTCCCCAAACGCTCAACCGCTCCTCTCCAGAGAGCTCCTGCGTAGGAAACACGTGCAGCGGCCGTAGAGGGGCCCCGTCCCCCGGTTCGATGACTTGTGCATAAAGCGTGTCGATATTAACAGTGACAGTGACAATAGCAGCGGGCGTCCTCGCCCCTTCAAAGCATGAAAAACATGAGAGCAGTGAGCCGGAAGAACATCACCCCCCCCCCCTCACCCCCTCCCCACCCACCAAAAAAAAACATCCCCCATCGTCTCCGTCACTGACGGATGATTTGAGGTCCGTGTTCCAATCGAGGACTCGACAACCAGCTTGTGAGGCTCTGCGGCGAGTGGGCCGACATTCGAGCTTCGCACACAACAAGCTGTGTTTCCGGCGTGTTCGGAGGTAAGGTGCAAAAAAAAATAATAATACAACATGTTCCTCTGTGTAGCCAGACCTCCATCAAAGTCACGCTCACACCTGCAAAGCAGCGCCGGGGTGGAGACGCCCGGGAGCCGCGTTCTGCATATGGCACGAACACCGACGTGTTCATCGTTCACCCGGACGCCTCCGTCTGGTGAAAGGTAAAAAAGACGGAGCAAAAACAGCCATCCAGTAAGCTCCATGAATTACACTGAGCCGAGTTGAACCATTTGGACTATTGTCTGCAGCAGCGCATCAACATTAAGTAAATGCTTGTTACATTTTTTTTTACCGATAGTTATTACCATAAAACTTCCCCAGTTGATTATTTAATACAAGTTTTCGAAATTGTTATATATAAATATGCAAAATGATGCATTTAACTTATTAAATATGTGCTCATTTGCATACATTTCCAGAACAGAAATGTGAACCTTGGAAAAAGTCTTGTTTCATGTTGTTGATATATTAGAGTCAAAGGTTTTTACAGAAGGAATTTAGGATATCTCTTTGTATCACTCCATAATTCAGAAAATATCGGCCTTTAGCCACAAAAATAAATAAGAATTCTCCATGTTGGCATGCGACGCTTTGTGAAAGTCAGTGCACCAAATCAGAAGTATTTACAACAAGTCAGTCGTCGTTAGCAGGCGAGCTAACAAGCAGATCAATATGCTGGAACTGTGTCGAGGTGATCAATTTCAAAGTCAAACCATAAAGCGTTGAGTAAGCCTGGAGTATCTCAGTCAGCAGAGGAGAGCTGCTCCCTCCGTCCTCCGCCCGCCTCCAGCTGACGGCTGTGGTTCTCCTCATAAACCTTTGCCCAGTGAAGCCTTAACGCTGTAAAACACGAGAGGCAGCAGCCACACTGGGCCCAGGTGTTAAGAGCGCTGTAAACACAAACTATTCCCCTCAACCTTCCTCCACACCAGATAACGCCTGGGACGGAGCACACAGCAGCCACCAGGGAGCTGGGGCAGGGAGGGTGTCGGGGACCTGTTGTCAGTTCCAATTGGTTTGCTCTCTGAAGTCCACTAAGGCAGGAGAGGGGCGGGAGGGGGGGGGGAAGAAGGGGGGGGGGGGGAGAGAAGGGGGGGGGGAGTTCGGGGAGGGCGTTTGAAGGCTGAGCCGCTTCCACATCCTCAGCCCACCTGGGGCCTGCCCGTTTCATTAGGCCTCAGTTAGCTGCAGCACACTGATGAAGGTGGGCGTCGACTTAACGCACTTGCTCCTTAAGTGGCTTCAGTCGGACTGACGGGCGACGCTGCTTCTGCACTTTGTGGCGGCTCTAAGACGCTGCTCAGCCTATTTCACATCACAGGGCGTGTTTTTCAATACTCTGGTTGTGACAGTGGATGAGCCCCCCCCCCCCCCTCCTCCTACCCACCCCCACCCAAAACGGCATTCGCTGCACAAAAGGGGCTCTGTGATGTTCTGGGCTGTGAGAGCAGAATGACTACATGAGCCTTTCGCTGCGGAACACGAGCCGAAGCCAAGCAATCCTCCGCCGCTCTCCATGAATTCAATTTCCATGCCTGTGTCTATCTCAGGTTTCAGTGGGAGGGAATAATTAACCCCCTTTCTGGTGACATGCAGCAATTTCCTTAAGTAAATGAAGTGCTAATATTCTCAGCAAATGCATTCAGACACCTTGCTAGGCTTAGGCTTGTTGCCTGGTAACCGTGTTTTATAAAAGAATGGTAAATCCTGATTTCGTCTGAGGGCGATATGTTTTTGTTTTTTTATTCATAATCCCATATTATGTGATAACAGGAAAGCCAAATGATACCACTCTTTGTGTGATCCCATGATACATTATCCAGGTGGAATCATCAGGTTTATTTTAATGGTCTTTGAAACAAAAGCTGGAAAACGTAAATTCTGACAGCCTGAGTTTGGTTTCACTTTTAAAATCGTTTACGATCAACAAAATGTTTTGGACTCGCTGATTTCTGTAGTTCTTGTTTACCAATCACATATTTCCTTCTTTCCAGTCTGCAACCTCTAAGGCTGGGTTGCACCAACATTCATTTATAGTTTAACTTTAAATCATGTTGCACAAAGCTTAGAATAAAGAAGTATTCTTTTTAAACCTCTCTTTAAACGTGGGTTTTGTTTTGACTCTAAACCTAGATTAAATTAAATTCTGTTGCATCCAAACTTTAAACTCTGATTTCAAATGTGATCCAGGATTAACTTTTAATTTACACTTAAGGGGGTTCAGCTTTTAAGATGGCTGCCTTTTGGAGATGAAATGAGCGAAATAATCAAGTTCCTTGAAGAAAGTTTAAGTCCCAGAGAAACTAAATATTTGAGCGTTGTGCAGTTACGAGATTGGACCGCTTAAAAGTGGGCGGGCTTAGAATGTAGCGTGACACACACACACACACACACACACACACACACACACACACACACACACACACACACACACACCTCCATTGCTGCTAAACGTAGCCGATTGATTGATGGATGGATGTCATGATACTATCTGGTTGAAATTGTTGCCAGCTCACGGAAGCACACGTCATATTTTATTTTTACAGGAAGACAAGATGATTGGATTTTTGATATAAAAATACAAAGACATTTTATATATGTGACATACTATATATATATATATTTTAAATAGGTGCACAATATGACCGGGGATGTGATCTAAAAGGGTTGAAAAGCCATTTATTATTTCAACCCAACTGAGTTTTTATGATATTGCTGCTGAATTTCTCCCAAGATACCAATTGGAGCTGAACAGGACGATTGGATCAACAGACTATTTTTTGTCTTGACCCTGAAATGATTTTTTTTCCTTACTGTTCAGTTTTCTGTGTTTTTTTCCATGTTCCATTATTTAGCCATATTGCTCCATTAAAGTGTTTCTCAAAGGGGGAGAAATGAGAGTTTCTCTTCTCTTTATGAATAGCGTTCGACTAACTAACTGACCTCTGATTAGAACTAATCTCAGATTAAATGAAGCCTGGTTCATGTGTTTTAAACTTAACACAATGCTGATTCCTGTTGCTGTTTGACTCTCTCCATCACGCTGCCTCACCTAGCCGAGTGCTACGAACATACTTTGAAGTGGGAGTATCAGTTGCTCGTGGCAAATGGGGGATTTCCTTGTCAGAATGATTTTGCGCCGACACCATCTGATCCCCAAAACTGGATCTCAGTGGATTAAAGAGTTGATTCAAATATGGCAGAGACTATCAGCTTTCCAAGGCACTGGCAGGTATTGTATAAGCGAATGACAAATCACATGTCAGGCTGGCATGTGGGGGCGGGGGTCGTGAGCGGTGGCTTATGGGTGTTTCCCTGGACGGATTTATGCCGTATCACGTATCATAATTACTGCCATTATATATATTTTTTTCATAGCAATTATAACATGATAAAGATTAATACATGTGCTTAGAGTCAAAGTACAGGTGGTGTACGTGTACTTAGCGCGAGGAAAATCAGGCCTTCAGGGTAATTGCCCGAGTCACGGGAAAGAATGAGAGAATGGCTTGTGAAGCTAAAGCTAGTCCTTTAATACTCAATATCATTCATTAATGGCTCATTATGTTTACATGGATGGCATATTGATACGCGACGGATAATTCTTGATTCTTATTGGAGGACAGGTTTCCAATCACTTCTTGTAACCAGACATTGTTGGCGCAGGTGTTTGTTATACTGACGCACTTCATTCTGGAGTTTGTGTTGTTTAGTTCGTCTGATCATTAACAAAAAGATAAGTAGCTTAATTATGGCCGCGTTCATTTGATCTCTGCTTATGGTGAGGAAACGAAGCTGATAGCCTGTGGTTTCAGGAACAGCTGAAGAAAATTCAAGTGCAAATGTGGTCAAAACTGCAAAGAAAATTAAGAGATGAAAATCCCTTTTGTTGGGTTTAATCCATTATGTTTAAATAATGCATGATCAGGAGCTCAGATATAGGAATATAAAGGACGAGCGGGAGGAAAAAAGTACTTCTTCTGCAGAGTCCATCATTACACTAACACCACTAACAAAAGGAAAAAGGGGAAGCTGCTTACATTAACACTATATTTTTGTGCACGTAGTCAGTTTAACTCTGAAAGCTTTTTCACACAGAAATTAGTCTTACATTTTTTTTCACAAAAATGAGGTAGTAGACTCATTCCCGTTGCCATCAGATGAGAATGCCTTCCAGTTTTTTGGGGGTTTCTTTTAGTATGCAACGTCATGAACGCGCCTGAAAACAAGGTTACTAAACTGTGAAATTGTTACAGCTTCTGTTTTTTGTCTCTGCTACTTATTCAGTCTCTCTTTTACACTCGTGAGACCATAATTGGTGGTTGTTGGAAACGAGGAAAGTCAAAGAAAGACGTTTTTTATACGTTTTATTTTGTTTGAATGAAGTGTGTTTGACGACGATCAGCGAGGTCAAATTCATATTTCTGTGAATGGAGTCCCGTGGCTTTGTGGAGAGCATATACACTGTATGTTTTGTATAAATTATGATAATTTGATTGATATTGATATTATTTATGAGGGTCTCACTTTAACACGAGTCACATAGCACTGCACCGGAAAAGTGGTGAAAATTTGCGTGTCTACCCGGGTGGGATGTTTCCATCAGGACTACTGCAGAGTCATTTGCCAGGGAATTGAAGGCCGATTGGAACTTTTCCCACTGGAGATATTATTGTGTGGGGTGGGGTGGGGGGGGGGGGTTTCCAGGGGGAAAGGGGCCTCCGGTAGGTTTGGCTTACCAATAAAGCCTTTTTCCCACTTGACAAAAAACCCATTACCACCCACTAACATCTGGCTTTTGTCTTCAGTGGGAACAGGAATTTGGACAATTGTTATAATTCATTCAGGTAAAACACACACAATTCATGAGCTCTCCTCAAAGCCACGAGACTCCAGTCAGACAATAGTTTTAGTGGAAAGAGGACATTAGAGATAACTGGTGATGTAGCACGATTCCATCGATTGCCAGCTGTTTAACATACGTATCAGCTCCAACAATGTTCACGCGGTTGACGGATCATATAAACCGTATAAATGTACCGTATAAAGAAAGCAGAGCATTTTCCGTGGCCATCATATACTAATCATCCTGAAATATAGACTCAGAAGATACTTATACTGACAACCTATACAAGCAATTAATACACCTGACCCCTCTTTCTGACTGTATAATATGGTACATTAATAATAAGCAGAAAGTGAGTATTCAAGCAGTTGATTGATTTTGCCTTCATGTATTTTCAAAAGGAAAAAAAAAACATATAAAACATAAACATACTCTCCGTCACCATCAGTCTTGATTGCTTTAAAAATACAAGAACCTGTCAAGTTGTAAATCGTTGGTGTCAAATTCCTTTCAAATAGCCTCCGCTCTGTGGGCTGGAGCACTCGGTGATGATTGTCGTCCTCAAGCGCTGCTCTGTGGGTGGCTAGAGAGCTAATGGGGGCTGTATTGAAGGAGAAGCAATTAACTGTGGTCAATACGAAGTGTAAGAAGTTGAAACCTCCTATAGCGCCTCTCTTACGTTCCACCCGCTGCTAATGAGGGGAGTAAATAATTATGTATATGGTCTGGAGTGGGAAACATCACAATTAAAAAAAGAAACATTCTTGGAATTGTTTTTAACCGGCTGCCTATTTCTTTTTTTCATTATTTATGAATATTCCCCTGATAAAATAAAATAACATTTTACTGGTTAATTGCTCATATGGGGATTTGTGGCACCATCACTACAAAGGAGTAAACAAACCCCTATGTTATCCATATTATCTGTGTATCCCTTTTTTTTTCTTTTTTTCTGGGGACCCACTTTTTCAAAATCATCATAGGCCTTATCTATAAATCCTATATTTATAAATGTTTAAATATAAACCTTCCTGGTCCACATCATCGTACATTACCCTGGACAGGTAAACCAGCCATTTAGAAGAAACATACGTTTGATGAATC
This sequence comes from Ophiodon elongatus, assembly GCA_016806645.1. Taxonomy (NCBI): domain Eukaryota; kingdom Metazoa; phylum Chordata; class Actinopteri; order Perciformes; family Hexagrammidae; genus Ophiodon; species Ophiodon elongatus. The sequence goes on from JACSYO010000527.1 coordinate 410,595, forward strand.
ACAACTTTGTTTTATGCATTTGATGTTGAAAACACATTAAAAAATAAGACCAAATTAATTGATTTAGACGGAGTTAACAGGCTCTTTCCCCCCCTTTCATCAGTTAAACAAACAGAATGCATTCTAGCCTTTCTTATTAGATTCAACGTTATAAGTAGGCTACAATTATCAGAATACAAACATTATGGCTCCCGTATGTGGCCCAAAGGTGAACTGCAGATATAAATGTTAAATAAAAAAACTACGGAAGAAATTCTGCTCATTTATTTGGCGACCCAAATAACCCGCGACCCACCTGTGGGTCCCGACCCAGTGTTTGGGAACGACTGCCATTTAAATACTGGTTGTGTCTCTGAGTTACCGTCAACCACCTAAGTTGAACCAGAGGGTCAGTAAGCAAAATTCTTCTTTGCAGATTTTATTATTTGGGGATGATAATGGTCTTAACAAGCTCCAGCTTGTAAAAAAGCAAAAGCAAAAACAATCTTCTGTTAAGAACAACAACAACTTAAAGAGGAGCCTTCCAGCCGGAGCCTGAAATAACAACACTGCTCCGTCTCTCCTGGTCCCTCTGCTGCGGGATGCTTTCTAGTGCTACAACAAGAAGAATTGCTTTCTTAAACAAAACACTTCCCACAGAGGAGTAAACAAAGACAACCACGGTAAAACCTCAGCACCGAGGAGAGAATTATGTTTCTTGGATATGGTTGCAAATTCCCTTCATCCAGACTATTTTAAAAAGGACTGTACGCCTGTTTCAACTGGGTTGTTTGTTGCTACCAAATCAGGCCGAGTGCTTTGAGGATGCACCGTCCACTCCCCATAAAATGTAAAAGAACGGGAAAAAAAAAAAAGAAACGAGAGTTCACGACTCGGCGCAGAGCTGTGAGGCTGGAGTGCTAAACAGCCATTAAAAGAGCATGGGAGGGCATAGCAAATGGCCATTACAAATCTGTCCTAGTTTGCTGGGAGGCATCAGTTTTGAGGAGTGTGCTCAAAATTATTCTAATTTAAATCAGCCGAACATAACAACCTTCCAGCAGCAGGAGACCTCTGCTCTGGAGCCCACTCCTCCCCCGAGAAGAACAAAGAAATGAGATAAAAGAAGAAAAAAAAAAGGTTTTCACACGTGGTGGTGTGAAGCGCTGGGCTCCATAAGGAGGGGGGGCGTGCAGGTGGGAGGGGAGGGGGGCGGGGGTACATGCAAACTGTTGTTACAGATGATGTTGACCCCATATGCTATTTGCAGTTGTTAGACAGCACCCTATGTTGTAAAAGTGAGAGAGTAGAAAAAGCCACCCACTGTTGAACTACATTTAACATCCTGCACTACAGCATGCATAATGCTTACTCAAGCAATGGCCCCCACCGGAAATATTACGCTGGAGGTATATAGTCCCACGGTGTAGAACAGAGCGGTATAAAAACAGCTTTGTTCCAGCAGGTATACTGATTTGTAATTTTATGTACTTTTATTTATTTATTTATTGTTGTCTGTGTTGATTGTAATGTGTGCCGAGATGGATGCCTCGCTTTCTTTTGCAAACCGAGTCGACCTACTGGTACAAATAAAAGTAACTTGAACCTGAACCTGTATACTTCCTTAACCTCGAAGGTTGCAATGTATGTAGATGGAGCGACAAAGAATTTTTCGAAAAGCTGGTCTAGAAACATCTGACATATTTAAAAATATGTTTGAAATGTAAAAAATGGGCATGCCATAAAGAAATTGTCATTATAATTTAACCTCTTGAATGCAGCGGCCATTAGAAAGATGACTCTTAAGAAACAGTCTTACCTGTAAAGACCATCCATTAGCTACGATTGACACATTCTGGTAGAAAAGTTTTAACATCATTTCAAACAACGTGATCTCATCCCAACTGTTTTAGAAAAAACATCACAGTTTGTCTTAAAATAGAGTGCCGCTAAAACCCAGAAAGCAATCAGCATTTTTGCACCTGCGGTTCCCTCGTTAGATTATTTTCTGCAATAATCCAAAATCCATTGGAAAAATCCCATTGGATTTTTGTCGAGGGAACCAAGGCGATGCTAACTTCCAGGTTTGACTACAAAAATATGTCTTCCCTGCAGCAACTCTACAACCAGCTACAGACACGTGGCATAACTTAAAGTAAGTAAGTAAAAATAACTCAGGCCACAAACGCCGGTCCCCTGAGTGAAAGTCCTGTATTTGTTTGACCCGTGCACCACCACTCTTTCTTTATACTACGACCGTTGCTCCGACCGTCCAATAGCGGCACAGTTGGTGTTACATTAGAGTTGGATGACATCTCAGTGCTCGACAGACGCTCGAGGGTGCCTTGTGCGTCGGTATCAAGACGCCGAGGGCCACTGGCCAAGCGTCGCTATTTCAGGCCCTCCGAGTGAGACCGAGCTGATTTACTTCAATTGGGGTTGCCCAATGCCTTAACCTCAATAAACAATCATTTCAATTTGACATCTGAAGTGATGAGCAAGTGATGAGTTATCATAGAAAAGGTATGATTACATGAGTACAGCTCCTGCAGCGTGATATTTACCAACGGCTGGCCTTCACAGAAACAGTGAACTTGCCTATCTCATAGCTGCGGGTTAGTGCACCTGGGAAATATTGTAGAAGGACAGGTGGAGTCCCGCAGTGTGTTGGCCAGCCAAAGGTTGCCTTCATTTCAAATTCTCCTTAAAGATCCAAGTGTCTGTATGTCAACTGGACTTCCAGTTTTTTGGGCCGAAACACAAGTTGACGTCGAATTCCACCGGAGAAAGACTCTGTCACTTTCTGGATCCTGTGACATGAAAGTGAAAACAAGCTGCTGTCCTTCCCTGTTGATGGGAAATTTGAATTTCAGGCGACGCGATCGCTCTTGTGATTGTTTGCCAAAACACTTGAGCAATGTGCTACATTGGCAGGCGGGCAGGCGGGCGGGTGGGCAGGTGGGTGGGGAGTGCCGTGCAATGAGTTTAAAGCTGGAGTACATCACTGCAGATGCCACAGTGAATGTTTTTCGCTGTTTCAAATGAAAACGTGATGCGAGTGAAAAGAAATGTGTGGGGGCCTATCGCACCACCGGAGGGAAGTGGAAAAATCAATGCATTTACAGTCATTAGATTAGCAGTCTTGGATGGCTGCCACGTTTTATGAATATGCATTAACCCAATTCTTCCATTGAGATTGGCTTATTTCCCATGTGCTCCCAATGCATTATCTGACCCATTATTTCTTGAGCATTACTCCCATTGTGCTGCACAAAGAAGAGAGAAGATAAATGCTGCCAAGGTGCATTTATAATGGCACCATCCGCCATCATGAATACAGCCTCATGACTGCCTTCTGTTTTCACTCCTCCCTCTCAGCTCGGTCGTGACTTCCAGCCATCCAGCGTTTACAGTCAACACATGGCTGTGACTCCATGTGGAATTGCAAACGGCCCATGTTAACATGTTAAGAGCCTCAAACATGAAAGTTGCTTTTGTTCTCTCTGGATCAATACGAAAGCAGGAGCTGAGACTCGTCAAATATCCCCCAGTGACTTCAAGTCCCAAGAATTTAATGAAACTGTACACGACCTGAAGATTCTTGCCTTCAAGACTGCAGTACAGTGCATCTCTTGATCTTTTGTGTACAGGATTTGATGTGCAGCTTTGCAAAGAACAGCTGCGAAGAACACTCAGTAAGGCACAGAGAGCACATCATTAAAATCAAAAGTTTAGCTTTGGTGGGAAGATGCAACTTCTCCACACCACTGCCTCCTTTGAAACTGTAGCCTAGTGGGCAGTACAATCCCTCATGCTGGGTCGAGCCGTGTCCATTACTACGGATTGGTTTGGCAAATCTCTTGGCAGGCATCAGAAAGAAGCAGAAAGAAGAAGGGAGGGTGGAGATAGTAATAAAACCTCGGCAATTTCTGTCTGTGACAACATGAAAGAGGGAGGGACAGGTAAATGGAGGCTGCCTGCAGTGGAAAAATATGGCTTATCTTAGTCTTGTCCCCTAAACCCATGAAAGGTTTTGAAGATAACCACATAAGGCGGGTGTGTTGGAGGAGGGCTGCTTTGTGCAGGTAGAAAATGATCTAATGGAGGAAGGGGGACAGAAATCTGATGCTGACTGAGAAATCTGATAACCTCGGAGGGGTGGATGCCTCACTACCTGCCTATCAACCTACACATATTCCCCTCCTTGGATTTTCCACATTATTGCATTCCCCTTACTGAATGTCATCCAATCATGAACCGAGATCTGCTGCGAGATGAAAAACGCAGCGGAGAGTGAACGCATTCTGCAACACCCATTTCAGCGGTGTAAAACTGCAACACTTCCTTAAACTCAATAACTGATTACAGCACGTTTAGCAGCAGCGTCTGCAGCCAAACACTTCCTGATGAATTAATCAGGCTCTCCCAGACGTGTGGGCTAATTTGATCCACTGTTAATGCAGAACTGCTGTTAATCTGTTTTTTTTTTTTTTTTTGTATTAACGGCTCATTTAGTTTTTTTTTTTGTTTGATTCATGAAACATCCGTAGAGAGCTGCTCCAGATATTTAACCAATAGAAGTCAACATTTTGCTCACGGATGGATCTTAGCGAGTTCAGAAGGTCAGGTTTAATCTTCTGTCAGATTGGATGAAGATGTTTCTCATTCAAAAAGGTAAAATAACATTTGTATCTTTCATGGAGCCTCGGCCAGAAGCCATCGTACGTTTCCGCAAACCACAGATACATCGAATGTCAACGTGTTGCATTCGGTCAGACTCAGTGACGTATATATATGTTGAGCGACCGTTATTGAAAGTTACGTGGTATAATACGAGAAAGTTCACTTACAAACACAGGACCATGATCTTTTTTCTAACCTTAACCAAGTAGTTTTGTTGCCTAAACCTGACAAATTGTTTTTGAAATGTGATATGATATGAAATGTCTTCATGAATCATATTTGTGGTCATATGCCGTGGTTTGCAGGAACGCACGATGCCAACGTTTCTTTCTGGCGACTGGGTAGAAAGCAACTGTCAAAACAAGTTCCCATTTTCTATGTTTTTATTGCACAATTATCAACCCATAAATTATGCACCTTTTAGTGTTATTCTCTGAATAATAATTCAGAGAATTAGAAGCATCATTTTTTCAATATGTTATCTCTGTCACCATCATGATGATCATGATTTCATAACACGTCTCGCCAACGCAGATGTCAAATAATACATAGAGCCGACTACAGACAGACGTACAGTATGCTGTGGGACTGCAGAAAGGATCTGCAAATAAAATACATCTGCATTCCTGGAGAGATGTCAAAAATATTTCACAATTTGAGCGGCAGCACAACACATTTTCTGGGAGGCTAGGACTGAACATGAAGCTGTCCAAAGGAAAACAAAGAAATGTGTTTGGGAAGAGAACAAACACATTTGGTGATTGAAAGATTTGCAGTTTCATTTGGAGCACAGGGAAATGAATTTACAAAGATAAAACAGTTAACGTAAGCTTGTGCAGTCAAATGAAAAACATTTTTTTTTTTTATACCTGAGGACTGCTTGTTTGATTACCTTGGAAATGCAGAGCTCTGAGCTTTTGTCAATTTGTCTCTCAGGCTCCCTCCATAATTCACTGCAGTCTGCAGGAGGATTTGGCAATATTCAAATATGCTTTGAAAAAAAGTGGGAAAAGTACAGAAAGTCCTCGGGTCTTCCTGTGATTATCCATCTGTCAGACAAACAGATCAACTGACTTCCCAAAGCATGAGACCTCAATGAGCATAGGAGTTGAAGAAGAAGAGAAGTTCATATCATGAAATGAATGTGAAATGCATGTTCACCGATCTTTTATAAGACAAGTGCAATCCAATAGACAGAATAATGTCGTACATCTCGGTTTTAATTGCCAATCTGTACATTAACTCTTGAAAGTGTTTAGGAACCAAACCGATGCAAAATAACGGAACAGAGAGCTCCAATGAACAGTAGCATTATACATTATATTAATTAAAAAATGATTAATGAAAGCCATTTAGACTATAATAAGGTCTGCGCGCAGATACTTAGCAGTGGGAATAGACGATAAGGATGAAACTGTGCAATTTTCTGCGCAAACATACGGTTTAAAAAATTGGGAAAAGCGTATGTGAAATGGTTTTCCCCAAAAAAATGCCTGAGCACATCACAAAGGTCCAGCCCAATTAACGGAGTCGGAGGTAGTTCACTGATTTGATTAAGTGGTTAATTGGGGAAATGGGCACTGATTAAACCATCTTCTGCAGCACTTTCAGACCACTGACTGTGTTAACACATGTGGATATTACCAGGCTCTAGCAATGGGATGGAAAGAGGTATGCATATCACATATAGTATGTGTTAATGAGTTTACAACTGTGTACTTGACCCAGAAGAACTTTGTAGGTTCGAGTTGCGTTCAATAGAATGTCTAACTTAATTGGTTGTGCTTGGGTTTGTTTGTCTGAAAACCAAACCAACAGTCAACAACTTGCTGAGCATACTAAACAGCCCTCAGTAGATATGGACCTAAAGTAAGAGTCTTTCAAGCGCACACACTAGAATTACCGAAACAAAGTTACTCCGCTTGCCTATTCAAGGTTAGAAAAGGGCTGAATTACTTTCGCAGTAGCCAAGCACTGGAACAAACCTGCATAAATGTCTGCATTTCGCCCGGTGTAGAGAGCTGACACATGCAACTTTCTTTCAGCATTAAAAAACTAACTCAAGCTCAAAACAGCCCATTTCATTAAAATCTTGGCACACGCAGCATATCCCCTCTTTTGTGACTCGTGCCAACGGCCTTCCAGAGGGGATCTGCACTTATTAAAGATCACAATGGTAAATACTTTCCCCCCTGCTGCTCGACCTCGAATAACTTGTTGACGGTTAAGCAAGAAGGGAAGGAAAGAGGGAAGCAGTCGAGGAAGTAGAAGTGGTGGTGCGGTCCGACACGGCCTAATGGAGAGGCTTCGTTTTATTTTGTCATCGTGAAAGTGGAATCACTTTGAGGCGAGCAAGACTCTCCCGTCCCCCTCCCCTCCTTTTATCAGAGATGAGCGCGGATCAACGGCGGTTCCCCGCGTCACCAGATGTGCCGTGACAAGACGGCCCGGGGCCGAGGCATCACTTCCCCGGTCACACGATCCGAACGCGCGCCGAGGAGCTGACATTTCCCATCAAGGCAATCGGGAAGAGACGAGCCGACAGTGACGATGAGACGTGGGAACGCGGAGCGCAGGGAGGCCGCGGAGCTGGCAGGAAGCAGAGGCTGAGGTCGGGAAGTTGTGGCGTTCCCTACGAGGCGCGAGCAGCCTATCGAGCTGCCGGGGATGAAGCCACTACTGCTGAATGTGGGTCACTCTCCCTGGCTTCCACTGCGCTTTCTCTCCTCAAGCCTTTATCTGGAGCCAGGGCATTTGAATACTGCATGTTGTACCCAAGACTGTGGAGTAAGGCAGTGTTTCCCAGAGCCTCGTACCGTGCACACCGATGAGAATAGTATGAACATAGTTTATGTGTGTACACTGCAACGGGGCTGTTTGCTTCAGCGAAAATGTCAATGAGTCACCAAAAATCTATATCGGCAGCTCGTCACTGACTGCATTTACATGTTTACATGTATTCACCGACAAAATGTCACTCGAAGAGACTAAACAGGAAGATACTCAAAATGACCCCAAAGAGACACAAACCAAACAGGAAGAGACTCAAAATGACCACAAAGAGACGCAAACCAAACAGGAAGAGACTCAAAATGACCCCAAAGAGACATGAACCAAACAGGAAGAAACTCAAAATTACCACAAAGAGACATGAACCAAACAGGAAGAGACTCAAAATGACCACAAAGAGACGCAAACCAAACAGGAAGAGACTCAAAATTACCCCAAAGAGACACAAACCAAACAGGAAGAGACTCAAAATGACCACAAAGAGACACGAACCAAACAGGAAGAGACTCAAAATGACCACAAAGAGACACGAACCAAACAGGAAGAGACTCAAAATTACCCCAAAGAGACACGAACCAAACAGGAAGAGACTCAAAATGACCCCAAAGAGACACATAACTACAAAAAAGAGACTCAAAATGACCCCAAAGAGACACGAACCAAACAGGAAGAGACAAAACTATCATTAAGATACACAAAACAACTACAAAGAGACACGAAATGACCACAAAGGGACACAGAACAACTACAAAGAGACACAACATGACCACAAAGGGACACGATATCAAAGCGAGATGTGTAATGACCAAGGTGAGACAGTGGTTATAGGGTCTTTGGCCCTAACTGTGCCCAGGGGCCCAATGTGTCATAGACTGCCCGCAGACACAGCAGTTTTGGCTCATTAAAATGACCTACTGTGTCAATCGTGTCATTACAATCACTATCAAACTACGCTTAATGAGAATAAACCCAGGGAGCCTCAAGATTGACCGGTTAATGGAACGCATTTCCTCCAGCTGACCCGGCGGGGCCTCTGGGCAATCAGAGATCTTTTGACAGTACATGAGAAGGAGCTGAGTTATGACACAGTATAGAGTTTATGTGGAGACAGTTTTAAGTAAATGCATAGGGGGAACTGATGAGAGAAGGCTATCAGACATCACAAGTCGTTAGAATGATTCATTGGCCAAAGCCTTGTATTTAGTGGGGAAATTGCTTATGTGTCCTTGAAGCTGTGACGGATAGTCCCATGAGCCACGAGTGACAGCAGAGTAAGACGACATGCTTATGTTTTTAAAATTTAGTGAGATTTATCACAGCTTTTTTGCTAAAAAAAAAAAAAACACAGCTGTCTGCTGCAGGTGGGAATTTGTGGGTGGGAAAACACAAACGAGCTAATTGGCAAATTCTCTGTGGGTTCATCACTATAATATAAGAGCCTCATTTCACATTATATGTAGTCATTTGAGCAATTATGAATCTAAAAAAAAAAATACTGATTGGTGGAGCTTCACAAAACATGAAGCTGATTTTCATGATATTATTCCCTCAGTGCTTCCAACCACTGACTGTGATTTTATCCGTTGGCATTTATTATACATACGTACTGTCAATAAGCCAGAGGAGCAGGTACAATAAAATGAACACAGCCGAGGACTTTAAACCATTTCCCACCCAAAATGTTGGTGCCGTCGAAGTGGCCCCCTGTGAGCTCATTGATATTTTACCAGCGTTTTAGCTGCACTTCTCAGATATCACTTCTCATTAAAATGAGCGCATCCAGCGCTGTGACATTGACTCCTTCCGTCCAAAATTGTAATTACCTATCGGAAAATATTACATTCTTTAGCAACACGCTTAATATTTTTTTCCCTCCAGCAAACGAGGAACAAGTTGATGAGAACGGAGTCACTTTAGAGGCACTATTCAAATCTGTGAGTGGTTTAGTGGAAAATATCGCAGGTGATGATATCCATAAAAGAAATATGACTCTGCACGTTAACAAGCAGAGCACGCTAAATAACATTAAATACAGCCGCCCATATTACTGTTATCGCATCGCCTTGGTAACTACTTTTGACAGGCCGCTACTCCCCATCTCACAGCATGAGATGCACTCATGCAGGCGCACACACACACACACAACACAAACACACACACACACACACACACACACACACACACACACACACACACACACACACACACACACACACACAGTAACTCATCGCACATTTCTGTCAGCGATGCTGTTGCTGTGGGAAAACTGGGGCAGATTCCACAAGTGGCCATGCAGCCCTGCCCTCCGCCTCCACGCCATCATCTGCAATAACAAGTCACAGATCTTCAAAGCTGGACGACTGCAAAGGAGAAAGACATCGTAAAGGAGCGACAGAAGCAAAAGGGAGAGCCGGAGCAGGAAGGGGAGGCCTTCTGATTCATCTTTATAAGGCGCTCCTTATTGCATCTTTGATCGTCTTCCTCGATGCGCCAGGAGACGACTCGACAGTTGGCTTCCAGGACTTTTGAATTCACGCCCCCATTGGGTCGAGTCACTCAGGAGGCTCCGAGCGGGCCTTCTTCTCCTGGGCCCCGTCTCTTTCTTTACCTCTCCTGTTTTTATCACTTCATCACTTCGCAGCCCTGCGAGGGTCTCGGAGAGGCCGCCTGCCTGGGCGGATGCTAACACGGTCAGCTAAATGTTTCAGGAGGCGGGGGGATACGACAAAGCCCTCCGCTTGTACTACAAAGCCTCGCTGTAACTTTGTCACACCAGATTCAAAACTCTGAGTCATGACTGGCAGAGCAAGTCTTTTCTCGGATTTAATGACATATGTTGTGAATCTAGATCTCAGCCGAAGGCCCACATCAGTAGAAGTGAAGAACACAGACTTTTGTAGCTTTATGAGAACGGAATATTACGACTGACATGAGTTCATAGATCTTACAGAGGGGAGGGAGCGAGAGGGAAGGGGGGGGGGGAGGAGTCTGAAGGAGCGTAAATGTTGCTCTGACGGCGTGAAAACAAATGCTTGGCATTCCTGGGGGTTGGGACTGGGATAATGAATAGTTAGCACTCTAGTCTGGCTACCAGGTGGAAGGACCGTGAGAATATCTTTAAATATATACACACAAACACAGAGTCTATAGCATTCATTCATAAATTCATTTCAGATTTCAGCTACTTTCAGGAACAAAAAAGACATCAACTCGTGAGAAATGTGGCCTTTAGTTCAGCTTTTCAAAAGATTTTGTTCTTAAAAAAATTAAAAAAAGGACAGATTATGCCGGAACTGTCCGTCATCCGACGAGTGCATTTGTTTGTCTTTTACTTGCAAATAACGGATCCCTCCACAGTCAAGAAGTCTGATTCATGTTGTTGAATCATGTCAGTACACAGAAAGCCAGTAAATGATTCTTGTTAAAAAAAAATAAAATAATAAAATCTGAATCATGTTGTGTCTGTTCAGAACTATGTTTGTAGGGTGACGCATATCAGGTTTCAACATCGTCCTTTTGCAATGCAACTATTATGAGATAATAGGCCGCTGGGCACAGACAGGCAAAAGACAGAGACTTGTTAAGTTGTTAAGCCTCTTTTCGTTCTTGTTATGTGTCTCTTTGTGGTTCTTTTATTGTCTTTTTTTTTTTGGTCCTTTTTATTCTCTTTGTAGATGTTTTGTGTCTCTTTGTAGTTGCCTTGGTCTCTTTGTTGTCTCTCTGTGTCTCTTTGTAGTTGCCTTGGTCTCTTTGTTGTCTCTCTGTGTCTCTTTGTAGTCGTTTCACGTGTCTTTGTGGTAATTTTGAGTGTCTTCTCGGTTTCTTCTACATTTTGCAAGTGCAGACCGGTGGGGCCCTTGACACGTTGGGCCCGTGTGCCGGTGCCCAGTAGGCCCGTTAAGTAATCCATCCATGCACCAGACTAGTGCAATAAAATTACAAAGCAAAAGTCCCAAATTGCTCTTGTTGCGTCTTGATTAAACATTTTGGCATCGTTCTTTATAAACTACTGTATTTCCCAAAGGATATGATAGTAAAATATGAAGTGTGTGAACTCTTACCTAATCTTTCAGGCGGAGATACACAAACTGTTTCGCTGCTCAATGCATGTTTTGTAAACGGCTGTGGCCCGAGGCCCAGCGTATGAAATGAAAGCCAGTCAGAGCTGCAGCTGTAAAGATACAATACTATCTGGATTCACAAACGCATCAATAAGATGTTATGAGGTTAATGTCAAGGTTCTATTGAATGGTTGTGAAGAATAACGTCTTGACTTTAGCTCTATGTTGAAGTTATCAGTCTGGAAAATGTGTCTAAAGTCCAACACATGTATTTTGAAATAATTCTGATAAGAATTACATAAAGTGAGCAGTTGTTTGGGTCACAACCTTGACAGGTTTAGCTTTATTAATAGTGATTCCTCCCACCGTGATGATACACTATTAATAAACTATTTCTGCAGGGAGAATTCCTACACTGGTTTTCCCTCGGAGCTTATTGAGTTATTGAGTCTTAATTAATAACCCGCTCTCTGTGGGAGATTCAGTTAAGATTTCAACAATCATATTTACAGTGTGTTTCATCATTGTTGCTGAGTTAGTCGGTATTATTAGGTTCCTTGCGTTCCTCTTCTCCCCGCTGCCTTCACGCCTACGAGCAGAGAGAAACTTTCTTTCCTCAAGCTTTGTCAAGTGCAAATAATCATTTATTCTCTCACCCTGAATATTGTGTTGACAACCGAGAAGAGGAGAGTGCAGGGAGCGGAGAGCCGAGCTGAGCCTCTTGTTCCGGCGGAGGCTCAAACTTAGAAGTTTAACATCGGCAAATATTATTTATTGTTACAGCTATTATGGTCCTTCTCAGAACCAGAAAATACAACAGCCGGCTCACTAATTGCCATTACTGGTTGTCTGTTTGTAAGAGACTTTACAGACACTTGATTATTATTTGTTACTTATTATATCCGGTCATGTCAAACTTTTTATATTGCGTTATGCTTTTTTAAATGCTAACTGAAACATTGCAAACCAGCGGCAGGTAGTATTCCTGCAAACCTGATGAGTACTAAAAGTGGCTATAATCTATGTTTTCTTTAAAAACAAGGTGTCAAATGATTTTATGCATATCAGTGCCCCAAAAGGGTATCTTTATTTATTTGTAAAAAAATTAAACTATGACTATTGTACATAATTGTATATTATTTGTATATTTCTTTATTTATTTACTTATTTTCCTTGCACAGTTCAAGTTGTATACCATATGAACGTTATCATGGGTGGGGAGGACAAACAAAGAAATACACAACTGTCACCCAGGAGACCTCTGTTCATGTCCCACATGAAACTTTGACATTTTGTCCCGCGAATCGGTCGTCAGCGATGGATATAGCTAGTGCATGTAGCTGGTGCATGTAGCCCGTCATGTAGCTGGTGCATGTAGCTCGTGCATTACTAGATTCAATGAAGAGACAAACAGAGTTAGCAACTAGCTGGTAAACAGACATATTATCCTCAGGAGCTGGTGGAGAACAAAAACAGAGCCACAAGAGAGTTCTCCATATCAACCAAAATGTTGTTATAGGTGAGTAAGATTATGATTGTTTCTGAATGTACAGTATGTGCCCAAATAAAGTTCTAATCGTTTAGTTTGATGGACTTTTGCCATTGATATGCTCATAAAATGAACACATTTGTATTGCATTTGCAATATCAGAACTAACTGCATACATTTAAATGAAACCATTCCCTTTATTACAGCATTTCAGCAGTGAATAAATACATTAAACGCTCATTTGATGCTATTTTATATAGTTATTCACGTTTAATAGTATATGTTATTATATAATCTATTTTAATGAGAATAGAGTTTATTGAATTCAGTGACTCTTTTGCAGCTGAAATGAGTATTACATGTATTTAAACACGGCGACAATATCCTTCACCTGGCATGTTAAATGTTGTGACATTTCATAAGAACAAGTGTGTGTGTTTCCCACATAATAGCAGCTATAATTCCTGTGAAGAGGAAACATGCAGCTGCATCACCAGCAGACATTTACAACATGTGTAAAAGAATGTGTGAGACATAATCAATGATAATGTTGGTGCCCACAGTTTGTTTTCCTCTGTAGTACTGTAGCACGGGAAACCACAGAGTACTGGAGCAAGGCATTTCAATATATGATCCATAACCGTTACCTGTGCCTTTAAAACACAAACTGCTTTGAGAAGCGTTTCACTGCAAATTATTCATAAAATCCAGTCCTGAGAGAAATAAAAAAAAATAATCTGTGGATGTTAAGCCACCACTTCAAAAGGTGAACCGCACAGTGCTGCTACACTTTAACCCTGTCTCCCCCTTTTTTACCCTTACCTGACTTTAATTACTGCTGGCACATCACGGTGCTCAGCCGAGTCGAAATTAATGAGAAGGATGAAATATGTGATTACATGCTCATTTGACACTTTGGACCTAAAATGAACATAAGTGGCACTGCAGAGAATGTTGCATGAATTGGTATTACATGACGCATGGCAACATTTGCATGCACACTGTGATCATACGCCTTTTCTAAAACGCCGCAATTAATTTTGAGGTTATGCAAAAACCTTTATCTAATTATGCTGCTTTTCAGCGAGGCTGATTATCACGTCTGTAATGAAGACACCCAACACTGTGATAATCGTCCCATTAACGGAGGGCTATTTGGACATGCTAATCCTATATTTCCAATAAAGCCCCACTCACTGGGGACTTTACAAGATGCAGCATTCACACCGCGTGGAGACAAATTGCGGACGTGTGGGTATAATTATAAAGGGAGATATAAGGCTGCAGTCCATGACAGCAGGGAAATGACTAATGGTGGCTGAGGTCTGCCAGGAAGCAGGCAAATCATTTATTCAGCTATAACTCTTGTGTACATGATTGCACAGGAACAGGAAAATCCTCACACTGAGCTTCTGCTGTGTGTGTGTGTGTGTGTGTGTGTGTGTGTGTGTGTGTGTGTGTGCAGCTTGATAAAAAAAAAAATGTTTTCAATGTGTGAGTATAAACACGGTAAATGGATGGAAACAGAATACATTTGGAAGCAATCAGATTGGCAACCCAAGATGACGTCATCAGTGTGTATTTTAAAGGAGACCTACTTGAGGGTGAACTGCTCCACAGTGGAGTTGGGCATCAGGTAGAGGAAGATCCGGAGGGTTTCTCCGGGCTTCAGGGGCTTCTCGGGCAGCCTGAGGAACATGTTCTTGTCCAACTGCTTGTCCACCAGCAGCTGCTCCTGGCTGGCCTGGTACAGGCTGATGCTCCCGATGCGCAGCAGGGGGTGCTGTGACAGAGGCTCTCCCCTGGAAACACCACCGCCCCTGTGACCCGAGCCCTCGCTGCACTCCCCGTCCAGACTGGGCCCGTGGAGCGTGTAGTAGAGCTCCGCCTGCAGGGTCTCGCTGGTGAGCCCGTCCAGGAGCCCGTCGCCGGAGCCTTTCCTCCGACCCAGCGGGGCCACGTTGGTGTTAAACCAGGACGGGGGCAGCTCCAGCTGGGCCAAGCACTGCGCCAGGTTGCCTTTCATGCGGCAGGAGGTTTTGATTTCGCGGACGTCCCGGAAGGCGTGCAGACGGACGCAGGGCAGCTGGTCCTGAGCTTTGAAGTCATCCCAGTCGCGGCCGGCGATGTAGAAAAACACCTGGACCGTGGGGTTGTTGGAGAAGACCCGCGCCTGGACAATGAAGGCCCTCACCTTCCAGTTGACCGTCAGCTGGCCAGGAATATCCAGAGGGCTGGCTGGCTGGAGCAACTCCTTGGACAGGGCCTGGTCCCGGGCAAAAGGCCCGAAGCTTATGTTGATGGCGGGGAGGTCTTTTGTCTGGAAAACCACGAAACTCTCCGAGCGCTGCAGCGGGTGTCCAGTGCTCGGGCTACTGCTGCCCTTGCCGCTGCCGCCGCCAACTGTCTGTCCTGTGATCTGAGCCTCCCGCAAGAAGAAAGCCAGCTGTGCATTGGACATTTTGAAGTTGGCGGGGAGGTACACATTGGGTGGCGAAGGAGTGGCGGTCACCGCCGAGGAGCTGAGGAGAGCATCGGAGCTGGTCGGAGAGATTTTACCTGCAAGAGCTGTGAAGAGAGGAAGGAGAAGAGAGGTCAAACCTATGAAAGTACAATCTCTGTTTTTAATTTTTTTTTGTAAACAGAAAGAGTAAATTAAAGATATAACATGTGAGAAGGAGAGAGACGCGAGGAGGCGGGGTCAGAGAACAAAAACGTTGAACGAGGTGTAAGAAGGAAGTCACGGAGGTGTGCTCAGTCAGCTGTAGGGCGGGGGTTGTAGGGGGGGGGGGGTAAAGGTCAACACACGCTAATCAGAGGACAACTGGTCAATACATGCAAAGCATCTGGAGAGACGAGGCTATCCAGGGAAAAGGTTGTTCACGCGTGATCTCTACCCGGCACGCAGCAACACATTCAATCAGCGTTTCAGCTCTTCTACTATTTAAACCTCCATGACGGAGACACAAACTCTCAGGGGACACGGAGGCAAAGCTGAGCTACAGAATGAGACAAGGAACTGGTGTTTGTATTTGAGTAGCGCACACACTTCCACTATCCATCGCACCGCACTTGAGAAAAACAAGTCAACACAGCTCGACACCCAAGTTACGATAGAGGAATCAAAGTAGGGCAAAATCATCGTGGAACAAACGGAATAAATGTGACATACTTATCAGAATTACCAAGAGCTGAGCACAAAAACATAGTTGCCTGTCCCCATGGTCCAAATAATAGATTAAAAGTCCCATATTCCAAATGGTTTTATCATTGAAATCGCATCCTTTGAATCTGGGGAGAAAAAAATAAATTCAAGAGGCTCTTTTTGAATTCCCGCAAAAAGGAAAGCCTCTTCAAAAGGTTTGTTACTCAGCAGGAACTCCACAGAAGTTGTGTTCTCTTTAGAAAATCTTTATCATGAGTTGGAAATGAAGAATAAATGAGGGTTGTAAAAAAAACAAAAAGCAACCAAAAAAAAAAAAATAGATAGACCAAAAATAAAAAAAGAGATATGCTCCAGCAGTTCTTCACTTGGTCATGTTCTCGTATCTGGCTACAAAGGTTCCATCCAGCCTCTTGAACTCGTGCCCGTCTGATTCCCCGTGCCGCAGGTCTCGCTTTGAGAGTGCTTCAGCCCCACGCAGCTCGCTCCAGACTGAGCGTGGCTCCGGGACGGACCGTGATAGACAGGCAGAGCCTCCTCCCGGTTGGTGGGCTGTACGGGAACTATAGACAAAGCCTCTGACGCCGCCCCATCTTGCCACACCTAGTCCCTAGTCTATAATCACCATTTGAGCTCCCGGTCGGAGCTAAGACACACAGCCCTCAGAGGACTCGACTTACACCACACACACGCACAGACAGACACACACACACGCGCCGACACACACACACACGCCGACACACATATGGAGGCGAAAGAAATAACACTCTGCAGCTCGATTCATCCTCTCCCTCTGGACGTGTTGAGGCAGACACTTATGTGTGTGTGTGCAAGTTTGTGTATAAGGGGTGTGTGTGTGTGTGTGTGTGTGTGTGTGTGTGTGAGGTGGGGCGGGGGATGGATGTATTGCTTGAATGCCCCCAGGCAGAGAGGGAGAGTAAGAGAGTGAGAAGGAGAAGGGGAATGGGAGGGATTAGGTAAAGATTATTGATGAATTAGCCTAGCTCTCCATCCCTGCTCCTCCTCTTTCTCATTCTTTCTCCCCCCCCTTCTCCTCCCCCTCCTCCTCCTCCTCCTCCTCCCCCCTTTTCGTCTGCTTCAGCCCCATGATAAATCCATGAGAATGAGGGGATACCGGCGGCCAGAGGGGGAGGGGTATCAGGACTGCCTTCCTTGCTCGGCTCACATGTGCCTGGAATTCCCATAATAAAAGAGAGGGGGGGATCCATGGATGTGTGTGTGTGTGTGTGTGTGTGTGTGAGTGGGTGGGTCCGTACTTGTGTGTGGGCCCCATAAACTGAATGGCAAACAGTGGAGGCAACAAAAGATGAAGCCACAGCCGGGGGAAACATCCCGCACTTACAAATGAGCAGTCGTAGCCATAGAGAAGGCTGCAGGAACTTTACTGATGAGAGGAGCTACTTAGAGGCTGTCTAGTCTTTATCGACCCAAAGCTCTCTACCTCGCAGGAATGTGTGTGTGTGTGTGTGTGTGTGTGTGTGTGTGTGTGTGTGTGTGTGTGTGTTTGGAAAGCAGCGCCGCTCTCGCCTTCATCAACATTAAAAGCGACAAATATGCACGGCAATCCACAAACTTCCTTAAGCTCCTCCACCAGAGCGCCATCTGCTCCGTTCTCCCGGGTCCAACCCCCCCACCGCTACTGTATATTTTACCACACGGCAGCCCAACAGAACTACAGAGACGCCACTCCCGATCCTCGCCCCAGGACAAGAGAGATATATGTATAGGTATGAGGATATACAGCGAGCACGCCTGCCAATGTTAACATGAAAGCTCTGTGTGAGTTTCCCGCTGCGTGTAAAAAAGTGGGAAGGCATTGGAGCGGCGGCCCGCTTTGCTCGATGTCTCGCTCGGGCCTCGAGGCAGCGGTCGCCCGGAGCGCCCGGAGAACCTCCAATCCCCGGACCTGCTGTGACTTTTAAAAGTGACTGAGCAAACGTTTTTTTCCCCGGCCTCGGAAACTGTTGTTGGCGGTGTCCTTGAGCAAGGCTCTTTAAAGAAATGTGTCTCCATGTGTTCCACAAGCACCTGCAGCTGGCCAAACAGCCCAAAACAAAATGGTTTCCAGCCTGCTGCTGTTTTTCTAAGTGGTAATTTTGTTTTTAAAGCAGCTCGCGTCGGACTGTTGCTTCTCTCTCCTGCATCTGTTCAGTTAAACATGGGGAGGCTGCAGGGCCACATTCAGGAACTTAAGGTAAAACTGGGACTCCAAACAGCCTGCTGATATTATTTGAGTTTGAGGAAGACAGTAACTAAGACGATTAATACACAGAAAAATATCAAGGTCAAATACATATTGGGACTTCTTTCATTAATACTTTTTGTTTAATTAGCCTGGCTTGCCTAAACCTAACCAAGTACTTTTGTTTCCTAAATATAACCAAGTACTTCTGTTGCCTTAACATGACCAAGCACTTTTGTTGCCTTAACATGACCAATTACTTTTGTTGCCTTAACCTAACCAATTACTTTTGTTGCCTTAACATGACCAAGTACTTCTGTTTCCTTAACATGACCAATTACTTTTGTTGCCTTAACATGACCAAGTACTTCTGTTTCCTTAACATGACCAATTACTTTTGTTGCCTTAACATGACCAAGTACTTCTGTTTCCTTAACATGACCAAGTACTTCTGTTGCCTTAACATGACCAAGTACCTCTGTTGCCTTAACATGACCAAGTACTTCTGTTGCCTTAACATGACCAAGTACTTCTGTTGCAAACCTATGTTGGAATTATTTTGAGAAAGTGTACTAATATAACGATCGGAAGCTGACACGCCGTCCCTGACACATCCACAGGAGTTTCTTATTTTTTGAAATAAGATGAAAATCCTTCAAACAGCATCAAAACAGTTCACAGTGTCTGGTACTCTTTACTTGCGAGGTGTTCCTGCCTTTGTCTGTTACTCTTTAGATAAAAGTTTCATGAGAATAAACATTAAAGTTTTTAACAAATTATAGGAGACTTCACCATCTCTGAAGAGGAAAAGTCCCATTTTCCCTTCAACATCTTCTACCATGATAGGTGTGTATTAACCAGCATGTTAATACACACTTAGCATGGTGATAAGGGCTGTTAAATGTGCTGTGTCAATAATCTTTTTCTATAATAATGACAGCAACAAAGACATCATTTATCAATACAATATGACTGGTCTCTTATTGTCCCATCCTTTCCTACAGTATGATTACTCATATGCTACTTTATGAGTAACCGTTAACCAACAGAGACAGTTTTTTCATCGCAGAGGACAAAATACATATTCCATTATGTATTAGCATGTAAATAGGGTGCAGTCCCTCATGCGGTAGTGGAACGGGTCAGCGGCTGAGAGTCGCAGGCCGAGGCTGTTGCTGTCGCACAAAGCACTTTGCAAGTGTATATTGTGCCAAAAGCACGACGGTCCGTTGCCTCTGTCAACCTCCTGGGGACTGTGAACTAACAATGACACAGATACTTTCATGTTACGCCTGCGAGTCACCTGACTACCGCCCAGGAGTCTCCTAATCCCTTTAAAATGCAATGAAACTGAACAATGACAATACATGCATTGAATGCCATCAAACAAAACCAATCTTTGCCCCCTTCCTCTCAACCCCCGGGGCCTCATGGTGTCATTTGAGAAGGTGATTACGGCGGACGATGCATCAGGGTGCTCTTGTCTCATTTCAGTCTAACAGCATCACTGGGTTGGCGGGTTGGGGAAGGGGAGCATGGACACAGATGGGCTTCCAGTGTGAAACCCTATCGCCTTCCTCTTCCACTTGACGTCCTATTAGACCTCGGGCCAAATTGAATTGAATTCTCTTCCTGTTGTGCTCCCATTACGTGAAACATCTGCTGTGTTGTGTGTATGTGTGGCGGGGGAACGAGTGGCTGTCTGGTCTAAGGCCACACTGGATCCATCAGATTACTTTGTCTGATGTCAATTAAAGAAAATATCACTTCTAAAGGTTAGCCCACAGGCAAGACAGACGCTTAAGATAAGAAAAACAAATGCGATTGTTCCCCACCACGATGTTGCTGATTTATTTCAGTGAAGAATTGAATCATCGATCCATTTATTGGAGTTTTCGTGGTGTTTTAGAACGAGATTAATTTTGAGTGACTTCATTCTCTGCTCAGGTAGACGTTACTCCATTTTGTCTTCACATAACAAATAGTTGTTTGCAGCTATGTTAATGCGATCTTGTGAAACGTGGATTTAGAGAGAAACTTGAATCAAGCCATTTGTTTGAAGGAGATGAATTCTGAGCTGTTTAACTTCCAAGCTCGAAGCAGATTATTATACATCATTAAACCTACTAATGACAAGATTGTTTTTCTTAATAAAAATACAATCTTTTACTTCCTAATCATTTGAATTTTGTGTTTTGTCTTCATGCAAAAACACTACAGAAGACTAACTCAAAGTAAAAGGATAACATTTAGAATTTTTGATGGTTTACTGACTTCAGAGCAGTTGAAATGATTTTTGGGATGATGGCAATAAATAGTCAGGTGCCTTGTAGACGAGCAAAACAAAACATCAAAAACAATCCGTATCTGCAAATATGGATCATTAACGAACGTCAATTATTATCGACGGCAAAAAAAGCGTGACCAAGAATCTCGAAACTTGATCCGAAACTGTTTTATGATCCGTTGCACCGCTAACTGAGACTAATTTAATTTGGTCTGAACACAGACGTAGGCCTTACGAGTGGTTTGGCAAACATATTTGGAGCAAAATATGTGGAAAAGCATATTCGTGGGATGGGACAATGTATGAGTCTGACTGGATAAATAATCCACTTAAACCCAACCATCGTCCTCAATTCAACCAGGTATGCCACTTATTCTACGCATTCACCTTATTGAGGATCTGGAAGCATCTGTTGAGCTACTGTTTAATTTCCTAAAAAGCAATCAGCGGGATGCGGCTAGAAGGCCTCGTTCACAGTGAAATGAAACACTTAACTGTATGTCTCGCTGCCCGTGCAAAAAACTGTCAAACAAAAGCCGCCTGCCAAGTCAAAGGGAAATATATAGAGGATGTTATAAGGGGGGCAGACATTTGATCTTGAGGAAGGGAAGTGCATAAACGTCTCTCTGAGTAAAAGGTCAGGAGAAATTGTTGAGGAGGTTTAGAGAGAGATGGAGCATCCTTACAGCATTACTAATGCTCCAGTGCCAAGGGTTTCCCTATCGATCTCTATCTTACCCTTCACTCCCTCCATTCTTTTACTCTGCTTTCTGTATCGCTGCACCGCTATTACATTGGGAGCGGTGAAATGATACCTCTCGAATCCTTATTACCTCCTTATCGCACCGTAACACGGTGGGAGACTGCGCTTAACAAACACGCACTTTTTCGTGTCAACTTTTAATTTCAATAAGTCTCTGTTCAGGTTCCACTTTCGCTCCGACAGTTATGCAAATAATGGCCCAACAATCTAAAATGGTTCACATTATCATTTCAATTAGCTATGAATGCAAAACAAAGTGCAGATGAAAAGACATGTTAGCCATGGGGGTGAAGGCTGTGTTAGCACTTGAAACAATGGTGGAGTTTTTTACCTCCCTGAGGAATGTCTATTTCCATCTCAGTAAGACCTGGATTACCTTTACAAATGGACTGCTGATGGATTATCTCGGACTGTGTGGGGCTTTATATTTCATCAGTTTACTTCTATATGCATAAGGAAATCACATTCAAGTTTCAGTCACCCGCGGGGGACGCTTGGTCCAGTCCATGTATTTGCATGCGATCAGATCACTTTGGTAATTTAGAGTAAAATAGATTGAATCAGTCATTTGACATGTGCGTCATGTTATATTTTAGTTAACTTAAATGTCCACTGAAGTGTGTGCACACACACCGAACACGCCTCCGTCACATTAAACATATCTAAAATGTAAATTGACACGTCAGCGATCATGTCAAGTGCGACTGACATCCCATCGAGGCAGAAACACGGAGACGTCGTCCACAGTGACGGTCACGTCATGAAAAGTCCACCAGCGGCGTTTACGGTGCAGACGCCGCGTAGAGAGGCACAGTCGGGGGTTTGTGTTTCTCATTTATCACATTTGTGGCCGAGTAACGCATCAACCGGGACACGTGTTAAGTTTTTATATAACTAACTGAACTGGCCTGCGATTGGTCCTTTGAGTTTTCAGTTTGTAGCCACAGATCGGACAAGACAAAATAAATCCTTGAACATAAAGAAACCTTGCAGGTTCGTGACCCCACAATTCTTCCAAATCCACATGAGGATCAACATCCTGTCCTCCTGTCCAAATAAAAAATACTGTTCATTGTAAATGTTTTAAAGTTCATCTATTTCCTTCTGATTCATGAGCTTTTTAAGCAACATTTCTCTTTCTGTAAACTGTTATAAAACTTGGGGGCGTATACATAAATGTATCCAATTAAATGTGATTTGCTATCCCAGCCCATCACGTCAAAACACACTTGACCGTGCGTTTTTTGTACTCAACAGCAGAACAATAACTCAAGCCAATTTAATCTGGGATTAAACCATCTGGGTCCATCAGGTAAAAATGCGCTAATAACTGAATTCCTTCCTCTCTTCATGTGAATGAGCCCGGGACTGGCCTGAGGGCCGGGAGGTTAAAGGAAACGCAGTACTCTTGCTCTGTGGGTCCGTGGATGCGGAAGATCGCCGGAAACAAAAATATGTTACATATCAACATTTCTACATATGGTGCCTTTCTCTCCCCTTAGCGTTTTTCCTATTTCATTGCATAACAACTTGGAAATAAAGTGGACTTTTATTTCTATTTTATGCAATAGACCAACACAAAGTAGTCACAATAGGTGTTTTTGTAGTTTATCTTGGAATTAAAAAGCCTCTGATTACCTTTTATTAAAAATAAAGAAGACGTCTGCTATCAACATAACATGCTTTGTAAATACATATTAAACACAATTTATTTTTTCTATTCATGTCTCTCCTTTAAAAATAACCCATCTATTCTATAATGTGTGTACACTGCTGTCTGTTGTTCACCTTTTAATCCTTTATGGAAATTCTCTGATTAATATTCCACCCCCATGTATCCACAAACATTACTTGACCTTCACAACTAATTAACATTTGATCTTCTTCAGTATTGTATGTATGAACACATGATTATATGTATGTTCCCGTAGAGTGTGTTGGTATGCATGCAAAACCAACACTAGACTCTTGGAGAAAAGTGTTTCTGGGGGAAAAGGAAGCTCACAAAATGAACGACTTTCTAGAAGAAAGAGTAAGATACTGTAACTGCTCTGAAGGCCTTCAGGGAAACTCTGCCTTGGCTGCTCTATGGTGACGATACAAAAGGATAACCAACGGAAGGGTAGGGTTAATGATCTAAGACTGGTGAGCTCAACTTCCTCTGGATGAAGGGATCCCTCAGGGCTTCAGGAGACAGTTCGAATTTCCAATCAATCACTTCCTGTGGACAAGAAATGTCTGCCACATGGATGTAATTTGGTGAATCTACAGGGTCTCAATTAGTGGAGATGGAATGTTTCCTCTGTTAAAGTCTCGCTTTGTAATTTAGGCTGATAAGAGCTGTGTATTTCCACATTAAATTCACAGTGCAGCTTTAATGAGGCATAATTTGCAGATTAAAGAGGAAGAATATATAACCAGTGTGACACCATCAGTGGGAAATGGAACATTTCATCATTGATCCTTTATATTCACCCATAAAATCATCCATCATTTATATAATCAGTCACCCTCATCTGGTCCAGCAGAGGCTGTTTGAACGGAGCAGCAGAGGCAAGATATAATGTGATGGTCTTCTGATTAAAGACTAGATCATTATCTCACTCTTCCCGATGAGCAGAGAAGATACCAGCGCAACTGTTTGACGTCAATATCCACCAACCAATTAGTGGAAAGCCGAGCCGTGAAGGGGAAGCATTGCAGGGCAAAAGACGACGCGAGTTTCATGAAGAAGTTTCTTTGAAGGGATACAAAGCACCATCACCCACAACGTTACTTCCTTTCTTCCTCCTTCCTTGTCTTGATCATGAGAGCCAGCGCGTGTTCAACAAGGCCAAAGTCGGTGTCTGTCGATGAAGCGAACACTGAACCTCCCGACTAACGATTGGAGGCTCTGCAGCAGTGTTTCTCACATGGGTTCTACGTGGACCTGGGTTTTAAAAGTAACACATGACACTTTAATTTAAATGTTCTCCCCCCTCCTTTCCAATCATCAATGATGTGTTGTCAAACTCATAAAAAGCTTTTAGAAGCATTTATGTACAAGCACATCAATTTCAGATTTAGATCACGTTATATGGTTATATGGTTATATGGTATATGGTTATATGGTTATATGGTATATGGTTATATGGGTGTCATTTGATTTAACTTCAACCACACTTGACCAGTGTGGTTGAAGGTTTTAGTTAAATGCATGCTCTGCAGTTTAGGGTTTTCGAATGTATTCTTCCTGCTGTTGCAGGCAGCCGTTAGTTTCCATTCATTTCTGTGTGGGGTACTCAGCTGTTAGTATGATTGTGTGGTATAACACTGATTTAAAAGGTCTACACCGTCTCACCTCATAACAATAATCTGATATTGGTGAAAGTGAATGCAAACTTGATTTATATTCTGGTGGATCTCAAAACTGAAGCACGTTTTAAGAGATTTTAATTGACCAAAACCAATGGAAACAAGTGGGAGAATATGCATTAAAAGTTCTTATTATTATAACATGTTAGAATATCAGGCTACAGCGACTTTATCCTGTGACCCTTTATTCATTTTGTTACTTTGCATTTTCAAACTCAAATTATTAGTTTACAATAATCATGTAGTTTGAGGTCCTGTTCATTATCTCCGCCAGGAGATTACACATTTGGTTGTGTGTGTGCGTGTATGTGCATCTCTGCGTATGTCCGGGGTTAATCTCACATACCATTGGACCCATCAGCCTGATGTTTGTTGTGCTCATTCATGGCTTCATGCTGGAGGACCTCTCGTGGTCACAGTGATTCACACACATGTCAATGACAACATATTTTATTGAAGGTTTAATACCGCCATTGACTTCTGACTCCTCATTAATCTTAACCAGCCGGTAGGCGCCGCAGGTGACCAACAGCTGCTTTAGTATGGAATATTGTTCCTGCGAGGGATTACGAATCACTCCTCTCTCGATTTGCATCATTTGAGTCCTGCGGTGTGTTTGGGCAAACCGAGCGAACAGCTAACGTAACTAAACACTCAGCGGGACCTTTAGAAGTCAACATGAAGCGTTACACAGTGCACTGCAGTTTAGCTGATACCTGCAGAGATTAAAATGAGAGGGTATTGTTGTGTAAAAATGTGGAAGTAAAAAGAAAAAAGGGGAGGGTGGGGGTGGAATTGTGGTTGGTTTTCATTTCAATCAAACATTACAGCGGTGGCCGTTGCAGACACAGCTGGCAGAGGTTTGCACCTTTCTTCTCTTTTCTCGTTGAGATTTTGTGTCCGGCTTCTGCCTCTCTTCATCATCGCCGGTCGTCTCAGACGAAGGCCATGTGTCTTAACAGTTGCCACGCCTGTTTTTCTGAATACCATTGGGTTAGCTGAAGAGGTCAACAAAGAACCTTTTTAAATTCAAATTCAGTTGGCATGGGATTCACCAACAAGCTCAACAAGTAGCCGAGAGCTGAACCTCCGTGTGTGAAGTTGAGACGAAGGAGAGAAAAGGGTGCCCTGCAACTATAACCACACACTGGCGCTGACCTGTGAAGTTGCAGAGACCTAGTTACTGTGTGCCTCGGCTTCCATCGCGGCCCCTGCTTTCTGTTTCTCTGCTCTCCGAGTGGAGCCTCGTAGGCACAGCCACTGCATGCATTAGTAGTGTATTGATAAAAAGGATGCAAATGCCTCGAGCCAGCATGATCTGTGCCTCAATGCGATCTGAGGCTGACGCAATCTATAGGGCTCCAGACAACAGGATTTCCCATAGGGGGATACTCTGTGTGAGGTAAACTGAGCCTCACAATATTATACAGCCGCTGTTACAAAAGGATTTCGGAAACAAAAGGCTTGTACAAAGGGATTTACTCTATTATTTGATGCATTAAAGTCCAACTTCTCTTTCTAGTTTTTTCATTTTTGCATATTGTCTGCAAGTTCTTTCTCCACGCCGCATCAGTATGTCTAAATTGTCACAAGTCTGTGTAATTAAAACATTTATAGTCCAATTCATTTCTTTATTGTCCTGTTTTCATTAGTTTTACTGTTTTGTTGCTTGATTTAGATTTAATTTTCAATCCTTTAACTCAACTTTACTTCCCTGCTAAATCCCATAACTTTTACAGACGCAGCGACCTAATTTCCCCGTGGCGATCAATAAAGCCACACATCCATGAACCACAGAAACGGAGGGAAAAAGACCTTAAATGATTCGAATGAAAGAAAATATATCAAGCTACACCCATAAAAATAAGAGACCGTCCTGCATTACAGTCAATTCACCACCATTTTACACCATCATTTAGACCGATCCATCCATGGCTTTACCCTGAGGAGTGCAAGGACAACGCTGATGCATACAATTCCCGGAGACAAGATAGCTCTCACATTATTTGGAATATAATTCACAAACTGATGCTATCCGAATGTGAAAGGATCCTCGTATCAAAAAGTCTCAGCTTTGTGACTCTGGTTTCACTGACAAACGTCATGCCCTCCCTGACTTTTAATATAATCACAGTGAGTACTAATGCTAAATTATGCTGATTTGTAGGTTACACATTGGCAGCCTTTCATTGTATTGACCAAATTCAGCAGCACAGCTCTAATTGCAGCCCTTTGGGGATAATAAACCTCTACTCAACATTGTAACTGGATACAACACTGAACAAAGCTTCTTTTTATTACCATATGTGTTTTCAGCCTTCTAGTGTTAGCCATTAATGTCTTGGGAAGATTAAATGTAAGCTTCATTCTTGAAAAAAGGGGGGTGGGTGAGACAAACCAATCGGAGGTGGAGATTGTTTTAAAACCAAGAGGAACGGGCTGAAGTACTGGAAAGATCTCTGTTAAAGTAGAGGGTTGACGATAGTCTATATTTTTTGTTACTATTAACAAATCCCATGAAAAGACTCAAACAAATAATACCCATTTAGTTTAGAATCTAAAGAAACAGGTCACAAATATATATATATTTATAAAAAAAAGGCTAAACAGCTGGGCACTGCAGTTACTCAAACAAGAGTAAACATTTATTTATTGGACACTATTTTCAGCCGTGGTCCAAAGCAGTGTTTCCCAAATGTTTTTTTCGGGGGACCCAATTTTAAAAAATGACAAAATTATCATGACCCAATTCATTACAATAGGTCGTATCTATAAAAAGAGTTCATTGTGCGTAAATGAATGTTCCTGGCCATTTTTACTGCTGTTTCTGCATCACCTTGTATTATCTTGAATGGGTCAACCAGACATTTGGAAGAGATATCTGTATATATGTTTGTTATATTACAATAACGTGTTATTGAAAACATATCTACATGTAAAATACTTCATAAATGAGTCGAAAAAAGTGCATTTATTATCATTCAAATTTCCTCTCATCAGTTAGACAAACAGAATATACACTAGCCTTTCATATTAGATTTGATGTTATAAGTAGGCTACACTTATCAGAACAATAGGAACACTCAGGCTCAAAAGTGTAATGCAAATTGAAATGTTAAATAAAAGACTATGGAAGAAATTCTGCAATTTGGCAACCCTAATAAAATCCCCTTCAGACAATGATTAAATAATAGGTTCATTTGTGCGCTCTCTTTCCGGCCCTTTATGGCCTCACAGACTTGTGTTGTCACCATAACAACTAACAACAATTGCCATTTTCTCTTGTGCTAGTCAAATGACCACGGGAAAAATACTTCAACGACCGTTCTATATCTATATATGGTTTGCACACTGTGATATTTCACCAGAAATTGTATTTAATATTATGGCTTTCATACAACAAACGCAACCTCTTTCACACCTGTAAACGTGAACATTTTCAGAAGTGTCTCTGTTTATTTACTGTTGCAGTGTATGTGAATGACATCAGTTGACAGGAAGTAGACATGGACCCAAGCGGTTACGTGGCAATGCAATTCCAATGAAACGGTCCATATTCCCCCCCGGCAGAGCCACATATGATGCAACAAGAATTGCATGCATCTGCCATACCTTGAAATCTAAGGAAAAAAATGATATCCCAGAATTATCCATCCACTTTATTTCAGGACATCTCTATTGAATAATCAAGAAGGGGAAACATCTAAATGCTCGCAGCAAGTTTGACTATGCAGAGAGAGAGCATCTTGTTGGTGATTGGTAAAAATATCAATGAGGTGCTGGAATTACTTTACAGGTTGTTAGACTAATTTGCAATGAAGGATAACTCAGTGTCCCTTCCATTGTCAACACACACACACACACACACACACACACACACACACACACACACACACACACACACACACACCTGAGATAACTGCTCTATCTGTGGCCTCCACTCTTTCAGATTGATCCACAAGAAAAGCTTTGATTCACATCTTTTTGGGAAGTCATAAAATGCTGGTAAAGCTTCTAATATTATTCCTAAGTTGATTCAAAAGAGCTGCAAATAATTATCACTGAGTGTTCATACCAATATAATAAAAGGTAAAAAAAATAAATTGGTATTTTTATGAGAAGGACCCTGGAGGATCCATTTAGTTACAGGATTTCAGGCCAATTTTGGATTTGAGATGTACGTTTTCATGAAATAATTATGTTGTTAGCGTTTCCAAATTGGATTTCTTCACATCTGAGAACTTATCGACACGATAATGAGGTCACATGACTGTTGCAGTTGATTTTCAATATAAATGAACTAGAATCTGTGGGTGGAACTTCAAAAGCTTTTGTCTATGAATATTCAAAAGTCCAGTCACACTTTATTGCCCGAACAACGGGCTTCGGCTTGTGCCCATCATCAGCGTGACACGCTGAAACGGTGTTCTGAGAATAACGTCGTTCTTTATGCTGGAGTGGTTCTGTTACCAGTATCAGAAATGCCTCAGATACAGCCTTAAATGCTGGATCGGGTATTGGGTATTGGGCATTGGGTATTGGGCATTGGGTATTGGGTATTGGGTATTGGGCATTGGGTATTGGGTATTGGGTATTGGCCTGATCTGTCCTGCACATGTGCAAACTAGTACTACACAGCTGTGGTTAAGCAATCTTGTTGCACCCCTCACCTTTTTTCTCTGACAAGGCAACACTGTGAAACAATATCTCCTTGATAAAATCAGCAGGAGGAGAGCGAGTTGACGTTAGCTGTTAGCAGCTGCTGGGCAGCACAGTCCTGCTCGGCTAAATATCGGAGCGAACCGCTAACGTTAACAAAGGTTGCATTGAGTTCCATTTTGATGCATTCAAGTACTATTCAGTAAAAATGACTGTTGGGTAAATCCTAATGTGATTATGATGTGTTCAAATGTAGTCTTGTAAAATGTAGTTTTTGGTGACAGAATATAGTTGTTTGAAGGAAATGTTTTCACAGTCATATCAAATAGAGAGGGGATTATGACCTGTTTATATCTATGTCTATATCTATATCTATATTTGTTCGTAAAGCAAGTTTAGGTATCAGAAGTAAAAAAATGGTGTTAGAACATCTCTCCTTTATATTAGAGGTTGCTGGAGTTTTGACCTTTTCAGACTTTCCTTTCTCCGTACATCTTGGAAGCAGATGTAGTTGTGCCAGAAAGCCCTACGCGACACAATGAATATGATCTCATCCTGGTTTTTTTCTTCTTTTCCAATGGCAAATTGAAAATAAGACCTCAATTTGTCTCCTGGGGAAAAGCTGCGATGAGGAAATAAGATTGGTTTGTAGACGCACGTGTTATTCACCAAGAGGCGGTAGGCGGCATGGGGGTGGATAATTCCTCTCTGCTTTTGATTTCCCTGCCTCTGATCATTATATTTCATTGCCGGAGGGGATACTCTTCATCCCCCTGCTGGTATGCATGCTGTTTAGTCACGGTATTAACATTTTTCTGACCTTTGTTTGTTGAAGAAAGCTATTAGTGAGCCTGAATGCTTTAATTCACATCCTGCTTTACACCTGAGAGCCACCCGGTGTGATCACAGTCATCTTTTTCTTATTGACCACCGAGCAGTGGGGGTTTTGGTTTCTCGCTCGAGGCACCTTGACAGTGGTTACTTTGAGAGGGAGAGGGAGAGTCAATTACTTTTCCACACACACGGGATCTGAAATGGGAGCTTCCAGCTTGGTTTCTACCAGCGGCTGATGAGGCTTTTGATTTCCTCTGTTCCGATCTGACAGTGTTGTTTTTGGAAAAGACTTGTTAAGGTGTGTAGACCTGTGGATTTTAGCAACAATCAAGAAACCAATGGTTTTAGGGTGGAAGTAAATCCTATTTTCAGGAAGGTTATACTCAGTTTTTGTTGATAGAAATGTAATGTCGCCATTGTAACATATCCCATCAACATTATGTTAATTAAGCTATTTGTCAAGTCACAAAATGTTGATACTGAAGGTGTCAGCAAATGTTAAGTGATAACATATTTAATTGTTTTCCTACAACATCCAATTGTAGCATCTAACCATGATTTAACTTTTTAATAGTTATGTGGAGGCATTCACAGCCAGAGATCATAATCTAGGAGATAATTAAGTTTCCTTCAAAACAATCTTTCCCTAATATTAACCCAAGTAAATATACATAGTAAATAAACCCAGTTAGGTTTAGGCAACAAAACCACTTAGTTAGGTTTAGTAAAAACATCCTGGTTGGACTAAACATAAGTACGTAAACTAAGTAAAACGTTAACAACATCACTACAGAAAACAATGTACAACAAAACTTTGGGACACGAACACCGGTCTCCTGGTTGAAAGTCTTTTTCATTATTTATACTACGTCACTTACTCTGAGTTTAGCATAAATTCAGACTAAATAGCGTAAAAGAATGGCATTGTTATTGCATGGTAAATTACTTAAAAAAAGCAAAGATTAGCTGATGAGATATTAAATCAGCAATACAGAAGACCACTCTTTCATGTTGTCATGCCATTGGTCTGCATTGTAACCAGTGCCTCCGCTCCTTCGAATGCACCTTCACAGGCATTCATGAGCTCAACTCTCCGGTTGTAAGAAGACCTCTGACTTTTGTCAAAAAAAGGAAAAGGAAATATTTTTGTAACTTCTGCATCAACTAAACTCAAATCGGATCTTACATTTTCTTGGATAGCATCAGGTATCGGGGCAGACCACCTATGCCAATTTGTACATAAATAAACAGAAACTACAGAAACTACTGAGCTCAGACGGACACCTCACCAGCCCCTCTGAAACACTACGCAACAACATTTTCACATGACATCATACACCCTTGATTTTCGGGTCAAGAGGCTCTGGCTAAATCAACATTCTCATTTTCCCCTCCTGGGACCCACGTGACGTTTTGGTTTCACAGCTTATCCACCGCTTGTTATGCTTTTCAAATAAAAAAAGCAACAGCAGACCGTGGTCTATTGTGGTGCAGGTTTATAGTACGCCAGCCCTTCATAGTATTATGGCCAATGCAACTTCAGCCAGTGTGGAGCTTTCTGAGTGGAATGCCTCAGTGCTGTCATGAAGGAAAAAAGGGATATCTTTGTTTCAGATTTTCTTCATATCACTGTCACACAAATGCACAGCTTTTAGCTGTTTTGTTCCCATGGTGACGGGTTACACAACTTGCTGCCAAATCACCATAACAACAAGCTGAAACAGGGGTGTCATGAAAAGCACTTGCTCCTGGACAAGTAGAGGCTTAGAGCTGAAGATCTTGATTCCAGCATAGTAACACTGTGTCTTTTCTCCACTGGCAGATTAAAGAGACGTAGAGTGTTTCAACTCAAATGTGTAGTCATTGAGTGGAGGGGGACTAGAAGCAACAAAGGTCCAATCTCCAACCACGATAAAACACTGGAAACAGTGACAAAGGGCCGTAATTCTAAACGGGCAAAATGAAAATTGTAACCGGGCATCGAGAATGAGAGGACTAAAGTAACTGAAACAAAAACATTTGTGAACTAAAATGTTTTTGTAACTCCACTTGCAGAGTTTCAAAAACACATTTATATGGAGTTAAATGTACACTACTAGTGTTTTAACAGGTTTTTAATGAGTCAATTCTCAAATGACACAAGGCTTCATTCAGCATCGCTAACATACAGTATTTGTATCTTTGCTAGCCCCCGGCAAGGTCTACCTCTCCAAACAAGTTCTCAACTCGTCGCTTGGTCAGTGGCCCTACTCTTCAAACTATGACGCTCTAGGTTCCCCTCTATAGGGTCAGTTTTGGACAGCGTGTAAGTTTCAGCTGGTTTCATGCGTAGTGTCTTTTCAAAATAGTAGTCTGTGTTCACAGGACACGTACAGTTTCAGCTTGTTACATGCATACAGTCGGTAGGTCTACTTAGTTTTTAAGTTTACTTACGCAACAAACGTACTTGATTAGGTTTCGGAAAAGATTGTGGTTTGGGTTAAAATAAATATGGAATGTAAAATAAAAATGCTCGTTACGAAAGTGGCATCAGTAAAGTACGGATGTAACGTAACAACAAAGCTAAAATAGGTCAACAACGACTTGGTTTCACACGCGACACGAACAGCGGTCTGCTTGGTGAAAGTCCTGTGTTTGTTTGAACAGCCCGTTCCATGGCGCCTCAAATACCAGCGATTTGTCACGTCCCTCTGTGTCTAATACCGACCCACCGTTTAGTGTCTGTGTGAGACGCATAGGACTTCCAAGTAACTACAATGTAAACCCATCCGGGAGTGCGATGACATAGTATATAGACTGAAAAAACACACATGGAATGAAACAATCACAGGACTTTCAAACAGGAAGCCAGTGTTCATGCTATTTTGAAGTGACATATTTTAAGCCCAACCAGGATGTTTTTCTTAACCTAACTAGGTGGTTTTGTTGCCTAAACCTAAGCAAGTAGTACCGTAGTAGAGCATCGTAGTTTAATGCGCTGGGCTACCCAGTGCGTTAGAAAAAGACTCCAAAGGTCCTGACCAAGTGTCAGTATGTGATGATTCAGGATGAGAACGTATTGCTTTGACCTTACCAACCTCAGCTCCCACCCATCCTAAGTGAGTTTCTCGCTCTTTATACTACGTCACTTGGTCTGACAGACGGTAATAGACAAGTTGGGAGTGAGAACGGGTTGCTCTAAACATCGGCATTACTCTGGAAATTGCTGCAAGTGTCAAATTCCTTCCATTGAACTTGTCTATTATGTTGTCAGACAACTTGACATTACTGGCCATTACAATGTCCGAACCATAAAATCACTGCCTGGGGATGTTTTTTCTACACGGTTTTCCTCCTTAATACTGTACAAAGCAGTATTGCTCCATTATAATATCGCCAACCCTTCTGCAAATTGACATTTGCACATAACAGTTCGCTAATATTGCTCTGCTAGATTAATTCCCATAAAGGTATTACTTCCCAGAATAAACTGCCTACTCTGTGAAGACAGTTGAATCTGTGAGTTTCTGCTATTCGCTTTTGATAGGATTATTTTCTCAAATATTTTGTTTCTATTATGGAAGAAGACATCTGGTGCACTGTCATGTCACTTACTGAAAGCACCACTACTTTCTAAGGCCACAATAGAAACAGCTGATGAGGTAAAGGTGTCAGGAAGTGTTTTAACCATTTCTTCAAGTGATTAGAATGAAAAGTGATCACACTGAGGTCCAGTGAATATTCCCCAAATATTGTTAAATAACATTTAACTCCTTTAAATCCAGATTGAAGACTCTTCTGTTTAATGTTGCCTTTAATTGAACCAGATTCAAGGATCTTAATCAATTTCTGCATTTCACTACTGTATTTTATTTCCTAAACTGCACTGCAACTTTTATTCTATTTTTTTTAGCTTTTTAATGTTTTACTGACTGTTTCTAATGTTCAAATGAATGTTCTTAATTGTTTTTGAATCTTCTTTTCTTTTGCATTATGTTTTGATGCTTTAAATGGTTTTATGTGAAGCACTTTGAATTGCCTTTTTGTTGAAATGTGCGAAACAAATAAACTTGCCTTGCCTTGCCTTAACTATCTGCACGGTCAGAAACCACTAGATGTAGAAAAATGCGTTTTGTAATTTGTGTGAACCAGTGCTTCAAAATAAACGTTTTTCCGACCAATACATGTTTCAGAATAGCGGGTCTTCTTATGTGCACTCGACTTCAACAGGCACCCAATCAATTATTCACCATAAGACATCTTAATACTTTGGCTTTGAGGTTCCTTTGCAAGAGATGGCATTTGTGTGACAAGCGATCGTCATTATTATTTCATTTTTTTTGTTGAATGAGACACATTGATGCAACACAGTCAAAATATGTAAACAGTTTTGACTTTATTTGTTGTGACACACTGAATGAGCCCAACGAAGATCAGACGTAATCTGGAGGCCATTTATTCATTGCAGTGTTAAATATACCTCAATAGAAATGATGAAAGTAAATATCAGCGTAGCCCAAAACTCCTGAGGAGGAAAATAATTTTTGGAAAGTTTTAGAGTTTGAACATTGTTTTTCCTATTTAGGACAGTGTTAATTAACCTAATATTACGAGTTTATCCACAAAATACATGTATGTTGATGGGAAATTTAAAAATACATTTGCATGTATTCTGCAATTGTTAATTTACAACCTTACTCCTACCTTGGTATCAATTTCAGGCATTATTCAACAAATCTACTGTGTCCCTGCAAACTATATGCAGATGCATGCACATTCCATAATTAATTAAATAATGTGCACAAAGATAAAGACAACGATGATCATTTAGGACAAACTCAAATTGCATTGCCTTAATGAACAGTGACTGGCATATTCTTTGACTTAATCTGATTCCCATTAGTTGGAGGAAAAAACAAAAAGGGGGTTCACAATAATGTGCAGGTGATGGAATGTGCACGGTTTAAATAGATGTAAATTACTGGGACTTAAGTTCCTATAGACAAGGTTCAGTGACAGGGTGCAGCCTGTGCTCGGAGTGTGAGACTGAGAGGGGGACAATAAGAGTTTTAATGTGTGGGTAAATGTCAGGGTTTATTATGGGCGTGATGTGTTGTGAAGGGAATGTCATCTGGTAGAGAAAGAATCCAACAAATCTGTGAAGTGAACGGGTTTTATTACAGACATTAGTCCCGTTTCCATTCAATTGTCAAACAAAACATTCGAAATGTCGCTAAATAATCGGGAATTGGCACGTTTCCACCGATCGGTTTTGAGCGAATGAACTTGTCCACAGTTTGGTCAGAAGTTGGAGATATAGCTATGCATGGCTGTAAAAATGGAGAGAGGTCTTCAGGAATTTGTTTTAATTGGACAAGTTTGAACTGTTCTTTCATGTCAGTCAATAAATACTGTTAGAAATCGAGGGATCATAGATGAATTTGCACTCTACAGTTCAGAAAACAGAAAACAAAGTGCAGAAAAGTAGCTTTTTCATTGTTGGGAATAGTAGGTCTAAAAATATCTGTTTATCTAGAATTGTATATGTGATGCAGCGTGTAGTATGTTAGCACGGACACAGACCTTGCTAACTCTAACACTAATCTATTATTTACAATTGTATAAGTTCTGCTGCAAAACCTAGGGAATAACATAATGGATAATTGAAAATATGGCCAAGAAGGAGAGCCAGCTCTCGAACAGGTGGAACTTGAAAAATAAATGCTATGTACCCAATGCACCAGCTCTGCAATAATTCATATTATTTCTCCTCACCTCAAAGTTGGACAATAACTTGCTGGTGGGCCTGCTGAGGTTAGATAATCCATTTTATAGCACGCGTCCTTCATTTCATCATTTTATCTATGCTCTTACACTTTTATAGAATGCAACGATGGAGGCTGGCAGCTGACAACTGGCATAAAGGTCGGTATTTCTGCACACAATGACAAGAAAAAACTGTCAGCAGGACTAATGCTTCTGCTAATAGAACACAAAATGTACATGCATTCACTTTAAATGTACATTACTTTGTATTGTACCTTTAAAAAAAGAATATTCCCTATTATCTTGATAAAAGTGATTTGATCTGATATCAATCTCCCCATACGTCCTAACCCAACTCTGACTGCTGGAAAGTTGAAATGAAAAGCCTTGGCTTTGAAATATTCGTTGTGTCTATCCTCCCCGTTGTTTGAGTAGCATCATCTCTCTTTGAAAACCATCACATGTATAATTGTTGAAAAATTATACAACAGTATTGAGCACTGCCTTGGACAGTATTGCCACCATTTGTAAAGGCTAATAGATTGAATATATTTAAATTGTGAACAATGGCATATTTGACACTATTTACATGGTTAAGACCTTAATTCTAAGACACTGTTGGGTAAGTGTCTCAGAGAGAGCGTAACTGTAATACATTTACATCTCATTAACATATTTATTTAATAATGAGACGTGAACAATGGCATACAGTAGGTATGCATTAGCATTTAGTCTCTGATGGAAACCTCAGGTAAGTGAGAGCAGACATAACTGATATTAAAGAACAGGACATTCAACAGGGGAGTTCCAATCCCTTTGTGATTCAAACTTTATTGTTTCTTAGCATCAAATGGGGCGTATAAAAGGAAACAATTTAAAGTGAGTCGGAAGGATTTCCCGAGCTCTATGTAGTGATTTGGCAGATAAAAGGAACACAAGCGGCGGGATTAAATATTCACGAAAACCCCAACATGTGGAGGCATATGTTTTATTGATTGAGAGCAGGGAACAATAGAGTCTCAGTTTTTTTTCTTCTTTTTCTTTAAAAGCACTCTGAGAGTGAATCAAACTTTTACGCACTGGAGAACCAAAGCGGACGCAGGCAAAGTGACGGCGTCCTCCCTCCAGAGTCATTTTCCTGCTACGCTACAAAGGCTAAGGTTAACACTCTGCTCGGGAGGCTAATGGAATGCATTGGAGCTCTCCACTTAGAAGAATGTATGAAGTAGCGCTCGCCGTCTGGGGAGATATTATGGCTTTGGTTTTGAAAAATGAATAGGAAGGCAAGGAGACTGTTTGTTTAGGGATCAAGCAGCCAAGACAAAGGTGGATGACAAAGAGCCCTGCCAACGTGGACGCTGGTTAAGTGGATGTTGTGAATGTCAGATTGAGCATTGTTCTCTAATGGACCTTGCGAGGGTAGAAGGCGAGGCTTTTGTTTTCGGTACATTAAATGTGGCATAGGCCTACCTGAGCGGCTACACAGGAGACTGTAAATATACTAATGGATACTTTGCAGGGGGGAGGGGGGCAGGGGGGTGGAGGGGAATCCATGAGGGGAAACTCTCAGCATGGGGTTAGAGCTGCTTGGTTTTCACTGTGTTAAGACTGGGGTTCTAAGCCTGCAATAACCTAATCTTTTTTCCTTCTCTCTTTGGGTTTAACTAGGATTAAGTATCGATCATCAAAACCTTTTGAGTACTAAGTATTGGGAACTGCCGAGTATCAAAACTGGCATCGAACACAACTACATTGCCCTAATAATTCAGATTCCTGAGGCAAAACAAGTCCATTATGAAAGATGCTTGGTTTGGGCACAGTAGGCAACAATGACATCCTAGTCTTTATCTGAACCTCAGCATTGGACAATGGATCAAGACGTTGCAAACCAAGTTGACAGCACTCTGCCAAACACCCAAACATAAAAAAATAAAAAAAATAATTCAAAGCCGCTGCTGTCCAGGTTGCCAGTGTGTGCTTCCTATTCGAGATATGAAGCCTCTCCTCTGTGCTGCAGTCAAAGGCGTTGAATAAACAGTGCCCGCAATTTTGTCAAAAGGATTACTCAGCCTGCGGACTGCTCTATCACAACTCCCTCTCTGTCATTGTGATAAAACATGGGAATGGGAGATTAGCGGTGGCAGTGTTACTTGTCCTTGGCCTTCTAAAAGAGCTGGCGAAAGAAATGGAGAGCAACAGAATGGAAAGACTCAGTAAACACATCAAAGGGTTTGTGTATTGTTAGAGTGAGAACCAAGGAGGTCAGAGCTCAGCCTCCCCTCGTTTATCACTGCCCTAACGCCTCTGTCCATTTAAAAGCTTGCACTGAAATGCCAAAATGTAAATGTAGACGATGAAGGGATATAAGTGTCATGAATATGGACGGCAATGTCAACCTGCATGACATTCCACCACTCACATCCAGAGTAAAAATCTAACAACTGTTAGAGACACTAAGAAATAAGATTGGTGGTTTTAGTTTAACAGTTTAAAATGGCGCCATGACAGCTCATGAGGCTCTGAATGGGCGACTCCTATATCCTGATCTCACACAGACTCCTATATCCTGATCTCACACAGACTCCTATATCCTGATCTCACACAGACTCCTATATCCTGATCTCACACAGACTCCTATATCCTGATCTCACACAGACTCCTATATCCTGATCTCACACAGACTCCTATATCCTGATCTCACACAGACTCCTATATCCTGATCTCACACAGACTCCTATATCCTGATCTCACACAGACTCTATATCCTGATCTCACAAGACTTATATCTGATCTCACACAGACTCCTATATCCTGATCTCACACAGACTCCTATATCCTGATCTCACACAGACTCCTATATCCTGATCTCACACAGACTCCTATATCCTGATCTCACACAGACTCCTATATCCTGATCTCACAGTTTTTGTTGACTCCTATATCCTGATCTCACATAGACTCCTATATCCTGATCTCACACAGACTCCTATATCCTGATCTCACACAGACTCCTATATCCTGATCTCACACAGACTCCTATATCCTGAAGCGACAACAACTGCTGCTGTAGATGACACATTCCTGGTGTAATTATCAGCACCCACCGGGTCAATTATGATTTAATGTGTGTTCGATGTTCAATGTGTTTAACGCCAAAAAGAAAACATTCAATTAATTGTATTCCGGCTTTCATAACACGCAATGATGGCCTGTATTGGCAAAGTATTTTATCCACGCTGAAAAAATGTATAGATTTCATTCCAAAGTCATTTTCTCTCACAGATCAATTAGCCACTCCAGCAGCAGACACACACACACACACACACACACACACACACACACACACACACACACTGTATGTGAAACTGCAGCAGAGGGCGAGTGAGTAATACTCAGCACAAGGTCAGAGTGCTGTTTCCTTGGCACTTTGCAAACAATAATTCTGCTCCTGTTATGCAAAAAAGTGCCTTGGAAGCTTAATCTACTTGGTCATGGAAAGATTAGCCTCTGCTGTTTCCCCTGCCCATGATAATGCGAACTGTAACACCAGGCGAGCCAGCAGCACTGAATATAAGATGAGGAAGCACTGTTGGACTGTCTGATCCAAATTTGTCCTCTCATGAACCGATCTTGAGCCCGTTAAATAAAATCCATCTGTTCACGTTGAGCTATCGGTTCATCTTTTGTTGCAGTTAATGTCCATTTTCTCAGTTTGTATTATGATGGAGTTAATGTACATTTTCACTGCACATTAACACTAACGACTTTCTAATGTCATGCTGGTTTAAATGTAGTCAACATGTACATTTTACTAACTTGATCATTCATCTCTCCGTTCACGTGATACTAACATGTTTCTTACCACCAAACCAAAAACCACACAGATTTTTCAAAGCGATACTTCAAAATGCCGATACAAATACCTGAATGGAAACACGTCTAGTGACAGCAAACAAAAAAAAGTCTCCGCACTCCTGTGTGAGACAATTACTTTATTATTGCATGTATCATCACCACATTTCCTTTTTTCTTATTCCATAACTAGAGCTGCCTGCAAACAGGGCAGACAGTGATCAGAAACCTGGATACGGTTCCTTTATTGGATTAGTCCAGCTAGTATATTGAGTTTTCTCCAAACCAGGATAAGAGCTTATCCAGCCTTAGTAATGCGAGAAAAAATATTGATAGTGTAAAGAAAGAAAAAGGGAAAAATTCATGGATTTTGTCCGTTTATTTATTTTGTATTTTTAGACATCTAATCGAGATAATCACATTCTGAGCTTAACAATTACAGTTCCCATGATGCTTTGGGTGTTGCAAGCAGTAAGTAGGTTTTATTAGCTACAAGCAGTTCCTGTAATGGATGTATGGACAACAAGCAGTGCATTACTTTTGATAACATCACTGAAGACAACTTTCAGGTTTATTTTATCAATGAATCATCTGTTCCAAGAACATTAGCAAACAAATGGCTTGTTTATACCAACCAAAAGCCCCAAATCTAAAAGTATCTCATATACTAGAATTATTCAAATAATGAATCACTTTACAGCATTTTTAACACACCCGATCATCAGGATTTTCATTTGTATATAGCAGAAAGAAAGAAGCAGACAACAAACAGGCTCCAGACCCTCATATATCCCACTGGATGATGTCGCCATCAGAGGCTGCTATACATGATCAATTACACTACTATTTAGTCTCTATCGCCATTAATTCAAGGGGAAACGTACAGAAGCCTCTTCTGTCTCATCCATTGTAGTACTAATTACCTTTTTCCTGGTGCTCACCTCCGTTTAATCATCGAAATGTACCTCCTTCTATAAAGCCATCTGCAAAATGACACAACAATTACAGCCCTCCACCTTTCACAGTAAAACAGCTGTTGGATTGTCTCATGAGAGAAAGAGACTCCACCTGTCCCCGTCTTTCAGAACTTTATCTCCATATTGATTCTTTTTGGGGACACAAAACTAATCTCGGCTGAGACATATTGAGGAAGGGAGTGTAAAGCCGCCAGTTGCCCGACATTAACGCTACCAACAGTATTGAGGGTGCTCCAGGTGGGACGGGTACAGACGGTACAGCTGGAGGTGTCGGCTCCAGTCTGTCCCTCCGTCAACAAGACGGAAGGCCCTCACTGCTCCAGCCTTTACACCGAGCAGATGGGAACAAAAGAGGGAGCTGTTTGTTGGAATTACAGAGGAGCTCTCATTGATAATCTCCCAGGATTAAGAAATTGGAGGCAGGGCTGAGGCAGGACGGGTGCATCAATAATTTATGAAAACAGCATCAAACGGGCACAGAAGTGAATGCGTTCTTTTTCTGGAGTCTGTGAGCATTTGCGGGCGGCGTTCTCGCTGCGACTTTAGATCTTAAACCGTCATCAAAATTATGAATTTCATCAGAGCAAGAGTGCATTTTAAAAGAGTGTAATCATGCTACAGTTGCATTCTCATGGATAATTACCATGAGGTATGACATGATCAGTCGACACCATGCCGCTGGCTCAGCGGAATGCAAATGACTGCAGCTCTGATCACTTTTACAAAGAGGTTTGTTGCTCATTCACGGAGCCTAAGCAGGAATACCAGGCCTGATAACGGTCTCACCTCCGAGAGGATTCTAGTGAGTCTGGTGTGCAAGACAGCGTTGTCACACGGCACCGAACCAAAGAAATAATCGATATATACAAGACACAAGTACAGACTTAAAGGTGCTTAATGCGAAATTCAGAGCACATCCATCGACTCCACGCGGCTTTCAGTCCGCCGCCAACGAGAAGATAACGGTGCTAACAGCGCTAACAGCGCTAACAATGGCAGCAACAAACAGCGATCTCTCGGCCAGGAGGCCGCTGTTCGCTCCCCGTGTGAAACAAGGAGTCATCATTGATAAATCAGCAACATAACTTGCGTACTTCGGTAACGACACTTCCCTAGTTATTTCAACCCAAACGACGATCTATTCCTCAACCGAACTGAGTAGCTTTGTTGCCTAAACCTAACTGAGTTGTTTCCGGTGACGACAGAAGTTTATTTTGAAAAGACTGTATTCATGTAAGGAGCGGAAATTGACACGTGTTGCTGGACTTTCGTAGGAAAATGCTCGAAAAATGAGGAACACAAACTGAACCGTTGCATGGGGATACGTTGTATAGTTAAGAGTTGTTTGCTGCTATGTCAAAGCTCTGAATGCCAACGTTGCCCATTTGGCCTCAAGTGGGGATTGTTTGATGCCACAAAACTGGCCGACATTCAAAAAAGAGCCCAAGGCAGCGAAACTGTCGAACTACACTGACATCCCTCGTTGAGGGGAACAAGTTTTATGAAAACTTTTATGCATTTTTATCAACATGCCATTGTAAGGAGCCATTTCTGGCCACTTAAACCAAAGTCTTGCTCATTTGGTTTGGCCATGTACGTCGAGTTGCCCTCTGAAACAGAAATGGGCATTTTTTTTAAGACTCCAATACTTTCAAAAGCACCAACTGCCTCCATCCTCTCGGCCAGCGCTCTCCTGCCGAGCATAGGAGGATGTCCAAGGACCAGATCAAAACCTTCAAGCAAAGATCTGCCACTCCATCTGTCAGAGTGGAAGACGTGATTATTCTGCCTGGCAGCATGTTTGTCAAGATGCAGTCCAACACTTAAAGACTGAGGAGCAGCGGGAGGAATACTCTTACACCATCAAACCACTGGTTTGCTCAAATTTAAAAAACATCATGGAGTTTTTCTTGATAGCATATTTTTAATCATCCATCTGGCTCTATCTAAATGTGCTTATTTGTGAATGTGTCTATTTTTCCTTATTGATTTAAGAGTGGGAATAAATATTAGCTCCACCTTGCAGTCCATTTCTGTTTGGAAGAAGTGGGAGTTTTGATCAGATAAGAGGCACTGCAATCAGTTAGATAGTGGTGTGCGGGAGGAAGATGGTTCATAGCTGCTTCATGTCAGTCACACACTGTTAAAGAGAATATGAGCAATCTTCCACATGAATTTGAGTCCATACGCACGTTATCTGCTTTAAGCCTTGTAAATCACTGCAAGATCCAGAGTAACGC
Organism: Ophiodon elongatus; assembly: GCA_016806645.1. NCBI lineage: Eukaryota > Metazoa > Chordata > Actinopteri > Perciformes > Hexagrammidae > Ophiodon > Ophiodon elongatus. Next base: position 453,674 of record JACSYO010000527.1, read on the forward strand.
TACAGTACGGCTCGTGTGATTTATTCATACATTCAGCGGTCCAGATGTGGTATTAGCACAGAAGCACAAGAATGTGACAAATGCTTATCTAAAATGTATGTGAGTAGGTGTATCGCACTCTATTCAGTACCCGATGTGCGCGCGTGCATATATTAATACATATTCCCACGAACGCCACCTTTTATGGAAGTGCAACTAGTGGCATCCCACGTGGCTGTGTCTCATCAAAATTACAGACACATGCAAATATCCACCCATCTCTCTCTCCCCGTTCCCCCCCGTTCCCCTCCCCTCTCCCCCTCCCCTGTTCACTGTGTGCTTGTTACAATGGCAGCAAACCGAGATTCCTGTTAATTAACTGGAGGAGTGTTGCCACTTCTCGTTGGTTTCTACCAGTTTCCAAAACAGCTTGCCGGCGTGAGTGCTGTCGAAAAGGCTGCTGGCGATGGACTCTCTCGCGTGTATGGCTGCCTAGTGTAACTGCATTTATACTTATGAAAACAGTCATTAGTCTTCAGACACACGACTCTGCGTTTACTGATATACTCGGGTTTAAGAAATGTATGAATTTTGAAGGCTAAGTGGGATTTCTCTTAATACTTGTAGAGGCATGAGCGATTCAAGTGTTACCGACTCTAATCTTCATTGTAGCTACTGCCATTTCAATGCTGTGACTGTCGAACTACAAATCAGTATGCTGTTCATATTAATGTCCACATTAATCAGGGACCCAATCCGATTTAATTTAAATTGAAGGAAGGGTGTTAGAATTTGGCTGCCGTTGTGTCATGAAAGACACATTTTAATCAGGAGTTTGGCAGCTTGCAGGTCTAGACACTCAGGCTTAAAATTATTTGACCAAAAGGGCAAGTGCTGCTGCCTTATACTGAGAGCAATGTTTTAAGGCCGTATACATCTTGCGGGACTATTTGCTTTTCAAATAGATGGTGAGCCGCTGGGTTAAGTAGAAAACTTCCTGTAAAAACGTTTGGCTACAGGGGAAACATGCAGTATTTTAAGATTTAAAAAATGATGACCCCCAAAAAGGGATTAAGATGTCACTCTACTGATTTTATGCATATACAGTTTATCTATTTCAGTTTATTTATTATTAGCCATGTCATGGCCATGGATTGCCTCCACACGGCTCTCAACATGGCAACAGCTGAGCTGACGGCGCAAACAACAGTTGAAGTTCCCGTTCTGAATTGTGATTTGCGTTTTTTTAGGGAAGCAAATTGTGTCGTGGATCCGTGGGACCAAGAACTGTTGCTGCCTAAACATGACTGTTGTAGTTTGCTGCGTTTTTTTTTTAAAATACATTTTGTAGTCATTTTAAGTCAAAACATGTTGTTTATAAAAACCTAACAAAATTTGTTTTGTTGCCTTAATCTAATAAAGTCGTTTTTTTTTTGTATTGATTCAATTTACAACGACACATTTCAAACTGTTTACAACCACGACCACCAGATACGTTTCCCTCAAAATGTAATTAAGAATGTACTTTGTAGGACACAGGTAACAGCGTTAACCTGAGGGCAACGAGTAGGGTGGTTGCTACGCGTCCGCCACGGCGTCATAGGTCGGGACGGCGCTATCAGCTGTAACCGCTAGCAACGCAGAGCAGAGCGCCGGCCGCTAGCTAGCCAGTGGGGCAACACACACTGGGACTCATGCGCCAACACACACAGCGGGAGAGCGCCTCCATTCTCTGCTCAGCGAGACATCACACCCCATTGTGAGTTGAAATCAATGTACGATTCAATAACTGGGCCATCTCCATGACAACGAAGCAGACTCCATTAGCTAGCGGCGAGGTGTGGTTTATACCCTGAAGGAAGTTCATATTTGGGTCTCAGCTTCAGGTTATTTTCCCAAAGCACGGTGATATCATGAGACTGAACATTGTTAACAGACGGCGTGTTAAAAAAGTGGGGTTGTTGAGTGTTGAGTTGCATGATGGGAAAAGTAGGATACAGTGTTTTTGGAGCTTGAGCAACACTAAAGAATCTCAACCTCTGCCAAACTGTTAAACAAAAACTGGAATCAGCTGATGTGATGAGTATCCTGCTCTTGGTGTGCTTTAGAAAAAACACAGGAAGTGTGTTAACTTTGTAAGCCATACACAGTTATTTCCCCTGCTTCACTACCTGCTAATTTCCATCTTGATATTAGCTTACTTGTCCAACATGTACTATTATTTTTCAAGGGCTCTTGTGCTTCGTGCTCTTGAAAACAACTGTGATGCCAGTGATGGTGGAGGGTGTGGGGGGGGGGGGGGGACAACAACAACAAGAGATTATACAGTCTCTGCAACAGCAACAGAGGTTTATGGGGAATACGATCCAAATTTTGAGAAAAACAAAATGCTTCCACCTGTGATTCTCCACGCACTGCTGGGTGTTGTTTACAGATGATGTAATGCACTCGCAAGCTCGTACCGGTATCTAATTGGGTTCATTGTTGAAATTGTAACTGTTCAATATTGGTGGTTAGTAATTAGTAAAGTAGAAAAATACTGCACAAAGATTTTTAATTGTTTACTTGATAATGTTAGAGTTCAGAAGGCAAAGATCTCTACTGTTGTGCAAATTGGATTTCTTTGTATTGTTTGTATGTTGTTGTTGTTTTTACTCAAAATGAGTATTTTGTCAGAGGTTTTCTGCTCTGAGTGGTTGATAGACCACATTGTTGTTGCTTTCATCAATCCATGAAGAACTAAATCTACAGCCAGAAGCAATGTGATGACCAAGATTTGGATTTATTCCTTGACATATTCTGTGTACATACGCGTTAAACAAAAGTAATGTGTATATAGGTCCCGGTGACGGTGCAAGAGCCACATTATCCACAGTCACACTAAAGAATGCCCTGTTGGATATTAATGCTAAAATATGAAAATTGAGAGTGCTGCCCTCTGGACAACCAATATGCACCTAAAAAAAAATTTGAAACATGACTGAGTTTGGCTTTCACACTTAAAAGGTTTTGCATACATATGCAAGTCTTTTGCTCGCGGCGTTCCACCACCTCAATTTAGGATTCTGGAGAGCTCAGCGGGAGAAAGACAACACTTAGGAGGCTCCGAGAATAAAGTTCCCTATTAATAAAGATATTCCTTCATTTTATCGATCAAATTAAGCAAAAAAAGACCAGATCTTTATTATGTGAATGTTTTCTTTTCTTTTAAAAAATATATAAAAACAATGTGTTTGAATCATTGTTGAATTATCATCATTTTGCAGTTTATAGACAGCTTTGAATTGGCAATAAAAGACTCTGGTCTCAAATGAGCCAGAGACAATTTTCTTTCCACTACAGTGCTCTCACTATAAAAGTATAATACCTGATAGCAATCTACAGCATAACTCTGCTATGGATTGTGAATATGATTATAGTAGTGATTCAGATGATAAAACAGCGCCATAGCGCCACAATAGTCATGTTAAACAAGGATCTTATTCCTTTTATATAAAACACTATGCTTCTTGTAAATACACGCTGTTGGCATGGTGTTTTAAAATACACGTGTTCATGAAAATAAAGACGGATAAGCTGTAAACCTTGATTGTGATGGGAAAGGGCCCCATTGCCAGGTGTCTGAACTTAAATAACTTTATTTATTCTCACGTAATATAATAAATCATTTTCTAGGGTTGGTGAATTAGTTCATCATGAGGGTCTGGTAAGCCACGTGCAGCCTGCTCACGTGCTCGAATGCGCCACATTGCAGAGAGCGGTGGAGAAGCCAACGCTTTCCTTCCACAGACAAGGTGGACTCAGATGCGTTGCTCCGTGTTGCCAAGGACTACGACAACCTGGGAAAAGCTGTCAGAGAAGTGCCAGGGAATCAGGGCCAGCCAGCAAACACATGTATCTGTGCTGTGCACCGATGATGAGGAAAACAAGGCGGATCATGGCTGATAGGATCTGTCCTCTCCATGGAACCGTCTGCGCTCACAGCAGAAGGGGAGCTGCCGGCTCACTCAGACAACTCGTATGAAGGAACTCCCATTTCCCAGCAGCCACAGCTCTGCGTGACAGCTTGAACCCACTTTCTACATTCACACACTTTACTTCCGCTTGAGGGGGGTTCACGGAACAAACTTTGTGTCTTTATATAGGTAAGTCTAAAATATGTATTGATTTTTCATGCGGCAAATTGTTCCGTATCCGGCTAGTTCCCGATAGTTAATTAAAAATATACCATACCTCACATGGTGGAACTTTGATTAAAGCTTCATATGAAAACGCCTCTCTAGTGTCAAAGAGGTTGAAGTCTTCATTACACCCCACACGATGAAGCTGTGGAATCGAACAAAGAACGCGCTTGCCAGTAGTCATGCTAAAAATATATTAATTAAACATTTAAAAATGTTATACTTGATACTTGCACAGGTGGAAATGTTGGTTTGTTAGAGCAAAAGCGGGGGATATGAACACTGGCTCTAAGGCCCTTCTCGCCGTGTGTGCTGATACCAAATGTCATGGCAGACGGGGAGATATCAGACGGACAGACGGAGCGAGCAGCCAGGGGTTCCATCCCGAGACCAGAGCTCCACAACACGGAAAACACAACACCAAAACTCTGCTTCTCTCGATAAGAACGTCCTGCGGCGGGGCTCAACACTAACTTATGCCAAAACTTTAAATGAGTTGGCATTTTAAGTCTCCTTTTATTTTGAGTGTTTGAGATACTATGCAGTTAAACATCAGCTAAATCTTAAGAATTTGGCATAAAAGAAAGAAAAGCTTTATTACAGGCACCAAACTAAATTCTTTGTAGTTTGTGTTTTCTGTAATAATTGTTATTGTTTACTTGTCCTGGTACATAAAATGCAGCTGTTGTCATGTTCTTCACAGATCCATCAGAAATTCACTGGTTGCTTGTTCATCCGCCCCCTCTCTTTCTAACTCTGGTTTTCTGGGCCGTGGTGCTGATTCCCACCACAGATCCATCGGCCCTTCAGCAGTGAAGTCTTGGACTGTTGGTCCCTCAAGTAACACCAACATCAGCTTGTCCATCATCTCTGTCTCGATTCTTCTCTGAATCCCCTCTCGCATTCAGCTGAAGAGACGTGGCGGAGGGCGGAACACATCATGTAGCTCCAAATATCTCATATCCAATATTTAAATATCACTAATGCAACAAATAATTTAAAATACACATTTATTTAGGGGCGCAGATTTTGCTGTCTAGTTTTTATATGTTAAAAAAAGTAGTTGACGCTGACGGCAACCAAAGGACAACAATTGGCTGCAAAATTTCTCAAAGTGGTTGCCAAAGGCAACCTGGCAACTGCCCTGTGTGGTGACGTGAGTAATGACCGTTGTCTCTTAGAAGCAGCCGTAGCCTGACGGTGATGTATCACCACAACAGCTCTTAAGGAGGAGGGATGGCTGGATGGCCAAGAGTAGAGAATGTGACAGCGAACACGGGTGTGTGCATCCCGGTCCTCCACCAACAGTCAACAACGGTTACTTTAAACCTGAACACGATGCTGAGCCGTAACCAAGTGGTTTCAGTTGGTTACATCAAACCAAACCCGACAACACATACAACAAATGGGTTGTTTCGGCTGGAGAACATGACTCTTTGAATGAAAGGGGGTTCTAAGCATCAGTATCAAGACTCTTCTGGGAGACACAAAGTCTCTCAAGTCTTTCATCCCGACACCCTTTTTGCTTCAACCTTGGGGCGAAAAAAATACCAAGTAGATCCCGCAAAGTCTCCCTAGTGGTAACGCATAAAGACCACTGAGTTCTTCCATGCACTTGTAGAAAAAAAGTTGTTAAGGTTTCAGCAGCAAATCCAGCTCCCATCTGAGCTGACAGCTCAAACACCTGACAGACTGTCTCGAGGAGCAGAGCAGGAAATCTCTCCGGGAACAATGAGAGGTACTCGACCCCCCCCAGGGTCCACCACTACACCGTACAATAACTCTGGTCATGTCTCACCTGTCTGTTTCTAATGAGTGAGGAAAGGAGGAAAGGTAAAGATAACCCCACTTTTCCCCGTGTGGAGGCTCTTACTAGAGGGTCATGGTGTGATGGATGAGATCATCCAGCCTCTCCTCAAGCTCGACAGACCATTATACTGAAAAAAGACAATCTGACACACATGGTTGTGATTTTCTCGAACAGAGAATTACAGTTTATTACATCTTAAGTCTTATTTTTGTAGACTTGGTCATCACTCATCACTCGGTTATGATAAAAGTGTGCTGAAAGTAATTGCAAATACAAGCTGTACCGTCCTAAACGACTGGATTTGGAGGCAAAACTGAATAGAAATTCACCTGAAATGTGGTTTATAATCCTTCATTCTACAGTAATACGATCCGTGCATGTGTGGTTCACTGCTCCGACTACGATCAGGCCTTGTCTGACCAGGTCTTAGTAATTAACCTGAGAACAATTCTGGGCCAAAACTATGAAATTTCACAATATAAGACCCAGGTTGTAGAAAAGAAAATAACTGAATTATTCGGAATGACTGTGAGCTACAGAGACCCTCGGATCAGGCTGGCTGATGAGGCCACCAGTTGCCTGATAAGGAGCATCAGGAGGACCAGATTGTTCCCAGAGTGCCTCAGGGCTCCCCTGAGCCTCTCTCTCTCCACACACCCTCAGTGCAGCTCAGTGTCATGGCTCTTTGACTCAAAAAAAGAAGTTTTTGACAGATTCCCTGGCAGCCACGGACCATTAGGCCACTTTCTCTGGCTTCAGCTGGGATGGTACGATGCTTTCCATCGAGGCGAAGGTCAGAGAACAGTACATGTCACGGTGGTGGAGCAGAACTTCTTCCACCAATGTTTACGTCACAGTAAAAGAAATATGTGTGATGTTTGAGCCCCAAAATATACTCAGAAAGTGCTCAGAAAGTTCTGAGTACCGCGATAAAATATGAAAACTCCAGTGACTCTGCAGTTTACATCCATGTGTGTCCAACATGTTTTCACTTCAACATTTTATCCTATTAGACAATTGTGTGAAATTGTCATAATTAGCATATTTACTGAGTTTTTCTTGAGTGATGGCGTTTCGTGAGGTCACGGTGACCTTTACCTGTGACCACCAAATTCTAATCAGTTCATCCTCGAGTCAAGATGGATGTTTGTGCCGAATTTGAAGAAATATCCTCGAGGCCTTCCTGAGATATCGCCTTCATGAGGATGGGAAACCGTACAGACCGACGGACGCACCGGCCACGGATGTTGCGGTGCATTAAAAGAAAGATTAATTTGCTCGTTTCTGGGTGTCTCACTGACAATTCTTGATTGCAAGAATGTGTAAATGTTAGAACACATTAATAAATAAATTTCAACACTGTCAAATTCTGAGTAAGGGTCTACCGTCTGATGAGCCCATCTGCCTCATGTATATTCCTTATTAACACAAAACTATTTTACCTTTTGTTTCTTTGTTCTTTCATCATGACTTGCCTATTTCCTTTTTGGTTGTCTTGTATCTACTTTTTGTTCTAGTTTTGACATGTTTTTACTGTCATTGTGATTGTTTTTATTTATCTTATTCATTCCTTTTGAGGTTTGAATATTTAATAAAGGTCTTGTCTTTTTTGTCCTACACATTCCATATTTTCCCATCTTACTTGCTTTGATAATTTTTTTCTGTCCTTATGAATAAATGCATATTTTACAGGCACTCAACAACAAGTAAAACATTTCCCAGTTTTAATGTGTTTGATCTTTCATTGGTTGCCGACATAAATCCTGCCAGATTCCCACTAGTCCTGCCAGTTCACTTTGCATTTTTAAGTAAAAAAAAAAAAAGCCAGCTTCCTCTAAAGGCTGAAAACTCTCTTTGCATTTTTGATAGAAACGTGTACTTTGGATGTTGGATGTCTTGGATGTGGATGTTAGCAAACCTTGCTCTGGTCTCGAGTAATAAGTCGTCTCCTAACTCTCCCTTTGTGCCAGCTGCCAAACTGCACTGTTGTATCTTTTAAGAGAGCAAAGTGTGTGGAGAACAGCCAAATGTGAGACTGGCATCACTATTTAAACTGAGAAAAATGAAGGTAAAGAAACCCCAGAGGCAAGTTCAGCATTCAGTAAAGTCTCATCAGCAACATATATATCAAACATCTGAGAGTCACTGCTTGGGCTCACACTGAACCTTTGACTCAAATGATGAGCCATACTTCAGTTTTACAACACGCAGAACCGAAAACTGAAATCAATGATGACTTCTACACACCCACCTGCCCACCCATTGTTTAGTGTGCCACATGTTGAGTTTCTCACTCGAGTCTCGTTTTGTCTGTATTTATTATGAAGGCTCAATTAACGGCCATCTCTTATACAGCATCATATCATCACAAAAGGAAACATTCGGCGTTGCTTTCATGTCTAATTAACACAATCACAGTTGTGAGGGGAAGCAACGCTACGGCACTGGAGCTGGATTTCTTTGTGGCAAATTAAGCATCAGTTTCAAGACAGCTGCCATTTTCCACAGAGGTCACATGAGAGGTTCCGTCACAAGAAGTTTTAATTGCATTATAATCTTAGCAGAAGTACGTTGTTATTTCAAAGTGAAACATCTCCATTCTATATTTACACACCTGTGTGTGCACATTTGTCTGATTAGTCACCACCTGCAGGGATCAGCGAGCAGGCTTTGACAGCTCTAAAGCTCTCCTAATTCTTGAAAGTGACAGATTCTTGAAAGCAGAAAGATAGTTGATAAACTACTTTCCCTCCCAAGCCTCAAAATGAAGCCAAATATGTGTTGCACGCTTACAGTGAGTAATTTGAGCTCTTGCTCGATTTGATGGCATTTAAAGAAGTGTAATGCATTCTTGACTGTTCGGATTTAAACACGCGTATCTTGTGTCGGAGCTTATAAACAGCAACCAGAGAGAGTCGGGATGGGACGTTCATGTGGTTTGAGATAAATCTGATATTGCATCTACAAGTATCTGGCTGAATATGGGGGCGAGTGTGGATCAATAGTAGCGCGGGTCGTCCTTCAATTAGAGGATCGGCGGTACGATCCCTGGCTCCGTAGTCCATGTCGATGTGTACTCGGGCAAGACAATTAATCAACTGCAGGTGTTTGTATGTTAGATCGTCCTGATGGGTAGGGGGCAACTAGCATGGTAGCCCCTGCCATGGGTGTGAATGGGTTAATGACAAGTAGTGTAAAAGTGCTTTGAGTGGTCGGAAAACTAGAAAAATGCTATTTAAGTACAAGTCTCATCATTTAGCTTATGAAACACTGAAACAAACTCACTTTTATTTTCTAAAAAGATTTTTAGTGTGGGATTTCTTCATTTTACTAGCTGTAAGTTGAGACAGGAAAGAGATGGAGCGGTGAAGCGTGGAAACCGGTGTTCACCTCCTCCAAACAAAATATATCAACAAATTCCAAAGATCTTTCTTTGGTGCATTGTCGACTTTACAACCCAACAAACAGCTCTACCTGTGTGCAGAATGTGTGCATGGATTTAATAAATAAAATGCATGACTGCAGTTACTGCCTGTTTTGAAATATTTCTTTGGGTTTTAGTCTCCGTCCAACACGTTTTAACTCCCAACTTGTCTGAGTGAATTGAGTGTTGCTCTGTTTTGAGTTGGTCTCACGATTGTCTTGATTGCAGCTATTCCCCAAATAAATTACTATTTTGTTTATCTACAGCATGTTACTACTCTTTAAACACTTGATGAAAATCAATTGGGCTTTCTCCTGAGGTCACAGAAGCTGTCCAGAGAGAATGCCCATATTATTGTGTCAGTTAATTAGGTAATCAGACATTTTAAAAGGTATGGCTCCCTGTACTTTCTTTTTGCAAGATAGAAGGGGCAGGGTCGGATTAACCTGCTCAGGGCCTCTGGGCAAAAAGTAGCTACTCAGCTCCTATCAAACCCCATTGCCCCTCCCCTCCCTCTCTGTAAAGTATTCCTCAGCTCGGATATTACAAGGCCCCAGGTTTGCTGCGTGGTAATATGATTAATTTAGGAATGCCCTTTAAATGTAAGCTTAATATTAGATGGCAAAATTAATATCTTAGAGCTAAATTTTGATATAAAGCCCTTCAAGACAGTGCCTCAAGATTAAGTAATAAACTGAAACCCACCTAAATGCCCTTATCACATCAGCTGATATTGTGTTCTTGTGTTACATATTCCCATATTCCCAAGAAAAACAGAAGTTAATCAAATTACCATGGAATAATTGCCACACAATGAACCTGGGGCGCTTGGGGGTCCATGGGATTCTTGGGCCACAAGGTAGTTCCCCACGTCACACAGCTGGAAGTCCAGCTTTGTGAGGGGGTCACAATGAAATTACATGTGGTTTTATTAGTTTACATTTCGAGGCTGTCAAAGCCCTCATGAATAATCAGTCAATGAATTGGTTACTCACAATACTTGAGCAGATGGATTAATGGACTTTGTTTTCCTGCAATGCTTCACATCATTTTTAGCATTTACACTCTTAGAAATAAAGGTCGCCAACTAGCAGACTATCAACTATCCAGAGCCTTTCCACCTTCTCAAAGTTCTAACAAGAACCCACCTCGGAGGTTCTCCTAAGAACTCTTTTATATTCCAAGGGTTTTATCTAGAACCCCTAAGTATCGGGGCTGATGCATTGCAGCACAACCCACAACAATCATGGCTCACAATCATAGTTTTTTTGGGGGGGGGGGTGTAGGCCAGGTTGTGGGCTTTCAACCTATATTCTTACAACAATATTTGAAGAACCTTTTATAACAAAAAGGGTTCTTTGAATGAAAAGGGTTCTTGAAAGAATTCTTAGTCTCACAAAGAATCCTTGAAAACCCCTTTTGGTTCTGGGTAAAAACTTTAATTCTAAGGCTTTCATCTAGAAACTACACAAGAATGCTTTTATAGTCCAAGTGTTTTACAAAGAACCTTTAAGTCTTCGGGGCTGATGTATTGCAGCACAACCCACAACAATTATGGTTCACAATCATAGGAGGCTTGGTTGTGGGTGTTCCCTTTTAACCAAAAGATTTTCAGCAATCCTTGAAGAACCCTTACTTACAAAAAATGGTTATTTAAATGAAAAGGGTTTTGAATGTAACCCTTAGTCTCACAAAGAACCCTTGAAAATCCTTTTTTTCTGGGAAGAACCTCAGAACTTCAGAGAGAACCCTTTTGGAACCCTTATTTCTACGAGTGTAGACCATCAACCAGTTTTCACTCAGTCCATTGCACCTGGACCAAATCAGAATTTGTATTTTATCAAATTATGATAGCTATCGTTCTACAAACCCCCTGGTGAACAAGCACTCCTGAATAGGAATCCCTGATCAAGACAATGTGAACATACGTAAGATCCATTATTAATACTGTACAGATACATATACAGTATTCCCCTTCAATGATTCAACAATAAAAAAAGGGAAAACTACTTAAAGCTTTGTATTGCATTATGCATGCAAAACAAGGATTGTTTTAATATTGTTCGTGGCACCATCTGGAATACTGATGAAGCAGCATTCCCTAAATAGGTCATCTTAAAAGTCACAATAACATACAATGCACTTTTGTCAGCAAAACCATACAGCATTCTCACGTAAGCCCTGAAAACATGTTTTAAAATAGAACTGATGATGAGGCTAAGCTTCGTATGAATCCCATGGCTCTTACATCCAGCTGCAGCACACAACGTGTCTAAGAAGTCAACCACTGACTTCCAATCTGGAAAGTTTTTGTTTTTCTAATTGGGATCGGGAGATGTGTATTTTGTATAACATAGACTACTGATACAGTAATAATTACCTTGTGTGTGGTTACCAATGGCTCATTGGTAAAATAGTCTCTGACCAGGCAGGTAGAAAGAATTCCATTTTCATTGTATTGTTGTAGTTTGAAAGTGATTCTTATGATTGTTATCAGTCTATTTTAGTTTTTATATTTTTCATTTCTTTCTCTGCATTTTGAACACAGAGTAGATTTGTTTTGTTTTTTCTTATTTAGATCAATATTTACCTTTGAGTCAGTGCTTCAGTAAAGTATCATCTAACTGAGATTTCAATGGAATAACAATTGCTTTCTTCTTCCTGTAGAGTTTTGTTTTGATTTAATCTTGCAGTTGAAATAAGGAGTACTGAGCTGTATAGATGAAGTGATGTCCACAGTGTGTCATTTTTTTGTCAACTTTGCTGAGAAAACCATTGTTACTTTCAACTATTCTCATGGACTTCAGGATGCCTCTTGCAATGCTGAGTTTAGTCAGTGGACTATGTCAGATGGTAATGGCTCCCTTGCTACTGCAGCTACTTGAGCTCCTGCCATGCTCATGAACAGAAATGGGAAAATGTACCAACTGCTGTCGAACTGCGTCAAAAAACAAAAAGACAAACGCTTGACATAAAATCTTTACAAACTCAAAGCTGGTCAGCTATATCTCTTTTCTTTAAGAAAAAAAAAAAAAAGAAAAAAAAAAAATCTCTTGAAGGGCCAGCTGCCACACACACATCAAATATAAAGTGGTTTGGCACAATAAATGCTTTGGAAGCAAGGAGTAATGTAACAAGACTGTGCAGTAAAAGAAGTGCTCTCCTGGTTCTCCCTCAGGTAAACACTGTTAGCTCTGTCAGCACTGTTAGCCTCAAGCTGCAGGCTCAGCCGTCTCCATGTTGAGAGCCTTGCAGAGGTAATAAAAAAATGCTCTGAATTCAGTATTTAGCACATTTGAAGCTTAAGTAAACTCATAAAATTAAACCAACACAGCAGCCTGCCACCTTCTCTCATATTACTTTTCATATTCCTTACCTTTGGTGCGTTTGTAAATATTTTTTTTTAAGATAATTCTTTGCCTAGTCAGTAAGGAGACGGGTAATGTGGAGAGTAGACCCAGCAGTTATGTGGCATGAGCCCCACCAGGATGTGTGAGTTTGTATTTGTCCCTTGTGAACTCAATGAGGGATGGTGGATTACCTCAATATGTGTTAAGCCTGAACATGAAGTGAATAGTTGAGGTGCTTCATTTGCATGTAAAGTCCACACAAGTCAATGTGTAAGGACACAGACTGAAGACATTCAGATCGAGGCAAACACACATCCGGGTGAGTTTAAAATACTTTCTATTTTCTGTGTTGAGACTTGAGGGAAACAACAAAAAAAAAATGTTCCTGGTAAGTTTTGAAATCGTTCAGTCTGAGCTGTCACGCTGAACAAAGGACAGTTTACACTCAAACAAACACACACATTCATTGTTAACTGTCTGCGGATAACGTCTGTACAGTTGTTGGGAAAATAAACAGACTGCAAACACACCAGCACCCAGGCCTCAACCGCCTGAACAACCAAACGTGGCGTTGTCTATCAAAAATACATTTTCATATGAGCCTCGTCTGATCTGACACCTCTATTACAGCAACTAAACGTGCTTGACTGAGGTTGTGGAAACAGATTGTTGTTGTGGGTAAAATAAACCAACGTTGGATGTCGGTAAAAGACACAAACAGCGGGCTGTGGTGTCAAAGTCAGACACTTTGTTGGCCCAACTATCCACCCTGATATCCCCCTCGCCCCCGCACCCCCTCCCGAAGAGGTTTTGCAGCACAATAAACACGTCACATTACATCTGGCTCTGCTTCTGGGAGACAACGGCCATTCTCTGCTCGTCGCTTGTCAGGAAATAAACGTAAAAATTTAAGTGAACGAGCAAACTACTGATGCTGTTGTCTTTTTTTCTTCCCGTGGAGGACAGTCTCGCAGAAGGGCCGATGGAGCCACATGAGTGCACCCGAGGAGAGTTCCCCGGCCTGTGACAGTCGGACACGGGACAACACACTCTGTTGCAGCGAGCCCTCACCAATGTATAATGTAACAGAACATATGGATGGACTCTAAAAGCCGGTGCCCTGATACAAACCATGAATGAAAAAAAGGGGGGAATGTGAATTTTTCAAAGCATGTGATTTTTGCCCATCTTTTTTTTTTCCCAGTGCAGGATGGCATCACCTTGCATGTCCCCCTAAAACGAGCTTTGGGATTACATATTGCATCACTAACATTCAGCATATTTTCATATAAATTAGACCCCCACCCCTCCACCCCTCTTCCATTCGTGATGTAACAGGACTAGAAGTCACAAGCCCTGGTAGCAGCCCTGCAGGGCTGGACCGTCACCACATTCCATAAACCCGGCTGCACGGATTGAGCTCTCGCCAAAACTTTGCATGTCATAAAGAGACATGTTGTATTGGTGTTTGCATATTCATAATTCTGTCATATTAGTTGGAATTTTGACATGTAAACATGTGAAAATCATCACGCAGCCTTCCATAAAAATCATGCTACATCTTGGTCCATTGAGAAAGGTTGAAAATATGACAAAAAAACAACTGTATGAAAGCAACAGAGAAAATCTATCTTTGAGTTCCATGCTGGAACATGCTAGTGGGTATATCTGAGCACATGTCCACTGTGCTGCTGCACCATGACAGTGACAGACAGCACTGAGAGCTTCGTCTCTGAAAGTACCAACCGACAGGCAGGAAGTTCTTTTTTTATTAAAGGCTGGTTGTTTAGTTCAGAGGTCTGTCTCTCTTCATTTTGTACACGATGATATGCTATCATTCTTAAGTTATACTGTGACATTTTCAAGATGTGTAAAAAATGTCTCTCAATAAGGCTTGTAAATAGACTTCTCTGGAGCTGTGGCCCGGGGAAATGTGTCAATATATTTAGCTGTAAATGCCATCGGATTCCAATTCCTCCAACATCTGCCAAACCCTTTTTCTCCCAGGTGGGTGACAATATTGATTGTGTCTCGAAATGCTCACTGCATCACATTACCCTCCGTCTACCCATTTACCGTCTTGCCTCGTGGTTTAAACTGTAGATGCTCAATGAAAACTACGGGTAATTTCCCAGGAAAATCTCAACTCTTCCATTAGTGGTTATTTGTGACAAGACAAAATAGCCAAGAGAATAGAGTCATGTCATCTATTCGGTGCCTACAGAGTATAGTGACAGCCCAGTATATTGATGCTTTTTCCAGCAGATCGTTTTTCTCTCTTATATGGAGTTAAGTTAAAGAGTCTACTGATTGAATTGATGGGTGCTTGTCAAAAACGTCATCTGAGATGTGAGTACATTGAGAATTATATATTATTTAAATGAAATATATGACACTCTTCCAAGGTTAAAAGCCCACAGGCACTACTGCAGACAAGAGAGGTTCAGGGCTGTCAACGGAGAACAGGCAACAAAAATTGTCATCTCCACCAGGAGATTATGTATTCGGTCAAGTGTGTGCGTGCATCTCTCTCTGTCGGTCTGTCCACAGTTAATATGGCATACTACAAGACCCATCAGGCAAATATTTGTTTGTGCTCATTTAAGATTTCGTGCTCAAGAACTTGGCCAGGTTGCAGAGATTTACACTTTTTGAAAACCTGTTTTATTGGTTGCTTTACACCGTAAATATTCTTCACCAACCGGTAGAGGCCGCAACTGCTTCAGTTTGAAATCTTGTATCTGCTGTGTATAAGAAGTGGACGTAGTCAACCTGAAGTCACCCATTGGTTTGTGGACTGACGTTTTGAAGTCTTCAGTTTGAGATTTTGGCCGCCACCATCTTGTTTTTTTGCAACCAGATGTGACACGAGAGGGTGGAGCTAAGTACAACTGAATTCTGAATAAGACATTTCTGGGCAACCAAAATGTCACAATTATCTACCATGAACTGAAAACTCACTGTGAAAGGGTTAAAGTTCAAAAACAAAAACATGGACAACTCCCAGACTAGACAACGACTTGGTAAATACCTGTCAATCACCTTGTAGCCCCGCCCTAAAGCATAATTTACTAAATGAACATCATGCTGTATTGAAGAAGACTTGAAACTAGAGATTGAGACATAAACTCATGTTTACAATGTTTACTGAGGGAATAAATCAAGAGAGAAGTAGAGTCATTTTCTATAGACTTCTATACAACCAGACTTCTCTAACCCCCTGGTGGATGTTAGAGAGAAAGCAGCTTTAAGACACTTCAGCATTGTCTTCACTTTTGCACGCCTTTGTTTAGAAATGCAGCATGTAATGACAAAAATGAATTAACAAAGGTATTACATCTACAGGGCCTCAAGATCCGGTAATAAAGCAGGACCCACTTTGAACGCCATCATTATGTCAGTTGATATTGTGCTTTACTGGTGCATATTTGAAAACATATCTATAATGTATGTCTATTTCACACACAACTTGAGCTTTGTTAATACCTTGTTTGTTTAAACATATGTTTTTCTAACAGCAAGACTTCTGTAGTGACTGCCAGGCACTCTGACCGACAAGGTGTTTGCAAATAAGAGGAATAAGAGTATAAGGATTACCTCTTCTTCTTTTAAACTCCCATTTTTACTATCCGCCTATGTTATCAGGAGTAAAGATGTTGGTTTCTGATTGGAGCTTGCAGCTTAACAGAATGCCTCATTAATCAATCAAACAGAAAATATCCAATCCCCTTTGCCATCTGTCCTTGCTGTATGACTAAGCGTATTATAGCGTCTATAGAGGTGAGCTGAGCCACTGAGCAGGCCAGGATTTGCACTGAAGCTAAGGCAACAACATTCAAACTTAAATTTAATCTAGTTAAGTATAAAAACACAATGGCCTGTTCCTCCACTGCGCCTTGAAACTTGCATCGCCTCTGCCACGCGCCGCTGAAAAGGCCTGGGCATTTTGACATGACGAGGCAGAAAAATGTAGATGTGTAATAGTATTAATAAAGACTGCATTGCATTCAGGTGAGCCAGCATCCAGAGCCCTGGTATTGTAAATGCTGACTCAGAGGCATACCTCACTGAGACTCAGGGATGGAGACGTTATTAATGGTATTATTTACACCCGTGCTATCTGCTAATATTAATGCACATCGTGTGTATGTCCCATGGATATGTTTAGAGCAACAAAAATGCGGTGACTTCAAAGCATAAAAAAATAAAAAAAAGGGAAAACATCACGCCTGCCTTGTCCCTGCAGTCCTTCTCTCTCCTTCAGTCCTTCTCTCTCTCCTTGTGCCTCATCCTCCACTTTCATCCTCCCCCTGCTGTCAGGATGAGTGTCGGGCTCTTTGCTTTCCCAGATGTTCGCTGGCAGGAAAAGGGCTGCATGTCTGTCATCAGTCAGGACAAGTGACAGCCGCGTCGGCGGCCTGTCGCAGCCGCCGCTCCTCCGGTCACTGACGGTGTCGGCGTCGAGCCTCCACGCCCGGGCGAGCTTATGCAGAAAATGTTTGCAGTGGACCAGAAAGGACGAACGCAAGTACGTCTCATTCAGAGAGCCATTAGGCATGGGGAAAAAGTGAATTGTTCCTTTTGCCATGTTTGCGATTATTAAAGTAATTTTTTGTCAAACTCAAAACAGCTGCACACACGTTATCTGCTCAGATTTGTCTCAGCGTGTTAAAGCCACAGGACGTAGGACTCCCCTGAAGCGCACACAATGCACAACAGATTAAATGTAATCCTCGAATGCCATGCATACAACAAAAGGATGAGGCTTTTTTTCAATGTATATGTAAACATTACTCAGACATGAAAAGCGTCTATTTCTAGGTTTGTTCCAAAAAACATCTATGTAAATTCCTGTGGACAATTGGACAAATGCATGAGTCCGCCCACACACTGACATCAGCTCAGACTGATCTGTGTAAATGTAGTATACAGTAAGCAGCCAGTCCCACCCTGCAGGGCTCTGATGACACTATTATACCAAACAGGGTCACGTCAACAGTCGGGAAATGGTGTGACCCATTTTGACTGCAAATGAATCATGAACCATGTTGTTGATGTTATGAAAAAAAATGATTTTAATATTGATTCCTCTCAAACTGTCCCCAACATATTTCCACTGTGCTACCCGTAAAGCCACAGACATATTTCTATCTCCAGAATCTTTCCTCTCTTTGTTTTGTGCATGACTAAAACAAAGCAGTGAAGAGGCAACAACAGAAAACTAAAGTAAATAAGTAGGCTTAAAGATTTCATACTCTGGGACCAAGTTGATGTCAAAAGTCTGAAACTGTGACGGTTGGGCTGGGCAATATGGAGAAAAAGAAATATCACATTATATTTGACCAAATACCTCGATACCGATTGTGCAACAATATTGTAAGGTTGACTTTTGGTGCTTCAACAAAATATTTACACAATGAGATTTTTGATAAAGGCAAATAATAAGATCACTTTACTGTATAACAGCCTTTAAAAATAGGAAAATACATATCACGATATCCAAAATCTAAGACGATATCTAGTCTCTTATCACAATATCAATATAATGTCTATATATTGTCCAGGGGAAATAACACCCTTTTTTCACTTGATAATGCCACATTGTAAACAACAAATTGTGCTGAAATCGGCAGGAGGAGAGCTAGCTAACCTTTTCTGTTAGCAGCCGGTGGGCAGCATAGTGCTAGCAGTGCTAACAGCTAACGCTAACGGAGGTCGCATTAGGTTTTTATTATGCGTTCAAGCTCTATTCGGTCAAAGTTAATATTAGGCAAAGATGACTTATTTCGTCATCATGATGTGTTCTAAAGTAATCTTGTAAAATGTAGTTATTGTCGAGAATGAGAACAGTTGTTTGAAGGAGATGTTTTCACAGCACAATAAAATAGATATTAGAGATGAATTATGACCTGAATAACTTCCTAACACTCGCTCTAAGTGTTTTTTGTTTTGTTTTTGTTATTTACCGTGGGATCAGATTGGGTTTGGAGAATCATGGAATTTAACCGGTATTGGTATCGACTACTGAATTCCCCGTTTGGTGACATCCGTAGCTGAGTCTGCACCACGCAGAGCGAATGTGCCTGTTTGAGTTGTGACTGCAATCCCACCATCTCTTAAATACTCACGGCATTCAGTCTGAACACATCTTAAAAATGAAAGTATGGTCGCATGGATTTGGCAACATAATGAAGGTACAGTGAGTGGATTGAATTATAATACTGTTTGATCTAATTGCTTCCACCTTGTAACTGTAGCTGCACAAAACCAAATTTTTGCTGAGATTTATGTCTGGAAACATCCATTAGCACTGGGAAATGACCAGATTTGCAGCAGACCATTTCAGAAGAGCTCCGATGATGACATGACTCGCAGAGTGAACTCGGCGATTTAGATATAAATGACACAGGATTTTACAACCGCATAATCTTTGAATTTATTCAAACTGGGACTTGGGGGATAGTTAAGCAGTAAAAAAAAAGAAAAAGAAAAGAAATGAATCCAGCACACGGGTCATATTCTAGTTCAGATTATAAATATTGATGATAATATTGTTTCAAACCTTTTAAAAAATAATTAAAACTTAGACAAACATGTTGAACATGTATTATTTAGCTTGAAACTGTCATAATGCTACTAAAAATGTCCATTTTTCAATTGAGTGTTTTTTGGCCTCAAAATAGTAATCTAAAACCATTAGAAATAGCATTACCCATTTTGTCATTTAAATTTAAAATTCTTAATACTTTAGATAAAAACAAATTTAATTGCATTTCACATTTAATTTATACAAATAGCTCAGTTTAATAATATCCGGATCAACTACGCTACCAACAGAACATCCCCCTGCATCTAAAACAAATGGTTTGTCCCAAAACCATGTTACAGGATGTCCTTTGCGGCGGTGGCGGCCATTTTTAATACATTCTGGTGACTGGTTATTAAATTACGTGTGACCCTGAGTTGGGCCAACTCATTAATAACAGAGTTGACGTGACCAAAACGGGATCACTGGGAAAAAAAATCCCTTCCCCTTTAAAATATGTAAAAAGTTGCTCATGTTTGCAATAGTAGATATATTACAGAAAATGAATATTTTTGACTTAAGCCTCTGATTGCTTTTTGAGAAAGCACATTAGTACTTTTCTGTTGATGTGAAATGTACCCGTAATTATAGAATGACTCTTTGTTAAAAGCATTCTAGTCCCAAGGCCTTCATCGGGGGACTGTTAAGGTGATCAAGAGTGTGCTGTTTTTTTTTTTTTACAGCCTTTGATCCGATGTTAATGAGACTGATCTGTGTGCTGGAACTTTGTCGTAATTGTTACCTGGGAGGATAGTTCAGCAGAAATCTGCTGTTTCCCGGAGACATATTGACACGAAAACAAGGGCAGCGAGATCTTTAAATTACAGAGAAGGCTTGTTGTTGTGTGGTTGTTTTTCTCGATGACCTGGAAAAAAACACATGTCTCAAAGTGTAGGTAGGTATTATAAGAAAGGCGCCGCACATGGATCAATGCGAGGGAGCGGTCAGAAGTCAACAACAAGGTCAGCTTGGACTCTCTTTGACTCCTTACTCCTACGTCATCCACTTGGAAGTGTGAGGAAACTCAGCTTAAATAGCGCTCATAGTGATAGCTATTATGTATTACAATGTGTTAAATGCTGTACGGTTAAGATATATAATAACACTGAATGTATTATGCAATTATATCAAATGAATAACTCTGAATGTATTAGGCAATTACAGCAAATATAATTATTTGAATGTATTAAGAAGACAGGCAGTGAAGGTTCAGAGGAATAAGAGGGCATGAAGCAGGTATGTGAAATCCCCACACACAGAAGATAACGATTGAAACAAGACACCACACATCAGTAAGGAATGTGTGAAAGAAGAACCTGATCAATTGGAAGGCCGGAGCCTTTGAAGAGAGGGGGTTTGAAGGACTGTGAAGGTGATAAAAACAGAAGAGATACAGGAGGAAGAGGCTTTTTCGACTGACTGTCCAACAGGCCAGACGACCCTGGCCTGTCGGATTGGATGTATTAAGGACCCTATTCCATGGAATATATTTGCATATTTTATAGTGTGATTCAACTTGTAATTATGTTTGCTTTACTTTTTATATAAAACCTTTTTGTTATAACTGGAACCATGGATTCAGCTCAAATCTGTTTCTCAGAGCACAGAGAAGGAGAGCCATGCAGAAGGTCTCTCTCCTTCACAACAGGGAGAGCCATGCAGAAGGTCTCTCTCCTTCACAACAGGGAGAGCCATACAGAAGGTCTCTCTCCTTCACAACAGGGAGAGCCATACAGAAGGTCTCTCTCCTTCACAACAGGGAGAGCCATACAGAAGGTCTCTCTCCTTCACAACAGGGAGAGCCATGCAGAAGGTCTCTCTCCTTCACAACAGGGAGAGCCATGCAGAAGGTCTCTCTCCTTCACAACAGGGAGAGCCATGCAGAAGGTCTCGCTCTCAACTCCACAGAAGACTCAGAATGTTGTCACAAAGACGATGTAAAATAATGTGAAAAAGTACAAAAATAAAGAATTCAAAATGGTATGACGTGATATGAAAGTCAAATAGAGACAAAGTACAGACATTCCCAAATATACTCTGCACAGTTTCAAATGGTACTTTCTGAAGTTGAAACCGGATATTGAGAACTAATGGAATAACAAGTTAAACTCGCTGGGTTTACTGTAAATGTTCAGTATCTGAGGCCGAGAAGCCAACCAGAGAGCGAGAGCTCACATGAAGGAGGACCTTGAAAAAAACAAAGAGCAAAAAGTCAACTTTATAACAATTATTTTTTCCTTTTGCTTCCTACGCTTTCATGAAATTCTACAATGGTTTGGTGCTAACGGGATGCCGGCTCATGAAACTTCCTAAGCACACAGAAGACACGGGAACCTTTCAATCCAAAAAGGGGAGAAAAAAAGAAAAATCTCAAATTGGCACTGAAATGTTTTCCCAAGACAGCAGCAAAAGGCAAATGGGGGTTTCTGAAAGCTAAGCCAGCGGTGTCAACACTAAAAACTGTCCATACTAATTACTTCCCACAGGGAGTTTCCACTTTATTCCCTCTCTGTTGACGGCACTGTCACGGATTCGACTGCAGGAGGGTGCACTCACTTCCCACCTCCCGGGGAATGCTCCGCATCGCATTTCCATTTTGATTTGCAGTCAACGTAGAATGCCGCCTTTGTCTTCTATTTAAATGCAAAACATGCCAGTGTTGGGACTCCATACTGTACGTATGGAGCCGCTACAGTCGGGCGGTCCGGAGACGCTAATCAGGAGCAATGTGACACCCTGCCATAAGCAATCCCGTTGTATTGATGTTTTTATTTATTGAATGTGCTCAGGGTTATCATTACTCATCGTTGTTGTGCCACCCCCCCCCCTCCTCTTCAGCCTGCTTCATCTTCACTCTCATTTACTACTTTTTTTTGGTTTTGAACCCCACCTTCTAGCTTGTCCTCCCCTTTACTCACTTCTCTGTTCATCCCAGCCTTCATCAGTCATGCACTCGTTGCTGTTCTCTTTGTCTTTCCTGTCTCTCCTCCCTCTCTTCGCCTTCCCCTCCTTTCCATTCAGATCACTCTCCCTTCATTTCAGCACCCCTCCTCCCTCTGGGCCTCATCATGTCTTCTCTTCCTTCCTCTATCCTTTCCCTCCCCGTCCTTCCCTCCCTCCCTCCCATCCCTCCGTAAAAAAAGCGATGGACCAAGGACGTGACGGGCCGATAGCGTTCCGATGTGCATTTGCCGGGCTTCGTGCCACCCGACTCTCTTCTGTCAGACTCGTAATAAACGGCCAGTGCTTCGACTGATACATGGCTAACGCCTCCAAAAAGTCCGATACATCACATTAACTATCACGGCGCGGTATGATGGGTGGAAGCGGTGTGTGTGTGAGCGTGTGGCGGGACTACTGATGTGGCTGCTACCTCAGCAGATTGACATCTGGGTAATGAAGTCCTGATGATCTTTCAGGATGACGGTCTCACGCGTGGTTCTGCTTTAATTTAGACGCACGCTGCCGGGACTTCACTCTTCCAACGAACGACTCGCTCATGACGGCTGCAGCCGCGTTGGGACCTTTAGGGTCACTTTTAAGGTTAAAGGTGCAGCTGCTATTTACAGTATGGATGCAACACAGAGAGGAGCCTGGGGGGGGGCCCTTCACCAACTTTCCACCTGGTACCCATATGCAACGTAGGTGATCACATTGCCTTTGCATAGTGTGCAAAAGCAACCAGGAGAAGCTGAGGATCTGATCCTCCAGGGACACTTTAACTCTGTGGCGTGGTTATAAAAAAGCCACGATGGAAGATAATCTATTCATGGAAGATATGCCGCCCGAGTTTATCTTTAGAAATGGTCGTAAATGGTGTATTTTTTCAAAGTCCCAGCTGTAGTAAAGAGTAGGAGAAGACATTCAGTTGCATCATTATCCATGGGATCTTGGTTCTAATGGTAATATTTTCTTTGAAATTTAGATTGTATATTATGCAAGGATAAAAATCATATTTTTTCCTTTACTGCATCTCCATTCACTCTGAAATATTAATAGAAATCGGTTTACTTACAATGAATTAAAATTCCTTAGCCTCTTACCTTTCAAAGGAGACCAGAAATATGCATATAAGCCTTATGATTGATATCCATGATTCCTTTCAGGTATGTTATCTTGGGCGTTTTTTTTATCCCGGGATGGGGCGAGGGCTTAACAGGCAGCTGATCAGGGACCTCATAGGTCACATGAGCGACAAAGAGGAATTCACCTGCCAATGGAAATAAAGCAGGTCTCCCAGCTGCCGGGTGGCTATGAAGCAAGAGAAGAACGTTAATGTTAATCGTATGAGATGTGACTACAGCTTGAAAGGACATGGAATTAATAAGAAAAGAGATTGCACATGAAGACGGCTTTCATGACGCCTAATTCAGCTGATTGCTAGCTTTAGGAAAAGATCGTGGTTTGGGTTCAAATAACTACAGACCATTTGATGACGTAAGTTAGTTTTCATTCGTACTTCTGTGTTAAGCGGTTGCTCCGTACTTACCTACGATGTCTTTGTCCGTAGGTATGTGGGCCTCCTCTAATGTAGCTATACGTCAGGGCTACAGCGGCAACAGACACACTGTGTTTCTGAGCTTGTCGAAAGTGAAGACAACATCACATTTCATTTAGCTGGAATGAAATGTGATGTATATTTAGCTGACGCTTTTATCCAAAGGAGCTACCATGCAAGGTGCCAATAACTAACACCGTAGGCACAGTTACGGGAGCAATTTGGGGTTAAGTGTCTTGCCCAAGGACACGTCGACATGGACTAGCGGAGTCGGGGATCAAACCGCCGATCCTCTGATTGAAGGACCCCCTGCTGTACCACTGAACCACAGTCGCACCGTGAACATGGAGCAAGTTGAAAAAGTCTTCTTCGTCCCTTTCAGTAACCCACATCTAACAAAGACGCCGTCTACTCACCGCTACCCTGCTCTCTATCACGGTAAATAAAATAGTGTAATGTATTGATATTATATCCATATTGTGACATAAGACTAGACATCATCTTAGATTCATACGTGTTGTCTTTTTCCTGGTTATAAAGGCTGCATTAAAGTATAGTGATGCCATTTTATGAACATATTATTTGTGTTTACTCACTTTCCCATTATATTCACAAACGCTGATGATTATTTATCTAAAAATCTCATTGAGTGAATATTTTGTAAAAGCAACCAATAGCGGACCCAATAATATTCTCACAACATCAATATTGAAGCATTTGTGAAAAGATATTGTGATACTTTTCTCCATAATCGCCCAGCTCTAACGAAAAAATACTTTTTGTTGCTGATATCACAAATGAATTTGTATGATATGTCTGGCTGGCGTTCAGGTCGTGTTATCAGCCGGTGAAATATCGCACTCGGCAATAAATCAAAACCTAAGCGGTGGGTATTTATGGAGATAAACCATGTTAACCCCTCAGATGTGGTCTGTTGTGGTGACTATAGCTCACTGACAGAAGAGGCACCAGTCACCAGCGAGGCACAAGCAGATTCAGGTATTTAATGTAGCAGTGTTCTTACAATAGGTCTCTTCTGTTCTTTTTTGATTTTTAATGAAAAGCACATGCAGTATAATAAAAGAATAACTGGCTCAGCCATGGTAATAACTCAAATACACTGAATAATGACAGAATTACATTAACACAATACAATTGTGCAGCTGCAAGTGATGTGTGATGTATTCAGCGGGGTATATATTTATCCACAATAGGTAGAACGATTACTTTCTGCAACGCTGATCAGAGGTGCAGTTTTTTTTTTCAGTCGTGTCGGATCAGAGCCGCTTTTCAGCCACAGATGCAGCGAATGAGATAAGAATACTGGAAAAAAAAGGTCCTTTGTTTTTGAGGATGTAATAAACAGTGTCGATGTGTTTTGCCAGCACAGACTGATTCACGGTGCTCATTTTTCGGATGCGTGGTGTCCCTCAGCCCTTGTATGTATGCTCTGCTGCTTCGTGTCTCCTGTTTATCGGCCCTGTGGATCTAAAATGATGTGCTTCCCCTTGAAACAGCTCACTTGTTTTCTCACGGATGATGTATACAGTATATCATTCAGGGGCTGGAGCATAATTTCACTTGTCCAAGCCTTCTTAATGGTTCCCCTGTGAATGGGTCGGTCCGCCTCGGTATGTGAGGCCATTCTGGATGTCTGATGGGTTATTTTTTGACTCTTTTTTTTTTCTTTTTCTTTTTCTTTTTCCCCCCGCCACACTCAATTTCTCTTGTTTCGCCACTGCGGATGGAGGAAATCAATGCGACAGGAGCGCTCTCTCCATCGCCTCGGTGGAAGATTTTATTCTGCCGGTGTAGAATTTTCGGTTCTCCCTCCCAAACAAAGGAAAAGCGGTTGCCAACAGGGGCAAAGCGAACACATGAAATACTGACAGTCAAGCAGTGAAGGAGACAGAGTCGGAGATTTGTGAGGCTGACGGTGAGCATAGGATACCTGTACATATACAGGTATATGTACACAGTTATATGGCATTAATGCACATACTGGTACACTGCTGACTAGGGCTGGCTATCGTTTAAGAAATGATGATGCCAGTACTAATACCAGTATTATACAGTATTATACGGTTACCAATGGAGTTCTTGATATTCAGACTGGTCTCATTCAGCATTCGTAGCAATACCTACACAATGTTCATTTGTAGATATCCCACAAAGTTTTTTCGTATGATATCCACGTAACCTAAGTATAAAGACTGTTAAAGCCCTCCCAGGGCGGGAGCACAGGTGGATGGTTTCAATAAACACAAAATCTTTCCCGTGTGAAACGAGAAGTCAATGTCGATTTATTTGAACCCAAAACCTAACCATGTGGTTTGGTTGCTTAAACCTAACCGACTGTATGCATGTAACGAGCAGAACCTGACACGCGTTGCAGGCTTTTTTAGGAAAATGCACAAAAAAGGAGTAGTAACTTTTCGTGGGACATCATATACACGTTGTATGGAAGAGCTGTGTGTGTGTGTGTGTGTGTGTGTGTGTGTGTCCCACTGGCTAGCTAATCGCTGCTGCTCATACAGCGCTCATACAGCGGTTACTTCTGATAACATCGAACAGCGACTTACAGTAGTGGTTTAACCCCCACCTGTTCACGCTGTTAGCACCGTTTGCTGTTAGCACCGTTTGCTGTTAGCACCGTTTGCTGTTAGCACCGTTTGCTGCTAGCACCGTTTGCTGTTAGCACCGTTTGCTGCTAGCTAACCTCGCATTAAATCGGAGAACGCTTGCGGTGATTGGCTGCGAGCAAAAACAAATGTTCTATTTTTTCTAGATCCAGGCACGTTACCCAGCCCTGCTGTTGACCGTTAGAGATTATGTTGAAGGAGCAGCTGACAATATGGAACTTGCAAATTACCTCTCGAGCAGATGTGATTTGAAAGTGTGCACATTAAAAATGAGTAATTTAATTTATTTACGGCCTCCTGTCACCGTGTTGTGGATTAGGCCGGCATGTTGCAACACATCCGGTTCTGAGCCCGTGGGTCTGCACTGGGAGTTGACACCACAGGAAAACAAAGCTGCTACCCAGCCATCGGGTCAGACGTCTTTTACTGCACTCCGAACGTAAAGACAGGGCAACAGGAGGAGGCTGTGTGCCCCCGAACCACCCACCCCCACCCACCCCCACTACGGAGACCTCCCTCATCCTATTTGTGCCTCCCTGTGCTTGAAACACATCAGCAAGGTTTATGTGCTTCCCCGAGCCAGGCGGGGAGACAGCGGTCCATCTGGCAACCTCGAGCTTAGAGGTGACTTGGGGGCAACTGTGTGGCATGGAGTTGCCGCCAGCTACCTTACATTCTCCTCCCGCCCTGCGTTTCGATCTCTGACTGAACCGTCTGTCGGGCGTCATCAGAAAACTTTTTCCAACTGTGACTCGACATGGCAGAGTGGGGAAAACAGCTGCACAAATCACAGGCGATAATACCGAAAGCCACCTCACTCCTGGATCAGAGCCACGGTGCCCTCCATAACTTACCATAAACAGGTGTTAGCATTAATACAACAATGACCTATGGCACAAACATGAAAACCAGGAGACTCTCAGTTCTTCCCTCTGAGCTGGTACTTTTCTTGTGCTTGCGTCTTATAAAATAACACTGACCTACATTGCAAGTGAACATCATCTTGTCCGCCTGTTGCAACATTGTTCCCAGAGATTAGGTGGACGTAATTGGGGACGGAAGATTTGACAGAGGAACTTTTCCGAAGTTTGAGGTTTCGTAAATTGACAGTTGAAACTGTTTTACCGAGGGTACTTCGGTTTTCATTCTGAACCGGCGAGATTGCAAAGATGTGCCTCACAGGATGGGGAGGCGGCCGGGCCTTTAAAAGCACCGATTGTTGAATGGAGTGCTGCGGGGCGCGAGTTATATATGACGTTCTGGACCGCCATTACTCACAATTCAATCAAACCGCACTTGATGCTTCTCCAACCTCGCTCCAATCAATCAATTTTCCATAAACGAATTATGCTGCAGTAGGGCCCCCGAGGATCCTACAAATCACGGCGCTGTCATTAGAAGATACAGTACCTGGGCTGAGGTTCACTTATGTTCAGACATACAGATGTGTGTGCACATGAGTTCATAACCAGAAGCAATGGAGAGTCCACGCAGAGTGCTGAGTGCTTATCCCAATATGTTATCATGTAATTATTAAAGGACACCATTACTTTCAAATTAGACTAACAAAACAAAGATGCACTTTCTCCAAACTTTTTTGTCAGGTATGAAGGGTTATAGTTAAAATAATTTGTTTTTGGGAGGTGAATAGGGTAAAAAAATGTCAATATCACCATGAAACTTCCCCAGTTGATTATTTTTTATATTACAAGTTTTCTGAAACATTAAGTTTGGATGTGTAATTTAGGCATTGCCTTATTAAGTATGTACTAATTTTCCTACATTTCCAGAACGGAAATGTGATCATTTGATAAAGTCAGGTTCAAAATTGTTTCATGTTGTTGACATATTAGAGTCAAAGGTTTTTGCAGAGGGAAGTTTGGATAAATCAGTCCATAAATCAGAAAATACTGTCAAGAGCTAAACAAATCTAAATATAGTTTTCTCCATGTTTTTAGTAATAACATGTTATATAATTGAGGCTATGAATGATGTATGAACAAACCCCTCTGTAGAAAACTTCAGAATATATGTAGGAATGAAAGTGTAAAGTTTGGTGGATGTAAGAGCTACTGAAGTGGAGATTTCTGGATCAGAGTCTGAGAACAAACTCATTTAGAGAAAACAGCCTTTAAAGAGCTGTTTAGTTAAATTACATTTTAATGAATAGAGTAAACAAATGAACGAATAGATATCCCCATGAAACTCCCCCAGTTGATTACTGATATTTCGCAATTATTTTGTTATATTACAATTTTTCTGAAATGTTATGTTTAAATATGTAATGAGGATTATCTAACAGTAACTTTTGGTGAATTTAGGAAAAATCGACAGACGCAAATAGACAAAGAAGTGAAATAAATCTTTCCACTTGTGTGAAAAAAAGACTTGTGAAAAGAGTTGTGGAAGAAAAATAGCCCAAAACCTTTAACTTTATATAATATTGACATTGATATAACACTTGCTAATGTTCTCTCACTGCAGCAGCTCACTTTGCCTCCTCCATCTGGTGACACCCTTTGACGTCGATGGTTTTCTCATTCGCTAAAGGCAGGTACCACGGCCGCCAACGCCAACTCCAACTGTTCACCATTAAAAACTGCTGCTTCAGGCGGCGCTGAAACATGAGCTCCGTGACACGCGTTACAGTTTACAGACTGGATGTCGACAAAATATGTTTCTAAATGTCCTTTAATACGCTGTTAATCCACCCTGTGATGTGTTTATTTAATGAGCATGAGTAAATAGCAGTGGAGGGTACTCACTGCCTTTATATTGTACTGGAGAGAGGACACCTAATTGCTGAAAATCGGGAAGGTCATTCACCATCTGTAAGCCATTTCTCTGTACTGCTTCATTTGCCAGCATTCTAGTCGTTTGCGAAAACAGCAATTATCATTATCCAACATGACATACAGTATACGCTGGCTCCGAATAACTAACAAGACACCTCTGGATAATGAGCAAACAGAAGAGACATGCCTTACAGTGGGATGAGCTCATGAAGCTACCAAATTTAGCATTTATCTTTGCTGCATGCTCTCAATAGAAAGTCGACTGAGCGTAATGCTGGTTATTAATATTGCTGCTTGTTCTTTTTTAATGTTGACTTACTATTGTGTATGTTACACACAATAATTCATCCGGTGACATTTGCAAATTGAGTTTGCTCGGGCACGATAAATAGCAATGCTTAAATATGGCACACGACTTGAATTTGCATTTTACATGTATGGAATATATGGACCACATGAATAATTCATAGGCCCCCAGCGCCATTTACCGCTGCTATACTAATGTGGCCTCAGGTGCCAAGCACAGTCCTCAATATTAGCCGATGCACTAGTTGACATTCATGTGGGCCACTACTAAACCAAGGGCACGGGGCTGTAAATCACCGCCGCAGCTCGACGCCGACCCGCACACGTAACTCGTGGCTCGACTCTGTTGGTCGGGAGCAGCAGCAGATGATCCGGGCTTAAGTTAGACAAATTACGTCACTGTTTCGTGACCCCCCTCAATCTGCTGCAGGCTGCTTTTCCGTCAATAATCGGATCTTCTGTCTTCACTTCTCAGACCCGTCCCTCCGTCCCACTCGTCTCTTATCTCTCTCCGTCCTTTATTGCCCTCCTCAGCTGAGTGCTGTTGGCCGGATTGAGGAGTGTCACTGTGACTGATGTGGTATCGACAGACTATTAGTCTCTGCACAGTGTGCAGTGTCCACTGACACTAATGATCAAAATCCAATTCCTTTTGATTGTCTCATTTGGCAAAAGAGGAGCTGGTGCTCCCATTTTACCTGAGAGTCCCAGCCTCTGGCACTGCTTTGAGACTGTATATGATCAACAAAAAGGCCTGTGAGCTATGAAAAGAAATATATAAGGAGTCAGGGGCCAAACAATAGTGAATGTGAAGTTTATGACCAGTTACACTGCAAGAAAATCTGTGTTTCTCGAGCAGAAAATCACGTGCCAAAGAAAATTAATTTTCTCTCTAAATAACTACGCAACACTACTAAACTGTTTGACTTCACAGTAGTTTATTGTTGTGCCCTCATTTTACAAAAAGTATCTGCTGCTCTTGAATTTATTTTAAATTAATTCAATACCGTTAAAACTCTAATACAGGGCATGGTATGTGTGTTCAACAGGCAGAAATTGCTAAATATAGTTTTTTGTTCATGGCATAAACGCAGACTTAAAACGTTACGAAGCAAATGTAGATGCAAGATGTAAATCTGACTGATATTAAGATGTAACAAACACAACCGGCAGAAATGGTAAAATATTGATTTCTGTGGCAACAAGTTAAGACAGAGATAATTTCACTTAATTTAGTTGACGTCTAAGGTATAGGGTGTTCAATGAACATACAGTGCAATGTATTAGAAATATGCTCAAGCCATATTCTAGTATATCTTTTTGAATTCGCCATTTAAAAAGAACCTCGGTCGGGCCACCCCGGATCCAGACAAAGAGCTGACCTGCCCACCACATTGACCACTGCTGTCTATCAGCTGCAGCCCTTCCCGGCCGTATCAGGCCGGCACACACACAGCCACTGGAGCACTCACACGTCAGCATAATGAAATTAGACAGCGTAGTTTGTGACGCTGCTTTGTCCTTGTTCATTTGTGGCACCGTTCCCACCCCGCGCGGCCTCTTCACCCTTTTCCAGAGCTGAGCGACCAGGATATTGCTAATCGCTCACAAAAGAGGGATTAGCGGGCGAGGACAATGGGGGTCTAATGTCAGAGCCCAGCACCTGCCTAAAGCCCCCTCTGTCGGACAACAGTCAATGGGCAGCAGGCGGCTGGCTAACTGCAAAATGCTGCTTGTTGATAACTGCATGCAGGGGAGGGGGCGGAGCTGGAAGGCCTCCAGAGAGGACTAATGCATAGAGGTCCATCCAAGCAAAGACTACTTTTTAATTAGGACATGAAGCTGACGCTTCCCACAGCAATGAAAGCTCAGTTTTCATTTTCGTCATGGTTTGTAAAGGTTTCGGCATTAGAGGTAATGCTAAAGTAAAATCCGGTATCACAGCAGGTCATGAAAAAGTCCCCAAAATATGAATCTATTGGTTGCGTTTACGTGGACATGAGTTGTCTGGGTTTTATTGTGTCGCTCAGGATGGAAATGATGCCAATGGAAAGTCAATTAGAAGCCTTATTTGTGATGGACACACGAATTAAGTGTGACAAAGGTGACAAAGAAGTCTTTAATATACACAAAGAGCACTGTTGGTGGGCGGGAGGAGAGGTGGGTGGGTCCAACAAACACAGGACTGTCAACCGTGACACCACGTTGGGGTTTTATGGTTGTGGTTTTGTTGCTTAAACCCTAACTGTAGTTATTTTAAGACCAACTATAATGTTTTCCAAAATCTACATAAGTGGTTTTGTTGCCTAAACCTAACTTTCGTTTTTAACTGTCGTCCCTGAGCGACATTAAAGCTCTGGACAATTTGTGTCCCGCCACACGAAACCAATTGATTGGATTTTTGTGACTATTTTGTGAACTGCCGTGAGACTTAAAGAAATATTCAATGGAGGAGTTAAAGTGAAACCTCAAAAAAATATGAGATAAACAAAACTGTAAGTGTGCAGCCTTGCTAGTGACCCCTAGAGGCAGGGATTTTCAGGAGAAGCAAAAATAAATAGTTTCCAATAGAACAAAGACTGTTTATTTTCATATTCTTAAAGCCTTAAAACTCTTCTCGGGTCCTAATAGTTTGGCTCAATTCAAAGTGGAAACCTAACCAAACCTGACATGCACTAATTAAAAATGAAAAAAAGGGTACTAAATCCAAAATGGACCCAACAGTCAGACCCAATACGAAAAGAGCTATGGATAATTAAACCTGATCCGAAATGAAGTGGACCAGAACAGATCCAAATAGAGAGAAATCAGCAGCAGCAGCAGGATCCTCCACCAATTAACCAGCAGAAGTGTCATTTTCCCTACGTTTCACAGTTCACACTTCTTGTTCCACCTCAACACATTTTCTCTGCTGTGATGATTCGATGACACCCCATAATCTGAGCTGATAGGGAGTCAGCTCGGAGCCACCGGAGTACGAGACATATTGACATGGCACCCCAGACCCGGACCAAGACAACGGGACCCTACCAGAGCCGATTAGACTAAGAATGATTTGGTCCCGACCCCAACGGAGCTTCCAGACCTCCGATACTAACCAAATGGACCTGTGAAGACCTCGATTAACAGCACTGGGGATAACATGATAACGTAATGGTGTAAAACGTATGCTGAAGGCTGCACTAAAACCTCACGATGAAGGGAACTTTCTCCTCAATGTCTAGACGTTGTTTCATTATGTACTTTGTCTGCTTCTCATGGTCTTAGTTTTGCTTTCTTCAGTCGCTGTTGCTCCATTAATTTGCGGCCTTGCCTCCAGCCAAACAAAGCACAATATTACAGGTTCAATCTAACCGGCAAGGTAAAGGACTTGAGAGAGCAGAACTCGCTCAGTGTCACTGGTTTAAAAACCATCATCTCATAACAGCTGACTCTAAGTAGAAAGCTGGCATTCTTCAGTGGCTGGCTTTTTTGAAAGCAAGGGCAAAACTGTTTAGAGAAATATTGAATTCTGTGCTTTTCATGCTTTACAAACTTGCAGCAAAGGACGAGGGACTTCACCTTCACCACACTTCTGTTTCCTTCTCTTCATTTTCCTGCATAAATCTTTGAAAGACGTCAACATTTTGCCCTGGCACATGAATTTCTCACCAGTGCCAATCCGAGGGGCACCAAATCCCTCCTACTTGCCGCTTCACTCATGGCACAAGTGCCTCTTCCTGCTCAGCAATGCTCGTCCTCCATCTTATCAGTGTGTACCGCTCTCAGCCAGCCAGAAAGCCTCAATGTCGGCTCTCACCTCATGATCAATGGGGATCACTTCATGGGAGAAATAGGAAAATCCACCAAAGTCTGTTATCAAGTGAAGGTGATACAAAGAAGGGCTGAGAAGTAGAATTTCTTCAACCCTCTTACAGGGTGTCACTTCAGACAGACCAAGCAGAACAGGACGTTTCAGCTCACTGCTGTTTGCCTTCAGTGACTCAATCGCATGGAGAGTTAGCTTGGTGGAAATATGAAAACTTTAATACTGTATCTTGTTTAACAGGGACTCAGTTGTATTCTTGCATGTAATGCTGTTGAACCTGGAACAAATACAAAAGCAGTGTAAAAGATGACAGCAAAAGTAACTTGCTTGAGGGGGTTATCATTACTCCACATATTACGAAGGTTGTGTGTGGAACAAACATAACACTGACTCATTATCAGACTGATATCAGACTTGCTAGTCTACACCAGTACTGAAGCACAAACTGTAGAGTTTGACCTACAAAGGCAGAGAGGTTACTAAAAGGCAGTAACCTCCGTTTCTGAAAAGTGAAGCAATTATAGTCTTAAAACTTGCATTCTCTCTCCTGGCCACCAGGGGGCGACTCCTCTGGTTGTATCGAAGTCTATGAGAAAATGACTCTACTTCTCTCTTGATTTATTCCCTCGGTAAACATTGTAAACATGAGTTTAAGGTCTCAATCTCCAGTTTCAAGTCTTCTTCAATACAGCATGATGTTCATTTAGTAAATTATGGTCCAAATATGGTCACTTCTGTTCACTGATTGAAAAAAGCCAAGGTGGCGACGGCCAAAACGACAGACTTAAGGCTTCAAAACGGCATTTTAGAAAGTCTGGACAACAGATCTTTGCCATTCAGATTCAAACAACATCTGAAGGTTGTTTGAAATGTGATTCCAATGGGTTTTCTACAGATGCGTCTCAGTCTGGACGCCCAAATTGGATTTCAAAGTCTGTAAGTGCTGAGAAGAATCCAGAGTGACAACATGGAGGAGAACAACAGTCTGTGGACGGACGGCGAAATAAATTGTCTGCTGGCACTTTCACTTTCACTCTGCTGCCTCCCCTAACATTCACAATGTACACCAGCCTCTGGTGCAATTCTGCAGCGCTCCTTGACTGGGCAAATGCTTAATATATGCATTGATATATTACCCAGGTATGAGTAAAAATGATTGTTTTCAGTATATCTGTGGTTTCTAATGGTGAATTGGTACTCAATCAATGTTAGACATGTAGTCCATCGTTGCCCTCACGCCCCTCTGCTCATGTCTACAAGAAGAAAGTTATCTCATGAAATTCATAGAAATTAATTCATGAAATGAAATATTAAGAGGCCCCCACCACTGATGATCCCGGGACAACTTGAACTATTTTATCTTGCATCACCATGGTGATGATTTTGAAAAACTCCAGACAAAAACACCATTAATCTTCGTGCCACATGAAAACCAGTTTCTTGTTAAAGACCTTGCAGACTGAAAGCCATTCCACCTTGTTTTATTTTTTTCGTCAACTCAAAGCACATTTTTTCCTCACAAGCACAGCAAGATAGCGAACAAAAAGAAAGAAAATGCCAGACAATCATAGCAGCCGTAGACTTGTAAAACCCATCGTACACCTGCTGGAAAAAATACCTTCTCCAGTAGCATTAAGCCGAGAGGAGGTGAGGAAGAGATCTGACCCGTGTTAGATTTCAGCAGACCTCGCAGATAACCATCGGTGACTATTTTTTGGCAGGAGAGAATCACCACAGGAGTTTGACTTAAAGTGAGCCTGTTCGTCAAATACGCTCATCCCCTTTTAATTACCGGCTGAACCTAAGTGAAGATGACACCTTGGTAATGAGCCCATGTGTCCTGGCAGCTCATTTGACACAGTGATAATGTGTCTGGATAGCGTGATTAGCTGTCTAAACAGTCACCTGTCGATCAATCACACTAATTTGCATCAGAGTATCCTGCTGGGATTGTTGGAAAGAAGAAAAAAAAAGTGGGCCGATGCTCGTAGGCAAAGTTGTGATTGTAACATCTATCACCGGCTTCCGTTAATGGGGAGCGATCGTCTCCACGCTGCATCTGAAGGAGGGATAAGAAGGTGACAGACCTTCAAAGGGCCCAACCAACGCTCACGCTGAGGAAAGAGGCGCCCCTCGGGCGATGCACGACTTAAAGAGTCGGGGATCAAGTTGTATCCACACATCGCAAATAACACAAAGCAGGTGGTGCAAAGGATTATGGGAAGGTTTTTTTGGGGGGAGTCGGAGGGGGGGAAACAACACCAACAAAACAAACTGCAAAACATTAACGCCCCTCTTCTATTTTGAGGTAAAAACCACACTGTTGATCACCCAATTTCCATGTAAAGGAGGCAACCTATCAAGGGCCCCCGAGCGTTTGTCTGAAAAAGTGACGAGGCTGACAGAGAGGAAGAGAGGGATGGGGGAGCAAGGGATGGGGGAGCGAGGGATGGGGGAGCGAGGGAAAGGCTGACTGATGGGTTATGTGCCCCCCCATCCCCCCACCCCCCTACTGTCTCCCTGCATGTACTTAGGAGCTGCCAAATCTCGTGTGATATTAATGTCATCTGCCTTTTGTAATTTGACTTGGGAGTTCAAATCGTGTCTCAGCTTTGCCTCTCTCGTGTCTGCGGGGTCTTACATCTCCCGCATATAAAAAAAAAAAAAGAAAGAAAAGAAAAAAGAAGAGAGAGGCTTGTTGGGCTTCGGTTTCTGAGCAGATGTCAGATGCACCTCACTTCCTCCTATAAACTGGGATGAGTCTGCTTCTTGCCGGAGGAGTGAAAAAAAAAGGTCATTTGGCAGCGCTCTCGGCATTTCACAGCAATATCTCCTGCGTAAGAAGTGGTAAAACGGGAGCCTTAACTCACAGATGGCGTGGCACACACTTTGGTGAGAGTCATAAACCGACTGCTCCCTCTGAGGGATTTTGTTTGTGTCGAGCACCTGATACACGTCCGGGCCGTCTTTGATAAACACTGACGGAGGCCAGCAGACACAAAGTGCTCATGCGTGGTGGTAAATCAGACGCGTGAGCGAACGTGACAATCAGCTCAAGGTCATTTATCTCCGATAAGGACGACAGTGAAGGCACCACGAAGTCGTGTTGACAGTGTGAAGGGGTTAGCTGTTGGTGAAGAGAAATGTTTATATTTCATGGTGCCATTATGATATGATTACAGATCGGTCAGTCTGACCATATTTGTTGGCGAATAAAAAGTTAAAAGTAGCAGGATACAAATGCCAAGATATTTTTGAGATGGTTTTAAAATATTATGGCCAAAGTTTGTCGGCCAGAGCGCGTTGAGTTTCAAGTTTTTGCTCGGGGAATATCTTGGTCACAACTCTGTAATAACTCAATTCGAAAGATCCCTGTCAGAATCGTCTCTCTTTGCCATGAGCGCGGACCTCCGCCAAGGCCGGTCCGCTCCAGAATGGAGGCGGTTCTTCCTCGGCCCAATGCCACTTTCAGCGTGTTCCATGAAAATCAGGCAGGTAGTTTTTTTCTGTCATCCTGCTGACAAACAGACTAGGAACGCAAAGATCCGCCTTCCTCAGTCCAGATATCGATATTGATACCTGGGCCGATACTGATCCATACCCGTGTTTTAATAGTAAGCTGTAGGTCTCACTGTGTGGAGGAAACTAGTGCTTCTTTTATGTGTACGGCGACATCAGCCTTGACTTAAACAAATAAATACATAGACTTACATTTACTGAATTGTTATGTATTATTATAATAATATATCGTGCACCAGCAGCTTGGTGGAAAATACTCAAAATTGTCAGGAATTACAATTTAAACGGTTTTAAAATTCCAGTCTATAATGTCCACTGAGTACAAACACAGAATTGAATCGGCTCATTTCTATGCATAAACATTCATGAGGTGCTTCGCATTGACCCTTTATGGTTGGATGTGGGCGTGTGGGAGGCCTGATATGGGATTTAGATGAAGGGATTCGCTCCCTTGCAGGCGTACGCAAGGTTTTATAGATGAGACCCGTGACCTGTTGCTTACTATCCATCAACAGGAGGATCCTGACCCTGACCTCTGACCTGCTTGAGGACGGCGCCTGTTGAAAAACTGCACGACATCATTAACAGATCAAATTACACGGTTTGACGACGGACCGTATTTCACCTGCGCTGCTTCTTTCCTCATCAGCCGGCCCGACTTCAACAATCAGACCTCGACACCAGAGGTCCACTCGCCTGCTCTTTGCACCGGATTTCCATATTCTGATTCATGTGTTGGCCGTCCTCAAATGAGACGGCGTGCCCACACAAAGGCTGAGCAACATCAAAAGAGTCCGGCTTCCGCCCTCGGATAAATATCTCAGCCCGCGAGGCAGGGGGTGAGAAACACCAGAGCAGATAACACAAAAGGGGGGTGGGGGGGTCGAGGAGGAGGGGGGGGGGGTTAATGATGCAGAGAGCTGGAGTGGAGGTGAGCTCTTGTTCCGACCAGAGAGATTCAAAAAGAAGGAGCCTCAGTTAATGGCCGCAGCCGGTGGATTGAATTTCAGAAGATAGTGGCACCAGCTATCAATTTTGCCCCAGATAATCAATAGGAAATATGACCTCCATGTTACTGCTCCGCCCCGAGAGCAGCTGCTTCTGCGCCGGATAACGTCAGAGAAACATAAAAGTACATCAATAGCCATTGAAATAGCCCGGCATAACTACTAAGCCTCGTCAAAATATACAGATTTTATTTAGCCTGGGGAAGCACAAATAATCTCCTTCCAGCAATCTGAGCAACTCCCTCACAGTACTCAAGGACTCAAGGGCATCGGCAATACTTCTTCCATCCATAAATTAAGCTGGGGTTTATTATTTAATATTTGTTATATATAGAAGATCCAGATTGAAAGTGCTATCTTTTTATTAACCTTGTCTTAAAACTCTTTTGTCCCCACCAGGGGCAACACGTTATCAAAGGCCCATGACCTTGGCTTTAATACTAAGAATCATTTTTCATTTTCTTGGATCAGATAGAAATATATTTCGCGCACACTTTTTGTTCAACTCGAGCCAATTAGGTAATTTCTTCTTTTCATCCGTGCAACCGTGAGTCTCGAGGTGACTAATATGAAATGATTTAGATCTAATATTTTGACCTTTTGAAAGACATTCATAAAAAAAGGTCAGATTTTACTGTGCAAATATTCTCATTAATGAAAAGGTTGTCTTATTAAAACAGGTGGAATTGACCTTAAGTTGTCAGATTTCTCGGAATGAAAGGGCAAACAATTTCTACCATTTTATTTGTGTACTTAGAGGAGATGCATAATATACTGCAAATAAGAGTAAACGCAGCACGCCACTTTCCCCCATGTATGTTTCTGAGTGGAATCAAGAAACAAAATGAGAGCAAGAGGCCAAGTAAAGACAGAGTGTGTCTTTGTGTAGCTGCTGCCTTATTTACATATTTACAGCTGAGTAAGCATGTTCTACAGCTTGTGGGACAACAATGCAAAGAGGAAGTTGCTGCAGATTCTTAGGAAGCGAGTACAAGAGTACAGTGTACACAGTGCACGCAACGCACACGCGACGCACACGCGACGCACACGCGACGCACACGCGACGCACACGGCGGCTCTCCTTGTGGAAGGTCGAGTGATACATCAAAAGAAGTGATTGTTGTAAAATATTGCTTCCCCATCTTAATGATACTTGAACACATAAATTGGTGATTGATGTTGTTTATCCTCACAGTTGTCAAATTCAGATCATAAATATGCAACTTTCTGCAGGAAATTACAGTCAGCTGTTTTATTAATTAAGTCGTCATTTGTCTCCCCGTGTTATAACCTGTCGACAGCAGCTTTTACGGAGAAAAATAGTCATTTTGTTTTGCTACATTTCACATAAAAAAAAAACAACCTCCCTGAAAGCTGCAGTATGGGTTTGCTAGTGTATGTTTCACAAACAAAACACTAAAAGCAAACATAAGAGTACAACCAAACCTCACTTGGATTCATAAAGTATCAATAACAGCTAAAATTGAAAAACAAAAAACAATACAAAAATGGAATAAATACGTAACAGTGGAGATACGGACATTCACCAGTTTTTGCAGGCGGCCGGCAGAGTGACTCTCCTCCGTGAAACGTATGAAATATAACCTTGTGACAATATGGCATCTTCTGTCCCACACGGTCCATCAGCGAGGTTTATTTTTAGGTGCCTTAAATGGAGTGAAAAAGATTGAAAAGCCCCACTAAAGGTGAAAGGGGACACGGTGCAGGCATCGGCCCCTAATGGCTCTCGAGGAGGGCCCGGGCACCGGGGTAAACACTCTGCAGGTAATGGCTTCGCAGCAACTCATCGGCTCCAGGATCATCGCTCCGCTCCGCGTTGCCATTCAAGG
Organism: Ophiodon elongatus; assembly: GCA_016806645.1. NCBI lineage: Eukaryota > Metazoa > Chordata > Actinopteri > Perciformes > Hexagrammidae > Ophiodon > Ophiodon elongatus. Next base: position 493,429 of record JACSYO010000527.1, read on the forward strand.
GAAAACAATCAGCAACTCAACATCCAAATTGAATCCCTAATTCTCTGAATATTCCCGAGCTGATTTTCTTCCTCCTCCTCTTCCTCTCATTTGGTATCTTTTAGAATCAATAACTCTTCAGGAGGAGAAGAGAGGCTTCGTTTACTTACGCTTTTCTTCAGACGATTGATTGAGGTTTGTGGTGCGAGCGGCGTCTGAACCGCGCCGCGCTCGCGACCTGCCGCCATGCTATGGAGGAGCTGATGAGTTATATATGCTCTCCTAGAAAATGGAAATAAATAACTCAACAGAACAAATGTTGTTTTTGATGAAGTGACTACATGCGGCCTCCCCTTCGCCTGAGCTCTTATTTCGCATGACGAGACTCGGTGACATTTTAAAAGCCCCGACCACCGAGTCGGTCGCACTACTGTTATTTGTGCATGACAAGAACAAGGACCCGCTCTCTGAGTATGGATACCGGGGTTCACGTTCCATTATGCACTTTGTGACTAGAGATCTAAAAGTAGAATTCAGATGTCTCAACTGCCAATTCAATCCATTCTCGTTAGACATCCCGGGGTCGGTGGCCCGATACCGACACACCGAGGCGCTCTGAATTTTTGGACGGTCAGAGCAACCGACGAAGTTAGAAAGAGCGAAGAGGTCTGGGTGGATGGTAGAGTCACACAAACAGACTCTCACCTTGTTTTACTTGAGTTTTGTTACAGAAGTTATGCACTTAACTAATACCACGTACGCAAGTTATGTAACAAACATCCTTATTTTACTTTAAAAACATACTTATTCTAACCCAACCCCCGATCCAAACCTAACCAAAACTTAATCAAACGTATCTAAGTCCTTCTGTTGCCCAAACCCAAACAAGTATTTCTGTTTCCTAAACAGAACCAGATACTTTTGTTGCCCAAACTTATCTAAGAACTCATGTTGCCGAAATGTAACCAAGTACTCGTGTTGCCCAAACCCTACCAAGTACTTTTGTTGCCCAAACCCTACCAAGTACTTTTGTTGCCCAAACCCTACCAAGTACTTTTGTTGCCCAAACCCTACCAAGTACTTTTGTTGCCCAAACCCTACTTTGTTGCCTTAAACATAACCAAGTAGATTTGTTGCCTTAAACTAACCACGTAAACCTGAAAAAGGTAAGTTTAAAGCATAGAGCCATCGACTCAGAGATGGGAGTGATAAAGTTTTGGTAAATTTGGTGAATGTTAACTATGAATGTTTCTTCTCAGTCAGTTAAGACCCAGATATGACCGTCATATCTCTCCTATATTAGAAGATTGGTAAAATCATTTCATCCCAAATGAGTCTTCACAGGCAGGATTTATTTTAGCCATCTCTAAAATAACTTTTGTTTCACTGCCTCAGAATGACAGGCGTGCTATTATCGTTTCCTCACGAAGAGAGAATTGAACAAATAAAACATGATTAAATATAGCTGTGAGCAGCCATTAGCCGAGGCTGAGCCCACAAGGCAAACCGTTTGACGGTGGGAAGATGTGCTGCTGTATTCATCAGTTTGGTAAAGTTGTACAGTTGCAACATTTTAGGGAAAGTGTTGCAGCTGCAGGTAAACTAGTCGTGAAGGTACTGCAGCTTTGAAAAAATATAAAGGAGAAGACCTAATCGTGGATTGAGACTGATCCAATGTGGTCTGACACTTTTAGGTCCAATGCAAGCTGCGGCTGGAAGTCGGTGCCTCTGGAATCTAGACTTTATGCCCATTTGTGTCTTCTTCCAGACCCCAAAATAATGCTAATACTAATAAATACAACAAATATGTTGCAATATAATGCAACGCAGTACAATGACACAAACAATGCATGACCTGGATCTTTTCTATAACAGGATAACAACCTCCAGGACACAGTCTGAATAAACTTCAGTGGTTATATTGCCTGCGAGGCTGTATTTGATTACATCATTCTACAGGCATGTAATGTAATCTCCATACTCTGTGCATTGAGCACGAGCTCTAACTTTGCAGCATTATCTCTGCATATTAGAAGAATTTCACACAGAAGACCTGCTGGTACTTGCAGAAATGTGTTCATGTGTAGAAGCCAGCTCAGAAGCTTCTTCTTTTTTTGTTTGCCGTGAGCTTTTAGTCAGAAGGCCAACAGCCTTTTCTCATCCCCACGAACATAAACATCATGAGACACTAACCGTCTTAGTTTGTCCATCGTGTTCGATAAAAACCCTCTGAGGAAGGAAGTCTATCCCTCTCCTTCACAGAGCAAATTCAAAGCTCTTCTAATATTAATTTGTATTGTATTTCATACATGTTACCTGGCTTTCTCTTGCCTGAAATCAAATTACACACAACACATGCATAATGCATGAACAGTTATCAATATTATTAGGGAAGCTGCTGGACCATTTGTTTGTCACCAAGGTGCTTTTAAAATATCTCAAAATCAAATCCACAAGCAGTGCACTAATCCCTTTTAAAGACACGTCAACATTTTCAGCGTTTTATAGAAAGTCTCTCTCCAAATAGCTCTCGTCTGTGTGATAATTATAAAACACCACAAATACCACAATGGACAAATGATCATTTATTTGCGGAGAGAGCATTAGTGTCTCGCCATAGACTCTTTTTGTGTTGACCATTTATTGTATTGTTGACAATAAAGTCAGGCAGCGCCGCTGGGACACTGTGTTAATTGTGAGAAATAAATGCGTCTTATTGTTATAGCGCCAATATTGCACTCCCTTTTTCTAATGTGAAAAATAATAAAAATAACATATTGTGCATCATCACTCCCTGTCAGAGTCCTCGAATAGCATTGAATTGTGTTTTCAATAACTATTGGGCCCATCTTTTCGGAGTGCGCAAAACATTTACTGCGGGCGAGGCCGGGAGTGAACCGGCGGTCCCCGCGACAAAGGGGAAAACAATGAAAAACTAAACAAAGCCCCACATTCAGCACTCAAGATGTGGTCATTAACATGGGAAGCATCCACGTTTATCTCGCAGTTTATTCTTTAGTGCAGATTAGCTGCGTCTTTAAGTCTCCTCCAGCTACCGCGGTGGCTTTATGGACGCTGCACAGCTCGGCCTCCGGCTACATGGTAGACGTTTCAAAGTAGACAGCTATTCAAGAGGAGCGTCGTGACGGGACCGCGATGAACCCGACGGGAGGAGGCGCAGACAATACACTCATATTCAGAGGCAAAGTGTATATATATATATATCTATCTATATATATATATAGATAGATATATATGCCACCTCTCAGCTGAGGGAACAATTAAACGCTGCTTTTTCTTTTTTTTCTTTTTTTTTTTTACTTAAAAGAAAAAAAAAAACTAAATTAGAAGAATTAAACTTATCACCCAATAGAGAAATGAAGTACCGCTTGTGAACCATTAGAATTGCTGAGTGTTGTGAGAGGGAGTCAAGTATTGATTTGCACTTTTTAAGACTTACTCACGTTAAGTGCCGGAGCAAAAAGAACAATCCAAAAGTGTGACTCTACATGAGCTAATTAAATGTATGAATATAAGACTATCCACTGATTCAGGTCCCAGTCTATGGTGTTCATTGCAATAGCATTTAAAAAAAAAAGAAAATAATAATCTGTACGAAGAAACGTCACGTTCATCTCCGCTTCATGCTGATATTGATATTTGGGAGTTAAAAAAAACCCAATAACAATCAGCTGGTTTATTGTTCTTTAAAACAGACACAAAACATAAACAAGCGATCTTCATATGAATCCATTAGATAGTGTTTTTATTTTATTAATCCTGACTACCAGCTGAGCTCCGAGTAGACCACAACATCACTTAAAACATGTGCATTACAAATACACTGTGCAATAATAGTTATAATAGTTATTCTGTATTCTGTTATTCTGTATATAATTATTTCATTTCAGTTATTGTGGATTATTTACTGTTTTTTATTACTGTTTTTGATGCTTATTTGCTTATTGATAGTACTTGTTTTGATCTTGTTTCTTTGGTTACTATGTATTTTGTTTGCACTTTACCTTCTGCTGCTGTAATCCTGTAAATGTCCCCACTGCTGGACTAATAAAGGATTATCTTATATTATCTTAATACACATAAGGCAGGACATCTGACAGCTACAAAATCAACTTGTCGCTGAGCTCCGGTTTGAAGACGATGTCATTGTGTTCCAGAAGACTTCAAGCAGAGCTCGGCCGTCCTCTGCTTCCACCCCGGATCCTGAGATCCTGGGTTCTGGACTAGTGTTACGTTTCCCTTTCAGGGTTTTCTAGACGAGAGCCGTTAGATACAGAGGAGCAACGTCCACCTGAGCAGAGGATGAAGTCTCTCTCTCTCTCTCTCTCTCTCTCTCTCTCTCTCTCAGTGAGGATGAAGTCTCTCTCTCTCTCTCGGTGAGGATGAAGTCTCTCTCTCTCTCTCAGTGAGGATGAAGTCTCTCTCTCTCAGTGAGGATGAAGTCTCTCCCTCGGTGAGGATGAAGTCTCTCTCCCTCTCGGTGTGCTCAGCCGTCACCGTGCTGAGAGCTAAATGTATGAGCTCTGAACTCGCACTGAGCACCTTTTAATGCAGAAAGCCCTCCATTATTCAGTCGACTGTGTACACACACTGACAGTCTTTTTAATTTGGTCTCATCATATGGGAATCTTGTTGTCAAGAACACAATTAAGCTGTCGGGGGAAATAAACGAGACCTCAAAACTCATAAAAGCTTGAGAAATATCTCGCTGATCTAAAAAATAAATAAAATAAAGAAGAAGACATAACACAAATCTAAATGACTATCATTAGTACTATTGATGTAGGATTGCCAAGAACACATCTGCAGAATCACTGATGATGTTGGGAATGATTTTAGTGTCGGATTTCTTCTCGCCGTGGTTTAAAGACAAATGTCCGTGTTGTAGGAACTCGTATGTGTGATTCCATGTCCCATATCTCAATCAAGTCTTAAGACTTGAAAAAAATCATCACATTTACTCCACAGAAAAGCGTCTGCTCTCTTTATGCAGCGTTTTCTACAATGTTCCTTCTGACACTAATGTCTTATTACCATACAATATGAGAGATCCCACATGCCTTCTGCTAAAAAGGCAGTTTGACTGAATGTATAATGGGCATATTGACAAATTGAGTCGAAAGACATGTGTGCTCTTTTATTTTTCATATATTCATAGAATTCTTTTTTTTTTTCAAATACAATCTGAGATTTGAATTTATTCCATCATGGACTCAACAGCTCAGCCACATAAACTGATCAGAAATTCATTTCCCGTCAAAGTAAAAACGGCAGCGAGGAGCCGCGTGTGGGAAGAATATTGGAGAGTCTTTTGAGTGCTTGAATCATCCTCTATTTCACCCACCTGAACCCAAAACACGTTCCCCCGCTGATGTGATTCCGTCTCATAACCTCATCTCTCACTGTGTCAGCGCCTTCTTTACAGGCCCGGGAGTAAAACGCACACACACTATTCCCGGGGACTTGTTTTGTGGCATAAACAGAACAATGACTGAAACACTTCCATGTTACATTTACAAGGAGTATTACGGTCTTGTGTTTCCTGTTAAAAGACCGGGGGGGCCAGGGTTTCTTAGCTTTGATGGAATATTTCGCCATCTGCATTAAAATCTGTTCGCTGAGAACTAAAGTAGGGTTGTTGTTATACAGGCGACAGCTCGGGAGAAGAGACGCTTTTACGTCTCGCCTTGAATCGAGAACATTTATTATGAAATAAATAGAAATCAGATGCATTTTAAGAAACAAGTGATTAAAACAAGCTCTTTTGCACTGTTGAAAAATCACACCCTAGACTGGCTCCTCGTGGTCAGAAACACTGGTAAAAAAAAAACAACCAAAAAACATGTTCACAAAAAAACCCACATCCAAGTCAAGCTACTTGAGGTCAGAAACATTGGTGAAATGCACTCCGGTTTACGGGGGAAAAACACCAAGTCTGGCTCCTTGTGGTCAGACATTTAATTTCCAATCACTCGTTTTTACATAACCACCATGGTTACAGAATACGGATTTAACTAGTGAAGGTATTTTTGCCAGCAGTTGTGTCATTGGTTAAAAATACTCAATTTGCGTTGCCATGGCAGCGTGGTGCCGCTCTTTCTCGTTGACTCCGGGGACGTTACAGAAACAATCAGACATGTCAGCTCCGCCTCGCCAGCCTCGCCTCATCTGATCCGCTCGAAAACGGTTTATTGTGATGAACACGTCACTGTGGCCTCAATGCTCTTTCTAGAAGACGGGAATAAAGAACCGTACACAATCAAGTACAGCAATGACAGACCTTTGTCTTTTTTTATTCCATTATGTACAGAGAGAGAGAGAAAGAGAGAGACAGAGAGAGAGAGAGAGAGAGAGAGAGCACCTCCAGCTTATTACGAGTGCACTTAAGTTGCCATTATTGTGCAGGTATTCTATATCTGAACCTTTGCTGTCTGGGTATCGCATTGCATGAGCGGTCTTCATTATCAGATAGCAATTGCTGGTAAATGGTAACAAATAGAGAGGCCGGTGAGTGGAGATGAGGCTGATACGATATAATAAAGTTATACAGGCCTTGTGCATTCACCACTGATTCGATTACGGACTAATGTTCTAGATTACCCAGCCTGTGATCAAATAAAAAAAAGAAGAACCACTTTCCAATAAAAGTACACCCAGTCCCGTCTGTAACTGCGATGCATTCACTGTGCCACTGTAATTAAGCCTATAGTTAAATGAGGTGGTGTACAATGAGCATCCTCCTTCCTGAGAGGCGGTGTAATGACAGCGCCGCGGAGTCAGGCGTCCTTTTGTTCCCGCCGCTGTATGAGAGCAGAAACGAGAGCCTCGCCAATTTCCCTCGACATTGTTCGCCGCGGCACGACGGCCGCGTAGTTTGTGTGCAGATGAAAACGGGAGTGGATTGTGGAGCGTGCGAGGGAGTGTATCAAACCGCGCAGCCGTCCACGGGGTACGCCATCCGTAGATGGCTGCTGACGCCGATGCAGGATTATCCTCCGGGTGGATTTACACATTATACATCTCATCTCCTCCTGCACAGGCCATATTGCACAATAGCGAGCTCAGGCTAAACAAACCGATTGCCCACGCAAGGGATCCCGTCGGCGGGATAACCATCTATTTATCTTCTGTGGTACGCGGAGAGGCTCGTTGGCTTTGAGGCGCGCTGACACTTTCAATTATCGTATCGTCAGTCAATAATTGGGCATCCACCTGAATAAAAGTACTTCAACTGATGAAGCAGAGGCGGGATAAATATCATAATCGTTAAGTGAAGGTAGCAGGAAGCCAATACACATACAGTATACTTATTACTAGTAAAACTGGGACATGAATTTCTTCACGGTAACATTAGAATTACAATGCGCAAAGTGGAAGCCATTGTCGACAGTGACGAACCCTCAGGAAACGATGCCCGTACTCACTTCTCCTCTCAGCCAGCCGAGTTACAAAAACACTCAACTAAAGAGGGTGTGTGGGATTTGGTGCCATCTAGCGGTGCGGTTGCAGATTACAACCAACAGAATAACCCTCCGCCCCCTCCAGAGGCCATCCATACCATAATAATCGCCCTAATAAGTTTTCACAAGCGTGTCAGAGAGCTACGGTGTTTGTTAGTTTACGTTGAAAACAAATCTTTTTTTTTTTTTACGACATTATAATTGTGTTATACTGCACACAAGACATGTTTGACTTCTCTCCACCTCTAGCCATGATTGATTCTGTTTCCATAGAGGAGCAGGACTTTTATATCGCGGTGAAATTTAAAGCTACAGGCAGAAAAACAAGAAACTGCTCGAGGTTCAGAGGGTTAATATGCAGCAAAAAGGCATTTTAAGTATTTAAAAGTAAAAGTACATATTATTTAATAACGATAAATGTCAATAACGATAAATGTTTTTATCGTTATTGGAGTTATTTTGTTGAACTTCTTGTCCACTTAAGCTTAAATTGAATAACGTTTGGTCGTTTTAAGTGTTTTATTATGGTGATAACTCTGTGGGTTCACCCTTTCATATTCCATATCATTTGATCAATTGTTAATACAAAACAATGATTATTCTGAAAGACATTATGACCATTATTAACTATATAACCATATAGTCCACCTCAAAGCTGGACTTGAATACAGTAAAAGTTCTTATAGCTCCACAGAGTATAATCAAAGGGTAAGCAGCTTGTTGTTACTGTAAAACATAATCAATTGAAAAGGCAATATATATTAAATCCCACTAAATGTCGACACAGAGATAAACGTACCGACCGATTCTCAGTCACTATCTTGATTGCTGTCGTAACTGTTCTACGGTGTTAGTTAGGATTCTGATGGGCAGGTGGCACCTTGCATGGTAGTCCCTGTTCATCAGTGTATGATGAATGCAGCTAAATGACATGTAATGTGATGAAATGGTCTATCGAGTGCATGAGAACATACAAACTCCACCCCAGAAAGAGCTGGGAATCAAACCTCACAGTACATACATACTCAGTGTCCACACAAGGGAATACCACCCAACAAACTATGTTCTATTGGACTAATTCAGCCACACGGGGCGGCTCCACACATGTGAAATACACAAAGCACCGTGTGATGCGATCGGTTCCACAAGACGCTCTTCAACTGCTGAAATGCAAAGACAATTTGTATCTTCCAAATGAAATGCATTTGCGAAGACACCTGCACAGATGCTGCTACCTGATTAAAGGTGTCTTATCATCGGAAAACCATAAGGTGTTCACCAGGGAAATAGCTGAAGGCATTTCTCACTTCTTTTCTTTTTCCTTTTCTTTTTTTTCTCACACAATTCTCTGTCGTGACATGTGAGGCAGTGAAGGCCACACAGTTACCATCCAGAGTGGCGCTAGGTGTTATTCTCACCTCGTGATGGTGTGTCATTGGGGCAAAATGTGGTCCTGCAGACACCTTCTGTTGTAGGTGTCAGGTGTTTATGCTTCTGTGGACGGATTGGGTCACTGCGATAAACCTCGGTTCGACCTTTCGCAAGGGCGGTCGCAAAGATCTGAGCCGACACAGAACTGTGACGAGGAAACTCTTGGATCCTTTTGTACAAACGGACATTCTCAAAGCTCCTCTTCATCCATCTACAGTTAGAAAAGGGAGCGAAAAGCTTAAATCACGGCATCAATGCGAGATGCAGTCATGAAACTTCACAGGTGTGTAGTTGAGATCAAAATGAAGGCCAAGTTCGGAGCCGAGGGGAGGGGGAGGGGGGGTCCGAGCAAGGGCACCAGACGTAGGGGGGCAGGAAGTAGTAGCGGCTGGTGTGATTCCATCAGAAGATGGTCTCTGGTTCCTTATTGGCATCTTCTAATGTTTCATAAGGTTACGTCAAAAATGAATCCTCATCCATCCGCAGTCAGATGATAAGTAGGAAATAAACAAATGAGGTGTCTGATTCACAGACATGGGGCATCCTTTATGGCGCACGAGGGAGATATGCAGACTTCTTATCCCCGGATCACAGAGAGTGGGACTCACACAAAGATAGCAGGCTTTTCTCCTGCAACAAGAAATGAAGGATGTCTGCAGCACTTCAATCCAGAACCGCACCACGTACATCGGCTGGATCGGGAGCAGAGCGCGGAGGAACGATTGCACAGCAGCAGCAGCTAGCAAATTAGCAGAGGCCATTAAAAAGCCTCCTTGACATTCATAACAAGACGCAGTAAATCTGTCAAATGTGACAGACAGAATATCAGCAGCGGGAGGAAGGGAGTAATGACGGTGGGGAGGAGTAATGGTGCTATGCTTCGACTGGTTTCCCTCTTAACTGCTGACTGTTCCCTGAATGCATCGCTGCTTGTTTGCAACGACGGCAGACTGAGAGTCGGAAGGTAACGTTGAGCTCTACATGTGAATTCCTTTTTGACTTTGAAATTTCAAAAAGAAAAAATTCCATCAAGATGCATTCGTAGTTAAAAGACTTGAGTAGGACTGTCGCCATGTATGGATATTCAGAATGTGATAGAACGGGATTTTTAGCTTGCCTTGGTGCAAAAATAATGACCCATCAAGGTATCAGTGTGCTCACAGTGGACAAGATGTTTCAAGCTTCTTTCAGGAAAACTGGATCTCATACAGCGACGCGACAAACGAGTCAGAGGAGGGAAGGAATAGTTGTTACTATGAGCACAAACAGTGGCTCCACAGGCCAGGCCCACGCGACAGTGAGCCAGAATGCACAGTACCAGATTTTGTATTTAATTTCATTTAAAGTTTCACCGCATGAAAACACAAATAACAGTTAAAAAACAAAACAATAAAAGGTTGAAAACAACATTAAAAAAAAGCGCTTTAACCAAAAAACGGTCGGGACGGAGCTGCTGATAGTTTCAGGCGTCGGTAGAGAACGTGGATCCGGAGGAAGTTCGTGTGATGGGGCCTTATAGAGGAAAATGTACAAATGTTCCATTGGACAGCTGTGTGAAGAAAACAAACCTCCAGGATGTGTGCAGACAACCTGAATCTGAGCCCCATCGTAGCGCAGCATCATCCACTGAACCAAGGAGGAGGAACGAGCATGCATCTATAAAATATCACCACAATAAATTGCTGATAGAAGCGAGTTTTTCCTCATATCAAGAGGAAACAGCATTTGTTTCTATAATAGAAACTTAACTTAACTTTTTTGTGAGACTTGATATGATGTTCATAGAGACAGGAATTTATAAGTTGAGACTTGTTCATTCGTCTTCTTATTAACTTTAACTATCTGATGACATCATCCAGCTGGCTGCTTTGACCTTTACAAGCACGATGCGGATGATGGCGGTATCGTGTTTCTGTTTCTGAACAAGAAGAGAGAACCTTTCTACGTCCTTCCGTGTTTTCGTCATTTCACTGAGGACAGCCAACTTTTTTTAGAAAAAAGGTAGAAAGGACTCTGGAAGGAAAGAGGAAAGATAGAAGATGCCAAAGTTCATCAGGCACCTTTTACACTGGAATCCGACCATATCTCCTTACACGTGTGTGTGTGTGTGTGTGTCTGTGTGTGTGTGTGTGTGTGTGTGTGTGTGTGTGTGTCTACCATACTCTATCGCCCGGTCCAAAAATAAAGAAAACAATGAAAACATTCTGTTCAGTTTGAAACACGTCTTTATAGCGATGAATAATAATAATAACCTGCCCCGCTAACTGGGGGAAGCCTGATATCACAAACCCCTCGCTTCAGTGTGGTGGGAGGTCAAAGAGCACAACCTCATTAACCCTTTCAGGTTTGCGACGACTGTAAAACACGGCGAGCCCTTGTTGAGTGGAGCGGCGAGGGGGATGGAGAGGGGGGAGGGGGAGTGAAGACGGCGTGCTCTCACTGCCCACTCCCACGTCGGTCCATCAATATTTTGTACCTGCCCACGAAGCTCAGCTCCTCTCGGTAAACAAGACAAGCCTCCTCATCCTCTCCGGAGGCTCATTAAAATTTGAGTGCCGGCTTCCCTTGTCAAACAGAGAGTGCTTTGCTTTGGAGGGGCCTAACAATCCAATAAATATGATGAACCTCAGCTGGAGTGACCTGTGCAACGTTGCAAATGACTTCACGGAGGCGGGGAGCGGGGGGAGGGGGGGGGATTAGAAGACTGGCGTGTCTTTGTGGTCCATCTTTCAACTTTAAAGTCTTCTTTTTTTATTGAGCAGAAAGTTCATCGGCCAGCACATCCTCTCACCCTTCATTAAGTAAAAGGAAGAGGAGATATTCTATAATTGCAGTAATTTCATTATCCAGCACAATCTCTCTCTCTCTCTCTCTCTCTCTCTCTCTCTTTTCTTTTTTTTACGCATCTCTATCTCTATGATCAATGTCAACACACTTAATAAACGACTCCGTCTCCATTCGAGGTGGATCATAGCGCCTAACTGCACAAATTGGGAGATTATTTAAGTTAAAATGTGTTAATTCCTCAGAAGCCTGCCATGAAAGATGAGCAGCTCATGCTCATAATTAGAACGGGACATATGTACAGGGGCTTAAATACAGACGGGCAGAGTGGCTGCACCGGGGCCCGTGTGGTGGTGGAGGGGAGGGGAGGGGAGGGGGAGGGCAAACCCTCCAACAATGTGGTGGGTGCAGAAGGGGCCCTTCAGCTTGCTACCTTGGAAATTCATAGAAAAAATCATGCCGTGTCAAAATGGTGCCATTTGCTCTACATGCCCTCGGAAAGGCCAACCCATCTCCGTCATGGTTCTCTTTCTGAGGGGTAAAATAGTCAGTAGCAATCCATGATCCAAAATGATCCACATATTATACATAAACTATAAAGAAAATAAAGATTTTTTTATTTTCAATGAAATCAATAATATCTTATTATCTTTAGTATCCTGTAATGTACAGAGGATTGCTGGATAATATGTATGTTTATATTGTCCAATCAGAAGTCTCTTTCTGATCATGTGATGATACGATGTAGGCCTACGGGGCTCGTTCAGGAGCAAAATCCATCTGTGCTGAGAAATGAAGCCGACGTGGTCGTAACACAAACTGCTGTTCCTCAAATGGCCACTTGAGGCCGTCTTCAAAAACGAGTCAATCCCCATTGACCCCCATGATAAAAAATGGCCAACGTTGACAGCTTGTTTACAGCCTCGAACATAAAACATTTTTTTCATCACCCGTCCTGCCTCAGCTCCGCCCCTCGTGGACTATTATTAGTGCTAGGTGGTGTTGTCACCGCCAAGATGGCGCCCTTTCTTCGGCTTTTTTTTTTTCATAATCTTACCCACTGTGTGTGTTTGTGTGTGTGTGTTTCATAACTAGTAGGCGTGCACTAAGGCCCGTCATAACTACCTCGCCCCACCGCCTACGTAGACCATATTGCTCCACCACTGAGTGGCTTATGGAGACTTATCTTTCCTCACGTCTCTCCGGACTCTGATGATGAATATGAAATGTGACCTGCGGTCCATGAAGACCCGACCCCGTGCATCTCGGAGCTTTTCTTCGTCATAGCCACTGAGATTGATTAAACATGTAGCAGCCAAACAACCCTTTCACTACCGTCACTGATTGCATGGGCACGACTCCATGTAATCCATCTCGGCTTTCCGGCAACCTACATAATTCAGGTTGTTTTTCTGTCAAGGTTAAACTACAGTGTGTGTGTGTGTGTGTGTGTATGTGTGTGTGCATGTGTGTGTGTGTGTGTGTGTGTGTGTGTGTGTGTGTGTGTGTGTGTGACCTCATTATGGAGGTCGTCCATTCCATTATGGCTCCCCTCATAAAGACATTTCAAACATGTGGGCAGTAGTCTATAAATGATCGCATGTATATGACTTACCTATATGAAGAGGGCACCATCAGTGACCGGTCCACAGCATATGGAGGAGAGAAGAGAAAGAAAAAAAAAAAGTTAGTGATAAAATAGAAGAAGAGTTCAGCCTCACGCAGAGAGCAGAATCACACTTCTGAGGAGCTCAATATCGTCATCTGGAGAGTGGCACTGATCACACTCGCCCCCCTCCATCATCCACTCCTGGAGCCTCTCACTGCAAAGAAACCTCTCAACTTGTCATTTAATCAGCTGACATATACGTCGATAGCAATACATCTATTCTGCAATTAGCTAATATCGGCTGATGTAATGCCCGGGCCCCGCAGGCGACCGGGATTTCTAGATGCAAAGTTGATGCTAGAACGCCGTAGTCCTGGACGGGCCAATCACAGCCGTGTATGGATGACGTGCTGTTATTGGCAGCCATAAAGACTTCTGGAGACTGGATTGGTTCTCCAATGCAAGATTTGTAATTTTTTTTTTACTCTCTAATTGACTCTTCAATAAGAGGAACAGTGTTGTTTTGTTTGATCTCTGTTTTGATCTCCAGGTGATGTGTTGGTTCACTTTTACACTTTAGCTTCTATCTTTATCTTTTTAACCTTTTTTATCAGTTTGACATCCTGGATATTTATCCTTCAAACACATATTGTAGACTCTTTGGTCTGCTTCGCTCTCAAATTTGTTCCAAAAATGTGATAATATTAATTCAGGGAGTATGGGCTGAGAGTGTGGGCTCCATGGTAACGTGGCTCTGACAGCTTGATGGAGGAGAGGGGGGCGGGGCTTAGTCAGGGGTCAATAGTTTCCAACCAGTTTTAGCAACCAGGACAGAGAAGATGTCTTGAGCCTCCAGCTGAGCGAGGCCTTTAGACTTGTTGGTCTAATAATACAGTAAGTTTTGTTTACACAAGCTCATACATTTTGTATGAGGCTTTCATTTTAGCCTCACAGTTTACTTTTACTTTCTTTTTTTTTTAAATGAAGCTCGAGACAGTCAATTCATTATCAAAGAATGATTGCTTTGACCCAGAATGAATCAGACCTAAAAGGCAGATTGAATTTGAAATGGATGCAACTGAACCAAGGATAATAAAGTTGGCAACCATTTTGGAGGCGGCACAAAAACAGGGCTTTAAAAAGAGGTCCACAGGTGCTGCAGGCCAAAAGGTTAACGTGGCTCGGTACCCGGTAAGTGTGAGTAATTACAAAAGGGAAGGCATCACGTTCGTGTTTGAAGAGCCGAGAGCACCCGCTTCTTGAAACGACAGGATAATGATAATCCATACGGTGGCTGTCCAACTGTAATCTCTTGAACAGAGACACACACACACACACACACACACACACACACACACACACACACACACACACACACACACACACACACACACACAGACAAAGCCGCGGCGTCGCCACACGCTACACGCCACCCATCCGTTCACACGCTGCAATAAGCTCACAGGACGCGTGAGCGTGCGAGTCAAGAGGCCCGGACGTGTGAACTGCCGCGATGAGAGCGGCTCGAGCTGAATCAAGCAGAGCGAGAGGCCCTGATGAAATCACAGAAAATATGGGGAGCGGAGCAAAAAACTAAATAAAGGGGGCCGCACGCCACAAGTCTCCCTCTGGAGCGTTGGGGAGCATTGGGGAGCATTTGGAGCGTTGGGGAGCGTTGGGGAGCATTGGGAGCGTTGGGGAGCGTTGGGGAGCATTGGGGAGCATTTGGAGCGTTGGGGAGCATTGGGAGCGTTGGGGAGCGTTGGGGAGCATTGGGAGCGTTGGGGAGCATTGGGAGCTTGGGGAGCATTGGGAGCTTGGGGAGTATTGGTGAGCATTGTGGATCATTGGGGAGCATTGGGAGCTTGGGGAGCGTTGGGGAGCGTTGGGGAGCATTGGGAGCTTGGGGAGTGTTGGGCAGCGTTGGGGAGCGTTGGGGAGCATTGGGGAGCATTGGGAGCGTTGGGGAGCATTGGGGAGCATTGGGAGCGTTGGGGAGCATTGGGAGCTTGGGGAGTGTTGGGCAGCGTTGGGGAGCGTTGGGGAGCATTGGGGAGCATTGGCAGCGTTGGGGAGCATTGGGAGCATTGGGGAGCATTGGGGAGCGTTGGGGAGCATTGGGAGCATTGGGAGCATTGGGGAGCATTGGGGAGCATTGGGAGCGTTGGGGAGCGTTGGGAGCATTGGAGAGCGTTGGGGAGCATTGGGGAGCATTGGGAGCGTTGGGGAGCATTGGGAGCGTTGGGGAGCATTGGGGAGCAGCCTCACCAGATGGACAGACAAAGTGACAGTTGGGTCCGTCTCGCTCCCGTTGACGCCGCTCATGCGTCGCCCGCTCACAGAGCAGCAACATGGAGGGCGATAACGAAGGAACTTTGCCACAGAGCTGGTGCCGGATGCTGAGTGGACCGGGACAACCATGAATCATTTCTGAGAGATAAGAACCAGACAGACAACACGGTCTCACGGACCAGAACAGTGTCCACAGCGTCCTCTCTGACTTACTTTGCACACGGGTCGGCGGAAAGGAGATGACACCCCATCAATTACAGCACGACTGTGTGTATTATTTAGGTGCAGCTACATGACAGGAAGAGAACAGATTTCGAGATACATTATGAAGGAATTCGGGATATGTGTTCGCCTCTCGAGGTGCCAGCCTCAGTATGACAGGTAACTGGGATTTATTCATACACCAACAACCCGCTGTGGAAATACTGCTGCTCGGCAGATGGTCATTTTGCTCCTCGGCATATGTCTTTGAGCGAAACGATAAAATCTGATTATAACCTCAGGTCAACTCACCATAAGGCAGTTAGGCAACTGATGAAAAAAATATTATTATTAGCCAGAGAAATCCTTTTAAATCCAGCAAGTGCTGGACACTGCACAACACATTATAAATGCTTTTCTTGAATCCAAATTTACATATTGTACGTGTACAGTACTTACACACAACACACACATACACACACACTTTGACTGCTACAGGTGAATGGGAAAATAAAAATAAACTAATAGATATCAACATGAAAGCTTTAGTAAAATATTATTTTAAATATGCCATCTAATAGTAGTTTTGGTGACTTTAGGAGAAATCTAAAGACACAAATAGACAAAGTAGTAAAATAGATATTTCCACTACTCTGAAAGAAGACATGTTGTGGAAGCGGAACAGACCAAAATCTCAAAATTGATCGGTGCGTGAAAAACAATGTTTTTGCCTGTGGCGTCTCGCCTTAAGGTCCTGGCTTCCAATTCTACGCATGACGACAACACAGCTACAAACACAGTGACAATATCTCCCCAGATACCCCCATGAACCCCCATGAACCCCCATGAACCCCCCACCGGTCCTGATGTCAGTCTCTCACGCTGAGTCCAACAAGGAGCCGAGGTGAGAGACGCAGGTCCCCGGTTCATAAACTACTAATGGAATGGATTTTGGCAAAAGATGGCGATGGAGCGATTGTGGCGGAGCATTTTCTGGGCTGAACTATCCAGAGAGCCTGTAAACATTTTGTACACAGCGATTGGCTTAAAGTCAAACCGAGACGAAACTTTTACATCAAATTCCAGCGCTGAGGCCGCCTTGGACACGAGGCCCCGTCTGCAGCATTACAAGTGGCAGCCGGTGGCCCACGTGGGATGTTTAATTCATGATCCACCACTAAATTGGCTGCAGATTAAGCCCGGGATGTTTTATGTTTTGCTGAGAAAGAAGCGGGAGGAAAATATGTATATTTCGTTTTTTTTCTTTTTTACCCACCAGGATTGTAGAACTGAGTCCTCCACGGACGCCAACACGCTCTGTGCAGCACGCACGGACTCCAGCAGCAGCACCCCGATCTAATCAGCCATTCGCTGCTCGTCCTGCACAACACAGCTAAATTGATCATTCCCATGATTCCCCAGCAGTGTGCGGAGATGAACTTGTGCCCGCAGCTAACTGAGAGGGAAATGGGTAATCTGGTGATGTGATAATAAATAGACTGGCCTGCACAATGCAATTTATGCTTTCCTCATTGGCTCCAGAAGTACCTCTGATTTGCAAGATAACATTTGTAATTTGGGAGCATCCGTAAATCAAACAGTGGAAACACAGGAGGAACTTATTTATGCCGCTCGAGTCTGAACGGCCACCTGGACAAAAATACATTTATTCCGCGTTTCTTCCGCAGGAACGTAAACCAGCGTTGACCACGCAGCCACAGACCTGTAGAGGTGTTGTGACAAACCCAATGACAACGACAACCTCCCCACACACACACACACACACACACCCTCAGCCCCCCGTCTTCCCATCATGTTGGCTTTAGTGTGTTCTGTCCCACAAAACGAGACCACACAGATTCTGCATGGGCAGACACGTCACTGCACATGCTCAGGGACATGCTTGATGTCCTATTAGAACATTTTTAGAACATTTTCATTCAACCCACTCCAGCGCTCCACGACGTCCGTTGACCCTAAGAATTTGTGCACTGCGAGAAATGGAAAAAAAAGAAAAGAAGAAGAAAGCACGAGTTCAGCTCTGTGGCAATGTGACAAGCAATTAGGGGCGAATCATTTCTGGACAGCCTCCATGGCTTGGGGGAGGGCGGGGGGGGGGGGGGGTTGGGGGTGAAGGGAAGGAACTGAAACAGGCCTACAAGACCTGGCATCTGGGATCGCTTGCTGTGCACACTCCAGATGTTGTCCTACTTTGCCGTTTAGAACGAGAGCGCTGCCTTTTGTCACGCATGGCCGGAACGCCATTGTGTTCGGGAACGCTCAACAAAAGGTTCAAGCTGCTTCTGCAACCGGCAGCTACTGTTTGTTTGTGACAAACTCCTCACCACGTGGTCCAAAGTCACCTGGTTTCCAAATCAAAAGCTGCATATTTTGAGGAACTTGTTGAGCACATCACATTTGTGGCCGAGACGCAGAGCAAACCAGAAGGAGGGCTGGGCAATTAATGAAATATGAATCGTGATCAGGGTTTTTTTAAAAAAAAAATTATTTGGCACAAAGGGTGGCACAAAGGGGTTAACAACCGAGGGTCTGTTCGTGCCACTCCTCCGCTTTCCAAATATGGTAACTTCCGTTTTTTCGGTTGCAAAAAAAACAACGTGGCGACGGCGGTATTCCAAGATGGCGACGGTGAACTCCAGGCTTCATAACGCCACGATGACCACGTCCACTTCTTAAATACAGACTGTGGTCTCAACCAGAGTCTTTCTCCCCGAGACAACACTAAAGCAGCTGAACTTGCGTGTTAAATATGTTCGGAAGCACCACTTTCCCAATGTCTCTACTCTGAGACGTGACCGCTCACAGGTTAACAACTGCACAGATGTAGAAAAAGTACATAGAGAAAAGTATTTCTCCACCATCTGTGACTTCAGGGTCGTCTTTCCCGGACCTCCGTGAATTTGATGTGGATCGATTCTGTGACTTTTGCGCATTCGTTGTCAGAGGAACAGTCACAAAGACCTAATTTATCTGGCACGGATCGGCTCGGCCTTTATTCTCCTGACAGTCATCCTGATGAAATCCACATAGAGTGAGTCCCACTACCTCCTCACCCCCTCCCTCACCCCCCACCCTCTCCCATCTCCAGGACACCACTTTAATCTTTACTTTCTTAAACGGCTCAGCGTCCCTCACTTATCACGCTCTTCATTTCGTGGTTTGAAGGCGCATCGACACGGTGACCTTGAGAGTCTGGCTGCAGCTCTTTTGGGGCATTTCAGAGACCCAATACTAAAATGATGGAGTTTCTTCCCCAAAATCTCTGTCACGGAAACACCAGGATGTTGGTGTGCTCTGATTAGATGAATAGTACATGAAAAAAAGCAATTTTCCAATTCCGCAAAACCTCAGTTGGACTGAAACAATCCAATTACTGATAACGGCATCACCGTGACAGGTCAATGCACGAGTGTCCTGGCTTCGGCGTGGGTTGAGTGTTGTGTGCTGGAAGGGTTGAGCACATTTTTGCCAACCCCAGTGCACTGTACAGCTGGTAGGGACAGTACCGAGACAGATTTGGGGCACGGTAGCAGTGACAGGGTTTTTTTTCTTTTTTCTTTTTTCTCAATCTGTTGTCGACATTGAATTATTATAAGGGATTACACAGTCATCTACATTTATTTCTGAGGCTCTGTCGCGGCCTAAACTTTCACTGAGCATCCTCGGTGATTGTTTCATTCCGGTCGCACATGTTCCAAAGAAAACAACAAAAGGTTATTTTCTGTGATTTTCAAATGGAGACGTAAACACGCTATTAGCAGAAAGTAGTGACGAAGAATCCCCACTGAGATAATCAATAAGGCTGTAAATAAAGTGAAAGCCAGCTGAGACACCGCTGGAAATAACTGAAATGGTTACTTCTGATTTTGTTGGATTGTATGAGGTACTTATTCATAATCAATGTATTAACCATTGTTGTAGTCAAGACCACTTAAACCCAGACCAAGTCAGGACCAAGACCAGAGTGTATCGAGACCAGACAAAGACTTTGAGGGGTTGAAACCAAGTCAAGACCAAGACAATCACTGGTGCTGTAAAATATTTTATTTAAAAATGATTTTTAGAAGAAAAAAAATCAGTTCATTTTGAAAAACGACTGATCTATCAATACGTACATTTAAGGAGCGAGGCGCTCCATAATCAGACATTGTTGTGGTCACAGTCGAAGGTTGCCATGGAGAACGGCAGAGTGGCTCTTCACAAAAAACCCAGACACTGTCGTCTCCTGCGTCCCGGGGAAGACAGCGGAGGCACGTAAAGAAGACAGGTGTTGATTCAAATTGTGTTTCGTCAAACAGATGGGATGCAGATTTTTACTACAAACTCAGTGGACATGAAATGCAAACACTTTGCGAAAACACATCTGTTCATTATATTTAATACAGTTCTGATAAGTTCCATAATTCCGTCAGGACTGGCAGATATTTGCCGTAAAAGTGTGCAAATTGATAACCACCCGTCCCCGCTCCGATTGCTAACTCGCGAGACGACGCTCATTACCGACGTCGACACGTTCACTTGGGCCTGATTAGTGACCCGCCACAGGCACTGGTACAGATGAAGCCATCTCCCATGTCTACTCCCCCCCTAACCCCTCTCCCCCCCCTCCACGCCCCCCCACCATTATTCCAGATGATACTTCTGCTCCACACACGTTCACTGCCGTATGTAACACAGCATGACATCTCACAGAGCCGCCTGCCACACACAGGGAGGCAACGGCACTTTTTTTTTTTCTGTTGAAAACAACGCTGCGGATAACCCATCACACTCCAGCCGAGTGGGACATCACGTGTCGGGCTTGGGCCTGATCAAATACGTTTTGTGATCTTGCTCTGACATGTCGGAGCGGCCCTCTAGTTTACTCACTGGGGGTGTGGGTTTCTGCATTCCCAGGAGGGAGAAGGCGCCCGTTCAGCCCTTCGCTCTCCCCCCTCTGCAATCCCCCTTTCACCCAGCTCATGCCTTTTTATAGCCCCACTTCTTCGCCTTTCCTCTCACCCACACAGCCTATTTCTTCACATTTACATCAGTCTCTCCTCTGAAGTTTCGCTGCTCACTCATCCACCGTCTCAGACTGCTGCCCCGGGGCCTCGAGTGCGGACCATTAACACAGGACTGGGGATTAAGGGACAGGCTTTCTCAGGCTGATGATCCAACCTGGACAACTCAGAGCACGGCTGCTGCACGACGCAGCGCCGGCATTAGGCCGACCTGAAAGCACGCATGACCAAATCAGAGCGATAAGCATGCAAGGTGCGGGCATAAACAAATTTGAATTAGACCGATATAGCAGCTGGACCCTTTTCGGACTCACTCAATTACATGTTCAGTTATGATGCTTTGAAAATAAAAAATAGAGCCATGGTTACACTTGTCTTTACGATGCAGCTTTCATGATCGGATGCACCAAACTGATTGGAGAGTAATGCGCGTCTGTAAAATGGTGAATAAACACGTTTTATTTCCTAGATATTTTGCACAAAAATCTTCACGTTATCTTTTGCTGCTTCCTCGTCCTCCCTGCAGTGTCAGTAGACTTGTTTTATTGAACTACTACCGCTAATTCAATGATAAACACATTTTCCTGTCGAAAATTCACAATAAAAGGGTCATTTAAAAGCTTTTATTTTGAAGCTGAAACAAGAGGAAATGTTGTGTTTTATTCAGCGGTAACCAAACAAGACTGAGCCAGCAGGTCTCAGCTGGTTCTCCTCCTCTATTCCCTTTGTTCTCATCAGGAGAGGCTTTCAATGCGAGGAAGATCCGTTCTCGGAGCAGACAAACCAAGCGCCGGCCTCCGGTTTTGAGAAATGAAGCCAACGCAGAAGTGACAGAAATTGCAGTTCCTTAAATGGCCACTTGAAGCTGACTCCAAAAGGGGGTCGATCTCCACAGACCTCCGTGTTGTAATGCCCAACTGCGACTCCTCTGGTTGTATAGAAGTCTAGGAGAAAATGACTCTACTTCTCTCTTGATTTATTCCCTCAGTAAACATTGTAAACATGAGTTTATGTCTCAATCTCTAGTTTCAAGTCATTTATGTTCATTTAGTACATTATGGTTCATTTAGAGTCAAACAGACCATAAAGCAGGGGATGCTTTAGGGCGGGGCTACCTTGTGATTGACAGGTCGCTACCAGAGACGTATACGGTGTCTCTACGTCACTCGCCGCCCAGATATGGTCATTACCATTCACTGGTTGCAAAAAAGGCAAGATGGCGACGGCCAAATTGCCGAAACTCAAGGCTTCAAAACATCAGTCCTCAAACCAATGAGTGACATCACGGTGACTACGTCCACTTCTTATATAAAGTCTGTGGTTATAGATCTGTGGTACAGACTGGACCGTTAATGCATCCTGGTGTGATCAAGCAACAAAAGTCGCATTGACAAAACAAGTGTAACCACCGGCATCGTTCTCCATTTAAAAGTAGAAATGTTTGTCCCAGAGTTTGCATACCATTAAATTAATGTGGTGGGTCATCCTGGCTTGAGGAGTAACCATAAAATAAAATGTGATTAGTCTGGGTGTCGGAGGAGTTCTGCTGCACAAGCTATTTAAGCATAGGATGTAAAAACAGGCAGAATATTAATATACCACACTTCATACACATACACTGGATTCAGCTATTAAACTAAAACATATTTGACAAAACCCATAAAAGTGCAGAGTTACTGACAAACACACACGCGCTGCTCTGTGCTCAGACGCCCTTGGATGTTTCACCTTTAGGGTAACTAAAGGAAAGCGTAGTGTGGGATGAGGAAGGTAGTCGGAGTCACGGCACGCCCGCAGGCAAACACACTCCCTGTCCCAATTTTGTGTTTGTTTGTTTTATTCATTCTATCCACATTCAAAAATGTCTCTCTCTCTTTTTTCTTCTTTTTCACCCTACATACTATCTATCTGTCCAACGGAGTATCTATCAAACGGTCTGATGCGGAGAGAAATTGTGTCATCCCGCGTTCAAGGGTGAGCTGTACTATGCCGAGGAAAAGAAACCTTAACAATGCATCTTTATGCACTTGAAAGAGCAAAGTGTTTGTACATTCACAGTGCCTCTGGCGATTCTCAGGATGCTACGAATTTAATTTCCATCCGGGAAGAAGACATAAGAGGCATGAGTATACAGTAAAGTACTAAATCAAGCTTCCCTAAAGGAATCCATATGTTCCTCATACGTGGATGTGTCCATTACCGTATGACAGAGCAACTCGGAAGAGAAAGAAGTTACTCTGCATGTAGGAGTTCAGATGTGGTGCACAAAGAAAAGCCTGGTTACTATTTCTGTCTTGCAGCCTCTGTGTGGTGCAACATGTTCGTTTTATTCATTGTACGTGTAAAAATGCCAACCTGACATCAAGCTGTCATTTGACCTCAGAATAGAACATAGCTCCGTGATTGTGTCCCACTCCAACCGGTTTTCAAAAAAGTACACATAGAAATGGAATTAGAAATCTTTTATCAAATTGTAGTCGATGTGATGACGCACTTCCCATTTTAGCATTAAAGCAAAGGAGTCAAAAGGATGTAGGCTTGCAGTGGATTTTGAAACCAAATGCAAAATATGCAATACCCATATGCTGTTGCGCAGCAACTGGAGCAAAGGTATCCACGAACCTTTTGTAATGTGGGTCCATATTCTCTTTGTATCAAGATCCCTTTCTTGAGAATCACAATACAGTTAGCTTGGGGCGAGCGCTAATCGAGGCTTTCATCGGGGAAATCTCCCTCTCATTTGAGGACATGGCACAATACATCCTTTATACAGTTCGTAAACAATACACGTTTGGCAGCAGAAACACAGCGGAGTGCATTAGCTCGTCAAGCTATATACGGACGTTAACCACCGAAGAGGGAGAATGCAACCTAAACAAAATGACAAAGCGAGTGTGTAGAATTGCAAGCAAAGTGGCCCAAAATTTAGTCCACATATAAACGTGTATTTGGTGGAGAAACCTAGTGAGTAACGTTACAGCGGAGAGAAAGTCACTAGATGATCCAACTATCTGTGTTCATGTACAGAACATCAAACGCCACCACAGAGACTCAGAGGTTTGACTTTATTCAGTTTTAAAATGGCCGCTACAAACAGTCCAGTGGTGGTCAACACGTTTAATGACTTGCGACCATAGATGCCGCCGGTGTTTTGGTTTAAGATGTTAATTATCTACGCCGACCGTTTACTTAAGTTACCCATTGTAAACATGAGTTTATCTCAAGGTGATTGACAGGTCGCTACCAGAGCTGTATATGTCACTCCTCCATCGTCCAAATATGGTCACTTCCATTCACTGGTTGCATGAAACCAAGATGGCCACGGCCAAAATGACAAACTTGAGGCTTCAAAATGGCAGCCCACAAACCAATAGGTGACGTAACAACGACTACGTCCATTTCTTATATATAGTCTACGGTCACTAAGAGCAATTACGCACGCATTCCGCTGAAAGTCACCAGTTAACACAGTCACTTGTTAAACTGAAACATTTGCTGTTTTGAAACGATCATGGGATTCTGAAGAACTCGAGTCCGCTGTTGAAATATCGACTCTTACAACGGAAAATGCAACAACCAGACATTTGGATGCTGGTAACAGTTTTAATTCAATGTTTTAAGATTCCTAACTCATCTGGAAGGCCCGGAGCAAAACCACACCTCCGTTGCCAACATGTGCACAACTATGTTTGATGACGTCGGCTGTAAAAAGGGCTTTTAAGCAGAAATAGTGCTGTTTTATGAAACACTGGGGTGGGCAGCATCTTCGGGGCGATTGGGTGGCTCCAAATCTGCCACTTCTCATTCCATAAAGCCAAGATGTTTTCTGGTGCAGGCGGAAAAAAAGACTACTGTAAAAAAAAAAGAAACATCCTGACAAAACCTTTTGCTGTACCGTAAGTTTAATGTGGATGCATCCAAAGAGGCTGGTGAGGTTAAAAAAAAAGAAAAAAAAAGTCTTAATGGATTATTTAACAGGACACATCCGCTCTGCATGGCTGCTCGCCGGCTGTTACACAGCCTGCTCCTCTCCGGTGTTACCGCCAAGTGTCTCGGTGTGACAGCTGGCACACCTGATCTATCTGATTGGATTAGCGCAATCACTGGGCAATGTGCTTAAAGCTAACCGGGGTGATGGTGGTGGGAGCGCTGGTGATAATGTAAGTCAGGTATGAAAATAAGTGGGAAACCTCCACGACGGCGCGGCTCTTCTGGCGGTGTCCAGCATCAAATTACGTTCTCAAGCCTCTCCGTTAACATCGGGGAAACTCATCACGAAGGGCGTGTAAACGTTTGAGGAGGTGGATGCTTCGTGTGGCTGAATGCCGCAGATAATAAGTCCATGGACATTCCACTCCTGCTTTGTTAAAAGTTACTAAGACATGAAGGTGTTCTTGAAATGAAGCGGTGCCCGAGTCCCCAACACAATCAGCACAATAGGGATAAAAACATCAACAAGTGTATTCGACCTTCTACATGCAACTGAAGAGGAATAGTTACGCAATATAATGTTTTGTTTTATATTTCTGCTCCTGGTGATGGCAGCTCGACAGTTTTATGCTCGATGTTTACTTTACGTCACATTCCTTTGTCGGAGGCTTCGCTTTTGACCAAAGCAACTTGCAATATGTGCATTCACTTTCAGAAAGAACAAGCGCGAGACGTTATCGAGAGTTGGAAGTGCAGCCAAAAGCCTGTTGGGAAACTACGTTATTGTACTCATTGATGCTGAATTATAATCACGAGGGCCAGATTGTTCGTCTCGTCTGCTGGGATTTCCATTGAACAGCTCGCCACTAGTTGTGTTTCAGCCTTCATATGTCGCCCCGCGTTCAGGCTCCCGTGATTGATTCCATGAGCATGACTGTGTTCAGAAGCACTAAGTGCAGAGTTGCAGTTTAACTGTGTTTTGATTCTGAGCCAACGTCACACAGTGAGGCTCCATTTCTATTTTGGTTTACTTTGGGTAAAGTTAGTAAAGAGTCCTCTTTGGTTATATTTAATATAAACTGAACAGCATCTGCCAGTCCTTTTTTCCTTCGTAGTAAGAAATACATTTATTTTACTGGTTTTACAACCGCTTTTATGTCGCTTCACCTGGCGCGCTGGGTCATAACATGGCTCTTGAAAATTGAATGTTCTTAAATTGCAGTTTTCACACAAACACTGACTTACTCATTCAGCCCCGACTGTACTGCTGCTTCAGGTGTCCCGCTGCTAAAAGGCTACCCTGCTCCGTCTAGGCTCCTTCTGAAACAATGACAAACCTGCTGACTGTGTTCAGGCTACGACACTGTAGACAGCTCTCAGTCTCCATCCTGGTGGCCGAGCTAGCGTTAGTTTCACTCCCTGACCAGCTAGAACTCATCCCTAAATCCTGGAGGTGCCAATTCAGAGCTTTTAAGGTAATACGCTTAAAATATTAATGTAATATTTAAAGTTCAAGAGGGGAAGTCTGACTACTTTTTGATCGCTGCAAGCATTTATTGTCCATCAATGTACCTGGATGACTGCTACCTTGCTAGCTGCTAACTTGCTGTTACTAACATTTAGCTGTCACTTTGGCTAAATGTCAGAATTGCACACAATGCCTCTTTGCTGGTTTGATATTTATTAGGTTTAATCTAAAGGACATCCGTTGTTAGATAAAACAGCGGCGTGAACATACAATAAACCCCTACCAGCTGTTGTTTACTCCAAAAGGAATCTTAAACAGTCAATCCAAACCTCCCAATTTTATTCCCCCACAAGATCTGTTGAGTTCCAACAGAGTGTAATGAGATGGAATGACCTACTTTAACCAACACCTACAGCAGGGGTGGGCTCTCGGAAACGAGAGGAAAGCCGGAGACAGCGGTGAGGAGAGAGTGACAGCAGCTTAATATAGCCGTCTACTGCTTCATATGGGGAGCCACTTTGCACTGGGGCGAGGAGCAACTGCAAGCTGATCCACACCCTCGTGAATCTGACCTTTTACTGATGGTGACACTCATCCTAACGTGTGCGGCCGACCTTTGACCCCGGGGAATGAGTCAATCTGTTAAAACGCCTATTTGAACCAGCAGTAATCTCTAGTCAAGACCGCTTCGTGACAGATTCTCGTGTAGAGTGAGTCCGGCTCCGTATTCTTTTTAAGCTGCAGTCTTTTTTTAGTTTGAAACACGGTTCCTCCACAACGGTGGCTTTAATCACGTGCCAGTGGTTTAGTATGCAGGCGGTGCACCTGTGCTTGGCTCCCGCTTTGTTTTTCTCCATTCACACAATCTTACTTTAAAGCTGCTAAGGCACATAGCTTATGTGCATTCAGTTGTGATTCAATAAAATGTCAGAGGGTGATTTAGGACGTCTGCTCAGAGGTAATATTACTCTTTACAGAGAGCCGGGCATACGGCGCTTTTGCTAAATGATGAGGCGGCGTACAGCTCACGCAGTCGAACACGCCAACTACATTGCACATGCCGAAGGAGGACCCGAGCTGATGGCACTTTAACGGGCGTCGTGATTTGTGATAGATTATATGCATGAGAGCACTCTCCCTGGGCTGGAAGGGAAAACAAAGGGACTCCCATAGACGACAAGCAGCAGAAACCTGCGTGTTTGTGCCAGAAAAACCACAAAGAAATACACTGATCTGTGAGTCCCGCAAGGTGCCCGATGCCCATTCAGACCTGCATAGAAGAAAACAAGGAACATGGAGAGTGCAAAACACTGTCTGACTACTTTTTTTTTTCTTTTCTTGCCCACACAACACATAATGAGCATTCTTTATCCAGATCGATTACTTTGCCCGGTGCTGAAATGTGTGGCCTTCGAAACTCAATACGGCCCGTTTGATTATTTCTGGAAGAAAACGGCTCCCCACCTCCTCTAAGGAGGCTCACTGAATCCAAAGCTAAAAGCAAGCAATGGTGATGGGGCACTTTTGCTTTCAAGCTAAGTAGTGATACTATTACAATATTTTGTGAGGATATCTATAGACCCTTTTTACAGTTTGTGTACAATGATGGCGTATGTAAGGGTGTGTATGCAGTTTGGTAACAGAAGTAGGGAGGAGTGCATTAAGGTCACATAAGGACATTAACCACCAAAGATGGAGACGGAAACCTAAACACAGTGACTTTGCAGATCTGTGTGTCTGTTAGTGAGCAGAATAAATTGTTTGACTTTGTTCACTATTAAAATACAAAAACAGTTCAGTGGTGGTCGACACGGTTAAAAGCTTGCAGACGTAGACGTCGCTGGTGTTTCAGTTCAACCAGTGACCGTGTTAACTGGTGACTCCCAGATGAATGCGTCTGTGGTTGCTCGTAGCGACGGCAGCTGTTGAAAACACCAAGCGAACATGTCGGAGTCCTCGTTAAAGCCTCCAATCTATTTTTAATACCGTCTCATCTGAGTTTCATATCTATGCCGATCATTTACGTAAATGACTACGAACAACCGCGGACGCGTTTGGCTGAAAGTCACCACTTAACACGGCCACGCGTTAAACTGAAACACCTGCTGCTCTGAAACTTGTGATCCTGTCCTAATTATGTAGCACTTGGGTCCTCTGTTGGATTATCGATTATGACAACTGAAGATGCAACAGACAGACATTTTCGTTCAGTGTTTAAAGTGTGTTAACTCGTCTGGCTGGATGGGACAAGACCACACTTCCATTGCCAACATGCACACGTATATTTTTGATGACGATGATGATTAGTTGTGTCAATCACACGCTTCTGGGAGTTGTTAAATTCCGGCTTGTTGGCCAATTAAAAAAAAAAAAAGCTGAATTGCTTCTCATAAGCTTCTTTCTCAGTGCTTCACTAAACAGTTGCGCGCACACAAAATTGGCCACATATGGCCACACCCTCTATTGTCCCCCACTTGGTCTCTAGATGCAGCAGCAGCAGCTTTTGGTGCTTTAAATAATACAGGAGGGTTGAAACTTGTTCTGAAATTTTAATTGTGGTCTGGTCTGGGGCTGTGCATTAGCAAGCAGGGAAGGAGCAGTGGAAGAGGATGGACATAAGTGCTTTCCAACTGCCTTGGGCTTCATTATGAGGGGAGGTGATGGGGGATTGGGGGGGGGGAAGAAAGGAGGGAGGGGGTCGGGGGTAAAGTTAAAAGGCAGAGTAGAAACAAAGAAAGTCTGGAAGGTTCTACACTTAGTGTCCTCCCCAGAGAGTCCTGTCCTGCTGCCCAACACCATCGGCGAGCACCACAGTATTGATCTGCGGATGCGTGCACCACCCACAAACAAAAACTCCTGCAATCAAGCGCAATTATTCCACATTTATGACCACATGACTGGTGTCTGGCGCTGCAGTGATGCTCGTGTGCCGTCATAATTCATACGTAATGAGACAGCTGAATGGACGCGTCTGACCGAGAGGAAACGATCGGAAATGATTTCGCCACTGAACCAGTCCTGACGCTGCAGTGTGCTGCGGATTTTATAGAAAGGGTTACAACGTTCAATTAAAAAATATTACTACCCACCGGTGACAATCAAACGCAAGTCCATAAAGTGGCACGTCGTCCTGAGATAATTGGCAGCCCCTGAACAGCTTTCACTTCACTTGCATGTTACTCAGATTGGAATACCAAAAAATAAATTAAAAATATGTATAACAATGAATGTTAACTGCTTCTGCCGTTCCACAATCCTCTCAGCTGGAGCTTGTGCAGCAGAAGTCCACAGTTCGTGCTCCTGAACGCAGCAATGACCTACATGCTCATTCATTTGTGTCCTTGTTGGCCCTCGCATCTGCAATGCAAACAAAACCCATTGTTGATGTTCTGTAAGAAGCTTATGAAAGGGGGGCGTGGGGGATTAATACATACAACCCCATAGTCCTTATGGGAACACACATCAATTTCTATATGGACCTGTAGAAAGAAATGTTCCTTCAGCTTCATTTTATGGCTCATGTTGGTAAATGTTTGCCACGATTAGAAATTCGGATCACATAGCTGAACATGTTGAAGCTGCGTTATTTTGTAATATAGGGAATAAAATATATTATATCCTATATTAAATCCTTTTCCAGCAAGTTTTTTTCCTGGTGACAAAAGACACATGTTAGTGGTCGTTATTTTTGTGGGGCTTTGGTTTAAATATTAAAAACTGAGGATTCAACAGGGAAGAGGGCCACAGTATATTCACCATGTTTCCCTTTTTAGTAGTTTATTACATTTATACACATCGGGTTCAGTCCCATAACCTGATTATGGAAGTCATCCAGGTCGCATAATGCTCATAATGCCAGATACACTCGCCTTGCCTTTATTTTTCTCTCCGACACAAAAGGATTGATCGATCTGCACAGCGTTTTTGGAATTTCTAACTAAGGTCAGATGTGATTTTGATAAGTGGCTAAAAGTCAAAACTAAACTTTCCAACTGAATCACCTCAACTATTTTGTGTACGTTATCTGAAATGCGCCAAATCCATTAAATAACATCTGCTTGAGCATTGGTTGAAAACAATTGGGTAACAAAAACCAGGCAAAATAATAAAAGAAAAACAGGAATGCACTGTCCTCTATGGGTTTAAATCTTCAAGGCTGTTGGACTTGTGTCAACATCCAGTGTGGTAGATTTGGGTTTTTGCAACAGGGTTTGAATGTACTCAGTTTGAGCTGAGCTGGAGAGGACTCCAGTCAGAAACGCTGGGAAACAATCAATAGAAGAGAAGGTGAATATAAAGTGTGGTCAGCCACTTTATATTCACTTCATTATATATCGACTGTGAGTATTTTGTGGAGGGAATTCATTTATTTTCCAATGCATGTACTCATTTATTTTGCTGGAAACACAGATTCCATCGCACTTTAAATAGTCTGAGGACACAACCCATGAAGTCCAGAGTCTGAATCTGGCCTGTGACCTGAAGAAGACAGGATTATTTATCATACCTTTGTGTGACGGCAGGCTGGAGATACATGCAAAGGCTGCACGCAGACTGTGAAATTGGGATTGTTTTTTCTCTTACATGAATTTCCATCCGCTGTTGCTCTTGAGACAACATCAGACGACAAAGATGCTCCCCAAACGCAAACATACGAGATCAAAGAGTTTATATTGTCGAGATCACGGCAGGGAAAAAAACCCCAAAGAGATGAGACACACCGTTGCATTCCTGAGCAAGGCAGTACCTCCACAGGACCAGCAGTGAGAGCTTGTGGTTCAAATAAACACAAGCACTGCTGAGAAGATATAGATATTCTGATAAAAAATAATTAGAGTACTGATCCGACACCAGTGCATTAAAAACTGAAAAAGCTCCTAATTCCCTCTCTAATATCTATTTATATTGCTGTGAAAACGTCTCCTGGATTTATTCAGTTCTCTCGACAAATATTTTCCAAGATTACGTTTGAACATATTATGATAACATTATAATTCACAGAACCGAGCTTGAACGCATCGTAATGTAACTCAATGCATCCTCCGTTAGCGTTAGCTGTTAGCTCCGTTGATTAGCCGAGCAGGACTGTGCCGCTCGCCGGCTGCTAACAGCTAATAGCTAACATTAACTAGCACCGCATCCCGCCGACTTCAGCTCAGATTTGTTGTTTACAATGTAGCATTATCAGGGAAAAACAGGGTCCAAGAGAGTGTTTAACCACAGGCGTGTGGTTACAGTTTGCACATGTGCAGTAGCGATTGGGAGGCTGGATGTACGAATCGGGTATTTAGTGACACGTGTTGTGGTTGTTCCTGTGTAGCTTAAATGAGCTGCTAAGGTGAAATCAGATGTCATTGACTCGGCGATGCCCGATCCAGCATCTCAGCCTGTATCGGAGACATTTCTGATACTGGTATTAGTATATGAACAACTCAACTTGAAGATATATGAAGTCCTTTAATAACCTAAACTGTTCCGTGTTTAGAGGTTTAGAAATCAAGTTTGAATGGATGTTAAATACGGCAGCGAAATGGCACAATTCATGTTCGATATCGCCGGGAGCCTGCTGCAACTGCACGGAGAAAATGCATCCATGTATAATTGCAGAATATCCATCACTTCATACATGATTGATGCAGGTATTTAGGGCGGATAATATAGAGGATTCCATTCCCAAATGCTGCAAGCAATCAATGGCGGAGAAGATGAGGCGCCATAACGACTCGCCTGCATGATGAGGTTAACCCCACTGCCCTGTCTCAAGCCGTAAAATAAAAATAAGGGGCCTGAGCGCATACCTCCCAGTGCCATTAGCCTCCATCATTCAGTGCACATGTCTGCAACTCCAGCAATCCTCATGAAACGATTGGTGCACAATTATCCGTGAATCCAGTTGTGAGCCCAGACCTCACACGTGACCACCGTTTCCTCAGAATGTTGCGTTTGAACGTCACATAGCGTGTTTAAAAAAAAAAAAATGTCTCTTTGAATGTGGAGTCGGACACTATAGGCTACACAGGCTTTCTACGGCTACACATTTCATTTGTGTACACAAACAAGCTTGTCAAGAGAGCATTGTGGGTATATTGTGTGGTACACCAGCTGTATGGAGTCGCTCTGTTGCAGCCGAGGAGTTCTGACCTCGATGACTGAAGAACCCAGGTAATCAGGAGCAATGGTAAACAGACTTTATGAATAAAGAAGGGGAGCGATTCTCACGCATGTGCTGTCAAGGCCCTACAGAGTGTGCAGATGATATCACACAGCGGTGTCTCATGGCAGAGCCCACTGGTTACGTGCACCGAGGCAGCTGAGATGCCGAGGACAGAAAAACAATTTGTTGACATGCCGTTTCACTCGTTAGTCACATCAGATTCCAGATGAATGAAACATAACATATATAACGTACTACAAGCTAAACAATAAACAACAGCAAATGAACACCGGAAGCAAAAAGCATTTAAACATACAGCTTCTTCTGTCCGTCCAGCTGATAGTCTTAGAGCTGAATCGTGGTGGCATAAAAATGTGAAATATTCAGCTGCGAATATTTCGAATCAGCGATGCAAATTGGCGACAGGTGCAACACTTTTTCAATAAAAGGTTTATAATAGACCGACTTCCTGGATCCGTCTGAGGTAAACTGTTGTGTAGCCGAAGCAAACGTAAGCGAACCTTTTGAGTTTCCTTTGAGCAAAATGCTCCGAGTGAATTTGAGTTCCCAGCTAAACGGTGAATTCTATATTTTTGGGGCTTTTATTGTGAAAGGTAAGAAGAGAAGGAGCGGATCTGGTCTGCGCGGCCTTTGTCAAGGTCGAAAGGAGAAATAAAGTTTGCCGTCTTGTTGTACATTTTAGTTTTGAATATGTCCGTTCAGCACATTGCGATTGGTTGCTTCATTTGCGCTGCAAAAAAGCTCAGAAATATTGACTGTGTTCCCCAAAAAAGAATGCCGCTTTTAATATTCACATTCTGCGTTGAAGTACTCGAGACAAAAATGTGCAAATGAATCGCACCAAGAAGAAAAAAACCCCATGTCTTGAGGCCTCAACATTCATATCACTGATCTTTTACTGACGGTGAGAGCGTGACAGGGAGAGTCCCTCATGAGGCCTTCAGGTTGTAGATGGATGTCGGGTGAGAGGGAGGAGTAATTACTCATCATGTAGAATAGTTTTAAATACCCACCGTTATTAACAGTGTCAGTTAATGCATCTGCTCTTCAATAGAGTACATGCATTACAACCATCACACGTCCACTTTATCGGCTCCGTGCTGACCTCTCTCTGACAAGAGGCAGGCTAAATGACTGTGTTCCATCTGCAGGCCGGAGAAATCCAACCTAGATGAAGAATACTTCTTGATGGGGAAAAAAATAAAAATCTCTTCCTGTTGATGCCCAAACGGTGTTAAACCAAGCTGGAAACCAAACGTGCAAAACGAGAGAAAGAGTTTGTGGTTGTGGTAAAAAAAAAAGAGGTGTTTTTTCAATTAAAGTTGATTAGATTACTCTCCATTAAAGTGCCATTAAAATGTTTGCACCATGTTTTTGGTGCAACTGGTGACGACCTTCTAAATGAGACTGAGTCATCAGAAATATCTGAGGATTCATTTCTAGGCCTGGTCTCCAGCAGCAAAAAGGAATGAAAACATTGCTTTGAATACAGACCTGGTCCGAGAAGAAAGTAAGAATGATGCCTCATTTGTCAAGAAATTAAAAATGTTTAAAGAATTGCCTCGTTATTGATAATCGATACAAACCTCGACCCTCGCAGGCTCCTGGTGTTCAGCTTCTCCCTGCAGCTAATAAGATAATCAATGGACCGTGACCAGCGCTGTGCAGAATGAACAACCAACGGAAAAAGTGGGGTAGAGGAGGACGACAGCTGTGAATCAGTAGAATAGAGAGGAGGCCCCGGTGTCTCTTTTAGGCCTCACATTAACTGACGACCAGGTTCAAGATGTTTTTACTCATCATAATCTACATAATGCTATGAGGCTAGAGCTGTGTCACAAGTTATGACTCACAACAGTACACTGAATACACTGCTATTTAGTGATGCACTTCTGTAAGAATTGAAAGGAAAGGATTTAAACAAAGATGGTGAACTCTGATAATGCCGGCTCCTACATTTCCCACAATGCAACCCAATCGTGTTCGTATCAAACCCCCACGTTAGGTCCCAGACTTGATGAAGTTCCTTCAGCCTATAGGAACATTCCTGCCCATGACTAGTGCATTGTACTTTGACATGTAAACTGGATGTACTGCCCCTTTAAGATGTATTGCCCCTTTAAGTCGCCTCAATATATAAAGATTTCTTTAACACCGTGACATTCTTTGTTGTTGTTGGGTCAGAAGTAATTAGTTGTTCTTGCAGTAAAACCAACAGACATCTTGCTAAATAATAATTCAATCAATTATAATTGGAATCACAAGAACCAGCACACTTTTTGTGTCCATGGTTATTAACTGCACTGCTGTATTCACTAAGCAGGAAACATCTGTAAGAATTTAATTAACCAGTTTCAGCAAATTCCAATTCATACGTAACAAGTCTCCAGGGTAACGGTATACACCAGCAGTAGCCTTCTTGTATAGTACTCTCAAATATAATTACTATGGTCATGTTGCTGTGCACATTGTCTCTATGGATGGAATCAAATTACAGACGTGGTGTCAAAATGTAACTTAATGTTGATATGGTTCACTGAAATCAACAAAAATGGTATTGATCAACAAAAACCCTCATTGTACGAGTTTTTGGGGCGCCAACTCAAATGCTAACTGAAAAGTTATTTTAATTCATAGTTTTTAGTCATTTGACATAAAGTCATGATGCGTCACAATCTAAAAGTGCATATGCAATATTAAAGAAAAGTTGATTTTAATAAACATAACGATATGGAGGCCTGGATGGGAGGGATGGTGGGGGGGCACAGCGAAGCCAGAGAGCTGACCCACCAGATCGTGACCCCAGTTGCCAAAGTTAGTGACCCCCCTCCCCACCCCCCCCACACACCTACCACAGCAGTACCACGGCAGCAGTATGTGTACATTAGGGTGAAATACGTATCAGTTTACTCAACTCTCAACTTCACCAGAGAAAAGCAATCCTGTTAGCGGTCCCCGAAGCTCCGAGCACTCGCCGGGTAAGGATTTCACAGCTCTTTGATTACTCTGGAAAATATCTCTGGAAAATCGATAGCGTGAATGCCTGGCTGGTGGCTGGACCCCCGTATCCATTACCATAACATCAGTCTCCGGGTCAAACCCGATGCCTGCTGTGGGCGCTGATGAAGTCTGCCAGCAGGTTTCAGTTTCCTGTCTTTTCATCAAAGCCTGCCGGACAATATTTACCGCTCGAGCCGAGCATCCTGCACACGCACAAACAAGCCCAAACAGCTGCATCCACAAACATATTAATTGTGCTATCTTGTGCTCAGTAAAGGAATATGTTTCTGAGCCGTCTGCTTTCGAATAATTTTCTTCAAAGGGAGAGAGATGTCTCTCTGTGAAGTTCCAGGGGGTGGAGGCCCAAATGATGCACGGAAAAGATTTTGAAAATCAGGACACAAAACAAAACACAAAACACCCAATGTCTGAGAGTTGGATGAGAGTAAGCTTATGTAATCGTGGGGCGAATGGGTGGGTGGGTGGGTGGGTCGGGGGGGTCGGGGGTGGAGGACTGGTAAACCTTCGCCGCATCACACCGCAGAAACCGGAGATGAGCTGCTGGTCTCTGAGCCAATGGCTCCAACCAGGCTTACACAACCCAGACATCATTAAGGGATCAAATTCAAAGGCCGCGTTCCTCACTGTAGCTTGGTGAGTTGTTGAGTTAGCATTTCATACTGTGTGTGTTTGAAAAGGGAAGATCAAGTTAGTCTTTTAAAAGCCACAGTGTGCAGCATTTGTATGTGATTGTAGCATCTCTCGCTGGCTGCTCCGTCAAGCTGTCAGAGCTCCGTTACCATGGAGCCCACACCGTCACTACCATTGGCGAGAGTCCATGGAGCGAAGACTGATAGTTTTCGGACCTTGGTCAGAGCTGGACAATGCTATGCTATGATTGGCGGGGCGGGGCTTGGCAAAGGGTCAATTGGTGCTTTGCAGCGTCTCACACCATGTTTCCTTTCCCCTTTATACTGTCAAGACATGTAATAAAGGCAATAAATCATTGGATAAGTGAAGACCATTGGAGAACTCTCACTGCACCGCGAACATCAGCAGCAACAGCAGCCTCCCCCCGATCTCTTCTGGAGGCAGAGAGGACAAATGGGTACGCTACTTTCATGAGCATGCAGGGAGGATGACCTGAATGCGTTTCCAACAGCACCAGATGTATTCATCAGGAGTCAAATTCAGGTCAGTCAATCACCGTTAGCTCTGTTAGCGCTGTTAGCTGCGAGCCGCCAACTCAGCCGTGGCCGTGGAGAGGCAACTCCTCCGATCTGAATATCAAATTCAGCACCGTTGAGAAAATATTGTAGTCATAGTTTAAACGGGAGGAAGGAAGTGGCAAACTCCAGTCTCGAGTATCACATTCATAAACGTTTTATGCCCATCCTCCTCCCACAAGAACTTAAGCCATGTTATGACACTTTTTTCAACCTCCATATGTGCTATTTTCCTTTTTCTAGTGACTGCAGCCTCAGTAGCTGTGGGATCTTTACAGTTCGAACAGTGCTGACAAAACATTGCGCTAAAGACAAATAAGCTGCCAGATGCAGCACAATAAATCATGTGTTCTCTCCTTGACCTGATGGTGAGTGGTGGGATCATCAAGAACAACAACTACAGCAACCCAGCTGAGAACTGTGGGGCTGCAGAGCATTATCTTTGGGTTGGACGATTCTACCCATTGTAACAGAAATAAATGCAGAATGGGCCGGCCTTTTTTCTCCAGCTATTATGCTTTGCTTTCAGAATTAAATTGAAAATGTAAATGTTCTATACATGGGGGCTTCAAGCTCAAAATGGCAGATCTTATCAAAGTGCTGACGAGAACGCACACTAGAAATGTCTTCCGCTCTGACAATGAAACCTACATAATCCCTTCTTGCTGGAATCATGCAGGACATGTTTCCATGCGGGCGTACGTATGTACGACGATTGATACCGCTGTTATCTGCAAATTAAACTTTGCTTTTATTCCTATGCAAAAGGAGGAATGACTTCTTATCGCAACTTCCTACTGACATAGAGATAGTTTACTGCAGAGGATACATTCAGTTGCATAGCAACCGGCAATTATGCATGCCGTCTGGCGAGAAGATACTCACTCACTGCGTCCTCCATTTCCTCCCTTCAAACTACACTGGATTAGTTCCTTTCACACGAGGAGTGGACACCATAAACACATCAATTAGACATGTCAGGAACAGATCTACTGCAGCCTGTCACGGGGCCGCAAACTCATTTAACTTCATCAAATCTAAGCTTGTACATAAAGTACTCAAGGGTCTGACACTTGATATGAGCTGACAGAGGCAACATCAAAAGCAGGAAGGGGGGAGGTGGGCGGGGGTACGGGGGGACAAAATGACTGCAGCAGTAGGACATAAATTTAGTATTCCGCAGGATGCTGTGTGGAGCATCCTGGGATTGGCAAGTAGCGAACTGAGCTGGATAGCACCACCCCAGGGTCACCAAATCTGTAGTTTTTGGGATAGTTTATTAGACCTGCTGCTAATAAATCTTGAACAATAGGGGAGCACATGGAAAACCTTGGTACTGACTCAGCTGGTTGTATATCAAGAGGATCCTCGCCTCTGCCGCACTGGTTTAAGAAACTTGGGTGTGAGAAAAAAAAAGAAAAAAGAAGAAAGTGGCAAAGAGCCTTATTTTCACAGATAAAACGGCACTCACGTCGGGGAGAAGCAGGTCCAGTGTAAAGCTGGAGTATCACAGCCACCTGAAGTGGGCCGAATATAAGCCAATGCCTTCAGGCTGTTATTCAGGAAACCACAGGCTAAATCAAATACATTGAACTCTTCATTTCTACCGCACACCGTGATGCAGCTGGACCGTCACGAGCAGCAGCTCCACCGTCCCTCCCTCTGCAGCATCCATCTGAAGGCTGATTCGTTGCTTCTACATTGATCGATCGCACATACCTTGATCAGGATTTTAGATGTCTTCATGAAATAGAAATAGGGTTTAAACATCTTGAAGTGCAGCTCCTTTCCTTGGAGCACATTAATGTTTGATGGTAAATGTACCAGTTCGGTCATCGGGGTCACTTTGGATCATCAGGATGCGATGACGACAACAAGGTGAAACAAATGGAGGGTTTATTTAGTCTCAAGGCCTTTACACACCGGGAGCGTGTCAAATAAATGACACGGAAATGTGAGGAACAACTCCAGCGGGATCCTTTTGAACCAGAGCAGCTTCTAGTAGTCTGTCTGAGGTGAACTGTTGTGTATCCAGAGCTACTGGAAGACATTTTATTGAGTGTCCTTTGAGCGAAATGCTCCGAGTGAATGTGAGTTCCCTCTGGTTAACAGTTACACAGTGTACGTGTCCGGGGCTTTTATTGTGAAAGGTAAGTATGGAAGGAGTCTATCTAGTCTACGTTGCCGCTGTTGGCATTAGGATCCTTTTCTCCCTCCGTAGTTCTATGAGAGATTTTTATCTCCACCAGTCAGGAAGTTGAGTAATCAGAAAACATGAGTCGAGCCGGTAATAACTCCAGCGCACTTGAAAGTATTCCATCCAACAGGGGTGCCATTTACTGGAAGAGTCCTTCTGCTTCCCTCGCAAAACATTCAATTCATGAATAATTTTTTATATTTCTGTCAGAACACAAAACTAAAAACAAAGCACACGTGCAACTCGTGCCGCTGTAAGTTCCCGTGTTGCTGCCCGAGGGTCCGGTTCCTGCGCCGGGGACCGAGTCTGTTGTTTCCCGTGTTGTGTTTTCTGAGAACGTAAAGTGTCAAATCCATATGATTCAAACACAGAACAACACACTGCTTTCTTTTTTTATGGAACACAGAGGGCTGGTAAAAACAACATGATTCATAAATCATGAGGAACCCCCTCTGGGCGGTCTGACAGTGATCTATTTACCTGAATATAAATGTACAAGACTAGCAACGCAACACACTTTTGTTTTAACAATTCCTTCTGTCGGGAGCTGTTACCGATTATCTGACAACGTGATTACGACCCGATTATCTTTCATAACATTGTTTTATAATTTGTTTGTCTTTCCCACATAACACAGCTGCAAAGTGGACTGAAGGCTCACATTACAGTGTGCACAGCGGTCCGGGTGCGTTTGAAGATCTCTAAATGAGCTTTTCTGTGATGGTTTCCAGTAATAATTCAACACCAATCCTTGAATAATATCCACGGAGAGAGGAAACTCTTGTTGTTCGGAGCTTATCTTCATCATTTCACTGAGGTTTGAATGTAGTCCATCTGCAAAGTCGATCATTATGTCTGAATTGCAAAGTGGTTGTGTTTTTAACCAAAACAGTTCTTATAGATCTCATCTTGACGGACGGCTACATATCAGTAATTAAAACTACTGACTGCTATTCATTTTTTTTACCCCGCTGCTCTGCATGGTGAGAAACCATGTAAGTGTTCCACCAGTGTAATGATGCATATTTGATAGCTGGTATAAGAAACAAAGGATCAGTAATGGATCAGGCGTCCCATGGCCGACACAGATCTCTCCAAAGAGCCCTGGATCGCCCCCGATACCGATCCCACGGATCAGGGCGGGACACGGACGGGAAATCTGCCCTGGCGTCTCGGGCCGACCCGGCCCACCAAGATCGATCACACAAAACCCATCTTCGCTTGTGTGTACCAAGTGTGCCACTCCCTAAAAACACCCTGTGAGTAATGAGCGATCACGGAAGATTAAGAGAGAGGAGCCTTATGAATACCTGTGGCACATTCTAATGCTACTTTCCATCATAGACACCGATCTTTATTACTGCATATTAAATGATTGTAAAGCAGAATCAGGCTTAGTGTGGTTGAGCCCACACAGTCTGTAAAAAGCTATTCATATAAACAAACACATTCTTGATTGATCAGAACCGTTGTAATTAAGAGTCGTTTGACTTTATTTATTATTAATTAATTGACACTGTCACTGTTGGCTTTATCAAGGCATGCCACGATGATGGTTTATAATTAATTAATTGGTTCACTCATTAAGCCCATAAACATCTGTGTGGCGTCCATACGCCGCTTTTTAATGCCAACTGCTCAATCAACAAGTTGCTGCCGCCGGTGTTCAGCCCGTCTAATGAGGAATTGAGCAATTAACGCAATTCGTTATGTGTTCATTATTTTGCTAGTATTCGTCAACAATGACAACTCAAGCCTCTCAGATGAGCACTCGCATTCATTCATGGAGAGCATGTGGGGGCGGGACTGATCAGAGACAGTTGTGTAACGTTGGCCCTCATGCCGGGGTCCGGCCCTCCGTACCAGGGTCCAGTCCCGATATCGATCAAACTCCACAGATCAGCATCAGAAGCTCACAACATCCCAACACGTTGCAGTTTGAGTTTCCTCACACAAAATGTTTTTGTATGTTATCAACGTAATGTTGACCGAGGACGTATAAAGACGTATAAAGCACGCACCGGGGGGGGCGGGAGGTGAGGTGGATGGGTTCCTCAACCTAACTCAGTAGTTTTGTTGCCCTAAACCCAACGGAGTTTCCTGTGAAGACGGAAGTTTATTTTGAAAAGAGCGCATGCGAGTGGAATTTGACTTGTGTTGCTGGACTTTTTGGAGGATTTATGTGAACTGTTGTGTGAGGATATGTTGGTCAAAGTGTACAGTTGAAGTACTATCAACCATTCAGGAATCCCT
Organism: Ophiodon elongatus; assembly: GCA_016806645.1. Lineage (NCBI taxonomy): Eukaryota > Metazoa > Chordata > Actinopteri > Perciformes > Hexagrammidae > Ophiodon > Ophiodon elongatus. The sequence continues at coordinate 534,479 of JACSYO010000527.1, forward strand.
CAAACAATTGGCGGCTTTCTTACTTACTTTAAAATCAGTAAAAAGATAATTCATGATGAATCAAATAATTGATCCACTGACTTAGTTGTCAGAATATGTAACCTTTAGAAAGGCACACTTATCAGGTTATTTGTGGTTCTATGATTTAACTACAATCACCTCTAGTAAGACCTAATAAACTGGCAATGGTTGACTCATAATTATCTGCCATTAGTGCAGATTCAATCCATAAAACATATTGAGGTTTCCTGGACAGATCAATAAAGAGATGATGCTCATTAATAATTCCATGCGTTCCACCCTATTTAGTAGAACGACCTCATGCTGGATTGGTCCAGTGCACAGCTGGACACTCCCCTTTTACAGCTGCGACCTCCCACACGGACTCTGGTCACTTTCAAGACGTGGTTCCCCAAAGTAGGCTGCTGGGATCAACCGAGATCCTCCAGAAGAACTCCGTGGAATCTTCAGAAGCATGAGGAATGGTTTAATGGCTATACCACACTGCCACTCCCCCAGAACTTAACATAATGAGACTTTCCATGGCGATCTTTGCTCGTTAGTCCCTATTTGCACAGGGACTAATGGCACACTGGGTTCCTCCCTCAGCTTCTCTGCTGCAGATCTCTTCCATTTAGTCTTAATGAGGTTCACATGGGGGTTATTCCCTGCCCCCAGTCAGGCTCTCAGGGCAGGAGTTGTCATTTTCACTTAGTAAGGGCAGCGTGGAGCTCTTGGAGAATGTGGTAGATTATCTAAGCTATACAAATTGACACCATAATTAAACTGTTCACTCTGATAGTATCACCTCACCTGCAGAACAGGAAGTTATATTTAGAAGTAAGTCCCATCTGGGCATTCATGGGCAGAATCTACAATACCAGACAAGACATTGATTTGGGTGAGTTAATAGGCGGGGGACAACATTTAAAGGGCTCTGGTATTCCTTAAAGTCTAGCTGTGTGTTCTGGAGCTCATCTGTCACCATTATTAATGCAGAGAAGAACTTCCCACCATCTGCTGAGACCAACACGCACCTGATGGAAAGTAATAAAGATTTACCTAATTTTAACTTCTCACTATTTGTTTTTTGCCAAAGTCAATAAGGCTATACAGAGATCTGCAGATGGTGCATTATGGAAGTTTTCCTGGAAAGAAAACGCAAGGAGTCCTGAAAACCCAGAAATGAGTCAGCGTTGTCTTGGATGTTTTTTTAATGGGTTTCTAAAATAAGGTCTGTGCTTAACTCAAGCTTTCGAGATTTTAACAATTGTTCGACGAAATAAAATACGTCATTAAATATTCCACTAGTTGTTGGTTTCTAACACGTGGCGAATTATGACGTAGAAGTCCTGTGAGCGCGGTGTAGTTCATTAATGTTAGCGTCTATAACACTCACAGTCGTATCTTTTGCCTGAGTCTATAAATAACTAAATAATACGTCCTTAAGTAATGGTATCAATAGAAAAATGTTGCCAACTTTTCCCAGCTCAAATGCCACTCAACGCCCACCAGACATTTTATTCCAGCAATGATGCAACTAACAAGCACTCAAACAGAAGCGTTTTAAGGGGTTAAGAGGACTGAAATGATCCAGCGGTCCCTCCTCTTCATTTAACTTTCAGCTCACTGAATGCACTTGCACTTGTTGTTTCACATAAACCCTGTGAGAACATTAATTTTGTTGTTGCCTGGATGCAGCCACGTGAATCACTTCCATTTGTTTCCTCTCGTATTCACTTAGTAACCATGCCAACCATCTTGAAATTTGTCATTTGTGGATCTGGATTAGGGTTTAATTGCACAGATACTCTATTTTGATGAGCAGGTGTGTGAGCTTCAGGCCCAAATCTACGTTCCACCAAGGCAAGGCAGCCTTAACATTAACCATTTCATTAAGAGTTGGATATGAGTCATTTTGCCATTATGATGGAGGTTTCTCCCTGGAGACTCATAAAACCTACAATGAGATTTTTTTTTCTTTCTACACACTGCTTATTCTTAGAATTTTTCATTCATGTTTTATGCAAATGAGTTAATCATCTAAAGACCTAATGTATCATGGAGGTTTCTCTACCATAGAGCAGATGGTGTGGGTCAAGCCGTCTCACAGAGCTGCTAACCCTCAAGGAATTTCATTAGCCTAAAGTTTCATTGGATGGGCTCAGCCTCACGTGATTTGCACCCTTATAATCAACGTTTTCTTCTTTATGGCACACGTGTACACAGCACACAGTTAAGTAGCTTCTGAATTAACCCCATGCTAGTATGAGGAGCATTTGGCAGCTACTATATAATTATACTGTACCTGGTTCTTGCAGCGAATTGGAAAGTTTTGCCTCTATGGTTGAAAAAGTGGTGTGATCAGCTACTCACTCTTCAGTTGAACTGAATAATACAGGCAACGTTGTCTCATACGATATCCGACAAAGAGTTACTCCTCATTTTTCATTCCATGCATACAGTCTTTTTAAAATAAACTTCCATCAGGCTTTGTTCAGGTTTTTCTTTGCACATTATTGTTCTCAGGAAGCTTAAAGCTTCCATTTTAAAATAACTTTAGGTTTAACGTTTTGAGTGTCTATTTTTAGCTAAAGTGTGTCTCACATGAGGCAGTTTGTGGACAACCTTGGACAAATACTTTTGGTCTGGTGTTTGTGTCTGTGGCAACAGTTTGTTTGTCTCTTTCCTGTTTCAACATCGTGGACAAAGCCTCGTCCAAAGAAAGACATGGTTTGCCCCGGTGTGCACACAACCCTGACCTCAACCCCATCCAACACCTTTGGGAAGATCTAGAACGGCAACTGAGAGCCAAACCTTATCGGCCAACATCCCTGTTGGACCTCACTGATGCTCTTTGTAGAGAGAACAATTACGTGATATGTGACATATACCATTACCGTGATATAGCATTACGATAGCAGTGATAGGAGATTTTGGCCAGAGCCCTCACCCCTATATCCGAGAGACGAAATATGAGCTGCAGGCAATTTAAAGAGTGGTGATTTTATATTGCACCTCCATTCAGTTGTGGGAGTAAAAAGCAGTCAAAGGTTGAAATGTCCTGACTTTTTTCCCATAATACAACCAATTGCATCTTTTAAGTACGACATGCCTGGACAATGCAGCCAATATTCAAGCGACACACAGTCCCTTAATAACTCAGGCTTTCTGTTTTCCCAGCTGACATCATCAGGGGTGGTTTTTCTGAAACTTGACAAAGAGACACAGAAGTCTTAAAACAACTGTTTCCACTCTCCATGACAAATAAATTCAACTCTGGAGCTGAACTTCAATCTAAACATTTTCTCTTCCAGGTAATAATAAAGTTAATGACACACGCCCCCATCAATATTAGCACAACTAGACTCCTGAAGGATGAACTTCAAATTGCTCCGCATGCCTAATGAGTGAACAAGCAGGATTTATTCAGGCGAAGCAGCTGCTCTTTAATGAACAAAATTCAGTAGCGTCCTTGTAGACATCAGCCGAGAGGTCATTCCTTTCCTCAATGCACTCAGCTACAATGCTGCTGGAGTGGAGACTTTTCAACAAAGCCAACGGAATCCACTCACGAAAACAGAGTGGCCGTTGTTTTCTGAAGGGGAAAGGCTTTGTGGCGGCTAGAGGCTGATCAGCTGGTGTAACCCTGTCGACGAGCCACATCTGCATGCGTTAGGTTTTGATGTTCAGGATCAACAGCGGAGGACGGCAACGTGCCAGAGGGCTCCACGGAGAAGACGTGCTCGGCTAAAGAGGCGTCAGGGTGCATCCCGACTTCTACTGCGCTGTGTGGTTTACGTTTGCCCCCACTCGCAGGGAGCGAGCAAACACTTTCATCAACACCTCGGCTCTGGACATACACAGAGGGCGGGTGGGGGGGGGGGAAGAACAACGGCACAGAGCAAGACATGGCTCTCTGAGGACTTTATAAAGCTCTGTTCTGCATTCAAGACCCTGAGAGGAGATTCACGACTTGGCCTAAACGTACGTAGACACTCGATTGCCGAACGTATATGCAGTGGTTGAACATCCGGTTGTTAAGTCATGGGCAATAAGCTGCTGCTACGACAGCCTCCACTTCTCTGGTTTCAGGTTTTCCACAACATTTTGGAACCTGGCTGCAGGGATTAGCTCCCATTCAGCCACAAGAGCATTAGTGAGGTCCAACTCCGGCTCTCTGTTGCTGTTCCAGTTCTTCCCAAAGGTCTTGGATTTGGTTTAGTTCGGGCCTCTGTGCAGACTCTGGGCAAACCATTTTACCCGCGATGGCATTTTCATGTTGAAACAGGAAAGAGACAAAACACAAACTGTCGGCACAAAGGTGGAAGCACACCAGACGAAAAGTAAGTGGACAAGGGTGTCCACATACTTTAGGCCGTATAGTGTAAATTATGATGACAACAAGGGGATGTTTGTTGAGCGTTACTTCATGGCCACACGTCTACTAACAGTATCAGTACAAGGTGGATAGGTACACTTGTTGCATAACAGATTGGTACTGCTTATTTTGAATGTTGATGGAGCTGCTACAATGTTAGCATAGCCTAGCACTGATCGATCCGAACTCCATTCAGAAAACAAGCATTTTAAAAGGTGTTTGCTTGTCGTCTTGCGGACAGACCTGACAAAGCATGATTTTACAAATCTGCATCATTATTTAATTATTTCAATATCCTTTTGATTTGTTTATTGCAACTACATCACATCAAAATCTGCTTATTTGGAGTCCACAACTCTGTAAACCAGCTGATATTTGCCTTGCTTGATACAGTGAATGTGGCTTGATGAAATTCACCGAGAGCCTCCCGATTATATTCCTCCCACCCCCCCTCCTCCCCCTCTTCCCCTCTCCCCCCCTTCTCTCAAGGTATCGGGGACTTCCACAATATGTACGAAGCAGAAAGAGTGGTTGTTTCAGCCACGATTAATGGAACGTTGTTTTTATTTACATGGAGGTAAGCCCCGCCTCCTCGCCGGCGCAAATGAACACACATGGTTCGTGTTTGGTGTGGACACACCATAAGGCTCGAATATCTTCCAGATCCAAACTTTGCATAGAAGAGAAAGAAGAATAAAATATTCTACTGACAGCGTGCAGACCTCCTCTGTGCCCAACATTATTTCTGGGAGGCATGTGCTCTGAATATGTGAATATCTCTGATTAGAGTCAGAAAAATGACATGGATAACTGTATCTGTCCATCGGAGTGTGCCCGTCTCCTGCGGAGGTATAATTAAATGTGCTGGCTCTTGTTGCATATTAGAGGATATGAATACAGTATTAGTCATTAATGGGAGAGAATGGTGATGGTGGTGTTCAAAGATGGAAAAGAAAATTGGAAGAGGAAAGATGAGAGAGGAGGCAAATTAGTTTCTCACCTACAGTATGTCGGGCCGCAGACCTGAGATGGTTGAAAATATATATATATAAAGTGCGTGCATACTTCAGAATTAATTGCAGTGGCAGCTGCCAAATGTGGACATATTTGCTTTGTAGAATACAAAGCAAAGAGACTATGATTACAATGCAATCAAAAACTGATTGGAAATCCTCAATGGCACAGCCAAAGAGTCGTTTTGGCTGAGGGTGGGCCTGATTACGACTGGAGAGGAGGATGAAAAAGAAAATATCGCCACATTTGGAACAACTCAGACAGCTCTCCTTTGTCTAGCTCTTTTTATTAACTCGTATTTTCGACAGTCAACAAGAGATTAAACAGAAGTGAGAGGAGGATGTGAGCCCTGCGGTTATAATTAATATGCCCCGAGTATGAGGTAATAATGCTCATTTGTAACTTCCAATAAGTAAAACCCAAGCATGAAAGGGTCTACTTTCCATCATACCTCCACAAATTGCAAAACACTACAGTCGCCTCAGACTACAGGGCACTGTGTGTTCATGTGCATATTCATATTAGAACACAGTACCCTGAAGAAAATAACAAATACTATAATATGCTGATGAAATGAGGAAACTCTGGAGCTGAGCTATGAGGTGATTTGGGAGGCGACCATACTTGCACTGGAGGCAGTTTTTCTAGCTATGCCGTAATGAGGCCGGTGTGAGGTTGGCCTTAAAACAGCACAGCTAACAATGCTACGAGGACCACAATAAGGGGCATTTAATCACCGGGCTTATTGCTCCTAATGCGCTATTAGCAGCTTTTGTACTTCAAAACAAAGACCTGCAACAGGTTAAATTGAGTTCAGTAGCTTTAAACCTTTGCCCGGGACTTCATGAATTTCAGTATCGCGTTCACTTTATTAGACTTTGTTATACACTCCGCTGAAAGCTAAGCTCTGCAGCAGCTCGATCAGTAACGCGTCATGCTCCTAATCCCACTGAAATCCTTGACAAGTGGCACTGCCGAACAAAGACGATTGGTGACGGATTGCTGCCACATATCCCCCCCCCCCCACCCATCCGCTCATGTAACACAGCGCCACCCGTCAGCACCCGGGCCAAAGGGTTCAGTGCGCCATCACCATCTCGGCTCCGGCTAATTCAGATTCACGCTGCGCCTCGCTGTCCCACTTACAGTCTGGCGTATGACACTAACTAATAACCACACTTCCATTGCGTTTCTTGAGTTCCTGTGTGATCACAGGCGAGCAGACGTTTTGTCATTTGTACTCTGAGAGCCTGCGGAATAGACCTAATTCCTGCCATTCTGAGGCAGGAATTAGGTTCTGAAAAGCCTTTCTTCCTTGAGACAATGCAGGCAGGTGGGGAGAAAGCTGTGGAGCCCGCAGTGGGTGATGGAGGCTGTAATTGGCGTTCCGCCTCACTAGCCTCATAGAGAAAGGTGTAACGATGGGCAATGGCGTGACATATGGTGGCGGTGAGCGGCAGGGGGCCGACCTCTAACACGCGTGAAGCTCGGAGAAAACCAGGAGGAAAGTTGGATCCTGACTAATCTTACTGTGTCTACATTGCTGCTGTGTTCATTGCTGTGCTTTATTCATTTTTTTATACGGATTGCAATGTCGGTCTGTCGGTCCACCACGTTGGTCCAAACTGAAACGTCTCAACAAATACGGGATGGATTGACATTAACCAGCCACGACCCTCAGGGGATCAATCCAAATGACTTTCGGTGATTCCCTGAAACTTTCCTCCATCAACATCACGAGGTTCAGAGTGAATAATCTTCACCACTATTTGCTACTACAGAGACTACAGATATGCACGGTGTCTAGAGGATAGTTCCTAATGATTTTGTGATGCTATGTCTTTTCCTCGAGCCCCACGAGTAAATACTTCACACATTCAGCTGGTTTCTTCTCAACATCTACTCGATGGATATCTAGACTATGGTTTCCAGAGACTCTACTCTAATGACTTCAGTGGTCCCCGGACTTTTCGTTTAGCGTCAACATGAGGTTTGTTTTTTTGTTGCAATATCTCGACAGCTGCAGAATGGATTGTCGTGAAATTTGGTGTAATTTGATTCCCTGACTTTTCATCTCGCTCCACCATCAGGTCAAAACTTGAATCCGTCCAACACTGTTATGTTTTTTGCTAATTGGCCAATGTTAGCATGTTAATTAAGATGGGTAACATTTTACATACGATATATTCTAAAGTACAGCACATTCATAGATATCACTTGGCAAAGTTTTTTTTTATAAAAACTACTGACAACTATGACAAGCACAGCAGGTCAAACCTGAACCAGGAAGTCGGTCAATAAGCTGTGATGGGTGTTTTCAAGTAATCACGTTACCCTTCATGTTCATTTTCTCCAGCAAACGAGTTGGCCTTTCCTCTGGGTTTGTTTAATTACGGTGCAATGGCCAGACTGCTCCTGTTCCGCCGTAAACACTTTTACTATTACAAATAGAAATGGCGGCCAAAACCTTGTCGATGAGACCCAAGTTGAAATAAAGTGGAATGGGCAACTGCACGTCAAGCTTAAAACTGCAGCTGTTTAAAACCTCGCTAGCCCTGCATGCCGCTGACCAGTGAACAGCACGACAGCGGTCATAGTCCAAATCTTTCTGACATAAAATGGAACATTAAATCTGTCTCTGTCTCATGCATACACACGCTCTCTGGCCGGAGTACAGGATCGCTCCTGACAGCCAGTCATGTCCGCTGTTCCACCTGGCCTTTTGTCAAAGGTCAGCACATCAGGTCTGTAAAAGCACTGTTGCATCAACAAAGTTTAGAGCGCGCGTCGATAGCAACCGACCGTAAACTAATACAAGGTCGCCAGAGAGCCAACGCTAAACGCTAGAGACGGAAGTTACATCACACGGGCGCTGAACAGTATCATCACAGGAGCCCAACTTCAGAAAACAAAGACTCGTCACTCGGTCTTCAAAACGGAGGAATCCCGACACATTTCCAGCTCCAATTAACACCCTGTCAATGTTTAGCAGCTACGCCAAAGTGATCGGGACACTTCCCAAATAAGATTTACATTTTTACATTCACTTAATCAACCTGAAAACTGGGGCTACGCTTTCAATTTGTCACATTTTGACTACATTAACCCCCTGTGCCGCATGCATGATGTCTCCAGATTACAGCAGAGAGAGGAGAGAGAATATTTAACTCACTTTCAACAGGGTATTGATCATCTTCTGGGGATTCTTTTGTCCTTGGGCCAAAATAAAAAAGCAACTCTGATCTTTTAAACTCACTATGAAACCAAAGTGCAGCCTCAGATTATATTGTTCAACTATTTAAATAACCGCTTTTATCTGAGAGGTATTAAAAGGCAACAAAAAGAGAGTGGAGAACTGTAACAGCACCTTTTTACTATCTTATTTCATGGCTCTCCCTACAGGATTCAAAGGAGTAAATAGGAGAAAGCAAAGATCACGTTTGTTCATTCAGACACAAAGACCTTAGGGAGGCTACCTGATGAAGGGTGAAATGAGTCATCGCGTAACGTGGACATGCATAAGATAGATGGTGCGTGGGCTTGGATCCTGGATGAATCCTCTGCGTCCAGGCCGAAGGATCCGGTGTTCTGAGATCAGTCCGGGCTAAGACCTTCCTCATCCTCTCCTCACCCGCTGGCACAGCAAGCAGCCTCGCGCTCCTCAAGGCTGTCCCAGTCCTCCGAGATAGATGGAGGTATTAGTGCTGCAACACGAGCCTTGACCACGTAACCTTCCTCACAACGTTGGCCATTTTGTATTCATGGAGAGCCTCGGGGACGGGATTGCAAAGTTGCTGTAAATGTGCTTGATTAATCTGGCAGCAAAGCCCCGCCGGCCCGACAACTTGAAGATGCAAACTCCTCTTTTGTCAGCTTGTAACCATTATCACCATTATCTATTTCCAGCAGCCTAATCTTTGCTGCTTTTGCTAAAGTAAGCACACATCTCAAATGAGATCCCCAACTCTGACCTTGGGAAGTCCATAAAACTGCCAAAGACTGGTTCCACTCAGAGCGGTAAATATATGGCGGCGGGCACACAACAGCTACAAGCTACTCTCTCTCTCATAGGTACTCAAATGTTTGGCTGAGGGCCACTCTGGACGGAACAAATCACAGCAGCAGCTGCACTTAACTACGGATATCTATTCTGTCCGCTCACGAAATGAGCCGACTGTGTCCCGTACTCTTCTTCACTTTATCCATCTTAATCATACAGTAAGTGAAACAACACAAACATGTTGACCTGGGTTACCCTTGCAGCCGATGGATGAGGCCTTTTGTACAGGCTCTCAGGCTGGAACCGTAATTAGAGGGTTAATGGCTCCATCCTCGCAACATCACATTTATTCATCCCTGTCCAAGTGACTCACCTGCAGAGCAAATCAATACAATTGCTGTTAAATAGCGGTGTGTGGCAATGTGGCACTAGTGCAATTAGTCTGAGCATTGCCGTGTCTTCACTGGTTGATGGTGTAGTTGACTTTGGGTAAAGTCAAGGGATTTTTTTTGTCTTAGCAGAGAGAGGTAGTGACAACAAGGTTTCTTTCGTACCTAATTTGTTTGTTTCCGGGTAAATAAAGACATTCAATACAGCCATATTTGTGTCCATGAAACACGTTCTGCTGCTGGACTGAAAACAGGATTGAAACAAAGGTGAGAATAAGGAGACGAAATCGAGAAGAAAACAAACACAGTTTCGGCCTAAAAAGTCAAAAAGTGGTAGAGTTCACCTCGATTCCACTGGAGCTTCAATTGTTTCACAAACGTTCCGTTACCACCCACGAAAACAAGTCAGATGTCCACGCTAGCATCCAGAAAAACAATTCTTTACATTCATTACCCAGGGGTCGGGGGTGAGGCCCGCCGAGAGAATTCGTCAAGAAGCCAAAATCAGATGTCAAGAGAACAATAAACTCAACCACAAATAGAGGCTGCACGCGGTGCTGCTTGACTCCTGACTGCTGATGTCGGCGTGGTTAATAGCTTCCAACAGTGAGGGATGTGGGCGACTTACTTTGTGTGTTAATGAGGTAAGTCTGCAGTCACACAACAGGATTCCACTTTAAATCACTTTAACAACTCAAAATGGATCTATTTAAATCCGGGTTCCACATTTGGCCCTCACAGTCTACTTGTTAAAGTGATACATTATGCATTTGTGTGGCCCCGACAGCTCCAGTTAACATGTCAGCGGGGCCAAACAGCAGCGAGAGATCACGCTTCACAAATCTGAACTCCAATGACCAGAAATTATGTAATTTCTCATCAGTAAACAGCTCACAGCATGCTCCCGTTTACAAGCCCGGCTGGACTGTGACCCTTCTTTATTTATATTTTTACATCAACAGACAACAAAGGGACGAGAGAGGCAAAAGCTCTGCTGCTGGTGAGTCAGGCTGTCATTGGACGCAGCACTGTTTCAGGGCGTTTTCTTTTGCTCCTGTCACATTTTATTCACTGCAATATATAAATAAAAGTCCTGCACCTCTGTGGAAACAGCACAATCATGGCTAGAAGCTGCAGAGATCAACAATGTCTGTTGTGCAGTATAACAGAGTTATAAAGCCATAAATAAATCCCCCCCCAAAAAAATACCGCAAATTGAATTTCTTTGAGGAATCTATATATATAGAATATTTTTCCAAGTGCCCACAAGTGTTACAAATATCGTAAATAAAAATGTGAGGCTCCATGTGCTTTACATATTGAGCTGTTGAAATTTTAGCAACCGATACTTACAACCTCTTCGCCAAAACTTCCCCATGACAGTTGGTCTCAGCCGAGTGCACACTGGAGAAGTTAGTCTTCAGGGCTTTCTGACAGAAAGGGTTTATTTGAACCCCTAAACAGGACATTTTCCTGAACCTTACCCAGAAGGCTTTGGGGTTCAGAGGGTTAAAGGGACTGCTCTGGATGTTGTACTTTAATACTCCCTTCATCACTTCCTCGGAGCAGAATTTAGATTTAGATTTAGGGTTGATAAGACAAATGTGATTATTACATGAAAGCATTATGCCATTTGGTATCACTCGCTCATATCTCTGGACAAATGAATTGAATCCATCAAAGACACTTCATAAACAACACGCGTCAATTTGGGATGTTTCATCTTTAGCATCTAGAGCTCGGCATGTCAGGATTGTCAGGATTCACACAGAGTCACTTCTCCTTTCATCATCGCTGCTGCAGGATTTCCGACTCCGACATGTGAGCCCACCAGAGGCCCAAAACGATACCGCATTCGTTTGTAGATAAATTCATGATGTCTCATAAATTTCAATTGGAATATATACCCGTGAAAATGTGTTTGCGTTGCTGTGAGCTATGAACCCGTCTGTGCTCCAGCGGGTTTTTTCTTCTCTTTTTTTTCTACTGATACTTGCACATCCTGCTGATATTGCTTTGCTGCTTTGTAGTTACCCTCGCACACAAATTTGCATCAAATTTCAGCTATCTTCAATGTTTGGGATCATTTGCATGATGTTGTTTGCTATCTGACGGGGCGTGCACTTGACTGTGTCGGAATTCAAAAGGGCTGCTACGTGGAATCAGGGACGGGGGATCACTGCGGCGGATGATGCCGGATGGCGGCAGCCAAGAACAATCTGTTCATTCTCCAAATCTGTCGATTCTCTTAATGGCACAATGGAGTCGAATTATATCTATTAAAAAGGGGGCAAAAAGCACTATTTCTTCCCCGTTGCACAAAATTACAATCTGCTGAGGGCTGATAGGGAGTGCAGCAGGGATTCGTGAGGTGTAAAATATGTTAAATGTCAAAATTCCTTCTGGTTGCCAAAAGAGGTTGCTACAGGACAAATGCCTCAGAGCGGCTCTGAACATAACACATCTGTGTGTTTACATTTTACATGGAATATATATATATATTTATATTTATATATATATACACAGCATGAACTGTACACTAGAATCCTAATACCCATCAACACTTGATGGTAGTGCGACAGGCTGCAGCTTTTAGTTCCAATCAAACAGTTTTAGAGGCCGCGATGTACCTCCATCCAGAACAATCTGCTCTCACAGATGGGATGCCAAGGCTGTAGAGGAGGCAGCATCAATACATGTGATCAAGTGTCGGTGTCCCGTTGTAACGCACTCGGCAAATGATTTACCCCCAGCTGCTCCGCACAGAGTCATAAACTGGAAAACAACAACTGGAAAAACAGCGAGGGATCTCATTCATTTCGCAGCCAAAAATGACAGCGGAGTGAGGGAGAGGTCGGCCTCCATCTGCAGAGATAAAGGTGGCGGTCATTAATCTGCACGCACCTTTCAGCTACACGTCTAATTGGCTCCGGCTAATTTGACGGGGGAAAAAATTGAAGTAGAATTACAGCGTCGTGGTTGTATGCCTCCACTAAGCAGTAATGTTGCAGTTCAACTCTGAAATGTCATCACTTTTATCATTTCATCCTTTTTTGACATTTGAGTGAAATTCGCTCAAGGCGTTCCTGAGGTATCACCAGAATGAGATGGACTTGAGGTCACTGTGACCTTGACCTCCAAAATCTAATCAGCTCATCCTCGAGTCCAGATGGATGTTTGTGCCAAATTTGAAAACAGCCCCTCCTGGTGTTCCTGAGATACGGCGCTCACGAGAATGGACCAGACGGACGAGCAACCCTAAAACATAAAGCCTCCGGTCACGGTTGTTGCCGGCGCAAAGTCATAAAAAGAAAAAACCTATTAAGGTTGAAATGATACAGATGGCAGCATGAGGATTCACAGTGACATTCGCAAACAGTTTGCAAGTTAGGAGCAGTGGAGTCATCAGGAGTGGAGTGGAAGAGATTAGCGCAAAGAACTGTCAAGGTGATGCATAAAACATAGTCATGCTATAACAGACATCTTTAAAAAGAAAAAAGAAAAAAAGTCACCAAACAGGAACATGATGTCACTTACATAAAGCGAATGTTCCAAGGTTCATCTTGAGTTTTCCTTATCGCGCCTCGCGTGAAAACAGACACCTAGTTAAATGGAATGAGCCGTATTTTTAACGAGTGTGAAGCAGTCGGGGTGGGAGTCACTACCTCCGAATCTGAGGCCGTGGTTCTCTGCTGGAAGAAAAAGGGGAATTGTGTCCTCAAGGTTGGCAGTGAGTCACTTCCCCAAAGGAGGGAGTTCAAGTATCTCTGGGTCTTGTTCAAGACTGAGGGTTAAATGGAGATGGAGATGGAGATGGACAGGCGGTTCGGTTGTGGGGAAGAGGGAGCTGAACCTCAAATATGGTCAGAAGTTTTTGGGTAGTGACTGACCCGTTCCAAGATAAGATGATGGACGGACGGACGGACGAACGGATGAATGCATGGATGGATGTACGGATGCATGGACGGAGGGATGGACATTTATTTTTTAGTTAATACTCCATGTTCGTCTTATTCAAAGTAGACCACGTCTGCTGCTGAGGCTCATATAATGGCAGAAACTGCAGCTATAAAAAGCTTTCAGTGAAAAGTATGGGAAAGTAGCATTTATGATTTTCCATTGTGTAGACAAAAGGAGGCTAGAAAGTGTCATTTGAGACAGGTATTTCTTCAACATTCCACATTTCTCTCTATAATGGAGCAGAGTACAATATGTCACTTGTAGAACAAGTGGTATTATATCCAGCTACTTTTTAGGTTAGGAGGGAATGTCCTTTTGTGAGGTGGAAATCTCTTCTGTGAGGACTGCTATATTGTGTAAGTACGCCCTCTCCAAGTACAGTTCTGGTCTCTAACCTGTCAAGCCCAGAAAATAGAATACATTTTCCTGTATCTGGCTGGAGGCTCAAAAAGAATGTTTCTATTTGCTTCTCGAGTTAGATTTTGTTAACAAGCAGCCTCTAACGCCTCGAAAAGAAAGGCACTTTAGGTATTGTGGCACATGTCGTAGCGGGTACTGAAAATGGGAGCAGCCAAAAATACAAACGTTGGATTGTGCAACGCGACGCAATACAAGAATCTGTGAAATCTCCATCCTTAACCAGAACTAACAAACCGAAAACCACATTTAGGTTTTATGTGGATATCAGCCTGTTTTGCCTCCTAACTGATTTATTGGTGGAAGCTCAAGTGAGCCTAATATCCATCTCGTTGCATGATCTGTGCTGAACCGCAGCCGAAGTTTGCCAGATTGCGTTCATGGACTGATATCTATACTGGCTTCCCTGAATGATTGCCACGAGGCACTGCTGCACTCACGCTTCATCTCAGGAATCCCCAGTGACCACTCCATCATCCTTCAGCGTTTCCTGAGCTGGATGTGGCGTCTAGCCGTCTCCCGTCGCACCCCCACACGCGCTGTGTGATTTCCTGTGTGCTCTCCGCGTCCCCCTCTGCAACATCTCACGGTTTTCGGCTTCGATGTGTCGTGCGACATCTCACGCCATGTTTTGTACAATTCGCCATTAAAACCCAGAGTCACACGTCAGCGCTTTGACAGACTAAAGGCCCCTTACGTACTGAAGAAGTGACACAAAAATGCTAAAAACTCACCTCACATCAAAACTTTTCGAACGGGCTGCAATGCAAATTGTGACAGTTGCAACACTTTAGTTTGAAAAGACCAACTACCTGAATCCTGTCGACCCAGAGCAGCGTCTGGCTGGACTGTTGTATAGTCGAAGTCACTGGGAGATATCTAATTGGTTTCCTTTTCGTGAAATGCTCCGAGTGAATTTGAGTCCCCTCTGACAAATAGTTACAGTGTATATGTCTCGGGCTTTTATTGTGAAAGGTAAGAACAGAAGGAGTGGAACGGGTCTGCCTTTGACAACGTTTAAAGGATAAATAAAGTTTGTCGTCTCGATACGGACTACGGCGCCTCCGTGTTATTGGTGCGAAGGCTCAGAATAATTCACATTGTTCAGATACAAAAACTTACAAAAATCTGCTGATTCAGATACTTGAAGAATCCATGAATGCCTATTCTGTAGAACCTAAACCAGGAGTCAAGGTGCCGTACCAAATGAGAAGGTTTGATAGAAAATAAGAATGACGGCGTCGTATAAAATGAGACGCTTGTATAAACGACGGCTCCAGCTGAGCAGTCGTCCTTGGCCGCGCAGTTACAGTCCGCAGGGTCAAGCTGAGAATGAATGATCATAATGTCTTCATATTTGGCATGGACAGCCCCCCCTCCTCTCCCCCCCTACACACACACAGACATACACTGCAAGGTCAATACCATCCTCTGAGCATCCTCACAACAACATGGCGTAGTGGCTCTAAATGTCTTGTTAAGAGCTCTCTCACCCTCAGAAACCGCACTGGACCACATGTCAGTACGTCTGAGTAACTCGTGCCCAAAATCCAAAGAAATGCAATTCACAAATCTCTATCACAGGTAACAGGCGGTTTTAAGTAAACCAGAAGTGACACGAGAGGGTGGAGCTAGGAACGACTGAACGCTGAATATGACATTTATTGGCAACCAAAGTGCTACAACTAACTTTCAAGAGGTGAAAACACACTGTGAAAGACTTATAGTTCTAAAACGAAAACACAGACAACTCCCAAACTGCACAACGCCGTGATAGTGACCTGTCAATCACCTTGTAGCCCCGCCCCTAAAGCATCCCCTGCTTTATGGTCTGTTTGACTCTAAATGGACCATAATTTACTAAATGAACATCATGCTGTATTGAAGAAGACTTGAAACTAGAGATTGAGACCATAAACTCATGTTTACAATGTTTACTGAGGGAATAAATCAAGAGAGAAGTAGAGTCATTTTCTATAGACTTCTATACAACCAGAGGAGTCGCCCCCTGGTGGCCATTAGAGAAAATACAGCTTTAAGACACTTCATTGGCTGTCTGGTGGTTCCTTAAGCTTCAATAGAGATGAATAGGGAAGTAAACGTCTGTGTTCTGGATGTGGAAGACTTGGCTGAAGACTGATGCAGAATCTTAATTTTACATTGTTTTAAATTCATAAGCAACCGTGACAACTGGATTAAAAAGATCAACTGTTTGTAATAGTATCAATGCAAGTGACACTTCCATGTCTCCCTTTTTCTGTTATTAACTTTCATTTGTATGTTTTTGTGTGAGACTTTTTTTTTAAGTTTCCCTGTTCCCACAACGAGATGCATCTAACAGGGTCTTCTCCTCCCGCCTCCCAGTCACAACAGTCACAACAGTAATCACAATCTGAAAGGCTGCTGCTTCCATTCATAACATTAAGAAGTCAAACTGTGACAGCCTCAACTGCACGACGGCGGGTGCCGTACCTTCAGCCAAATTCTACGAGTCCGTTAAAGTAAGCTGACAGCTCAGGAGTCCCAAACAGCCAGATAAATAGATAAAAGCTCCCAGCGACAGGGAGCCTGAGAGCTGTGTGACATTTGTCTGGGAATTGTCTTGTGCCAGCAAAATAAAGAAACTACAATGAAGAAGAGGAGAAGGAGGAGGTTGAAGCACTGCCATTATTTTGTCCACAGAAGAAAAGCAGTGTTTGTCCCAGATGCCTGAAATATGGGGAGAAAACACTTAAAACAAATGAATCCTCTTGAAGGACAACTTTGAGAGAGAACTGCCAAAGACGGAATTAATGCTCGCGGATAATTGGCAACCTGCGTCTTTCATGCTAATGAAGATTAATGTTGACACAAACAAGGGAAGATCAAAGATGTCTGCCACTCCTGAGTGTAATGGAGAAAGCAGCCGGGAACGAGGCAGGATCCGTCCCAACCTTCAGGCACCACTTCCTGGGGTTTTGGCAGCGGAATAAAGACTCACTTTGGTCCAAACACGGAGCAGCAAATCCCCATAAATATCAGGAAGCGACGACAGACAGCATCTGTTATTTCTACATCTGGAAGTAAACTGGAAACTTGGTTTCTGTTTTTGACATTTAGAACCATAACTGTGTCCACGCTTGGAAGCAGATTCCATTTTTTGTACCGCAGGAAGCTGCAGTCCGGCATGCTGGGAGAGTTTGATGGACTACACAGAGCTGTAATCCATCCATGTCCCAAAGGGAGTGCTGAAGTTCAGCCCTCCGGTGTCACCAGCACAGATGTTTAATCACATCTGTGGCACGGAGGCACCTGATTGGAATGCGACGGGAATGGGAACGGATGCGGGTTAATGAGCGCTCTAATGTGGCAAATATGTTCATGTACACGATTCTCTAAGATCATTTATTTTAATATGTTTACCATCCCAATCTCATCTCTCTCTTTATTTAGATGGAAACAAAGGGTGGACTCTCAAATAAAGGCTTGTGTTCAGTAGAGCTGCAACAACTCATCTAATCCATTAGTCGATCGGCAGCGAAATAATCGGCCAATTATTTTGATAATGAAGTCATTTTGCATGCAAAAATAGCAGAAAATACTGTTTTCAGCCTCTCAAATATGGAGACTTTGGGCTTTTCTCTGTTCTTCATCATATTAAAATGAATATATTAGGGTTTTGGACAAAACAAGATGAGACATTGTATATACTCATACAGTTAATTCCCTGTATATAAAAATCAAAGCCACCATCTGATGGTTTTGTTGGTGGTACATTTTGGCCCATCTCATCATGTTGCTTCTCGTACAGCACCTCCGAGTGCAGGACCTCTGCCTGCTCTTATTTGGCCTGCCGGCTCCTTCTCCTCGCCCCGGGCAAATTCTCCCCACACGAAATATATATAAATACTACAACTATTGCTGCTTCTGCCCCGATTTTCTTTCCGTGCTCCTCCAAACTGAACCAAGTGTTCTCAAACCGGCAGTGACCTCGACTTTAACCGTACTCATGCACCGACTCTTCAAGGATTCAGGGATTATTATTTTGCAACACAGGCTTGCACAGCGAAATGCAGTCGTAGTCAATTGATGCAGCACAAGAAAAGCTAAATAAAAACTGTACTTGTTTGTATCAGGAGGAATGTGAACAGCCGCAACAGAAACACCAGAGAATCCTCTGGGCAGATAATAAGAGGTCTGGTTGTTCGTACGGATTGTGGTCAAAACGACTGCCAGTTATTATTTTCTGTCATCTTGCCCTGCTGTTGTAGACGAGTCTACTTTGTGGAAACTGATTTGACAGCTGCTCTTAGCCAATCATTGCAACACGGTCTGTGCAACCCCACAAAGTCTCGGCGGCGCTCAGACATGAGAACAGATTTGAGGCTTTTCAAAAGTCGTTTAACTTCACGCCGTGACCGTGAATAGGACGCAGTTAAGTTTAGGGAACAAAACTACTGCGTTATGTTTGGGGAAAACTTCTTGGTTGGGCTCAAACTAAGCAAAACGAAAGCCAGAACAGAAACTAACGTACGGTCACGATACCATTTTGGGACACGAACACCGGCCTCCTGCCTGAAAGTCCCGTGTTTGTTCGACCCACGCAGCATTAGCACACTACGCCACTGGCTCTGAGCGTAGCATATTCACACGTATGTGTTCAACTTGAAGTCAGTTCAGACTTAAGGCGTAGAATGACACGCAAAAAGCAAGAATGGGGTTGTTACTGTCATGAGCTACAAATTGTCGAGTCATTCATAAGCATTTGATGACTGGACAGGGGAGACATTGTCCATCAACTTTGACTACGTTTAAACATCAAGCATTACTGATGCATAAACAGAGTCCACCTCTTCTCGTCCCATTGGAGTCCTGACCTATAGCTGAGTCACATGAACTGTCTTTATTGGGGTTTGGGGTTTTTTAACCTTCAATATCCAGGACCTGTTCACATATTCAAACTTTGGCGGCATGACAATGACATTTTTCTTTAGTCTAAAAAGTTTGATGTAATGGATTGTGGCTTGTGAATATAATGCAGAGAAGTGAAAAACGGAGACGAACAGGAAACTTGTCAGTGCCGCAGCCGGGCTGCTCACTCTATCGCTATTTTATGGAACAGATTTGTGAACAGAGCTGGCAGGCACAACATTTTTATAGACAAACAAGAGGCGCGATCGCTCACACAGGACGCGTTCACTAAATGACACGGGGAGGAAGAGAGAGAGACAGGCCACAACCGCAGATTTGATAAAGAAGAGTGACAGCGTTTCTAAGAATTGGATTCGATGAAGCAGGAAGAGCGAGAGCTCAATACACAGGTAAGTGTTCCCGAAATTTAGATAAGAGAGAAGAGTAAGAGCGGGGGTGCAGGTGGGTATTTAATATGTTTGATAAGACGTGCGGGAGGGGAGCGCGGTGCTGGTGACTTTGAAAAGGTTTGTGATGATATCGGCCAGATGATATCAGTTTAGTATACAGTGAACTGCTGATGTGTGAGCTGATGCATCAAGTCAACAGCGAGGCGTTTTACTAAATACATCAGGCATCGGGGTGTTTAGCTTCAAGATTACAGCTGCCTGACGACGGATTTCAGATGGCGATTCTTATCGTGGTAAATAATTAGAAAAACAAAATGTCTGATACAAACATGGAGATGGTTGTGGGGTGAGTTGCTGAGTGTTGGCCGTAGAGATATCGGCCTCCTTTCAAATAGAATAGATGGAGCTTGGCTTTTTGGTGCTCAAAGAACAATTTAGATTGATGCAGAGCACAACAGGTAAGAGGAGAAATATGTATTTTTGATTTGAGGCATACCCGTTCTTTCCAGCCCCCTTTAAACTGCCAACCCAACAGTATAATCTGACTCTGGCGCTAATTAAATTCAAGTCAGATTATATTCGATTCTCGATGTCTCGAGAGCTGAAAGCCTTTCCCAAGGCTTTCACAGCCGGAAAACAACACAATTCTTGTAAATCCTTGTTGTTTTTTTCCTGACATGTCAAACAAGTAAATACATAGTAAATATTAACAGAAAATAATGCCTGCGTGTCAGCAGCTTTGATACAAAAAGGCCTCAGCTAAAAATGAAACCTGACAGCGCTGAAGTTTAAAATTCTCCACTGAATCCGAGTGTGTTTTGAACGGATTCCAGCGCCTCTATTTTGATGTCTTCTTTGACTGCCAGTACATGTCAAGGTGATTGTTTGCTTACAACAGGAGCTCCACTCTCAGCCCTGACTGGTAAATAAAAATACTCTGTTGTATGGCTGCGTTGCTTTGAATACAGGAGACACATAAATCCAAATCTTTACCCGTAACAAGCCCTCCGGGGAGCGTTTCACTGCTCGGATGCTAACAGACAGTTCGGGCAGTCGCTCATCAAACAGCTGACAAGCAGTTCAAGCAATTCAAGGCCTTTCCTTGATTTTTGGCGACACCGGTCGTGATGACTGGCCACTCTGGCAACACTTTATAAATCACACACAAAAGTTCAAGTTAAGTGCTACCTACAGTCCTCATCTCGCCTCATCTCAGGAGTGCTTTTCCTCCTCGGAAGGCGAAGACCGGCCGTTCACATCTGGCCGCTTCTTGACGCAATCAAATCAATCAGCGTTCAGAATCGAGCAGATGAGACTGAGGAGAGCCTGTGCTGCAAGGGACTGAGTGAATGTCCAGTTCAGAGTGGACGTGAGCCTTTACTTCATCGGCATGCTGAGAATAATCAACCACTCAAGAGGTTAATAGCAGCTCGCCTCATGGGGGTGGGAGTTTATCATTGAAAAACATCAACAAAGCCAGCAGACTGCATCAGTACCGGGCTTTGTTCGTTGGGATTCACCAAAACTCACAATAACAGGAACAAACCAACCAATTGAGGTAGCTGGGAACCAGCAACCACCGTATTCTGGGAGGACAGATTACAGTTTAGGTATTCCTGTCCGACTCTCCAAGCTGGGGGCAGGCCAACCACTGTATCCACTGTAGTCCAGACCAAGGACGGTATAAGAAGAGGACATGGTCACTTCAGCATTTTGGCTGTCAACATCTTGGGTTTTCGGCCCCAGAGATGATACGAGAGGGTTAAGGACATGTTTAGGTGACCAACATGTTCCAATTAACTTCCATGAAGTGAAAACACACTGTGAAAGGGTTAAAGTTGTAAAAAGAAAAGATGGACAACTCCCACATCAATGCCGTGGTAGAGACCTGTCAATCAATAGGTAGCCCCGCCCTAAAGCAAACTGAGGTAATAAATCAAGAGAGAAGTACAGTTGTTTTCTCATAGAGTTCTATACAAACAGATGAGTCGCCCCCTGGTGGACAGTAGAGAGAATACAGGTTTAAGATAAGGTACGATTGAACTTTATTAATCCCGAAGGGAATTCTTTTTATCAAAGATTACAACAGAAGAATAACAATAAAAACAACAGAATAAAGACACTTCAGCATTGGCTTCACTTTTTAGATCAGGAGGCTGCTCCTGGGTATTAACCTGACTATTGATGAGTACCTCACACAACCCCACTTCAAAATATCCAAAATATCCTTTTACGGTCTTTTGGGTTGAACAGCAACTGTAGAACCTTGCTCAAAGTAGGCACAGAATATATGACTATTGCACAATGTTGATTAACAACAGCAACAACAAGTTCACTCGTACTGATGCTGCATCTAAATGATGTCATGTATAAATACGAGTGGCTGAGATTGTGCTGTGACTTTAAGGTTTGCCAAAGTGGCAGATGAACCTTGAAACTTCTAATAAACCAATGAAAACAAACAGATCCTGTCACTAGTAATCCATATGAAACTTAATTCATCCACTCACGCCCCCGTCAGCGAGACAACATTGTCTCTTTCCCGTTGTTCACCCGTCCATCCATCCATCAGCCCGCCTGCCAGCCACACACCAGTTTGTGAGATTGCTTTTTTTGCCTTCGCTAGTTCATAAGTGAAATGAGCCAATTGCGAAACACGAACCATTTGTTAGACTGTTGGGTAATCAGCCAAAGTAATGAAAAGGTACCGAGCCTTTGTGGCTCCGTGAATATGAGGAACCCAATCACAGCGGTGTGCAAGGTGCACTCTGGTCTTTATGACCGTGTGCACTTCCAGCACAGAGAGATGGGAAAGTTACGACAAAAAGTTAGATTCTTCTGAATTAACAGCCCAATAATTTGATCGATTGAGCAATAGGATTACACTCTGATTCAATCATGTTTGCTGTGTATGTTTAAAAAGCCTATTTTGGATCAGGCAGAAACAAAGGCCGTATCGGTGCATTAAATTACGCGGGCCAAGGATTTTGGTGCGTCGAGGCATTCATAATAAATGTGACGCCTTCAGAGTAAAAGAGGATGCAAAATGGGTATGATGAAGCAAGGTCATTGGGTGTCAGTGCCGAAACAATGACGATTAATCATTTTGTAAAAAATGATGAGCAAGAATGCCAAAACATTTTGGGGTTCCAGCTTCTCAAACGGGAGCTCTTCCCTCCGTTTCGTATCATTGCAGATGGACCACCTTTGGTAGGAGACGGGACCTCGGGGCTCTAGGACATTGTGATGTGCATTCATCACCAGTGTCTGACATTTCATAGACTAAATGATACATTGATTGAGAGAGAGATTAATTCAAACGAACATAATAGAAATAAAATGCCCCGTCGGTGCTTTATTAAACTGGTAATGGTCTACTTCACAGTCAGAGTCCTGTTTCGACGAGATTACACCAGCGGACACAGGGGGGTGGGGGGGTGGGGGGGGAGGGCGGGACGGGGAGGGACGGGACGGGGGGGAGCAGCTGGATTCAACATAACATAATTCGCTGAAATAATCCTATTTTCCAAGAAGTATATTCAAAATGATGACATTACCACTTTCACAATCTTTCACCAACATTCAATCTCATCCAATTTACTTATGTGTGTATATATATATATATATATATTTTTTTTTCCCCTCAACATCTGTCACAGCGCTAGTCTGTCTCCTCTCAAACACAGCCACTGTTGCTTAGTAACGGCTGATGACTGCATGCATTTATAAATATTTATATTGAACCAATTAGTTTGCACTTAAATATATAAATCGTCGCCATTGTGGCAAAACGTTGACCCATTTGAATAAATACATGAAGAACGGCCTCAAACAGCAACACTTCTGTCAATGTATCAGCAACAAGTCACCTCAACATAAGGAGGATGATACTAGAAAGCATCATACGTTGTGAAAGTATCAAACGCGTTTTCACACATTTCCGGAAAAGTTTCCCGGCGTAGCGTCCCATTGGAATCCGGCTCCAGGTTTATTTCTACACACGTTAAACGAAGTGACAACGTTGTCCCAGATCCAGCTGCAACTCAGTCTGGCGTCTGTCTCTTTGGATTCAATGTCATTCATTTGCAAAGAAAAAGGACTTCATCTTTAGTTTTCAAGGCTGCCTGAACTAAAAAAAGAACCCCACTGCTGTGGCTTTAATGCCCGTATGGCTTTAATGCCCGTACTCGGCGCTGTGGACAAACTACTGCGAGGCTTTGTAACACGACGCCCTCTGATGAGCAGATTGGAGTTCCTAAACGCTGTCCGTGTCGCATCGACACGCATCAGCGCTCTGAAACATTATCTCGACCGGCCATTTTTCTGCATAAGACCCCATAAACAACCCCCCCACCTCCCACTCCCCCAAAAAACACAGGCAGACAGTTTTTATGTTGCAGTAAATAAAGAGACCAAGTCAGTCAGCAGTATTCTGGGTTCTGAAGAGTATTATTATGATTTTGGAACTATGGAATTGATAAGAGAAATGTTTTCATGGTAATATTCCATTGCACCGCTATGATTTTTGGAACTATGTAATTGCTAAAGAAATGCTTTCAATATAATACTACACTGTACCGCCATACATCTAAGACTGTAATTATTAAAGAAAATGCATGCAGTGTAATACCAAATTGTACCGCCAGGATTTAGTGAGAGACACTCAAAATGACCAGTTGCATTGAACGCACCTGAGAGGGTCACGTGCCTGGAGGCGTGGTCATAACGGCGCAGTGAGAAGGACACCGGAGACTTTTGTTTTTCTCAGATGCTAATGAAGACCCCCCCAGACCCCCACACAGACGGGGCGGGGAGCTTTGGCCCACCGAACTTTGCTCCTATCACCAGGAGGGACGCTGCAGGGTGCCGGCTGTGCACCAATGGACACTACTTACTTTTTAGGCCAATGGGAGGATTTCACACCTTTTCTGTTTCTATATAATCTGTGTGCATCTATTGTTCGGGATTCGAAGGTGGAAGCGAGAGACAGGTAACTGCGAGCAGGCTGTGGATCGCAGAAGCCGGCGAATCCTCAGCTGAGATTTTGTACTTTGTATCACGACGACTTTTTACTTTATTAAATACACTTTATTATAACTGTTCGATCCACGACGTCCTTTGTTCATCCGGAGCTTTTTCGAAGAACTTAACAGTTCTCTGGGCCTGGCGGGGTTTAACAAATTAATAATGTAAACAGGCATCGGCTGCCGTCTGAAAGCACCAACGGCTGAACTCTGCGTCAGTCCAACCGCTGATTGCCTGAACCGTATTTACAGTTGCCGCTGCTGTGTTTGTGCAGAGCGAAGGACGTTCCAATGAAAAAGTGAAGCTCGCAATCTGCAGGTATATACATCTGAAAGACACTAAAAGATGAAACTATGGGGCCTCGTGCAGGAGGAAATAGACGAAGAGGTTTGGTTTGGTTTCCACGATTTTGTTCGTGCATTTTCTGAGACTCAACAATGTTCCCTTATTTTTTTCTCTTCTCTTAGTGAAGTAAAAAAGAAATATTATTGTATGTGATGTACCAAGATAAGAGAAAAACGAAAATGTATGAATATAAATATAGAAATAAACCATGGATGATATTGTGAGCATTCAGCATCTTAGATGCCTTTTGATTTTCCTCTTCTGACGCTTTGGAAAATCACAAGTTTACTTAGTTTAATTGTATCCAATAGATCCTCAATTTACTGTTGTAGAATTTCCTAGTTTGGAATCAAGCCGACCAGGAAGGTCGCTCTAGTTCACTTGACAAAAAGCTAAAAGGATTCTTTCATTGAAATTTGGATGAATGCAGAAAATACACAAATAAACACCACTTTTATGATTTTTGAAGGCCAGAAATCACTTTGAAAACTAACTTTAGGCTGTAAACTAACTACACCGAGGTGTGGAGCGGCAGATTCATTGACTTATTTCACGTCTCTCCAGCTTGTGTCAACCACAGATCTTGTTACAGGCATCCTACAAAAAACACATTCAGAAAACACTTTGACTTCAAGACGAGGAGCAAAAATGCTGATTCATTTCTGGGTTTTAGGACTCCTGCTTCACTTTATAAAGTCTATTTTTCTATTGTATCCATTTCTCTAGCGTATCTTATCTACCATATCTATTGTATCTATCTACTTGTATCTACCTGTGTCTCTATCTGATATATATATATATATACATATATAATTTATCAATCTATCGCATCCACCTAGCTTATTGGATACTATATCCATCCACTGTTCTGCTGAAGTTCTCCTTACAGCATGTTTTGGTGGCATCTTTAATTCTTGGCCGTGTGCCAGAGTATTTGTACACTGCGGTCATGTAGTGTTCAGGGGGCGTTACCTTTTGCTCATGATAAACAAACTACACGCCTCCAAATTCATGATCAAGTGGGATTCACCACTTGACTGGGTAAGAGCAGATTTGGATAGTAAATAATATTTAGTCCATCTGGAGTTTTGTTCTGTCCTCGTATTTTTTCTTTCAACAGAAAATTGAACAGAATGTTGCTGCACGTGGCCATATTGTGTAGGTCTGCTTAAAAAGGACAAGTATAATCTGCAATGGAAAAATAAACAGGCCAAGGTTTGAAAGGCATCGTCATCAGACACACATGTTCTTTCAAATTAAAGTCAATGAACGTTTACAATTTGACTTGCGGCCTGTGACGTATTTAAATCTCTAATGTCTGCACATTTGTAATTAATAGAGCGGCACACTGAACGGGCAATTTACTGGAATAAACAGCAGGAACTGTGTCGGAAACCTGTGCAGTCATTTTAACTCACTCAAAGCCTCGTATGTCCAGTGGCGAAGTAGCCTTCTGGTCTACGGGGACGCCTGCGGGTGGAGGAACTAGCATCCCTGAGGACAACACAACCACCGGAGTGCAAGGCACACGATCCTGTATTCTTAAAGAAACAGTACCAGCTTCGATGGGGCGAAGGGTTGCTCCGTTAGCCCCATTGAAGGAGAGCTGAAGGCTTTGCCGCCATGAATTGTGTTCAAACATCACGATCGTCTGAACTCCAAATAAGGAGCCATTTGCAAATAAAGTCGGTTGAAACTCAGCAGATAAGGAAACCCGTTGAGGCCCCAGACAACACACTGCAGCGTCCATGCAGCACCACCATCAGCAATAAAACATTTTCATTACTATCCAAGTTTGTAAAGATGACTTTTATGTTGTGTACTCAAAAAAAAGTTTCAGTTAGCTCGCTGTATTTCCCCAGGCAAGTTGTTCCAAAGTTTAAGGGCCCTCTCTGCAAAAGAAATAAATAATAATTTAAAAAAATGCTTCATCATCTCGTCTTTGATATAGACTTTGAAACATACAAAAGAGTTATGTTTAAAGACCCCAAACTAGTTCTGAAT
Source organism: Ophiodon elongatus (assembly GCA_016806645.1). Lineage (NCBI taxonomy): Eukaryota > Metazoa > Chordata > Actinopteri > Perciformes > Hexagrammidae > Ophiodon > Ophiodon elongatus. The sequence continues at coordinate 561,314 of JACSYO010000527.1, forward strand.
AGATGAAGAGAACACATGCTCTGTTTGAACTATTATCTCTTCTTAAAGATATTAATTCTGAAGACAAACAAAAAAAGGAAAAAGGGAGAACAGCTCCGGGGAGCGGCTCGTTACTGCCATGAGAACAGCTGGTCGTTCTTTAAAGGTCAGCCGAAGAGAGCGTGAGCACAAGGTGGCGCTAACTTCGGGCCGAACCCCCTTCTCTTTAATCAGCAGGTAGTAAGCAGGGACAGGGATGTACTTTGGGTCTGGAGGAGTCGTAGCAGGAGTAGTCCACACATGGCCGGAGCCAGTAATGAGGTCACCGAGGTCAGTTGTGGGGAGTTTGTTTTTCACCGGAGAATATTTAATCTGAAATAACCATATTGCTGCTTCGTATATATGTTGTGGAAGTCCCAGATAAGTGGGAAGACCAAACACCGTCGTGTCTGGGTTTAGAACATTTTGGAGAGGCTCTGTGCTGTATCTGCTACAGCTACAGATTTCGCTGTCATTTGATTGCAAAAAAATAACGCTGGCGATTTGTAAAAAGTCTGAATTCATGATTTGTCAGGTCGGTCCGCGAGACAACGAGCAAACAACCTTTAAATTGCTTGTTTTCTGAATGGAGTTTGGCTCGATCGGTGCTCGGCTAGGCTAATAGTGTAGCTGCTCCATCAGTCCTCATAGATCTATGGTGTCCTCATAGATCTATGGTGTCCTCATAGATCTGTGGTGTCCTCATAGATCTATGGTGTCCTCATAGATCTATGGTATCTATGGTGTCCTCATAGATCTATGGTGTCCTTATAGATCTATGGAGTCCTCATAGATCTATGGTATCTATGGTGTCCTCATAGATCTATGGTGTCCTCATAGATATATGGTGTCCTCATAGATCTATGGTGTCCTCATAGATCTATGGTATCTATGGTGTCCTCATAGATCTATGGTGTCCTCATAGATCTATGGTATCTATGGTGTCCTCATAGATCTATGGTGTCCTCATAGAGCTATGGTGTCTAACAGGTGACAGTATGTCTCTGTACATGTGTGAGGTGATATGGTAGCGCTCGGCCGTCAGCTCGTTAGTGATAGGAGGAGAATCACAACACTGAGTCTTTTGCCTTCACGCCAGTGTCACACAAACTTCTCTCACGCATGTGTGTCGCGCCGTTGGCTTCCCGATTGGTGTGAACACACCATATCGAGTCTGGACTGTATTGTGGCGTCTCGCCTCGGACCGGTAGCTCTGTGTCGCCTTCTAGAACACATTTTAGTTTGAAAAACATGCTCAGGCCTGGCGGGCCGCCGGCAAAGAAATATGACAGCCTGCCTGAACTTAAAAAAAAAAAAAACATGCTCAGTGCTGTGGAAAAAGTACCGCGAGCACTTTGTAACACGATACCCTCTGATGAACAGGTTTGTGTTCATAAACATCTGGTCATAAATGTCTGGTCATAAACTGATGGTCACACCACACCAAGTCAGGATGTAGCAGCAAAACAAACAGTTTATTAAAGTGAGCAAAGGTGTGTTTTATTGCTCGTGAATTCAACTTTTTTAATTCTTACAGAGAGGGAATTCAAAGTACATCTAGACATACATCTTTGAAGTAAAGACGGAGGAAATGGCGAACGTTTCACGCGGTAAATCTGCAGTAATTGTGAGAATATGCACAAAGAAACAGTATAGAAAAGAAAATCCTGGACCCCGTCACAACAAGCCACACAGATTCAGTTGATTTGCTGTCACACGCGAGTGACTCACTGCAGAGGGGATTCAACTCTGTTCAGGCACAATCACACCAGAGGGATTGGTCTTGTTGTGATAATCTCACCCTGTAATGATGTTTTCTTCTTTTATTAAAGAATTAGATCGTTGCATCTGTTACGGAATCCGCACCCCCCCCCCATTCCAGATTTAGACCTTCTGTCGGACTGGTGACGCACACTGTGTTTTATAGTTGGAGGAATTGTAGCGAAGGCTCACGAGAGCCATCGAGCCACGCCATGAGAAACATGACATACAAGCCTTTCCACCAGATCATCACAGGAATCACATGAATAATGGCGAAAACAATGAGATGCGAACGGACGCATGGTTAATGATGTTTTGAAGCGATGCATTATGCAAACAATGTTCATGTTTTAATAAGCAGGAGGAGATGAGGATTGATTTCATAGCGACGCAACACTTTTTAATAAGTCTCGAAGACTCGTCTGCTCAGCGTGCAGCCTGGCAGACGGGACGCAGGGCGTCAGCTCGCCCGTGCAGCTGAGGGGAATCACACCGGGGCTTTGAGCGCCCCCCGTTCACGCGCCGCTTGTGCGAAAACAAACATTGATGAATGTGGCGTCCGGGCCGTTGTAAATCACCGTCGAGGGGTGGTGCAGTAATCAACCGTCTCAGGTAATCTGTGTGGAGTTTCATCAGCACCCGCTGCCAGATACCGGGGCACCGCCACTACATCCTGAGCTTTTGGGCTGATGGATGCAGGTGATAACAGGGATTTTTCGTTTTTTTTCTCCCCTCTTCTCTCACGAGTGCGGAGCAGACTTCTGTTTGTGCCGACTGTTCACAACGTTACGCCGTTGCTTTATGCTGCTGATCTGGATTGATAAATGCTGGCTCATCATAGTATGCAGACAAATGTTTGGAATTTTTGAGATCCCAGCGCGGTAATGAAACGGAGGAGCGCGTGTGAGAGGAGGAACTCAGAGATTCAAAGTACGCCAATAAATTTGGACTTTAACGGGTTCCTATAAAGCCAGACGACAGAGATCCCCCACCACCCCCCCACTCCCATACCCCACCTCCCGGCATACATTATGTTATATTGTAATAGGTGCTGAGACGTTTTAACCCCGTGAATTACTCCGAGGCCAGCGGTGAATGACGAGGGGGAAAATCACTTAGCATACAAATCAATTACCCATAATGCAAAGAAACCCCATGATGAATTGAGGAAAGGAAATGAACGCATTCATTTCCTTTAAGCTGGAGTCACATCGGGGCCAATGTGGTAGAAAGGGAGCGAGAGACTGAATGAAGTCAAATGTTCTGTGTGATTCTCCGACAACGTGACTCATCACTCTGTGAGGTCTCATTCAGTTAAGAGGTTTGTTGGGATGAAAGGTTGTAATTTACCTTCATCTATTCACCTCTTCTCATCCTGCTATTAATATGTGCTTTTCAGAGAAACGTGGATGTGGTGAATAAATTCAGGACTCGACACTTTTCTTTTTGGTTGTTAAATACCTGTGAGAAAAAAAAACTTTGATTCTGCAACCAAGACCGCTTTGAGTTCCTGCTGATGAAAACCCAACATTTCCTGGATTTCCTGCTTCAAAATGAAAGCTTTTTACATGACAAAGCAACGGGGGACTTTTATTGTGAAGAATTTATAGGAGCGTGTGTTGATTGCTGGATTAGAGGCTACTACTTTAACAGGAAGAGAAAGCAGCAAAAACAACAAATTAACTTTTATTGTGAAGAATTTATAGGAAATTAAATGTGTCCCGCCGTTTTAAAGCCGCACCTTTGACCATGAAATGTGTCCGATCACTATCCGATCAGGCGGGCCACATTGAGGTGTGGACACACACACACACACACACACACACACACACACACACACACACACAGCTGACTTCTAATCTGGTGCTTTCGATCATAAAAGTTGCAATGAAAAGACAAGTGTAGCCTCGGCCTCTGACCTCGATGTTTACTTCTGCAATAACATTAAAGGTTCTGGGAACACTTCATCTCACATTTCTTTGAATAATCAGTTCATCATTTAGTCAGAATACGTCCAACATCTAAGAAAAACTTTACCAAAACCCGAAGATATTGAAAGTACAACGACATAAAGCAGAAGACAGCAACAAATCCTCTTGATTGAGAAGCTGGAACCAGCAAATCATTATCAAAATGGTAAATTATGTTTCTATCAGTTTATAATGACTCACCTAATATTTCAGGGCTGTTCCCTACATCTGGCCAGTTTCACACAGGAAAGAGGAAAATCCAATAAAAGTGAAATGTACACGCTGGGTTTGATTCTCCTTGTTTGCACTCGGGAGGCTGCTCCGAGACCAAAGTAATTGCGGCATGAACACGATGTCAGTGAACTGCACGCGGAACGTTGATGTCGATCACCCCGGCAGGTCTGTGAGGTTTTAGGTTTTACTTTGGTGATTGGGCCGAGAGAGGCCAAAGATGCACTGTTGCATTGTGGGAATGTGTTTAATCATCATACTGGCTCACCAGGATTTTATTTTGGGCAATCTACAGCTTGATAATTGATGTTGACGGGGTGCTCCTCTCTTTTTCTTGACCCCTCTGTACGGCTGACAGCGGGGTGTATTTGTATACCTCAAATCATACGAGCTATATTTCTAGTGTTTGGATCATTTCTAGACGATAACCCCACGTCCATGCACTTCTGGTGCTCTGGCAAAGAAGCAAGAATCACAAAGAAAGTGAAGATTCAGAAACTATCGAGTGTTTCTGTTGCCGACACGTTGAAGGATTAGCTGCTCTGTTAATACGGTGCACTCACCTCCGAGACCTAATACATCTCTGTCTCAGTCTGGTCCTTTATCACCAGTCTGCTGAGCCTCGTGGCAAGTTAGAGAAGTGACTAGCAAACAGCTCAGGGCTACTCATCATGTCAGCTCCTTGTACATGCTGACTCTTCATAAAGACTTTATGAGCTACAAATATGCATTCGGTGGGATGATGACCGACCTCTACAGGACGATGTGACTTCAAGGTCATGGGTTTCACAATGTTCTCTCAGTGGAACATATATGTCGTCTGTCTTGATGGTACGGCAAGAACAGAGTGTAATTTATGTCTTTCATTTTCATGGTTTTATATGAGCAGCCACGGACTGTGGATAAGAAGTGGGCGTGGTCATCGTGACCTCTCTCATTGGTTTATTGTTTTGAAGCCTTGAAATCGGCGATTTGGCCGTCGCCATCTTGGCTTTTTTTGCCAATTCTTTACCAATGAACGGAAGTGACCATATTTGGAATGCGGAGGAGTGACGCAAAGACGCCGTATACGCCTCTGGTAGAGACCTGTCAATCACCTTGTAGCCCCGCCCCTAAAGCATCCCCTGCTTTATGGCTTATCTGACTCTAAATGGACCATAATTTACTAAATGAACATCATGCTGTATTGAAGAAGACTTGAAACTAGAGATTGAGACCATAAACTCATGTTTACAATGTTTACTGAGGGAATAAATCAAGAGAGAAGTAGAGTCATTTTCTCATAGACTTCTATACAACCAGAGGAGTCGCCCCCTGGTGGTCAGTAGAGCTAATGCAGCTTTTAAGACACTTCAGCATCGGCTTCACTCTGCAGAAGTGGAGGCTGTGAACAATGCATCCAATGATATAATGTGTAAAGGGTCGCTCGCAGTGACCAACCTACAGAGATGAATCACCCACTGATACACACTGGCGATCGAATGGGAGTCGTCACAGCTTGTTTCTGCTGCCTCCTAGTGGCCACAGAAATCCTGTTTTTTTATTTTTATTTTGGCACAGCAGAACCTCATTAAACAACTGGATCGTTATGTTTTAAAGCGTTATCCACTGTTGTGTCTCGTGAAGCACCATCCCCTGATGTTTAATGGCCATCGTCGCTGCACGCTGGTGTTGACAGTGACTCAGGTCTCATGCTGCGATATCTCCAGTAGCCTGAATACACGATAAACACTACGACGTGGCGCTTATCTCATTTGTATCAAGACAATCAGATGGATGAAGATGTGTCACATCTCATGAGCCCGGGTATCGTGCGTATGGCTGACTCATTGCTCTAATAGGTTTCAGTGGTGAAGGGTGGGGGTGGAGGCCAGATGTTTCTCACAGTGAGACCACTCACACAGCTCGAGGCATTATGAAACTGAACAAAATATTTAGACGTATTCTTTTCCAATCATATACTCTCTACCTGGTCAAATTCAATCACACAAATGTTTCGGTTTGCAGAAGCGCAGGCAGAAGGTTGGGTAATTGGTACATCCTTAATTGTCAGTGTTCACATTAATGCAACACGCCAATGTTTATTTTCAGACGGCTTTCGTGAAGACACTGAACAGAAAGGCCCCCGGCTGTCGTGGTTCATTAAAACCAGTAAAATATGTTGTTTTTATTTGTTTTCAATTGAATGTGTTTGAATATCACGAGTGCACCAAACGCCTCAGCACGGTAAGTCAACGCTCAACTGAAGTTTGGAGATATTTATGGGCCGCATGTTATTTTTTTAGCAATAGGCCTTCATTCAATTGTCATCGTGTAGGAAGTAGGATTCAATTTGCATACCCACATGTGAGGAATTAACGGGGAACAATATCCAGTATGCATATATTCAAACATTCCTATCATTTTACCTCATTAATGGAAGCCATTTCTGTCAGCCGATTGTTCTGCGGGCTAGAATAGCTCAGGAGGAAAGGACCACGGTGAGCTGTTGAGATGAAAAGAAGACCTCAAACACATCACGGGGAACATCTTTTAGCATGCGGTCCTGTCGCCCCCCCCCGCTGGGCCGCCAGCATGATGCGTCACATCACTGTTTCTTACGGTGTGATGGAAAAAATACCAATTATTTACATTTTTTCTTCATTAACAACTTGTGTTTGATGTGCTCTCTTAGTTTCCGTTTAATTAAACACTAATAACTGAAAACAGAAGTAATATTTCACCGCCAAAGCCAAAAGACACCACAGGGGATTAGGGTAAAGAATTAACTATGAGATATCAACATGAAACTTTGATAAAGTTTAATACAATTCTATGTTTAAATATGCATATTCTTATTAAATATGTGCTAATTTTCATACATGAAAATGAACATTGGATGAAGCCAGGTTCAAAATTTCTGTTTCATTTTGTTGACAGATTAGAGGCAAAGATTTTTACAGAGGGAATTATGGATATCTCTTTGTATCACTCCATAAATAGTTTAAAAAACTGTCAATTACAATATAAATACATTTTCCGCCATATTTATAGTAATACATTTATTTTTTAAGCCATAAAAAAAGGGATTCTCCATGTTTTTATTAATAAAAGGTTGTATAAATTAGGCTATGAATGATATGTGAACAAACCCCTCAGTAGAAACCTTCAGAATATATTTCAGAATGAGGTGTAAAGTTTGGTGGATGTAAGAGCTACTGAAGTGGAGATTTCTGGATCAGAGTCTGAGAACAAACTCATTTAGAGAAAACGGCCTTTAAAGAGATGTTTAGTTAAATTACAGACATGAAGAAGACTACAGGTGGATAGGGTCAAAAAAATAACTAATAGATATCAACATGAAACTTTACCAGTTCATCACTGACATTAAGACAATACTTTTTTGCATTACAAGTTTTCTGAAAAGTTGTGAACAGTGAACCTTTTCAGCTTCTCTCTGTCGCCGCATTACAAACTCACATCAGACAGCACCAGCAGCGAAATACGGCCAGAAACAATGTTTATTAAATTGACTCAGATTGGAGAGAAAGAGCCATAACAGAATGGAATAAATGTCTCATTGTTTTTGCAGATAATAAAGGCAGCAGGCCCGTGTCGAGGCCATCCGAATCACTTTCACTGCAATGGGTTTTCCACTCCGGCTGAATTAGTAGCGGCCTATTTCCCGTGAGACACCTGTCTGCGGTGACTAATTAATAACCCATAACTCAAACGTTGGTCTGTTTGGTTTTGGTTGGAGGGGCGGAGCTGTCTGGGTGGCGTCCCCCCCCACCCCCCTCACCGCTGCTCCTCCTCCAGCCGCAGCGCGGATGACAAGCAGCGAGAGTGAAAGATTACAGCACTGGCTAGCTGTAAGTGAGAGCCATTAATGTGATTTTTGGGATAATGCCCATTGATTAATACAGCCCTGGGGGCTTTGACATTGAAGGAGTGTGCTTGTCATCGCAGCTAAAAGCAAGGCGGCCTCAGATATCTGCCATCAGTACACAACAGCAGCGGCAGAACAAAATAAAGTCACTGCCAACATTTTAATTTATTTTTCCCCCCAAAGGTGAACTGATATGAGATCTAAGCTCAGTCTGAAATGAAGATAAGGAATATTACTCGCTGTGGACTTGATTTAAGCCGGTATATTGAGAGTTAGACTATCGCTTCATAGAAAATGCTTCTTTTTTTGTGTGTCAGTCACGCAGGATTATTACACGTCAGCCGCAGGGAGGACGGATGTCAACTTATCTTCAGTTTCATTCTTCAAGGTTTAAGAGCGCTGGCAATCTTTCTTCATCAGTCCTCGCCAACGCAGCTGATGCTGATGGAGACCGCCGCCGCCATCGCCACCGCCGCCATGCCTTATCGCTGCACCCTGTGTATTACCGCCACCTCCTCTCCCACTGTGGTCTGCTGCCAGATCACACAGGGAGGTGCCGTCTGGAAATGTGTGGCCGACCAATTAAAGTCAAGTATTCGTGAAACCAGATCTTTCTTCCAGTTCCCCTGAAGTCGCAGTAAAGTAGCTTAGATCCAAAAGGCCTGCGTGTGTGGAGGACCTTGATCCCCGGATGTCGTGTAAAAATGGCACCAGAAAACCGCACAAGGCCGAAATGACCAAAGGACCAGAAGCACGAGATCGAGATCTGTGTAGGAGGTTCTTGGGTAATTATCACATTTCTTTAAAAATCTGCATTTTTGTCACTTTGCGTGGGAAAAGCAGACTCTGCTGCCAGTGACCGAAACCAATGGCAGAGCTGTGAAAACATGGTTTCCATAAACACATGCTCAAAGACTGTGATTTGTAATAATTTTACAAACTAGAATTACCGCCTCGGTCATGTTGCAGTTTCGATTCCAAAAAGTTTCGGTCCAAAATAGCCACTCCAATCACTTTAATTAGTTTTTTTCCTTTCAGACATTTGTGTGAAATTGTCTTGATTACCATAGGAATTCTTGAGTTATGGCCCAGAATGTGTTTTTGTGACATCTCAATGATCTTTGACCACCAAAGTCTAATCCGTTCCTCCTTCAGTCTAAGTGGACGTTTGTGCCAAATCTGATGAAACTCCCTGAGGGCTGTACCGAGATATTACAACATTGGGACCGCCGTGAGGTCACGGTGACCATGACCTTTGACCTTAAACTGTCGGGGTCGTTCGACGGCTCCGTCTCCGAAACGTATTCTGCTGCCAGTTTTGTTTCATCTCCATCAACACAGCTGTAAGATCTATTTTGAGTCGTATAAAGTGGAGCGATAGAAACAAAGCGGGACAAAATAAAGACGACAATAGAGATGCAAAGGAAAGGAAAGAAGGAGAAGAAAGGAAAGAAGGGAAGAAAGGAAAGACGGGAAGAAAGGAAAGAAGGGAAGATAGGAAAGAAGGGAAGAAAGGAAAGAAGGGAAGAAAGGAAAGAAGGTAAGATAGGAAAGAAGGGAATATAGGAAAGAAGGGAAGATAGGAAAGAAGGGAAGAAAGGAAAGAAGGGAAGATAGGAAAGAAGGGAAGAAAGGAAAGAAGGGAAGATAGGAAAGAAGGGAAGAAAGGAAAGAAGGGAAGATAGGGAAACCCTCAGCTGTCCTGGTAAATCCTTTGAAGGCAGTTTGAACTGATGTGTCCCCCCCAGTAGGGATTCCTAATTTGCACAGGAAATTACAGCCTCTACTGCTGATGTATCTTGCTACTGTATCATTTGAATGACTCATCTGGTACGCACCATTTTTATAGAATTTGTAAAAAAAACTTGTTTTGATGTTAAGAACCCTCTCTGAAAAACACATTTCCCCTCGCAGGAGAATAAAGATGTGACTTAATGCATTTCTCTGGGTTCAGGTTATCATAATGGAGTTGTGCTACATAATCAGACGCGGCATCTCACACCGTTGTATCAAAAAAACACTTACAGTGTCGGATTGGAAACGGCTGATCTCAAAACCTTACCGGCTCTTTAAACCCTCTTTTCCGTAAATTAGCATCAAAGAGCGCTCGGTACGTTCACGTAACGCTGACCTTCAGAGGTCCTCGACAGCGGCGTCGTCAGGAACATTCGGAGAGACTGAACTGGAGAAGGGGCGTCACAATTTAAATGTCAACAGTGTTTCCCAGCCAAGAATATCCTCCGTGCAGGTATAAAGGGCTCATTCATGCTCAGATCAGGTAAAGAGCATTCCAGGGGAAATGAGTCACTGTCAAGAGCAAAGCACAGGCTTCCACTTTTGGGTGACGCACTTTCACATTTCATAAAAAAGACAATCCTTCTAAAATCCCACATGCAGTTCCAGATACTTAAATAGACATGCCAATCAAAGTGGCATCAGGCCTCTGGTGATGACAGTCACACCATTTTCAAGGGTACATATCACGCTCATTTTCAGGTTCCCACTTGTGTTTTGGGTTTATACTAATGTTTACATGCTTTATTGTTAAAAAAAAAAAGACTTGCCTTTTTCTCACACGGTCTGACTGAATATACCTGGATTGACCCTTCTGTCTAAAACGCTCGGTTGTAGCGCCTGTCTCTTTAAGAGCCCCCCCCCCGCCTCGTGAAAAAAGCCCAGTCTGCTACAAACATGTAAGTTTTACATGATATGTCTTCTTTAATATTGTAGTTTGGTGTGTTTTCCAGGACTTCCGCTTTGGTTTTCATCAGACACTTTGATTCAGCTTTCAATATGTGATGATGCAATGCTGCGTTCAAAGACAGGCCGAGGTGTGCACTCAATTTTGTCAGCCTTGGCTTTAGATCTGATAACAGCTGTAACAGTGAACTATGTCTAAATAAACCACTACTGATCCACCGTTCCTGTAGAACAAACCATGGACCTGCCACATCCTGTGCTACGTCTCGTTAGGCATCGACTGATTGAAATGTGTGCCAAATATAAATATCCTTTTTTCTTCCTCGCTTGGAACAAGAGATTTTGAAAGAATTCTGCCGTATGGAAAGGTGTGCACAGTTAATAGCTGTTACACGTCACGCACAGCGAGACAGCCCTCTCACAACTCTGGAATAATGAACCGACATGCACCAGGAGCAGTACTCCACGTCTTTGTGAGGACGCTATTCAACGGTTGAAGAATTTGATCCAGAAGACAATAAAAATAAAGAAACAACATGGAGATAAACTCATTGTTATTGATGAAGTTCGGCTACAAATTCTGGATTTTTGAGAGATCATGAATTCCAAACTCCAATCTGATCACACATCTCGTACATCTCAACATAATCGGACCACAAAAGAAGCAGGAAGTGCCAAATGTGACCAAAAACTATCTGGCTGTCACTTCCACAGACTCTTTGTTCATGACAGTTTTTTTTTTTGAGCTACATCGTTCATGAACAGCTTCCCCCTCTGCACATGAGCTTTGTTTGACAACCGATGACCGCGAGCGTCAACAGAAGGCCCGCAGGCCGACCCTGGAGCAGCCGTGACGCCTCGCGCGTCCAGATACGTCTCTTTTCGTTTGACTTTCAAAGGAACCGCCGCCGATGGGAAGAGCAGTCGGGGCGCGGAGAGCAATCCCCGTCAATCTCGGGCCGTTTGAGTGTCCCAACAGTAAGGCCCGTTGGATTACACGATCTCTTCATCTCTGTTATTCTCTCCCCCGGCCGGGGCTTTGTGTTTGTGACCTACAGCATTAAGGGCAAAGCAATCATTCCCCATGCCCCGTCTGCAGCCTGAAGCGACAGGATAGGCCTCCTCTTCCCCAGCAGCAGGCAGGCCAACAGGCACGGTGTCGAGGGGAGGGAGGGAGGGGAGGGGGAGGGGATTAGGGATGCAGGGGTGAGAAAAGGGAATCCGGGGGAGGAATTTATCTTGTGAAAAGCTTTTATAAATCCGACGCGAGGGCTCGGGCCATATTGATTGCCCCGGAGGTTACTTTAATTGTTGAGAGTAAACAAACAGAAGAAACACACTGAACATTCTGGACTGTTGAGTTGGACGTTTTGGAGGGATCAAACAAACGTGACCATGTGGAGCATCGGAAATATATATTCAGTCCGTGTGGTGTCGACAGGCGAGTTCAGATGCCTGCAGTCTTGTGTCGACTCTGCTGGTGACTGCGCATGAAGTCAGGAGTTCAATCTCTCTCGTCATATCGTTTCAAAGCAGTTCCACGCTTTTATCGTATCCTCAGATCTGTGGGCTTGTTTCAAGCTGAACTTGCACGTCACCAATGAATATGCCGAGTCACTTCCCAACCAATCAGTCAATCGTTTGGTCTATTTAATGTCCGAAAATTATGGAAAATGTCCAAGGTGACGTCTTCAGATTGCCTTTTATTGTCTGAGTAGCAGTCCGAAGCCGAGAGATTCAGTTTGCTGCCACACAAGACGAAGAAAAGCAGAAACTCTGCCCAACTGAGAAGCTTGGAGCCAATATATGTTTGGCAAATTTCCTTGAAAAATTATTTATTGATTCTTGCTATGTTTATATGTCAATGTTTGATCAAACAATTGGTACTCCTTTGAAGGTTTCCAGTCAACAGTCGAGCTATTTGCTTTTTGCTGATGCATTGCCACATTTCTTAGCACATCACCACCAGCAACCGTTGATCAGTGAACTAGACTGAAACCGAGGGACGTCCTCATCACGGTCGACCTTCGCAGTAAACACCAGGGTTTACCATGAAATAGACTTTTCAGGATTACTTTTATTGGCTTTGACTGTTAGTTTACCTCTTACACTCGACATGGTCCTCTTCTAACCCTCGGTTCACCGAGTTTCTACCCGTTAAAGGGGAGTTTCTTCTCTTTGGTCTAGATCTGCTCTGTGTGAAAAATGTCTCCAGATAACTTCCGTTATGATTTGACGCTATATAAATAAATTCAAATTGAATTAAAAACCATAAATCTCAGCAACTAATGAAGTAAAGATACATTACAGCATGGTTTTATGAGTGTTAGTCATCGCCACTTGAAATCTATAAGCTCTTGACGTTCTTGAGAGATGGAATTTAATCTTTTTTTATCTCCTCCATGACAGCATTAATCATTAGTAATTAGGCCTACAATTAGCCTACTTATAAAAATATACTGTGGCATAATTGCGTAGGAGTCATGCCGCTAAAATTATAACACTTGCCTTTATCAAAGCAAAAGAAAGTATAATGTTTCCAGTTAGAATACACAGAGCATGCTCAGTGTCTCTGGTTAAATCAGCATTGTTACACGATGACAGTGGAAATAAACTGAGCCTGCATTGGAAATAAATGTCTGGGATGGAATCCGGTTCACGTCTTCCAACATGTTAAAAAGAAAAGAAAAAGATCTGAGCGCTGGGAATGAAATCCAGGTCAACTTTCCATCAACTTGAATATCTTCACTGAATGTGAGTGAACTCCAACTACTGTACAGTGTAGATGGACAGCGTAGATAGACAGTGTAGATAGACACAATGTAGATAGACACAATGTAGATAGACAGCGTAGGTAGACACAATGTAGGTAGACACAATGTAGGTAGACACAATGTAGATAGACACAATGTAGGTAGACACAATGTAGATAGACACGGCGTAGATAGACACAATGTAGATAGACACGGCGTAGATAGACACAATGTAGATAGACACAATGTAGATAGACACGGCGTAGATAGACACAATGTAGATAGACACAATGTAGATAGACACAATGTAGATAGACACGGCGTAGATAGACACAATGTAGATAGACACAATGTAGATAGACACAATGTAGATAGACACGGCGTAGATAGACACAATGTAGATAGACACGCCGTAGATAGACACAATGTAGATAGACACAATGTAGGTAGACACAATGTAGATAGACACGGCGTAGATAGACACAATGTAGATAGACACGGCGTAGATAGACACAATGTAGATAGACACAATGTAGATAGACACGGCGTAGATAGACACAATGTAGATAGACACAATGTAGATAGACACAATGTAGATAGACACGGCGTAGATAGACACAATGTAGATAGACACGCCGTAGAGAGACAGTGTAGATAGACAGTGTAGCTAGACACAGCGTAGATAGACAGTGTAGCTAGACAGTGTAGCTAGACAGCGTAGATAGACAGTGTAGCTAGACAGTGTAGCTAGACAGTGTAGATAGACACCATATGTGAAGGCATCTGTTCTCATTAGTTAATAGTGGGCTACAGCTTTAAGAAGCGTTGGCCCTTGAGGTATCTCCAAGGCAAACTTTTTATAAGAATCATCCCACTTAGAAAATAATGAATTCCATCTACTTTTGCATGCGATTATCCAACAAAACTCAGAAGGTTTCCACATTTGTTTCTGGTTAATCTTCCGCTGGTTTCGGGACAAATTTTTCTGCACGAATTAACTCTCGTCTCCACCTTCTCGGATTTTCCCCCGAGGATTACGATCAATTTGGGGAGCGCTCAGCAAGGACTGAGAAGGTACAGTGGCATTAATTCACATCAGCGGGCGTGGTGGCGGTGAGCTCACCGTGCTGAGCGATATGACAAATTAGGAGAAGTCTCCGGGTTTATAGATGCTTGTTTGAAACTTTCAGTGCATCACAGCGCCATGGATCACTCTGCAACCAACTGTGGATTGTGCTGTTCGTTCTGCCTGGGTTCAGATAACACACACACACACACACAGCGACACACAGCGACACACACACCTTACGTCAGCTGCCAAACCCACACCGACGCTCCATTCCATACAGTAAATGGGGCAGAGAAAAGCTACAGCTAAACACACAGTGACTCTTAAATTAATTTGCTCAACCTTGAAGCCTTGACTCTCTCAACCGGAAAGAGAAGAAGAAAAAAAAAGCCAATGAGAGCGTCATGTTATATTTGGACTCGTCCTGGAAACACTGCAACGTGCCGTCACGCCTCCGTCACGGCTAGCCGGACGGACACAGTTGGTCATGTCTGCTGCGTGTTGCTCGTGTCCAGGTCCTTTGGCTCAGAGTTGGCCTGCACGCCTCTCATCGTGGGACAGGACATCGTCGCCGCGGTCCCCATCCAGTTTGGTTTGTGCATCCGACCACGTGGCTGCGTTTCATTAGCAGTGAAACCTTTTCCAAAAAAGTGCTAATGAGATTACAATGTCCCAGACAAGGCAGCCTGCTTCATGAGGATTGATGGAACATTTTAACTACTTGGCTCTGCAGAGACACGCATACATTATGTTTTAAAGACTGATGCCTCCATTGGATTTGGCTGTTGACTGTCCCTTTTTTTGCCTCTGTGATTGATGCCGCAGCAGTTTGGACGAGGTGGGGCAGAGAAACAGTGTCCTACGAGGGCCGTCTCCAGAGCTTTGTTTTCTACTCCAATTACATACACGGCGCACATTTATGCAGCCTTCCGTGACGGTCAGGAAGAGCGTACGCGCCAGGCGAACGCTCCGATGCAGAGGTCCAAAGTCCACTTTCAAAATGACTTAATGATATTACACACTACCTGCTCATGTGACCTTGGTGCAATTAGCCCAGGAAGCCAGGGGTCTTTCTCTCTAGCCAACAGCAGTGTGTGGGAAACAAACAGAGCCGGGGTAGTGGGGATGTAACGTTACACCCCGGCTCGATATTGTCAGATCCCAAAACATGATAATTTGTATCGAAGAGCTCAGAAATGGATCACTGTGAAGACGGAGCGCTGTGCTTAGAATGGATCGATATCAATAGGCTCCTAAACAGGGTTATCGGCGATGTGGAGAGAGGGCAGAGTTTTGCTTTCAAAGTCAGAACATCTGGTTCTGAGGCTACGTTCTGCTTTTTAAATGGATCAACATTATTTCATTTAAATAATATGGTTTGAGCATATTTCTAATAAACGGAACTATATGTACATGTACATTGCACATCCGAGTTCAAACACTAGATGTCGACTTAAGTTAGTGAAACTATCTCCGTCTTAACCTCTTGGCGTATATTTGACTATTTCTGCCAGTTGTGTTTGTTCCATCTGAATATTAGACTCGGCATCGTAATCCTTTACTTAGGTTATGAACACAAAAACAATATTTGGCCATTTCTGCCTCCGCTTACAGATTTACACATAACATCAAAATATTTCAAGTGGCACTTTAAAGGCCATGCTCTGTATGAAGAGTTCAAAAGTACTGAATTAATTTAAATAAAATTCTGCAGCAGCAGATACTGAAATATTCTGTAGTATGTGGGAACACCAATAAATTACTGTAACATAAAATGTGTAACCCATTAATCTTGAGAGAAAATAAATTTTCAATGGCACATGGGGGGTGGGGGGGGGGTAAGGTTTGGCCACCTCTGATCTATGTTCTCAGCTACTCCAAGATAAACCATCCCAGAGAGCTTGTGCACCGTGTGAAGGGAATCATCAACTCATTTTTATTGCTGGAGTTCATTTCCAGTCTGGGTCTTTTGGCTTTGACAGTCAATGGACACGTTTCCATGACGAGCAGTCGGGACGTTTGCCGGGACGTTTGCCGGGACGTTTGCCGGGACATGAAGCCGTGACGGAGACAAAGTTCAGACGGACTTTTTTCTTAAAAAACAAAACCTCGTCATTACTTCCCGTTCCTGCTCCTTCTGCTCCTCTCTCTGAACATTCTCGGAGTCACACAACTCTGGGTAACCAAAAACTTTGTTCTCAAGTCGAGACATTTTAATCTTAAATGCTGCTTTGTACTTTTTGTGCCCAAGGAAATATAAACAAGGAATTCTGTTTGATATATATTTTATTTTTTTGGGTTTGCGCAGTGATGCAATAAGCCACTAGAGCTCAACAGAGAAAGAACGCCACCTACAGATACTAAAACTTCAACGTACTGCTTCTCTCTCCTGAAGAAATCCAAACATTCCCCTTCCCAAGCCTTCCATCTAAATGTAGTGAAGACAGATATTCTGACTCATGGACCCACACGGGAGCAGAATGCTGGACTCTACACAAACCGGCCTAAAAGGTCGACCACAATGCCGACTCCTCCCTACGTCTGAACTCTCCCTTTGAAACAACAGCTTGCCCGTGTTTTATGTGTGTGATGACAGACTGAATTGTGTCCCTTTGTGAAAGAGAATGACATGAAAAGACAGATAAAAAAGATGAGGAAGGGGAGCGACGGGGAGCGACGGGGGACGAAGAGAAAGAAACATCGTAGAGGAACCGAGACCAAAGGGGACTACATGAAAAATAGATCCCTCCCTGCATTATGCATAATGCGTTCTTGTCTGCCATCAGATTGCGCCATAAGTATTTTGCTGGTAAGTCCCTGGCTCCTCGTATTAAAGCAGACAGGACGGGTAAACGGGAGAGGGAAGGCAGTGTGGGTGTTTCTACTGGGCCGGAATGTGAGTTTTTAAAAATCCTGTCAAAGTAATTACTAAATAAATGATCAATGATTCATCAGCCCCCAAAGACATGCTATGGTTATGTCTTATGCTATATATATATATATATATATGTATATGAATGTATATATCTAAATGGTAATTTTAGTGCTAGAAAGCAGAGAAAAGGCACCAACGCAGATTATTTACGCTCGCATGAAAGCCTCACTCCAGATATGTTCCCCTTAACATGCCCCAAGAGACGGGGAAGAAAAATAAAAAATGAGTATCCTTGATTTCTGTTGCTTTAAAGGACCATTGGTGGTGTTGATGTTATGGAAGAACACGATGTATGAATAACAGAAGCAGTGCATTTTCTCGTCCACGTGAAAGGTGGTTTCCAGATCCGCTTGTATCTACTGTAACATTTTACACCATACTGCGTATGTGACTTCAATCTTTTCCTTTCACGACTTGATTTTCTGATTAAAAGTAAGGGTGGGCAGCATTTAAGAATCTCAAAGACGTTTGAGAGCAACTGTGAAGAAGTCAGACCGGCGAACATGAAATATTACAGAAGTATGACAACGCTAAGGCCAGTTTGTGATACGGCAAAAGTGCACGGAAGTGCTTTTCGGCCCTCTGGATTCGTTGTGGCTGGAGCTCCCACTGACGACAACATGACCTTCACTTCACTTCACTTGAAATGATTAGTCCTCAGCCCACACGACACACGTCTTTTTATCATCCCTAAACCCGAAGTAAACGCATGGTCCAGAGTAATTTAATAAGCGCTGTGTTGTGGCCGTGCTTGTCCATAATAATCACCATGTCTCGTCTGCGTGCGCTACAAATAGACCAGCGTACCAACAGTCTGCCATCTCCACGACAACGAGCATGAAGGATTTATGCCTCTTCAACACTCAGCATCTGTCCAATTCACTGTAGAGCCCAATACTACAGATATGCCATTTGTGAAATACATTTATGTGAACATATGATAGAAAATATTGAAACATTAAAAACAATTTACCAGCAATGTCTCCTCTATTTAAACAACAGCTCCGTTTTAAGAGTCTGTGCCTGTGCTTGCATGCAACAATATATGTTCCATATAATCATATCTTATAATATCACAATCACAAATCATGTCCATAACTAGGGCTGTAGCAAATAAATCCAAGCTTCATTCAACACGCTGACATTCAAATCAATATGTTAATAACTTACAGGAACTCTCTTCTCCTCTCTTTGTCACTCCTCGCTTCTGCAATTGTCTGTCCTCGGTCCAAAGGTTTAAATGTATTTAAAATAAAGATGGATGTAATCATTTCCAAAATGTATATATTTTTAATCGAATGAAAGTTTTCACTTCAATCCGTATTTGTTGGTGAAAAACAGTCTCTCGCTTACAGTCCTGCTCCCCAGAGGATGAACTCTTGTCATGTTGGACTTTTGATGAGCTTTCCTATTGGGTCCAATATAAGTACCAATAAATATCATGAGTACATTTATCCATTAAACGTGGTCAGTCATTTTGATTTTCAAGCCCCACAACTGGATATTCTTGAATTTTGCTATTCAAGAATAGCAAAATTGTCATTATGTGAGACTTAAGTCTTGTGGATACAATAATGTTCCACCATTACGTGACACATCAGTATCTGTTAATGTGGGCATATCTCATGGCATATTCAGGTATCTAACTTGGACAAAGTCAAACCATTTAAAAACTTTTCAAAATACAGAACAATGATAAGTTATCAACACCTGGTGCATTAATTTCCCCTGTGTGCCCTTTATAACCTTGGACTTAGATCTGAACTCCCAGGTCTCTAGCACTTAACATAAATTTTGAACATATAATTGCATACATTCTCATAATTACACCGAGGCCTTGGCCTTAATCCCGATTCGATTTATTTTAAAGATAGAGCGTAACTGACTGTAAGCAATGTCTTTATTAGTTATTAACAGCATTTGCAGGCACTATGAAGAAATTCAGTATGTATTTTAGTGTGATTAAGTTTTAGGGTGGATTGAAATCTAATATTGCTTTCACGAGACAGTGTGCTTTCTCACTGCTGTGGCAGCGACTGCTCAGCGATTCACTGTCAAGCTTTGACTCATCAAATCCTGTTAATAAAAGATATCCATGGCAACATTTCAATACATTTTTTTCCCTTTTCACTCCGACATTCCGGTGCTTTATTAACCTGGAGACAAGTGTAGCTTTACATTTAAATCGTACCCATCCCAGCTTTAAACGTCAGTTTTATTGTCATGTAGATTAATCTGAGAGAATCACGTTTTTAAGAGTGACTGGAACGTCGGCGTGGTAGACTGGAGAACGTGTCAGGCACATGAGGTTCCGCATGAGGTTCCACATGATTGAACCACAAGCGGAAGTATTCTTGTGTTAACAACGCCGTTCCATCACAACAATATCATAAAGTGATGACACATCCCAGCGGGGATCTGTGTTTGACCATTTGGCGTTTCTTCCCTTTTCACTACAACGCCAAAGCGTTCTTATTAATAGCACAGTTTTCTTCTCCAAGAGGCTTTTCCAGACATTGATAGCAGCTGGATCTGAGGGCCGTTTCATCCCGTTTTAAAGCAGCACAGCAAGATAAGAAACAGTGATAGATGATGCTTGTCATGTTATGCGCTTCAAACTCCAAAGTCCACTCCAGAAGAGTGCAGTATCTTGTCCTTTTATCCATCCAATACTTGTCTTTATATGCCGAACGGTACTTTTTTTTAAATTGATGGAGATAGAAAGGGCAGGAGTATCGGCTTGTGTGAGAGAACGTTATGTCTACAAACAAATATCTGCATATGTCTGCAGAATCTGCAGACAACGAGATGGGATCACGGTCTCGAAAGTGATCTGGTTTCTGTAGTCTGAGTAGTGTTGACCAATCACACTTGAGCGGGCTTTGGTTGCATGCAGTTAAACAGTCGGAATGCATCGGTCAAAGTGCAATCACTGAACCCACTGACTATTGTCTGGTGAAGCTTCAGCATGTTATTGGCTATATTTTTTCAATGTATTTGCATTCAAATGCAGATATCTGTTGAAGGAGAGCAGCCGAAATGGCAAGAAATCCAGACATAGATGTTGTCTCTCAACTCCAACTCCATTCTCGAGTCCCAAGCTGCTAATCAGACTAAGAACAATGATGGCGCACGGAAGAGAAAGTCTTCGCCCTGATATCTGGAAATACGCTGGCTACATCTTTTAGAGGCTAAATTGTCATCAGGCCGATAGAAGTTGGGTTTCAAGATTGGAGACAATCCACACACGGCCATGTTTGTGGCCATGGTAAAGTTGTTGAAGTCTTTCTTAAAAAATGTGCCAACAAAAATAGGTTCAACCATGTCTCAGCTTGAACTGATGAGTTCTTAAAATAATAAAATAAAGGTGGACAGACTTCTACTTCACCACAATATGTCCTGTCTTCTACTGACATTTCGTATTCCTTTGAAATACCATTGCCTCTATATCCTCCATATTCCCTACTTTTCCCCTCTTGATGCTATTGTGTTCCAATGACATCTGTTGCCATGGACAGTGCAGTGCAGACGAATTGGGTAAGACAGGTCTTTTGAAGATGAGAGAAGGGAGAGGAAATTTAAGTTAGAGAAAGCGTTAATGGGGCCCAGCAGCCATGTGCCAGTGCCATGAGTGGCTTTGATCCCTCCTCTTCAAATCCAGCAGACTCCAGTCAGGGTGCTGACAAGTGTAATTTCCTGGTTGGGGTGGAGGAGGAGGTGATAGTGCTGACAGGCCCGAAAAAACACTGGGAAAGGTGCTTAAGCTACGCTCCATCAACGATCACAAGGTGATTATCTTAGCTCCAATTCGTAGAGATTTGGGTGTGTTCTTCAAATTCAGCAGGATGGAGACAGAAATGGCAGTAAGACGGCGACATACAATTCATTTAAATATTGTTTAATCAGACAATTATCTGCTCAATTGACTGATTAATCCTTTGGTCTATGAAATGTACAAAACAAAAAAAGAATCGGGAAAAAATGGTTGACGCCTTGAAATTAATTGTTTTGTCGAACCAGCAGTCCAAAATTGATATTACAAGAACATAAAAAATAAATGAAATGGAGAAAGAAATAAAAGCTAACAAGCTGAATCAATGAACATTCAGCATTTTTGCTTTAACAATTCATTAAAAACAAGCGCTTAACATATTTGTTGCCGATTCATTTTCTGTACTAATCCAGTACTCCTTTTAAAAAGGTGCAATGAACCCAACATTGAATTTGTAGCTTATTGTGTGCTACTTATGTATGTTGTCTTAACATGTTTAAAATTATTAATTTGATTTTGTCAGGGTGACAGTACAAGCAGGCGACAAATTGGACAGACAAAAGTTTCTCAAAATATATAGACAAAAGAGGTATGAAACAGACGTGATGGTACAGAAATACGGTGTCGTTTATGTTAGTGGGAGTATTGTAAGTGTTTGTGTGCTTGTATGAAAGTTCACTTACAAAACAGTGTGCCATATATTCACATATAGAAGTCCACCCTTGTTTTTTTTTTCCTTTTGTCTACTTGCATTTAGTTTTATCATGGAAAAGAAAAATCATTAGTGACTTTTAGTCCTCATTTCATATTTTCCGTAATATCAAACACTTTGCATAGTAAATCACTTGTATTCTTACATATAGATTTGAAAGAAATGTTATTATAAAATCGAATTTATTGTAACTTTAATCATTATCTAAATGTTTGTTTGATTCACCTACAGATAATGTGTATTGGCTAAAAATTGGCGAAAACCCTGATGAAATGTCAAGTTGGAAATTTAGTTCTATTTGCTATCTGTTTTGAGCAAAAGTTAAATGAAAGTACGTGCACACGTACATTAAAGAAAGAACGCAAAATCACCAAAAAAAGAAAATCATCAAGAAAAAAAATCATTAGTGCTTTGAAACTACTAGAATTGCTTGTCTAAAAAGATAGGAAAGTATTTATACTGTTAGTCAAGCTGTTATCTAATTATTACTTCAGGAAAACAAATTCTGCAGAGGTTATCGTGCAATTAAAATGTTGGCAAGGGAAGTGTGAGTGTGATCACCCAGCTATTTAAAACACAGCGTTCCTTCAGCAAATGCTTAGTATCTTGATAAGCTGTAGATCTTTACAGAGCCCCAAAAATGTAAATATTAATCTGTTTTTGTGGATAGTTTAAAAATGATTTGTCTCCATGTATGTGGATGATGTAATAATCTTTATTTCTGTGATGTTGTACCATCAAAAGAAAGCTCTCACCAGATGTAGAGTAGGACAACTAGATGCGCCCCATCTGATTGTATTCCAGGTGGATCTCACTGTACTGAATACCAAAGAAATACAACTCAGCGTGTGTGCTTTAACAGACGTGCACAGTGCTAACAGGAACTCCAAAGCACAAGAGTTTACCATTTTTTTTAGCTGCCCCCCATGAAGATCCCAACAGGATATATGTATCCCCGAAAGCTGTAACAAAATCTCTTCCTGGTTTTGTGAAAGATGTTTCACAGGTTTGTGTTGGAAAATAGACAAGCTTCAAAGTTAATGAGGACTCAAAGTACATACACATTGCACCGAATGCCTCTTCCAATAAGCCACTGTTACGTCAAGCACAGAAGACAATTCCACACCGCCAACTGGATTTTTGATGACTTGAGTCAACACCCAAAAGTGATGACTTCACTCCTTCAATCTGACAAGTGATTTAACCTATTCATAAACTGGTGCAATCTGTCATTCCTAATTCAAGAATATCCAATAAAAGTCTATGAAGCATAGACTGTATATAAGAAATGGGCATATGCACCGTGACGCAACACGTTGGCAACATAACAAGTGTCTTAAAGCTGCATTCTCTCTGATGTCCACCAGGGGGCGACTCCTCTGGTTGTATAGAAGTCTATAGAAAATGACTCTACTTCTCTCTTGATTTATTCCCTCAGTAAACATTGTAAACATGAGTTTATGGTCTCAATCTCTAGTTTCAAGTCTTCTTCAATACAGCATGATGTTCATTTAGTAAACGACGGTTCATTTAGAGTCAAATAGACCATAAAGCAGGAAATGTGCTTTCAGTTCATGAAAGTATGCATCAGTTCATGAAAACTTGTAGCATTTTGGTCGCCTAAAAATGTCTTGTTCAGCATTTGGTTGTAATTAGCTCCAACCTCTCGTGTCACTTCTGGTTGCAAAAATACAAGATGGCCAAGAACCAAGATGGCAATGGCCTAAATGTCGAACTTGAGGCTTCAAAATGGCAGTCCACAAACCAATGGGTGACGTCGCAGTGACTACTATGGCGCGACGGTGGATCAGTGGTCGTCCTTCAATCAGATGATCGGTTCGATCCCCGGCTCCGCTAGTCCACGTCGATGTGTGAATGTTTTATGAATGTTAGATGGGCAGGTGGCACCTTGCATGGTAGCCCTGAGTGTATGCATGGGTGTTGATGGGTGGATGACAAGGTCGGAAGACTAGAACAGCGCTATACAAGTCCATTTATCATTACCATTTACATCCTCTTCTTATATACAGTCTTTGCCTGTAAGTGATACAGAGCAATACATTAGTGTATTTGTTCATGCAACATAATGCAAGTGGATCATTTCTATGATGTTTGAGCTGCTCTGTGCAAAACATTGCCAGGTTTTCAGAACTAAAGACCCCATGACACCATTTATTCAATCAAGTCAAGCTTTATTATTTAAAGTAAGCTTTATACAAGGTCTTTTACAGTCAGAGTAAAGGTGCTGCCCTATTTACTCCCATTAATGAAATCTCTTATTAATCAGTCTATAGGTAAATTTACCGTGGAAATTAAGACTGATGAGCATCTCAATGACTTTATTACCTCGCATGCCTCCGCATTTAATCTCCATGAAAGCTGATGGAGTTTGATTCATAAAACACCTGCTGCCATACACTCACTATACAATACACACAGATTTACAGATATTGAGTTCCCTTGGGAATGATCCATGTGAAATTGCTGTAAAATCCCTTTTCCTCATGTTTTCTCAGTCATTTAAATATGAGTGGTGTTTGTGCGTGAAAGCCTGAGGAAAGGAGCAGGTACTCCTCAGGTTTCCTACATTACAGCCCCTACAGGTAGCTGATATATTTCAACAAAGGTCATTGACTACTTAATGCTCCTTCGACTGTTGTGTGCTTTCATCCTACCTGCCATGGATTAGACCTGCATTACAACAAAAAGTGCTTTTAGGTAGTTAGACACCTCAGCTGATGTTCAGTGCGATAGAGGCTCAGCTGTTCCATCTGGGTCAAACCTTTTCCTGATGACGTGCGAAGATAATGCCTCTCCGAGAATCGCTTTATAGAAAAACCAAGTGTGTGTGTGTGTGTGTCTTTGAACAAATAGATGGTCAGACCACCAGATATTAGTGGACAAATTGACGGCGCATGTAAGCCTTTTCTTTTTTGTGCAGTGAAAGGGCAACTTTCACTGATGGATAACAGCTTTGGATTGACGTGGATTAGGTCAGCAGCCTATTTGATGGAAGTTTCATATAGTTCCTTTGAGCTGCTGAAGGCCACACTACTTGAA
This sequence comes from Ophiodon elongatus, assembly GCA_016806645.1. NCBI lineage: Eukaryota > Metazoa > Chordata > Actinopteri > Perciformes > Hexagrammidae > Ophiodon > Ophiodon elongatus. The sequence continues at coordinate 586,163 of JACSYO010000527.1, forward strand.
TTGCATTAGACAACATGCCATACGCACTGAAACATAGCATGTGGGGGCTTGAAAAGGATGTTGCATAAATGTGCCAATTCAATTTATCAGTTAAAAGTTCATTTATCTATATGGTCTACTTAAAGTCCCAAAAGACTTGCTTGTTGTAATATTAATGATGAACCCTGAATGTAGTTTTCTTTGCTTTGATTGAATTAAAAATATATACATATTTCAAAGAACACCAGCTAAATGCTGTGTCTAATAACTCCACAGTTGGAGCAGCCTACACCAGAGTTTGCAAAAGAAAATGTACTTCTTGTTTTAACCAAATCAACTACATCGGATAAAACTAAAACTTCATTTACTGCTAAAAATGTTAATTGATTATACAATTGGCAAGATTAATAGAGAACTATCTTGATAACTAACTTTCTGTTTGAAACATTTTTCAAACAAAAATGCAAACACAGTTGTTCCAACAGAGAAGTACAATATAGCTGTTGATGGGGACCAAAATTAGCTTAAGTGGAAATAAAAAAAAGTGTGTAAAATACAATTATTTTAGATTACATTTCCTCCCAAATGACTGCATGGATTCCAAAAACAATGGTATTTCTACTCTGAGTGTGTGTTTTGTAACGTAATTGAAACATATCAGTCAATGTGCTGGTTTTGTTATTTATACTTTAGACAAAGCTCGATAGTGAGGTACCATCAGTCTTTCCAATTGGACTGTTTTAGCATCGGTGAACTGGAGGTGTTGGTGAGCAAGATTACCTCTCAACATTGCATTAAACCAATAAACGCTTGTGTCGCTCTTTGGATAGAGTCAATCCCTTCTGCTCTTCTCATTCCATTAGAGGCAAATCTTATTTAACCACATCACCTGAATTCTAAAAGATCTCCTTTTATCAAACAATGACCTCAGCAATCCAATCAAACAATGAGGATTAAGTGTCTGAGATGAAAGGTTTTGTTTCAGTGACAAAATCATCTCAGATTTTCATTCAAGAGTAAATGTTATTGTATTCAAACCAACAATTCAGGTTTAAAAAAGCTGCACAGTTGGCACAGATGAGTGATACTGTGCGGTAATTTGTCCCTGAGGCTTTTAGAAAATGTTCTGGGTACCTTAGGTGGCTCAAAGAATCACGATCACTTTCTCCTACATTTGCTAAATGCACTTCAAGTTCCCCTCTGTATCTCTGTGAATGTTGACACCTGCAGGATATTATGTCTCACTTTAAGCTATTTAGACATTTTCACCCTCCCATAGAGCTTGCTGCAGGCGGGGGAACTGGTGAAGATTCAAGGGCCACGCATGCACTGCTTTTTAAAACGTGTTCGGCGCAAAAGACTGGATTTGAAAGTGGCTTCACATAGCGGTCGGAAAAGTGATGCCGGGAAGAGGGCCTCCCAGGTCGCCCGCCAAAGGCTCACCGCGCTGGAGGATGACTCACTGCGCTGCACGGATTCAGTCCAACTTCAGCAGCTTATCATGTGAAAAGAGAACATTACAATTCTTTTCGTTCTCGGCGACTACAGGCGGAAAACTTTCTCCAAGTACAATGCTGCTTTCAACAGACCGGGGGGTTCTGCCCGATGGAAAAGGCAGAGGGGGGGGAATATTTTTGAGATTGAAATACTAAATTATCTTGGCAGGCATTAAAAGCGGAATTAAAAGAGCCATTATGTTGCTGAACAAAAGGAGGCGGAGGTTAAAAAACGTCATTATGGTCAGTTCTTTCTTTCCGTTATCAGGTCACATGTACATCAACGACTGAATGGAGGAAAACATTTAATTCCAGGGCATATTTTAAAAAGATTACGACAGAAAATACTTTGACCTGGGCTGCCCTTGAAGGATTTTCTCTCTCAGGCCATGCCACGGGACAGATTAAAGTAAACAAGGTCAGAAGCAATGGGACTTTTCATGTTTCCAGATAAAGAAGCAACATTTACTATAAATATTGTGGGGTATGAAAGTCATGTTTAAAGGGCATAACTTTTTTTTGTTAAACTGCATTCTTTTTATTTTTTATTTTATTATTTTTCAATAATTGTGCCATGTCAGAGATATAAGGGTCATCTCACCTGGCCCACTGGGCGATAAGACGGTAGAGTGATTACTTTAGCTCGGCAAGCCCAGTGCAGCCGGGTGAATGTCAATGGGAATTTTAATAGCAAACAACAATAAGGACTTTGAGAGATCTTGCAGGTGTAAAAAAAATAACAAAGGTTATCCGACACACCTGTGAAGCAAATGGAATGTGGTTGTGCTGATAATCCTGCAGATTCAAGTGGATCGCAGAGGTCTGCCAATTCAAGTCAGACAACAGCGGCATCCCACCGACTCACAGTGGTCGTCCTTGTTAGCGTGTATAATTCAGATGGCCGCTCACCTCGCTGCTAACACAGAGAAATTCTCTCGGATTTCCACTTAAATTTGTTTGGAATGCCCCCCCCCTACCACTGCTCAACCTCAGCTCGAAGTGAAGAACTGCCAAACTAGAAACCTCTGCTGTTATGTGGCCAATTCCCCTCTCCCCGGAGGCAAAAAAAAATGAGCTGAAGAATACATTGAAGGTCAAAATGGTATCAGCAAAAGAAAGACTAAAATAATGATTGCATTAACATGCAGCTGGGGAACTGTGTGCTCTTTAAAGAGTTCCAGGGAGGAAGTAATACAACGTCTCATTCTGTATTCTGCCATCATGCTCGAAGGGGAGCAACACACACGAAATAAATATGAAAGTATATTCACGCTCTCCGAGGCTACACATGCTCGCAGCTATGCTCACTAGCGTTTGCGGTAATATACAAGGGAACATGTATGTGGGTTAACCGTTAGTGTCAGTTCAGTTTTGATTTTGATTTATTTTCATAGTTTATAATGGTTTATTTCTGCTTGGGTGCATTTCCATTTCTTCCTGCATTGCAATTGTTTTTTCTTATTTGCCTGTGTGACATTTTAATATGAGTAAATCTGTTATCCTCTTCTCCATCACAGACTGTCATAACAACAGTGACTCAAGCTTAAAAAAGAAGAAAAGAAGAAAAAAGAGTTAATGAAAGCTTGGAGTGAACACCTGGTGTCCTGCTGGAAATCTTTCGACACATACCATGCAATTACGTGCGGACATTAATGGTACCCAGACATTTCATCCATCCAATCATTTTTGACACATATAGCATAAATCTCAGCACAAAATTGTCTGGCAATCCATGCAATAATTGTTGAGATATTTCAGTCTGGACCAAAGTGGTGGACTGAGCGACCAACGTTGCAATCCCTACAGCCACACGGCTAATTTAAACCCACTGGTGCACAAAAACAGATGCACTTTATATTCCAAGTTTAGTCAGCAAAAAGCAAATTCTGTGTGGCGAAACCGAGCGGGAGCAACATAAACTCAAGTTTAATCCAGAGAAAACAATCACAAATAAGTATGGCGGCCTTATTGTTTTCACTTGAAAAAAAAACAAACATGTGCCCTGTTTTTCTGAATTAAGGAGATAATTCTCTCAGAATTGACCCTTCGCTAAGTCCCCCCCGCCCCCCACTTGAAAGGAGACCGGCCAATCACAGCGTAGCATCATTAAGCTCCAACCAGGTATCCAACCAACTCTATCTCTATCTTTATCTTTATCGCTTTAACCGGTTTTCTCTGCCGAATCAGTTTGACATCCTGGAAATATCCTTCAAACCCAGTTTGTAGACTCTTCTGTCTGCTTCTCTCTCACATTGCTATTTAGTTTTTCTCAAAAATAGATAACATTTCTTCAGGGAGTGCAGTTAGTGACAGTGTGGGCTCCATGGTAACGTAGCTCTGACAGCTTGATTTCATGGAGGGAAACATGTCCTGCCTGTGTAGTTTGATCCAGTTTCATTTGGGTTTGGGGTTTAGATGTTGGGAGATACTCGTGTCTTTAAGTAATATAGCTGGTGATGTTATCAGTTTGTTGAGTTTGTAGTTCTTCGGAGATGAAAACCCATTCCGATCTGGCGGATATTGTTTCTCCGGGATTGGTAGTGCTCACATCACTCAGAGGTTTCTCAGTGCTGAAATTTAACAAGCGGGACACGTTTGCTTCCATGAAATCCAGCTCTCAAGTTACTGAGAGCTTCTCCTGGGATTTTGAGGTATTTTGTTAATTCAGAGAAACGGAGCAGATTTTTTTTCCCATTAAAACTTTTCCCGTAATGCTCAGATAATAATCTCATTAATTCAGGAAAACAGGACAGCATTTTTATTTTTATTTTCTCAAGTGAATGCTGCAACAAGTAACCTCTCTGGGGAGGCAGACAGGAGGAAGACCACAGAACTGACCACGTAGCAGGAACAGCAAAGACTCCAGTAATTACTAGAGGAAGAAAATTATTCCCTGGGTCGGAATTGGGAGATTTAATTAAATAGTAAATGGATTTCATTTCTATCATGTACACGTCCACCAAATTTTAGAATTTTTTGAATTATTTCATCATTACTTTTTTGTCTTATTTTCCTCCTCATTTTGGATTTATTATTATCCAACTGTTGTATGAAGGAAATAATTTTTCACGCGTTTTCTTTCATTTTCTTTCGTGCATTGTTTTTTTATGTCGAGCAGTTAGAGCTGATGTCTGTGTGTGAAAAGCTGCTGAATAAAAACGTTTCTTTTTGTGTTATTAATGCCGACCTTGTGGCCGGCTCCCGTTTGGTGTGTCTCTGCTGCAAATCAATCGGTTTCCAAGTTAACAGGCTCACGGCCACGACCACATTAATAGTTGATGACGTTCTATTGACTAAAATGTTGGGGAAGAGTTGCATATTTACACACACAGTTGAATGGAGCCACACTTTCTCATTCTCATTCATATTCACCCGAAAACAAAGTGACCATCCAGTGACTTGCTGCTCCGTGGTGTTTTCATCGGCTCCATCCGAGAAAGACTTGGCTGGGGAAACCAGGTCGACTGAGTCGGTGATCTCCTTTAAGTCCCTTCTTAAGAATTCATTTTATCAGTGAGCCTTTCAGGATTTTTTTGTTGTTTTAGTTTCCTTTTCCTTTATTTCTTTTGAGGGGAGACACTCGAGGCTAAAACGTTGTTTTTCATGCACTGGTCAATTTAGAGATGTTGGGCTATTTTGCTCCCACAACATGTCCTTTTATTATTTTACTACTTTGTCTATTCAAATCTGTAGATTTCTCCTAAATTCACCAAAAGTTTGATAATATCTCATTTGCATATTTAATCATAAAATCTAATCTCAGACTCTTGATCCAGAAATCTCCACTTCAGCAGCTCTTATATCTACCAAACTTTACACTTTCATTTCTCTCTATGTTCTGAAGGTTTTTACAGAGGGGTTTGTTCACACATTATTCATGTGGCTGTTGACAGTATTTTCTGATTTATATAGTGATACAAAGAGATTTCCAAAATTCCCTCTGTAAAAATGTCTGACTCTAATATGTCAACAAAATGAAACAATCATCGTTTGCATATTTAGAACATTTGTAATAGAAAAAAGAATTTGTCTTATTGTAAGTAATCAACTGGGGAAGTTTCTATTAGTTACATTTTTGATCCTATTCACCTGTAGTGTCTTTTTACATTTTGTTGTTGTTTACAATTATTCTGTGTTGGTTTTTAAACACTTAATTGTCTTATCTTGTCTTTTCTATTAAAGTTTAACTTTAATAACTTTAAGGGGAGCGGGGGGTTCTGATTAGAGGGTGTTAACTTTCTTTTACTTCACAAGCGGCCTCGAAGAGAAGAACTGACTTAAAACAGGAGGTGGCGTTTTGAGCCATTTGTATAAATCTGGTGAGAAACGTCAATATGAGCATCATTCAGCTTAAAGAACAGATTTATGATTTAAGACTCGTCTGTTATTATTTTCTTCGTCCTCCTGAAGCACTTTGTAATGCGGATTTGGAAGAGTGCTCCATTTAACATTATTATTATTATTATTATTATTATTATTATACCATACAAAGAGAGTTAACGGATAAAAAGTCCATATTTAAACCTCACTGGAGTCCAATGTAAAACTGGAATGAGCGAATATGTCATTTTAGCTTTACACGCTGGCCTCCTGCTCTGCAGAGCTCCTCTCTGCCAACGCGTCGCCGGGCAGCGAGTCAGAGGAGACAACGCCGCCCGGTATCTCTGCGAGCGGCAGACAGAATAACAGCAAATCCGCGTGTGAGGATTCTGGGTTTCAGCTGCGGACGGAAATAGCCTGGAGTTTGCGAGATGTGAGACTTCAGTTGCAGGGGAGGTAAAGACTGTAGGTCGTGTTTGTCACAAATGTCATTCCAAATCACCGCCGCGGAGAGATAACTCATCTGGGTATGCATCCGGCACCTTAGGTCAGGCTTGACAAAGTAGCTGATTCGCTTCAAAACAACTTGTGTAACGTGTTTAATCTCCAACGACTGTGAACTGTGGCCGCGCCGCTGCATCAAACAGCACGGAGAGGTTCAGCGCCGTGGTTTATTACACGAATGTAAACCGGGTTCACGGAGACACCGGACCGCTCGGATGCATGAATATTTCATGCCTCCGCTGTGGAGCGTTAGCACAGAGCGGTTTGGTTTGGCTGAAGACTCCTCCGCCATGAACGCGGGGCTGATTTTGGCGAAAGAGAGGCGACTCTGAATTCAAACGAAGGAGAAGGTTTTTCTGGTGAAATGAGGCTGGAAGAGAAGCAGTCTGATGCTTCAAAAGGGGAAGAGAACCGCACTCGGGTTGTGGAGGATCGGCTTTTTGTACGTTTGGAATGCCGGGCGGGGAAGGGATGACCCGAACATGCAACGACCCATCGATCCATTCGCAGCTATTATTCTTTGCAAAATAACTCAGGGTTTGCGCACACACACACACACACACACACACACACACACACACACACAACACACACACACACGACCCCAAAAAGAGGCTCTGCACCTCTGCGGGGCAGGTGAGACGGGTCAGCAGCTGCAGCTGTGTCCTGTGGGGTGTGGAAAAAAAATCATACAAAGACCTATTTCTGTGGCGCATGTGCACGGATAGAGAAGAGAGAACACTGAAACGAGAGGACAAGTGTTTGTTTTCGATAATTGCGGCAATCAAGACGGATAATATCTCCCGCATACTGCTGCATTGTTCTTATTGTTCCAGTAAATCAGTGTAACTTTGAAATATTACACGTCGATGACGAGCTGAAGACGAGCTGTGGCCTTTAATTACATGACATCACACGCACAGGAAGGAAGGTGTGCAGGATTTAGAAGGGGTTTATATTTCGGCAGAACATAAAATACATTAATTTTGTAACGTTACGGTGACATAACGAGTTAAAGTGACATGACGAGTTAAAGTGACATAACGAGTTAAAGTGACATGACGTGGACCGACTCCCCCGTGTTCTGGTGAGATTGGTTTATTCCGGCAGCATTGATCAAACGAAGCATCTTTCGTCATCGGGGGAGGAGAAGCAGTCGCACATGTTTGACCGAACGCCCCGGTGATTTAGCAAAATACATTTACACCATTCTCATAAAATGATACGACAATATTTTGGTGTATTTTGCTTTCGCGGAGATTTTCTTTATTGGTTATTTGGGGAGGGAGAGAACATTTCAGAGCCATTAGCATCACTCAAACAAACAACGCGGCCTATGCACAAGCCAATTATCCTCCTCTCTGCTCCCACGCTGTGACCTGCGTTCTCTCCTCTCTGGGTTCCTTTAGGGGCTTTCTGAGGTGATTCAAGAACGCAGGAAGGAAGTCAACGCACAAAATGACCATCAAAGATCTCGTTACGGGAAAAGGCTCCGCTATTGGTCAAAGCGCTTAATCTTTAAAAATGACATGAATCCACATCTTACGGAGGATTTATGCCTTCATGGTTTAGAAAAGCTACGAGCGCGCTTGACAACAAATCATTACGGTTAATGGATATATAGTTTATGAATATGTATCAGGCCAAAGGGGCGTTTGAATGAAACGCTCATGATATTTCGCTAATGATTTAAATGTCTGTGTGATGGGTTGTTTCCGGATTACGAGATTTAGAAATAAACAACATTATGCATAGTTTGAAGATTGTTTTTAAAAGATCATTTTTTTTTAAAAGATAAAAAACAGAGCAGGGCTTTGTGTTGTACGTCAACACAAAGCGGAAGGAGCGAGGAGGTTTCACCCTTTAAATGATGTGGATGAATATGTGTGGAGGGCTCCCTCAATCCCCACAGCGATTCATCCTCCCTCGAGTTATCAAACACAACTTAACCTGGATAAAGGTTGCCCGGTGGCAACGCACACGGGGCCCGGTGGCAACGCACACGGGGCCCGGTGGAAACACACACATGGCCGTCTACATGCGAGCCGGAGATGAGAGAAGAACACTGCCGGATACATGTTGAGGGAAGCAAGAAACATGCTGACACAGCCACAATCATCACTAATCAGAGCTCGAATCTAATTCTAAACACATTTATTTATTTAAAACCTCTATTTAACGACAGCGGGCATGTTGTTTTCACAGAACACACAAGGAATTAATGGAAAATTCATAAACGGTAATTCTGACCGACGGGGTTGTTTTGTTTATTTACAACTGAACAGTTCCACTTGTTTTTTTCTTCTAATGTAATTGGCCAATCACATTCGAAAGGTTAATTAAAGTAATTTGAAGTTAATTAGAGGCAGTTTTAAGGCATGTTGATAAGGTGAGACAAACATGAAACAAAGCCTAATTAGTTCCACATAATACATTTAAATCAATGTTGAAAAGTGACACCTGGGCTGCACCTATCTATTATTTATATTATCAATGAAATCTAATGATTATTTACCAGGGGCAAGAATTTCAGATTTTTTGCTTCCATCACGTCTTCTTTCAGACTAGTGGAAAGATTTATTTCACTTTTTTGTCTCTTTGCGTCTGTAGATTTCTCCTAAATTCACCAAAAGTTACCATAAGATAATGCCTCATTTGCATATTTAAACATGACATTTCAGAAAACGTCTAATACAAAAAATAACAGTCTTAATGTCTTTAATGAACTGGTGAAGTTTCATGTTGATATCTATTAGTTAATTTTTTGACCCTATTCACATGTAGAGTCTTCTTCATGTCTGTAATTTAACTAAACATCTCTTTAAAGGCCGTTTCCTCTAAATGAGTTTGTTCTCAGACTCTGATCCACAAATCTCCACTTCAGTAGCTCTTACATCCACCAAACTTTACACTTTCATTCTGAAATATATTCTGAAGCTTTCTACAGAGGGGTTTGTTCACACATCATTCAGAGCCTCATTTATACAACATGTATTACTATAAACATGGAGAAAATGTATTTCCTGTATTGCTGTTGACAGTATTTTCTGATTTACGGAGTGACACAAAAACCTTTGACTCTAATCTGTCAACAAAGTGAAACAAGAGTTTTAAACCTGGTTTCATCCAGTGTTCACATTTCTGTTATGTAAATGTAAATGTGTGTAAATTAGCACATATTTAATAAGATAATGCCTCATTTGCATTTTTAGGCATCACACTTTCGAAAATGTATAATCCAAAAAGTAATTGTCTTGGATTATACTGTGGAATATATGGTGATATCTATTAGTTCCAATCTGGAGCCTGTTGACCTGTAATGAATTGATTATTACTGTCATTATTTCCCAGAGCTGAGAGTGATGTAACCAGAAGATCTTTCTGCTCGGACCTAAAACCCCCAAACTCAGAGATATCATAACCACGGATGAAAACCAAAGCCTGAAAAAGGCACGATTAATATCAAGTCAGCTTTACTCATTTCCTGCTGGTTCCTGACCTTTTCCTCGGCCCTATGTCACGGCTCCTCACGAGGAATCCCCTTCCCTCAACCAATCACAGCTTCACGAACCCATTCGCTGCCTCCGCCTCCTTAACCTCCATCTGAAGCGCCCTCGCCATCGGGGCCGGGCCTCCTGCCCTACCTGCTGCATCTGGTTCATGAAATCGGAGCAACGCAGGAACAAATATTGTTTCTTCTAATTATAGTGTACCGACACAGTGTTTTATGTAAATCAACAGAGAGGCCAACGCCTGCATCTGTTCTATTGTGTATCAACCAGTGGGGGATTTTAATTGGGAACCCCCATAAGAATTGAGCCATTAACAACAAACACAATTGTATTTGTACGTTGCCGCAACAACAAGGATAAACCAGTGAACCAGATGAGAGAAGTATGCACGCTCAGCAAAATCCTACCTGAGTAAATATTATGAATATGCTCAAGCTTCCCTGCTGTGAAAAAAGGGATTCTACAGCAGCAGAAAGACAATTTCTTTCTAACAAAAATGTAAAAATCTGTGTTGCATCCAGCAGACAGATATCTGTGCTGCATTACAGATGTTGTAATTATTCATTGAATTCTCGAGTCAATGAATCCCCGAATTATTTGTTCTTCTTTCTGTTTAAAGAACTCACAAATTAGCATCTTAGCTTGTCAAAAATGTCATAGTTGCAAACTTTTTCTTTTTTTTATTGTCCATGGCATATGAATACATACAGTATAGGGCTGGATGATAATTCAATGTGATCATTTATCGTCTTTTAATGGAATTGTGTCGTGATGAAACCATAAATGGAGACATTGTTATCGCCTAAATTGATAATAAGCACACATTAACTCACTAAATAAATCAGATGTGAAATATTTTGAAGATTGATTTTACATCACATTTACATTATAGCTGGAAATATCTATTTTATTTTTCTATAATTTAACTTTTTCATTTTGCACTAAAGTTGCTAATTAAACGAGAACGTACTCAGTAATACAAGTATGCAAAGATAGGCTGTACCGTGTAGTTATACACTATTAATATTTGAACATTCTATACTGTGATGTGTATTGTTAAGATTTAAAATGAATATTGTGATCGAAGATTTTTTGCCTTACCCTAAATACAAATATAATACAATAATATATATATATATATATATATATATATATATATATGTATACATATATATATACGTATATATATATATATACGTATATATATATATATATATATATATATATATATATATATATGTATACATATATATATATATATATACGTATATATATATATATACATATATATATACATATATATGTATATATGTATATACATATATATATATATATATATATATATATATATATATATATATATATATACATATATACATATATATATATATATACATATATACATATATATACATATATACATATATACATATATATACATATATACATATATACATATATATATATATATATATATATGTATATATATATATATATATATAAATAAATATAAATAAATATGAAAGACAAAATGTCTTTATAACAAAAATGTCTTTAGAACTAAAAATAAAAAATGAAGAAGTTTCCCAGGAAAACTATTTGGTGGAAGAAAAGGAAACAATGTATTTCATGTTTAGAAACCATGGCTGCACAGACAAAAAATACAAAAAAATAAGGGCTGCTGCTTCCCACAGCAACATGACATCAGAATGAAGAGGAGACGAACACGATCTCAGTGTAGGAATTATAATTACTACCGTAACGAAGCGGTGAGGTCATCACCGTTTACGTCCAATAACTCTACCTGATGAGGCCTGAAGCTGAGCTCAGCAACAAAACCATATTTTAAGAAAAAAAAACATGTTCAGGCTTTTTAATTGAGCTACAGCGACTCGTGTCTCTCTCTCTTCCCTCCGAGTGTCTCGTGAGTCTAATGAGCTCACAGTCAGGCTCGCTTCCTTAGAAAGGCAGCCAATCAAGGCAGCCAATCAAGGGAGCCAATCAAGGCAGCCAATCAAGGGAGCCGAGCTACGGCGCGCTGCTGGAGCTCTCCTGCTGGAAAACGACTCTGCTGGATAAAGACGATTGTGAACACTACAGACGGGGAAACACTGACGACTGCAGACAGCACGACGCGTTGTGTTCCCTCGCCCTCGTTCCAAGAGGAGCACCGGCCAACAGATATTAAGAGAGGAACCACCGGGGGAACTCCATTTACCAAAGTCACGCTGCTCTGCTTCCTGGAAGACCTTTCAACTTAATTACAGAGAGAAATGCCCCTCGACCAGTTTCAAGAACTTTCCCAAAAAGATTGTGACGCATTGAAGGGATTGTTCTCTTTTGTCTTTGATGACATGTAAAAAAGTTTGAACTGAAGATCGTTTAAAAGTGTAAACCAACCAGTCAGTGGATCCAATGTAATCAGAGCATGACGCGTTGCTCTACGCCACACACGTCAAATGAGACGGGATAAGACAAGTCAACTTGACCATCTGTTGCCATCGACACCCAGCTGGCCCCGTGAAGGCGCGAGAGGGTGGGGGGGGCCTACGTCTAGCAATCTGTAAAATTACTCCTGGGCTTTGTGCTCTCTCATGCACAGTTAAGCCCGAGTGCTGAGACGGCGGCTTAATCTTGATTCAGTCAATCTCTGTGACCTCCTTCTTTCAGCCCTCCTCCTGCTGAGGGGACCCGGGGCTCCTCACTTCCAGGGAGACGTGTGAGAGACGAGGGCAGACAGACAGCTGCTGTACATTTCTCAGGGAGAAGAGTATCAGATTGTCAGAAGGCCCTGCTGCGCTGCTCCCTGACTTCAGCAGGCAGAAGCTACTGTCAGAGTCAGTGACGCCCTGTGGGTGATCCTCATATACTGTTCACTGCTCAGCAGCAGCACCGGACACTCTGCTGGAGCGATGCAGAACAACCAGAGTCTGTGTTCCTGTGTCGAAGGTGTTTTAGTCGTCATCAAAGGACTGAAGGGTGATCACTGCCATTCTGCTTCGTCATGGGCGGATTACAGCATGTGGCCCCACCACCCCTCTCTCTCAGGAACAAGACTTTCTGTTGAGCTTCTTTTTGTTGCTGTTCTGTGACGCTTTGTGGTCGTTACACATCTCTGTGGTTGCGTGTCTCTTTGTGGTTGTTTGAGTCTTTCTGTGGTCATTTTGTAGTCATTTCATGTCTCTTTGTGGTCATTTTATGTCTCTCTGTAGTCATTTTGTGTTTCTTTGTGGTTGTTTTGAGTCTGTTAGTAGTATTTGTGGTTTCTCTTTCTCTTTTGTGTCACTTTCTTATAGTTGTGTTGGTCTTTCTGTAGTTTTTGTGTTTCTTTTGGTTGTAATTTTGTGTCTCTGTGGTTGTTTCGAGTCTCTTTGTTGCAAATTTCTGTCTCATTGTGGTTATTTTGGGTCTGTTTGTGGTTGTTTTATGTCTTATTGTGGTTCTTTTGGGACTGTTTTTAGTTGTTTTGGTCTTTTTGTAATATTTGTGTTCTCTTTGTGGTTGTTGGGGCCCTTTTCATAGTCGCAGGGAGTCTCTTTGCAGCTATTTAGCATCTCTTTGTTGTTCTTTTAGTCACTTTGTAGTCTTTTTGTATGTCTTTAAAGTCGTTTTATTTTTCTTTGTACTTGTGTCTTTTGAGTGAGATTTTGTAGGTGAAGGCCAGGGGGGCCCCTGACATTCTGGGCCCCTTGGCCTGCCCGGTAGGCCTCTTCAGTAATCCATCCAGTGATAAAGTTGCAACAATAATTAAGGACTTTGTATCTAACATTTAAAGCACACCTCTTTGGCAATACATAGACTAATAATTAAATTAAATAATTAAACAAATATTCAACAAATAATTGAAATGAGCAGTTTTCAAGGTTCAAGACATAACTAACTATCAAAGACAATGTTCTGACCTCAGTATATTGTGTTTATTGCCAGTTTGGTGCTGCCAGGCCCCAATACTTTTTTTGTATACACATTATCTCACAGCAAAATACTTTCTTTTTACACAAAACACAGACATCTTTCAGAACCCATT